>OX030951.1:114708177-115398424 GCA_943735915.1 Pherbina coryleti
AGTATTATGTGTTGAGCTAGAGCTGTTGTTGTTTTTTTGTTTTTAATGTCCAGCTTATGTTCTGTCATTCTAATTTTAAGCGCTCTTTTTGTTGTCCCTATATATGTTTTGTTACAGTTCTCTTGCTCGGTGCCTTTACACTGTACTTCGTAGACAACGTTGTTTTTATCTTCGTCAAAACATCAAAACAAATTTGAAGAAGGACAACGGTAAAACCATAAAGTTCTTCAATTTTCTGTACCAAAGCGAGTACAGTGGTAGTAAATGAGTTAAGCAAAGAAAAGCGGGTCTGTCAAAAGAAAAACAAAGAAGCACAAATTTGCAAATATTGATAAATATTTAACAAAGAAAGCAAAAGGTTTGTAAATTATTTTTGTATACTGGTTATAATTTAACAATTATTAGTTTTTTCAGAAAAGGCATCTTCTTCCATCGAAGCACAAAGCAGCGGCGGCAGTTCTTGTTCTCATTCAGAGTCAGATGAGGAAGTTTAGCGAAAAAGAACTGGAGCAGTGTTAAACAGCTTTGCTCTACAAATACATTCTCATTTTGCCTTAACACTAGCGAGCATTTAAGCTTTCACTGAAAGAAAATTAAGTGCTATTTTGCAAAAAGACTTAAGCAAGTTGACTTAAGCTATTGCACACAGTTTATATCAGTGGTGCTCACTACATGGTTTCCCATATCCCGCGGGCATCGTATGTTGTTGAGCTTTTGCACACGAAGTAGCAATCGGCTCGCTGTGTTTGTACACTGCGTAAAAGTTTGTTTTTCTGCTGTGCTTTAAATTTCAAGTCAGTATGCTTTGAGCGTTCATGTTGCTCGCTGTTTTATTTATGAATATACGTAAATATATTGCAATAATTCAGGAAAAGCGTGAATACATTTTTGCTTGATGTTTTCAATATTAAAATGGCGAAAAACAAACACAAAACTAAAAAAGAAATGATTATAGTGAAATTCCAACACTCGACAAGAGTTCCTTTCACCAAATGTTGTGAGAGCTTTTGACAACTTCTTGTTTCAGTGTAAAGCTGTGCACTCGGAAAGCTCCCTTTGTTGTTGTTGGAACTGTGAGTTAATCACCACTGGTTTATATTTCAAGTTTATTTATGGAATTCACAAAGGTTGATTAGGTAAAAGGAAAATTAAGGTAAAGTCAAACCTAGAAAATCTAATAATAACAATAGCTAAGAAAAGAAAAATTGATAAAAGTTAGAAAAAGTATATAAAAAAAGATACGGTCTTATTCGGTCTTAACTTATTTCAATTAAAAATGATGGATGAATAAATAAAAGCAAATTAATACAAAGACAAAAATATGCGTTAAAATAAATTAAAGTATTGAGAAATTAAATTACTTGATTAAAAAAACTATGTGTTAATAAGTGAAAATTATATTTTACATAAATTAAATAAAATAAAATTTTATTCAGTGTAAGAAGAACATCTGATCAAACTGAGCGCTTAAGCAGACGAGCAGCATAGACATTGACTGCTCGACGGAGAATTTCATACTGAAGCTTTCGTCGTGCTGTATGTGAGGTATATTCGTGCTTTTGCTTTTGTGAATATATTTTGGGGCAAAGCTGTTTAACACTGATCTAGGATATAAATCAAACTTACAGCTCTATTTTAACAAAGTCACAAAAGCCACCTCAGTATCAATTGATACAGAAGTCACAATTGATACAAATTCCTATTCTGAGCACTTTTAAAAAGCTCTTTTTGTATCAATAGTGATCAAAATAGTGACAAGCAGCTAAGAAGGTCACAGCGAAAAATTCATACAAATAAAATTTTATAAAAAACAATAATAACAAAAAGAAGAGAATATCTTAAGAAGACGGCTTCTAGGACATCGAAATCGTTTTTGCACATTCATTTCGACTGCCGAATACAGTGTGTTTGGAATTTAAATGAGGAACTCCAACCACATGATGAGCGAAGATTGTCCATACCATTTGCCTTGAGGTTTTTGGCAACTATTTATTTTTATGCTAATGGCTCTTATCTTAATTATGTCGGCAATCATTTTTCGACTTCCATGAGCCAATCATCGGTATCGCGGTCAATTCAGAATATCTCACAGCTCATTGTTACATAAAAATGTATCGACATTTATTTTCCAGTGATAACTGATAAGCAAGTTGATATAAAAAGAAGGTGACCAATTCAAAAGGCTTTACAACATGATGTGGTGAATTTTTAAAGCTTTTTGCTTGTGACAGTTTAACCTGAATACGAATCAATAGAGACCGAATCAAAATGATCACAATTTTTTAGTATCAATTGATTGTGACAATTATGCCAGAATAGGGCTGTTAAACTTTCCACTCCTAGTTAAAAAAAAAAAAAATAAATAACTGGCCATTTCAGCTCTTGAAAGGACTTTGACCTAGCTTCTTATGATCAATTGTGTTGTGCGTGTTATTAAGTTTGTACACCATTGACCGAGAAATGGACCTACAGGCTTAACGCCGACTCCGAACGGCGATGAACGAAATGTTCTTATTCTCAAGAAGCTTTACATGGCATTTTGATTACTCTCTGAGGTTTGCCATTGTCTGCAGAGAGGTGGCGGCCGTACAGAAAAATTATTTTAATTCAAATAATTTTCTGTCGCTGCTGGGGTTCGAACCTGGGTCTCCAGGTTCGTTGACATAGCGGCCACGCACGTTAACCAACTACGCCACGGACGCCACTTGGAACATCCACTCCTAGTTGGATGTTAGAATAAAAAAAGAAAACGACAAGGAAACCCAAAGAGACACCAATTAACTGATGAATACCACACTGTACTCCTTGAAGCGAATTATCTAAATTAATTGAAGTGCTTATTTAAGGAAGTGCTACGGAAAATATTAAACAATTCAAACAAACAATACTTCACAAGTTAAGTGAAATGCCATAAAAAAATTAATTAAATTAAAGTAAAAATCCAGCTGAACTAAAAATCAACAAGTTAGTCGGACCAACAAATGTCCGATAAGTGGTGATTAAGTGCGGCAGCGAGGAAGGTGCGCAAATATATAAATAGTCAACAGAAGCAGCAATATACGCTGAGACAAGATAAGCATATGTCAACAAAACAAAAAAAAAAAAAAAAGAAGAAAGCAAAAAAAAAAAAAAATAAAAATAGAAATAAAAATAATTTTAAATTTATATGGAATAAAATGCAGCGAACGCTATAAACAAACGTTGTGCAGCATTGAATCCAGTGTTGATTCAACTCTTGCAGCATGTCGACTGCTTTATTCAATGCGCAGTGTGCGGCAGAAAGTGTCGGAACGGTTACCACGCTAGTGAACACATTGGTGCAGGCTCTGCTTGTTGCTCAATGTGCCATATCGAAGACTGAGTATTGGCCCAGCGACTATGCCGATGCAGCTCTGCAGCCGGGTGGTTTGGATGGTTTTGATTTTGTGGTAATTGGTGCTGGCTCAGCAGGTTCAGTGCTAGCCAGTCGCTTGAGTGAAAATCCTGATTGGAACGTTTTGGTATTGGAGCAAGGCGACAATCCGCCACAGGAATCAGAGGTACTGAAAATCTTTGGTGATTCATTTTTATTGATTTTTTGTTTAAACTTTGCAAGCAAGTGAGCAAGAGTTTCAAGTGTTGATTTAATTGAATTTAAATTGTGAGACTTGCGAGTGCACAAGACATTGCATGGGAAAACAATTGAGAAAGCAAGAGAAAAGGCTTTATTCGACTTTCTAAAGTTAAGACCATGTTAAAAAGGCTTTTAAAGCCAAGATCAACAGATTAAACATGTTAATAGAAATAAAATAACCTTAAAAAAATGAACAGTGATCGAAACAATTTTTGAAAACAGCATCTGCAAGCCTAAAAATAGGCGTTTAAATCTACTTTTGGTGTTAACAAGATGTTAATAAATTCCAAGGCATAGTTAAAAAATCATCGTTTGAGCAATGAACAGTGTTTTTGGAGTTATTTTATTTCGTATTAAGATTGGAAAGGCCAACTTTTGTTAATAAAATGCATGATTATTATATAATTCGAAAATATTCAAAGATTCAACTTCAATGCTTTGCTCGCATTTAAGAGCGACAAACCTCAAAAAGCTCTGATAAGAACTGATTAAGATAGTTGCATACAGATAACACATTTATAGAGCTACCAGAGTTGATCTGATATCAGATCGTAAATAAAGTCAAATGCAAGTTTTTTTTTTTTAAAATGCAATACAATGAACAAAATTAAACTTTTTCCATGTATTATAAGCTTTATTAGTAAAAGCAAACATTGTGGAACACAACGTCGTTCAGGTGGCTGCCTCGGCTGGCTTCACAGTAGCGAATTTTGTCACTCCAATTCTCCAAGACCTCGTTGATGGTTTCGAGCTATAGCTCAAGGATTGCTTGGATGATATTGGCCTTAAGTTCTCGAATCGTTGCCGGATTGTTGGCATAACATTGGTCCTGCACGGTTCCCAAAAAAAAAAAAAACGTCCCAAGGGGTCAAATCGTAGCTTCGAGGCGGCAAATTGACATCGCCAAAACAGTTGCTAACACGATTTGGGAATTTGGTGCGCAAAACATCGATTGTGGCATGGCACGCCATCCTGTATGGACCAGAGGTCGTCCAAATTCATGTCTTCAATTTCAGTAAAAAAAGTCGGTTGTTCCCAGCCTCATTTTCCAAGAAAACTGGTCCAATTATGCCACCACTCCACAATCCGCACCAAACTGTCACTCTCTGTGGATGCATCGGTTTCTCGACAATAACGAGGGGGTTTTCGGAGCCCCCGATGAGGTAATTTTGTTTATTAACGTAGCCGCCGAGATGAAAATGCGCCTCGTCAGAAAAGATTCTATTTGGTTTAGTCTAAAAGGGCAATTAAGTGGAACGAATTAATTGTAGGAATAATAAAGAATTTCGAAACTAATAACCCACCATTAACTGAGCCCTCATTTAGCCACATATAATTCCTCTGGAACTTCCCTACAACCCTCAACTATAATCACAAACTCAAAAACCCCTTATTAAGAACTATGTAATTGAAAAAAAGTATCATTTCAAGAATAAGATGGAAGAAACTAGATTTTCTGTTCCCTTTTATCATGGTGTGTCAGTCGAGACAATCACTCACTCCTTTTAACCACTTTAACTCTTTGACAACAGCTCCTGAACCACTGGGATATTCGCAAATCCGACAGCGGATTTGTGTTCAGTGACCCCAAATTACTCAACAAAAGTGTCGAGAAAAACAATTTTTTTTTTAACTCCAAAGGTGTGAAAAATCATGGGACATATATGTCCCAATGATCGTCAACGTTTAAAATGTATGCGACTATTTTTTCTCGTTAAAAGTACGAAAAGTTTGAAGTCAACTCCTGATTTAAATAATGCGAACTCGTTGTCTTTAATCAATTTTGAAAGTTTAAAAAATAACCTTTGCGATAATGGTACTTTGACCTCTATATGACTATTGAATTAGGAGATAATCCCAAAATAGTTAAAAATTTCGTTAAAAAATCCCAAAATATCTAATATCTGGCCTTCTTTATTTCGTACGGAATAATGTTTGGTATCCAATGAAAGGTTAAAAAATAACTTTTCCAATGGTGGTACTTTGACCTCTTTACGACTATTGATTCAAGATATTCATGAAATGGGTTCAATTTTCCAAAAAATCTGATCTTTCATTTGATGCCAAATAATACTCCGTAAAAAATAAAAACAGCTAGATATTCGGAATTTTGGGATTTTTAACAAAATTTCGACCTAGTTTAGAAATATCTTCTGAACCAATAATCGTAAGGAAGTCAAAGTACCACCAATGGAAAGAAAATTAAACTTTTTATCGTTATTTTATTTCAGTATTACTATTAATACGATCGCAAGTTGTAAGACAGGGTCCTAAGCGTTCAAACTTGCGGAGGTCACTACTCTGTCCGATCATTATCTCTGCAAAAATGAAACGGTACGTAACGATGTATTTTCTGCTCAAAACAACACAAAGACCATTGGATCAAGAGCAAGGAGGAAGAAAAGTAAAGATTTTTCGAATTTGGTGTGTTCTGGTAGGCAAAGAGATGAATCTACATTTGAAAATTAAGTACTTTCTGAAAGCCACATTCATTCCCTTTTGAATGATACCTTGTAAAAAAAATTGATTGCATAGTTTTTTTCAGGAAAAACTCTAAATTAAAAAGGCTACCGGTGTCCCAATGGTCGTGATGGGTTAAGGAGCACTCATCAATATGCGAACAATTTATTTTCATTCAAGTTATTCAACCACTCATGTCTAAAACTTTAAGATCAGAAAACTACCCACTAAAACACAAGCAAAGATTTGGCGAATTAGTAAAGTGAAATCAAGAATTTTATTTGCTCTTTATAATTAAATTTCTCCCTTATCAAATATCAAATAAATAATTTTTATATTTTTTTTTCTGCTCACACAAAACAGGTTCCGAATCTTTTGTTTGCCATGCAACACACGAATTTTACCTACAACTACTGGACCGAGCCGAACGGAAAGTCGAGTCTAGCTATACAAAATGACGCTTGCTACTGGCCACGAGGCAAGTGCATTGGCGGCAGTGGCGCTATCAACGCCATGCTTTATGTACGTGGAAATCGCAAGGACTACGATGGTTGGCTAGAACAGGGCAATCCTGGCTGGGGTTGGGATGATGTTTTGCCTTATTTTGAAAAATCTGTGCGACCTGCAGGAAATACGCCCCTGCCACAAGGATATGTAACGCTTAATGAATTCGAACGATTCGATATTGATATCCAGGAAATGCTCTACGCTGGTGCTAAGGAATTAGGTTCACCTCACGTAAGTCGCTTTGATGAGGGCACCGAGACGGGTTACTCAAATGTGCCGGGCAACGTTAAAAATGGTCAACGCATGAGCACCGGTAAGGGACATTTGGGCAAAGTCTCCGAACGTCCCAATCTACGTGTCATCAAGAACGCACAGGTGACACGCATTAACTTCGATGCCTCTGGCAAAAAAGTTGAGTCTGTGGATTTTGTTCTACGCAACCAGCACAAGCTGCGTGTGAGTGCGAAGAAGGAACATGTTCTATCAGCGGGCACAATTGATTCACCCAAATTGCTTATGCTCTCCGGTGTGGGACCCAGGCAACATTTGAATAGCCTCCAGTTGCCAGTGGTAAATGACATGCGCGTTGGCGATAACTTGCAGGATCATCTTGTAGTGCCATTATTCTTCAAATTGGACGCTAGTAAGGCAGTGCCAATAACTCAGGAAGAAGTTCTAGACAATATTTACAACTATTTAATACATAGAAGCGGTCCTTACACCAGCCATAGCACGCTTTCGTTGACCGGTTTCGTGAACACAGTGGAAGGTTCTAGCAGTCCATATCCTGATATTGAATATCATCACTTCTACTTCCGACGTGGTGATTTGAGTGGTTTACGTATATATCTAAATGGCATAGCTTTGCAGGAGCTCTATGCACAACATATAGAGAAAGAACTAAGTACCAGCAATTTGCTGGTTGTTTATGTGGTGTTGGCGCACCCCAAGTCCTCAGGCAATATTCGCCTACGCAGCGCAAACTATAAAGATGCACCTAAGATCTTTACCAACTATTTGGAGGAGCCTGAGGATGTTGAGACTTTGCTACGTGGCATACGGCGTCAAATAAAAATGGAGCAAACGCAGGCTTTTGTTGCAAGAGAGGCGGAAATACAGCATATTCCCATCGATGAATGCGATCAATATGAATTCAAGACCGACCAGTATTGGCGGTGTTATATGAAGTATTTTTCCAGCACAGTATATCATCACGTAGGTACTGTTAAAATGGGTCCCAAAACAGATCCCAAAGCCTGTGTGGACCCACGTCTGCGGCTACATGGCGTTAAGAATTTACGTGTAGTTGATGCTAGTATCATGCCTGATGTGCCCAGCGCCAATACGAATGCGGCAGCTATAATGATTGCAGAGAAGGCGGCGGATTTTATAGCAGAAGATTGGAGCCAACAGCTACATAAAAATCATGAGTTGTGATATGTTGTTTTAAATTAAACTTATTTTCGATTAACTCTTAATAATAATCATTTCAAAAAGTAATACATACTTCAATTATTGAGACAAAATAAATTCGGGGTGAAGTCATCAGTGTCTATTTGGGTAGTTTTATTTTTTAATATACTTTTTTTGTATTTATAAAATTATTATAAAAATAATAATACACACAGAAAAAAAATCATTGTAAAAACAAATAGAACAGTAATGATTTTACATGATGCGGCTATGAGTTTGCTTCATAGAGCTTTATAGTTGACTCATTATGATTTTCATGTAAACATAGTAAAAAATTTTCATGTTGAATCATTATGAAATCATTTAAAATCATTATGAAATCATGTAAGATCATTATCATGGTCATGTAGAATCGTTATGAAATCATGTAAAATCATCATAATGGTCATGTAAAATCATTATGAAATCATCTTAAACCATAATTATGGTCATGTAGAATCATTATGAAATCATGTTAAATCATTATGATGGTGTTGTAGAATCATTATGAAATCCTGCAAAAGCATTATGAAGTTCAGCTGAATCCTATTGATCTTTATTTTTAAATTAAAATAACTTAAAGTTGGATTTATTTGGTTTGTTTTATTTAGTATTTTATTAGTAAAATTTTAATTTATAATTACTATATTTATAATATATATGTCTTAGTAATGTAAATTTATCATTTGTCCCGCAAAATGACAACTTATGTCAGTTATTTCTTCTGCATTTCCAAAAATTTCCTTCGATTTTTTATCGTTTATGTGCGCAGAGTAATCAGGTTCAATTTTATTTATGAATTCATCACACTTACTGAGAAGCAGATGACTCTTGTTGGGATATGGCAATTCAAAATCAATGTTAATCTATGAAAAACAGAATAATAATTTAGGTTTATTAAATAACAATCAATAAACTTACTAGTCCGTGAGCTCTTGTATTAGAATAAAGTGGCCAGCCACTTAGAAACTCGTAGTTTGTTGGCGAAGTTTTGATTTCCCTCTGCCTAAAAAAAAGTGCGTTGCCATTTATCTTTGACTTCATCCCAATTCGAAAAATCCCTCAAGAGGGAAGCTTTTAGGACAGTTAAAATTGTTTCGTCGATTTCAGCTATTCCAGGTTTAGAGATAGGATCAGTTAGTTTAGAGTTTTTTTTGTTGTTTCTCGTTTGCGTTTTGCTTTCTGGTTGATGTATCTGTCCCAAAGCTTACCACCAAGGTTTTTTTAATGCCACGTGGCGCAAAGTAGTATTTCTGAAAATTTTAAATTGAATTGTGACGGAAAAAAGAAAAGGGAGATTATTGCACAACAGTACACAATTATTTATAAAATAAAGTTATGGACTCTATTAAAAAGCTATTGTATTACAAAATATTTAATGGAAACATGAACACTTTTTATTTTTATAAACTTAAATACACAAATCAATATTCTATTTTGTGTTACTTAGAATAGTTTTATGTGTATTTAAGTTTATTAAACGAAAAAGTGATCATATTTCCATTTAATATTTTATAATAGAATTTTGCAACAATCACTTAAACACTTTATATTCTTTACTTACATTTAACATTCAACACGCTAACTGGATGATCCGATGCAATGCAAGAGAAACGAAGCTATGAGACTCGATTGCATTTGAGAGTTGCTGTGAGCGAAGTGTTGCACAAATTTATGCGAATAAGCGAAATTCAAATAGCTATCTATCTTGTTTTTTCGCACTGTTTTGTGCAACCCTTCGCCCTTAGCAACATATGCTTCGCTATGCGCATTGTCTAATGCCATGTCTACACAGAGAGTTTAGTTTGAGTTTAGTTTTGAGTTTACCATAGCTGTTCACACAGAGATGCGTCGGCAGAATTGAGTTTTGTTTGACATTTCTTTGTTTACTCTTGTGTCCTCATATTTTTTCGGTTCGTTTGTATTAATGTGTTGAAAAGTTTAATTTATTATAAAAATGAGTGCAGATTTAGATACAGTTTTATTAATTACTAAAACATATAATTATTTAGTAAATAAAAAGAAATAGAGTTATTAAGTTCGCAGAACAAAATAAATCAAATCATGATGATGAGAAGATGGACAAACTTTATGGAAATAATTGCCACTTTTTTGGCTAAGAAGCAAAGAATTTGGGCTTTGGTTTGTTTGCATTTAGTCATTCAGATTGTTGGATAAATTTTGTGTTTATTAGGAGCGGAGCTGCGGTTTTTGGGATCATGAGTGCCAGGTGAATGGTGATGGTTTCTTTAAGCAAAATTTTCGAATGCACAGAACTTCTTTTAATAAGCTGTGCAGCTTGTTAAAATCAGTGGAGAAAAAAGATTAAATTATCGGGAAACAATCAATGTTGAAAAACGAGTTGCTATTGCTGTGTACGCTTTAGGATCCTCCTCCGAATACCGCTCAGTGGCAGCTATTTTTGGAGTTGGAAAGTCAACCGTTTGTCAGATAGTGCTTGATGTTTGCGAAGCAATATGGAAAGAATTGCACCCTTTATATTTCAATCACTTCCCTCTAACTAGAGAAAAAATTGAATTATGTGTAGATGGTTTTAAAAGAATGGGATTTCCACAATGTCTTGGAGCAATCGGTGCGACTTTAAACAAATTTGGGTTGGTATTCCTCTGTTCTGTTGGCTTTAGTGGATTCTGATTACCGATTTCTCTACATAAAAGTCGGAAATCCAGGTAGATGCAACGACTCGTCAATTTTTGAAAACTCTCTGCTCAAAAGAGAAATCGAAAATTGTTCAATTTTTCGTGAAATGATTATTGAAGTTGGTACAGTGCAAGTACCAGTGGTTATAATAGGAGATTCTGCGTTTAAACTTAGCAGGTATTTAATGAAGCCATACCCCTTCGCGCTTAATAATTCGGAGGAAAAAAAGCAATACAACTATATGCTGTCGAAATCACGCAGAGTTGTAGAAAATGCTTTTGGACATCTTAAAGCAAGGTGACTTTAAATGATGAATAAAATAAATTACAACATATTAATAAATAATATTTTAGATTTCGGCGTGTTGGAAAAGGGCTCTACAATACAATTGTAAATACAAATACAATTATCACCGCATGTTGTCTACTCCACAATTTTTTGATAGCTGAAATAGATCCTGTGTCAAACCGTTGGGTTCAGGAGCAAAATGATATAGATGCAAGAAGAAATTATCCACGAAGCACAATTCATTCAAGCTCCGACTACAATGCTGCTGAAGAAATTAGAAATGCATTAACTTCTTATTTCAGTGAGTACATTTTTATTTTAATATATTTGAAAAGAAAATTATGCAATCTTGTGTTTACCCATTCAATCTGCATCGTTTTCGTTTTAACAAGACATTATTAAAAAATGTATCTTCCCAATAAAACTTTATTAAGTAAGCGCACATAAACACAGATGAAATTGAATGCAAATAATACAGCACCAACATACACAACCAAACTAGCCAATAACTTCTACCTCTGTTTAATGTTGTTTTTGTTATCTACTAGCTTTTTCCCGGTATGTTTTGCTTTACCTACATACATAACTACCGGAAAATGTTGCAACGCCTTCTTGTACAAGATGCCTTTGAACGTACCTTTTTGTAAGAACACTAGCATATTTTTAGGGATTTTTCAAATTAAGTTTTGATAAACACAGAAACAAAGTTGAGTTTAGTTGAGTTTCATCCTTCAAAATTGTACTGGAGAACTCAAGAGTTTGTGTTGCGTTCAGTGGCAAAACTCAACTTTGTACTGGAAACTCAAACTAAACTCTCTGTGTAGACATGGCATAAGGCATTGATGCCCAGCTGCTGTTTTTTTTTTCTTCTACTCTTTCAACTTGCGGCTGAATTCTTACTGCTTTGTTCTTATATTTTCACACCAACGTTTGCGTTTGCATGGTGTTATTTTTGTGCGTTTGAACGTGTTTTTGATTTTACATTTTTACATGAAATCATAATGATTTTAAATTGAATCATGCTGATTAATTTTTACATGATCCAATAATGGTTGAAAGGATTTTATAATGATTATACAAAAAATAATAATGATTCTACTCTCCAAAATTATGACAACACATACACACTCTATACGTAAGCCTGCGTGCTTTTTCTACATGATTCAATAATGATTTTACATGAAATCATAATGATTTACTTGTTGTTACTACCACACGGAGAAAATTGTTTGCGCACGATTTGTGATCAAGCTGTTCATAAAATAAAAAAAATATGTTCTTAAAACATTTATAAGTTTTGATCATCTATTATGCGCTATGCTCTAAATTTTTGCTATAATTCTTAAAAAAACACTGATCATATATTATGATCAATTTATCAAATTTAAAAATTTGTTTACTCAACGCAATTTCATTTCCTATGCACGAATTGCTCATAAAAGTGTCTTAATTTTATAAGCATTGATAACATATTGTGATCAAGTACTCATGAATCGATCACTTGACAACAAAGAAAAGAGCACAGATGCTTTTTTTAGGAAAAGTAGGTACTTTTTTAGAAAATAAAGCAGTTTGGTATTATTATAACTACTTTTGTGTATAGTGTTTCAGTTTTAGTATTTTGCTTTCATTTGATATTTGAAGCAAATTTTGTAGATAAACAAAAGCAATATTCATTTAGTTTTAAATACAAAACTTTATAAAACAAAGAAAAAAATTTTTTGCGTTATTCATAAATCGTTTCATATTTGCAAAGCACATTTTATTCGTAAGAATTTTTTTTTTTTTGCTAAATATTAATTTTCAATTTCTTAAAAGTATAAAATTGATGTTGTATATTTATTAAAAATATATTTAAATATAGATCACGTCGTGAACACCTTTACTTATCAATTAAATAAGAGAAAAATAGAATTTTTTTCTATTTTCAGTTTGCCGCTAACATTGTGCTCTCTTATGAGCGAATGATCTGGTGGTGAAGAAATTTTTATGAAAAAACAAATTAATTCGTTAATATGTTTTCATTAGTTAGTATTTTATATCGAATTTTATTTCACTGCAGTTTCACTTTCAAATTTGATTTGACCAACACAGAAGACTATGAAACCTAAATACAAACAACAGTTCACCATGCAAGCATGCAAATAAATTTTTTCAATATAATCTTTACGAAATAAATGAAAATAACCCTTGATTAACTTTAATTACAACTAATTTTAATTTCATTCGTTGTGTTACACAGAAGTATCTCTCAATTTATCGTTATTTTTAACTTTGACAAACGTTTTCAATAAAAATAAAAAAAAAAGAGTTGGCTGTGCCGTGGACACACCCGTAGGTTTTGACGTGACGAAGTTTCTTGCTGTTGTTGTTAATGTTGATGTTGATGTTGATGTTGATGTTGATGTTGATGTTGATATTGATGTTGATGTTGATGTTGATGTTGATGTTGATGTTGATGTTGATGTTGATGTTGATGTTGATGTTGATGTTGATGTTGATGTTGATGTTGATGTTGATGTTGATGTTGATGTTGATGTTAATATTGATGTTGATGTTGATGTTGATGTTGATGTTGATGTTGATGTTGATGTTTGTGTTAGTGTTGGTGTTGGTGTTGGTGTTGGTGTTGGTGTTGGTGTTGGTGTTGGTGTTGGTGTTGGTGTTGGTGTTGGTGTTGATGTTGGTGTTGGAGTTGTTGTTGGATTTGGAGTTGGTGCTTTTCGTTTAGCTTTTTTTTGCTTCCCCATATGCGATGCATATGCGTCGTATTAGGCGGTTCCCTGAGGGTTTTTGACACGCCGTCAAATTTTTTTTTATTTTTGTCATATGCCCGAAGACCTCACCTTTGTTTTCGTTCCTTAAAATTTACCGTTGCACCAGTGGTCACAGAGTTAAAAATCCATGCAACGTTTTTTCATGGCTATAGCATTTTTACTGCATTATGTGATTGCATCCCTGAAATCATGACAACAAAATTTTTTTTGTAATTTAGTTGTGAAGCGTAATAACACATCCCTGCTGTCGTAAAACAAAATTTCTGTTACATAAGCTGCTATATTCACGACCTGACGACGCCGAAATTTTTTTTTTATTTTTGTCGTAAAGCCATGTATAAAAACTTTATTTTCCTTTTTAAACTTTTATCGTAGATTATATACTCATTGAGTAAAAATTCAATGCAACGCCGCTGCATGAATGTTGCGTTATCGATCTTTGAGCGGCTCTCTCAGCGACCCCATGATGTCAGAAATTTTTTGTCTAATTTTGTTGTGAGGGCTTCCAGTAGGCTTTTATTGGCGTATCGTATTTTTAATCCTAGCACTAATACTCAGCGAATAATAATTCCATGTAACAAATTTTCAGTTGCGTTGCTTACGCAGCTCCCACTACGTCACTATGCCGTATTAAATTTTTTTTTTGTTTTTTAATATAGTCAAAGAATAAACCTTTATGGTCATACTATTTTTTTAATCATAGTTCTTATACCCATCGAGTAACAATTCAATGAAACGCAGATGAATTTTAAAAAAAATCATTTTTCAACTTTTTTGGAAACTAGAGCAGTAGTACATCGTAACTTCGTCACTTCAAAAACAAAACAAAAATCGATTTTTATATGGTTGAATTTCGATAGCAGAGATGGAAGGTTAAATATTTTTAATAAAAAAAAAAAACATAAATAGCTGGTCATTTCAGCCCTTTAAAGGACTTTGACCTAGCTTCTTATGATCAATTGTGTTGTGCGTGTTATTAAGTTTGTACACAATTGACCGAGAACCGGATGTACAGGTTTAAAGCCGACTCCGAACGGCGATGAACGGAATGTTCTTGTTCTCAAGAAGCTTTACATGGCATTTTGATTACTCTCTGAGGTTTGCCATTGTCTGCATAGAGGTGGTGGCCGTACAGAAAAATCATTTTAATTCAAATAATTTTCTGTCTCTGCTGGGATTCGAATCCGGGTCTACAGGTTCGTTGACATAGAGGCCACGGAACTTAACCAACTACGCCACGGACGCCAAATATTTTTAATAGTTCGCCATATACTGCAAATTGTACTGCAATCATATTCATGCAACCCTATCATTGCTTATACAAACTTAAGGCAACACTTACAAACTGTTCAATTTCATTAGAATTCGATGTTGATAGCGAATGCTATAGTTCAGTTTTTCAGTATAAATCTTCAGTTTTTACTAGGTAAGTAAAAGTATGAATATAATAAGGAGTGTATAGCTGCTGTTCAAAGAAACGGCACTTCGTTTAAAGTTGACACATTTTTTGCAAATTAAATTTAATCGACATGTATTAATATACTTACTTACTACTATTTTAGGTTAGATTTTGAACAAAATGGCCTAATTCCAGAAGGAGACTCAAAATTGTTTGGTATGCTTACAAAGCATAACAAACCATAACATTAACAAAATTAAGGACTGCTTTTCGTTAATATGGGAAGCCGACAAATGGGACATTTTTGGTAGTGAAATTGGTCTTCGGATAAAATTTCGTGCGCTGTGAGATGAATGGCGGCTCTTAAATGTAAAATTTTTTATGAAATTTAAATCCATTACGCAAAAATGCTTACTTAATTTTGAATGATGTGTTTAGCATATGGAACCGATTACAGAATCATGATTTGGATAGCACCCTAAAAACATCAGCATCAACTAGTGATAGCTTCAAGCGGTCTGTCACTTTGGAGACTTGTTCCACACCTACAAACTGCGGATACATACCTGTAACATTTATTTTTGAAATAAATTAAAAACGATCCTTGAAATTCAATTATTTTTCAGAATTTTGATTCCTTTCTTGATTCAGCCACTGAAAAAAGTTGATGATTACATATTAAACTCACAGGTGAGGTATATTGTGATATCGGACATTGTTAGACAACATCTTGAAAAATATAATCCAATGACAACGGGGATATCTGGGGATATATAAGTGAGAAATTCGAAACGAATGTTTAATTATATAATTTAATTATGCCAGTTAGGTGTTTAATTTAAAAAACATTGTGTATTATTTTCATTTTCACGAAAATTCGAGAGGTGGAAATTTGTACAACAAGCCGATGACAAAAGCATTAAGGAAATCTGGCTTCTTTACAAGTCTTATAAGGAAAACTGAATCCAACGTTCAATTTTCTATTCAATTAGAAAATACGAAATGTATGCAGGTATGTATGTACAAAATCTGACTCTGAAGAGAAGGAGTAAGCATTCAATATTAATGGAACATTGTTACATTACTTGGATTAATAATTATTACATGGACTTACATAGATTTCGAAAAAATATTGCTTTAAGTTTTCAAATAAAATATTAGCAAAGTTTGACCCTTTTAAAATAATTGATTCTAAGAATGTTACATCTATAACTATATCAATCTCCAAAATTCAATCGAAAATTGTTCATTATCGTTAACTTAACAAGATAAACTTAATGTTTCGAATATTGTAAGTCACAAAGGAACCGATTTTAAAGTCGGGTATTATGTATTTTATAAGGAAGGAATTTATAAATTTATTAATTTAATTTAACTTCGTATTCATGATATATCACATGATATATATGATGTATTCAACTAAATTCATTAAACTCAAAATATTATGTTTATATAATTGTTAAAAAAATAACCAACATTATATGTAAGAATATTGATGAAGTGCAATACAGAAAGCCCTTTCAGTTTAATCCATTTTTAAATGTTTTTTGTGAAACGTGTTTTATAACTTTATTGTTTATTTAGTTGATAACTAATTTATATTAATGTAATGTCAAGCTTAATAAAGTCAACCAAATATTTAAAAAAATTCTTATTTTTCTTTGTGGCAGATATAAATGAATATATAATTGGCAGATATAAGTGATAATTTTGGTCATGATATATGTGCAAGGTTTCTTCAATTCAAACCGAATTGAGGATATACTGTAAATAATTTAATCAAAATCTCTGCACAATGTATTTTCAATTCATACCATTAGCTCATGATCTATGAACATATTGTTCATAATCTATGAGCAAAGTATCTTCAATCCATTTCATAAGCTCATGATCCATAAACAATCTGAGCATAATCTATGTACAAAGTTTCTTTAATTTATTCCCATTGGACATGATCCATGAACACTTTGGTGATACATTTTACACAAGTTGCTCATATATAATGATTATTTTTTGCCAAATTTATGAGCACAAATGCATATTTTATGATAAGATGCTCTTAATCGATAAATATGTGCAATTAGCGCATAAGTTATGTACATAAGGAATGATATCTGAACCGAATTCTCTCCGTGCATGAAACATGAAATCATATAAAATGAAATCAACTATGCATCATAATGATTTTACTATGCAAAATTTTTTTCTGTGTTCTTGGAGCATGTTATATAAATACGAGTAAGTCAGGCCTTTCCTTAACTGCATTAAAGTTAACTAACCTTTGATAGGACTTTGACCCGGCTTCTTATTTAACCCTGCAGTAGTCGCGCGGATTACATATGTAATCCAGTCATGCAAAATTATGAATTTCACAATTGTCTGCAATCGATATTCATTGATTTTACGTACTATAAGAATTATGTTTATGTTGATTTTTTAAATAAATATAATATAAAATAAAGTAATAATAAAAATTAAAACAAATAACTAAGCATTTTCAAATTGCCATCTCTTATTTTAAACTTTAAAAAACGAATTACATATGTAATCCGCGCGACCACTCTCGTCACATTTAGGTACGCGACTACTGCAGGGTTAAATTGTATTGTGCGTGCTATTAAAACGTTTGTACACAAAAGTTCGATAAGAGGACCCGAGGTCGTATGTAGATGAAGGCTTTTATCACTAATAATGGATTCATTGAAGTAACAAACTCACTTATGGACGGACATACAGTGTTGAGTAAAAATTAATAATAATAAATTAATAAGAAACGTGAAGAACAATCTTCCATAATCAATTTCGTTCAAAGCTAAGAGATTACTTTTTATTTATTTACATTTTATTTATTTGACACAGTTTATATTTATATAAACTGCCAAAAAGCATATCCAGCCCATTTCGACTTGGTATGCAATAAAAGTAAACACAGAGTAAATTGCTGTTAAGCTTTTTGTTGCATATTTTTAGGCAGGCTTTTGAATGTCGAAACACTGCATCATGGTATAATTATAGAGGTAAACTCGCTAGATGAGAGCGTACTGCCGCGAATGTCAAAACGAAGTTGACAACTCATAGTCCCGGTTTACACACGTCAATAGTTGACAATCAAGTCTTGTGTTCGCTGGGGCGGGAATCGTAACAAAAGGGAAAGAAAAAATTGACCGTACCGTCAATTCTTGGTCAATTCGTTTTGTATTTGTTCGTTGTCCTGTTATTATTTCTATTCGTTTTGCGCATCAACGGCTTCCTTCATTTCATTTCTATAAAAATATTGCATCAGCAATTGTGATAACATTAAATTTAACGTTATTTATTGTGGCGAGCATTATTAAATTAAAAAATTTATGATTAAATTAATAAATAAAATTAAAATAATTTAATTTAGATTTTTGAAACTGAAATACAAAGTGATAAATAATTTAAATGAGAATAATTGCAGTTTATGATCAATAATTAATATTTGCAGTTAGACAATAACTGCACTTACATATAATAAGTTTTGAAAATAATATTCCTGCTTGGAACTAAATTGCGATTTTGTTTTATTATGTCTATTAATATTTCTTTACAGCAACATGTCTATTAAATGGACGAAGGAGATGGTAGAGGCCATAATTTTAAATTACCAGCAATATGAATGCCTGCACTAAGGGAAATAACGCATATTAACGTTATCCACGCCTGAGTATAAATTTTATTTAAATATTTACGTGGATAAATCAAATACTTTCCTTACAACTCGTTTTTTCCTGTGTTTAAATTTTATTTATACCACACACCTACATACCTATTCCATACAGCTGAATTAGCCGAAAAGCAGCAAAAGCATCGCACTCTGTTCCTGCAGTTATTAGTGAAGTTTTTAGAATTACGATTTCATGCTTTCGGTTTTTTTATAGCTCTCGTTTAATTTTTGTTATGAATATTATATAGCGTAGATGTTTGACCAAAATGCTTTATGAGTGCGATGGGTGATCGCATGATACAGATCATTCTTGGTTATGTAAGGTATGAGTGACAACTGGATAATTTATCACGAATATCTTGCACCGGTTGACATTTGCCTGCATATTTTGCTTTTGCATAATTTCAGCATATTTTCTTTTTTACTTTTTCCTTCTTTAATTTATACTATTTTTGGCATTTGACATTTTTTGCCGTAATATTGCACCAACTGTCAAAAATATTATAAATTAGAGAAAGAAAAAGTAAAAAAGAAAAGAAAATATCCAAGCAAATGACATTTGATGCATGCAGCTCATGAATAGATAGCCAGTTGTCAAGGCTGCCTTGAATAATTATATCATGGGTGAGCGGAGCTCAATTCTCCACAAAATCTCACCCACCGCACTCACAAAGCATCTTGGCTAAACAATTAGGCTATATAATATTTATTACAAAAACCAAACGAGAACTATAAAACCATTAAAAACACATTGAATTTAAATATATTGTTTTTTAATTTCAATATTTTTATATAAATTTTCTTCAAATGCTATATTTTTATTTTCAAATAGTAAATATTTGAAAGATATTTAAAAAATTCTTGCATAATTTTAATATATTTTGTACTAATTCTGTTTAAATATTTTAATATTTTATTTAATTAAAAAAGTATTTATATAAATTTTAAATTTGTACGTTGTTGATTTATGCAAATGCGTTATTGGTGCAATAATGACTCGCTTTTTGGATAAATTAAAAAAGTTTTTGGATAAATTTAATATTTTTTCTCTTAGTGTATATTCTGCTAAATAACACCCTGCAGCAACGGCGCGAAACAGCTGTTACTAACAGTTTGTGGTTATATTTTACCGGCTACGGTAAAATGTGATATAAGATGTTAGCACGTGTTGTTATTTATTAAGCATTATTAAAAACAAGTACACTAAGGGAAATAACGCATATTAACATTATCCACGCCTGAGTATATATTTCATTTAAATATTTACGTGGATAAATCAAAAATTTTCCTTACAACTCGTTTTTTTCCCGTATTTAAATTTTATTTATGCCACCAAGCAGCAGAAGCATCGAACTCTATTCCTGTGCGATGCTGCTGCAGTTTCTTCGCACCAGCAGTTGCAGGTTTCTTATAGTTCTCATTTAGTTAATGTTGCAAGGGTAATATAGTATGGATATTTGGCAAATATGATTTGTGAGTGCGGTGGTGAGTGCGATGAATGATGAAATCATGTAGAGTGGAGTGACATTCTTGAGAAAATACCGAGTTGTCACTCCACTTTATATGAATTCATCATGCATCGCACTCACCACCGCACTCACCACCGCACTCACAAATCATATTTGCCAAATATTCATGCTATATTACCCTTGCAACATTAACTAAATGAGAACTATAAGAAACCTGCAACTGCAAGAAATGAACTGCAGGAACAGAGTGCGATGCTGCTGCTGCTTGGCAGCTGTATGGAATATGTGTGTCAGTGTGTGGCATAAATAAAATTTAAATACGGGAAAAAAACGAGTTGTAAGGAAAATATTTGATTAATCCACGTAAATATTTAAATGAAATATATACTCAGGCGTGGATAATGTTAATATGCGTTATTTCCCTTAGTGTAGGTGAAAGTTAAAAGAAAATCCTGAACTGTATGCAGCACATCTCCGCCGAGAAAGGATTCGTAATGAAAAACGGTGAGAAGTAATGAAAAGGAAAATGGAGGAAGATAAAGATTTTAAAATACTGACTAAACTCAGATCGAAAGAAAGAATGCAAGTATCTAGAAAACAGCAAATAGAAGAGCAAATTAAACTAAAAGGTACTGGATACCGCAGTTCTCGTACACTGGGAAAGGCTATGGCAAAACTGAAACGAAATCTGCCAAGCAGCAGTTGAATCGCATTAAAGCAGTTGAAGTTGTAAAAAAGATAACCGCTGAATTCCAAGTTACTGTATTCGATAAAAATTACTCCCCTAAAGCAGTGCCTCGAAAACTGACGGATGACGTAAGATAACAGATTATTGATATCTATAATAGGGATGATATTAGCCTGGGACAAATGCCTGGGATAAAAGAGTGAAATCAATCAAGACAAATACGGGAACAAAATTAAGAATACAAAAGAGAACAATGATTATGAGCTTACGTGAAGCCTTCGAATTTTTTAAAGAAACTTTTCCCGAAACATCAGTTGGGCCCATTTTACACGATGATCGTTTGATCGCGGTCAAAATATTTTTGTTGTTGCTTTCAATGCGAAACAGTTGTTCATCCGCTCTGGCTCTCAGTATTTTTCGACAGTTTCGCATTGAAAGCAACAACAAAAATATTTTGACCGCGATCAAACGATCATCGTGTAATATGGGCCTTGGCACAGACTGTTTTTTATCAAGAGAAACCTGCTTACATACTACCCTTTAGCGATACTCCTCATAATGTTTTCTTGTTTGTGTGTGTTGTATTCACACAATTGACGAGACCAATACATTGAAATGAAATAGAAAAAATAAATAAAAAAATACTAAATAAAAGCAACTTTGAGTCGTCAGTCGCAATCGCATCATTCTGGACGTGTTCTTTGCGATCGACGACCAGAGAGGATCGGCGGTCGCAACGATATTTGATTCTGTTCGGGCTCTTATTCGAGAATCGAAACACGTACACGATCGAATGACCGAAGTTCTCTCAATCAGTTGGCGCTGAAACTTCAAGCTGTGTGGTTTGCGACGCTTGGTTGTGTGTTTTACACTGCACGAAAGGCTTCAGGCCAGTGTTGCCAACAATTCCAAGCCAAAAAGCACCAACTTTAAAAGCAAAACGCGTAATTTTGAGTAAAAAGCACTAAAAAAGAAATCTTTTATAAAAGTAGATAAAATTAGTAACTATTTATTGTAAACAGCAAAAACTTTGTAAAGTTGTCTGAGTATATGATCAAAAAAACTTGCATTCTTTTCACTTAAAATTTTTTTTTTTTTTTTTTTTTTTGTTGATTCAACTAAAAAACTTTTGTGAAACTTTGTTGTTTTTTTAGGTGAATTTATAATTTTTATTTCGAATTTTCATACAAAATACAATTTCCTTAAGTAATCTTGTTTTACCTCGATATTTGTTTAATAAGATTTTGTTTAGGGAAAACGAAGAAAAGGTCCCTTGCAAGTACATATAGTAAATTTCCTTTGTTGTATAATTCAAGTTTTGTAGGCTTCAACCAAATTTTCTGACTAAGCTGACTTATAAACTTTTAAATGTTTTTCGTTTAGTGTATTCAGTGCTTTATGATTCTGCAAAAGGCATTTTGACACGCTATAAAACTATGCGTTCCTGAAACGATTTCTTTAACAAAAAATTAAATAACATTAAAAAACATTTTGTGTAAAATTCTTTCAAAGATATTCTTATTTATAATGCATGGTTTTTAATAAACATTATTTTAAAAACAAAACAAACAAAACTGAAAAAATATTTAAAAGTTTTCATATAATTTTTCGAAAAATATTTAAGCATTTAGTTTCTAAAAAAAAAAAAAAAAAAAAACACAGACAAAAGAAGAATGAACACAAATCTTGGTTATTTTTTTTTTAATTAATCAAAGAATACAGCATTTCTGCTTCATCATAACCACCTGAATCATCATATGACCCAAGTTTAGATTCTTTGGTATGTAATAATCTGACTTTTTAGTTTTAGTAGAATTAATTTTACAAAGAATTTCAACAGGTATATTAAAAGAATCGCAACACATCTAGTGTTTAGTAATAAACCATATTTCGAAAATATGGGAAATTTATATTCATTTCTTAATTCAGGGCTGTAAGAAAATATTCCTAGGTTAACAATCAAAATGCACTAAAAGCACTAAACTCAAAATGAAAATGCACTAATGTTGGTGCTTTTTCATTTAGTGCTTTTAAAAAAAAAAAACGCGTATTGGAACATCAAAAAGCACTAGATCTAGTGCTAGAAGCACTGACTTAGCAACACTGCTTCAGGCATATGAAACTGCGTTATTTCGAGATTTATAATAATAACAATTATTATTATAACAGGCAACAGCCGCTATAATTTAATGTTGCACCCGCTATTGCTTCAAAAAAGAATAATTTAAAATTTATTTGTGTGTTCTTTTTTATTTTATTAATTTTATATAGCACTTTATAACTCCCGCATGACTGTTTAAATCATCATTAAAATTCTAATAAAAGATTCAATACGCAACATGTTAAAATGTTATACTTCTAAGAATAATTTCATTAAAAATGTCTCTTATTTTATTGTTATGATACTTTACATGCGTCTAAATGTTACACCCGCGATAGCGGAATCGCCCAGATATAAAAAGCAAAACGCTGTCTGTGTGATGGCTAGAAACTCCAAAACAACTGAGCCGATAGAGCTGAAATATTCCAGTAGAATTTTATATTTCCGGCGGTTTTGGCCGTATTAGGCTACAATTTGATAATTTAGTTTGTATGCTCACTGTCAGCAACTGTACTAAAAATGGGTTGCCACACTCCCTTTTACCGCCCACAAATCAATACAAATGCTATATTTCCGACGGTTTTGGCCGTATTAGGCTACAATTCGGTTATTTATTTTATATGCTCACTATCGGCAACTGTACTAAAAATGGGTAATGTCCATCTACTAAAAAACTGGGATGGGCATTGTATAAGGAGGTGTGGCTCCACCCATACAATAAAAATTTATAATATCGAATTACTTTTAAGTTTTCTAGCTTTTCCAGGTATTACAAGTTTCCTAGGTTTTTTTGATATTTTTCTAGGCTTCACGCTGGGTTTTTTAGGTTTAACGCTCGAAGCGGGAATAGTTGGTAGAGTGCTTGGCTCTACAGGAAATAGCAGTGGTAGACCGACTTTCTGTGTTGTTTCTTCTGTTGGTAGAATAGCCACCTCTCGTGGCTTTTGTGGTGATACAGCTATTACTTAATCGTATGCGTGCATTAGCAAAATTGCCAAAAGTGCACAAAGGCTGAATCAACTTTTATGCATGTTGTTATGGTCCAAACTTGAACCACCGACCTGTTTCTTAATAGTTCTCATATTGTTATGTTTAAATCTTGAGTGTTTTGGTAGTATTTGTGTAAAAATTTTTGACATTATTTGCACATATGTGTGTTTTCCCCGCCAGCTTGTTGTTTGTCGTCTTTTCTATGTTTTAAAGCATATTTGAATAGTATGATCTATGTATGTGTATATGGGTTCGCATTGAGAAATTGTTTCTAATAAAACGGAACGAAAAACTGAACTATATAACTTCCTCGTCGATTCAAATGAAACAAATTTATTTCTTGTGAAAATATTTGTCTTTGAATTGTGTTGGAATAGAAATAAGTAGTTTGAATAGTTTGTCTAGACATTTCATTGCTTCAAATCATAAGTTATTAGTTGGGTTTTTGCTGTTTTATTAGCTCAGCTTACATTTAAAGAAATTCTTTATAGATTTAAAAACTTTCAAGACGCAATTAGTTTAAATTTTTTTAAATTTTGCCTTGAAAATTTTGAAGCCTAAAGAGACAAGTTTGTATACCTATTCAATTCTGCCATGGTTCGAAATAGGGTGATCGATTAGAAGGAAAGAAGGCGCAATCAAGTGGAATATGCGACTAAGAGCTGTAATTAAAAAAATGATAAGACCGTAAAGGTTTATTCTTTGGCTTCATTACAAATACAAAACAAAAATTCAAAACGTTAACGGAAAGCGTTGGGAGCTGCTTAGCCAATGCAACTGAAAATTTGTTACATGGAGTTATTACTCGCTGAGTATAAGTGCTAGGATTAAAAATATGATACACCAACAAGCCCCCACAACAAAATTAGGCAAAAAATTTCTGATGTCATGGAAACACAAAAAGAGCCTCTCAAAGATCGACAATGCAACATTTACTCAACGGTGTTGCATTGAATTTTTACTCGGTGAGTCTATAAGCTAAGATAAATGTTTAAAATGAAAAATAAATGATTTATACTTGGCCTTATGACAAAAATAAAAAAAATTCTGACGTCTCCAGGTCGTGAATATAGCAGCTTATGTAACAGAAATGTTATATCGTTGCATGGAATTATTACTCACTCAGGAGACGTGTTACGGTAAAGTTTTACGACACTAAAGATGTGTTATTACGCCTTACAACAAAATTACAAAAAAAAAATTCTTATCGTCATGATTTCAGGGTGGCAACCACATAATACAGTAAAAATGCTACAACCATGAAAAAACGTTGCATGGAATTTTAACTCTGTGACTACTGGCGTAACGGTAAATTTTAAGGAACGTAAATGAAAGTGAGGTCTTCCGGCACATGATAAAAATAAAAAAAAAAAAATTAACGGAGTCATGAGGCCCTTCAGGAAACTGCCCAATGTGACGCATATGCAACACTTGGCTGGATTAATTGCATGAAGCTAAGGTTAATGCAGAGTTAATGCACCAAGGAAAAGCACAACCAATGGATAAGCAAATAAAAAAGCAACATCAACATCAATATCAACATCAACATCAACATCAACATCAACATAAACATAAACATAAACATAAACATCAACATCAACATCAACATCAACATCAACATCAACATAAACATAAACATAAACATCAACATCAACATCAACATCAACATCAACATCAACATCAACATCAACATCAACATCAACATCAACATCAACATCAACATCAACATCAACATCAACATCAACATCAACATCAACATCAACATCAACATCAACATCAACATCAACATCAACATCAACATCAACATCAACATCAACATCAACATCAACAGAAACATCAACATTAGCATTAACATTAACATTAACACCAACATCAACATCAACATTAACATTAACATTAACATTAACATTAACATTAACATTAACATTAACATTAACATTAACATTAACATTAACATTAACATTAACATTAACATTAACATTAACATTAACATTAACATTAACATTAACATTAACATTAACATTAACATTAACATTAACATTAACATTAACATTAACATTAACATTAACATTAACATTAACATTAACATTAACATTTACATTAACATTAACATTAACATTAACACCAATGTCAACATTAACATCAACATCAACATCAACATCAACATCAACATCAACATCAACATCAACATCAACATCAACATCAACATCAACATCAACATCAACATCAACATCAACATCAACATCAACATCAACATCAACATCAACATCAACATCAACATCAACATCAACATCAACATCAACATCAACATCAACATCAACATCAACATCAACATCAACATCAACATCAACATCAACATCAACATCAACATCAACATCAACATCAACATCAACATCAACATCAACATCAACATCAACATCAACATCAACATCAACATCAACATCAACATCAACATCAACATCAACATCAACATCAACTTCAACATCAACATCAACTTCAATATCAACATCAACATCAACATCAACATCAACATCAACATCAACATCAACATCAACATCAACATCAACATCAACATCAACATCAACATCAACATCAACATCAACATCAACATCAACTTCAACATCAACATCAACTTCAATATCAACATCAACATCAACATCAACATCAACATCAACATCAACATCAACATCAACATCAATATCAACATCAACATCAACATCAATATCAACATCAACATTAACATCAACATCAACATCAACTTCAACAACAACATTAACTACAAAAAAAACAAGAGTTTAGGCATGAAATAGGAGTATAAAGAAACACCGTCACGTCAAAACCTACGAGTGTATCCACGATACAGCCAACTCTTTCTTTTCTTAGTTTCTTTATATGAATTAACATTCTTTATTTATTTAAGAAGATAGTTTTAAGTTTAAAATGGTAAACAAAAACTTAAAAAAAAAAATAGTTTTAAATGAAGCGAACAATATATAAACAAACGTTCAGTGCGATTCAAAATTCAGTGTCGATTCAACTCTTGCAGCATGTCGACTGATTTATTTAACACACATTGTGCGGCAGAGAGTGTCGGAACGGTTAGCACACTAGTGAACACATTGGTGCAGGCTCTACTTGTTGCTCAATGTGCCATATCGAAGCCAGAATATTGGCCAAAGGACTATGCCGATGCAGCTATGCGGCCGGGTGGTTTGGATGGTTTTGATTTTGTGGTAATTGGTGCTGGCTCAGCAGGTTCAGTGATAGCCAGTCGCTTGAGTGAAAATCCGGATTGGAACGTTTTAGTATTGGAGCAAGGCGGCAATCCGCCACAGGAATCAGAGGTACTGAAAATCTTTGGTGGTTCATTTTTATTAACCTTTTTTTTTTAATTTTGCAAAGAAGTGAACAAGTGCTTCAAGTGTTGATCTAATTGAATTTAAATTGTGAGACCGAGTGCACAGGATATTGCATGGTAAAGCAATTCAGAAAGTAAGATAAACTGCTTCATTCGGCTTTCTAAAGTTAAGATCATGTTAAAAAGGCTTTTACAGAACTTAACCAAGATCAACATATCAAACATGTTAATAGAAATAAGATTTCTTTAAAAAAATGAAGAAACTTCCGCATTGGACTACTCTGTCCGATCATTATCTCTGCAAAAATGAAACAGTACGTAAGAATGAATTTTGTGCCCAAACAACACAAAGATGATCGAACCAAGAACAAGAGGGAGAAAAAGTAAAGATTTTTTGACATTGGGGTGGTCTGGAAGGCAAGGGATGAATCTACCCTTGAAAATTAAGAACTTTCTGAAAGCCACATTCATTCCCTTTTGAATGATACCTTGTAAAAAAATTGATTGCATAGTTTTTCTAGGAAAAATTCGAAAGTAGAAGAGTCACAGTGTCCCAATGGTCGTCAAAGGGTTAAGGAGCACTCATCAATATGTGAACAATTTATTTTCATTCGAGTTATTCAACCAGTCATGTCTAAAACCATAAAATCAGAACAATACCCACTAAACCACAAACAAAGATTTTGCAAATTATTAAAGTGAAATCAAGAATTTTATTTGCTCTTTATAATTAAACTTGCATACCCGTTCCCAGCGTTACTTGGGAGTACAAATATGATATGAAAACATATTTCCATATCTCTACGATATATTGGTCTTACGGCAACACTGCAGTAGAAATAAACTGAGTGCAACTATCCATTCAAGATGGCAGCGCGGTGAGTTGTAGACTCTCACCTTTCTTGCTCGACAAAGAGATTAACCCTCTGCAGCTGACGTGCTCCAAATTTAACAATATAACTGACGTGGGGTCTAGCAGACCTCAGTTTTTAACTGATTTTCTATGATAAAGTTTCTGACTGTAACTTTCTTGACCTTATTCCATATGACAGCTAATAATTTTAGACTCCCATAAGAATAAAATTTTAAATAAAATACGGTTTTTTAATAGATAAAAACGAATTTTTTATCTTTGAATTTAACATTTGTACGCACGAAGTTTTGATTTTCGGTGTCTGTCAGACTACGACGTCAGCTACAGAGGGTTAAGCTATTGTTTGCTGTTATTTTGTGCTGCTTATACAATGGCAGCATGGATTAAAATGCATGAATTCTTAAAAATTAAATAAAAAGATTTACCAAAAACGTAGTACCCAGGTACGTAGAAGCAGGGTCGCTTATTATAGCAATTGAATAGTGAAAGAATTATTAAAATCGGTTCGGCGGTTACCCCGTGATTGAACGATAAAAATCCGAGAAAACCTTTTTATATAATAGTATAAATGTCTCCTTTATCAAAATATTTCTTTATCCTTTAGAGATCAATATTTCATTTTATAAATATTTTGAGTTAAGTATTGATAAGACAACAAATTATAATTTCAGTGCGTGTAATTTTATTGAAATCAACTCAGTAATAGACAGAATTAACTGGATTGATGAATTTAATAATCTTGATACGGTCGCTTGTTTTAATAAGTTCAAATACCGAATCTCCTTAATTTGTAATGACCATATTCCATTAATAAAACAAAAAGCCTACAAGTTGCCTTGGTAGACTCGTGGTCTAAAAAAATTAAAAAATCTTCGTACTAAATTTTATAAAAAAATTTTTAAAAACAAATTTAAATTTTGATTTTCTAAATTATTGGCACTATAAGAGGGAATTCAACTTTCTAGACAAATACCTTTATAGACAATACATCTTAAAATTTGAGAGTGATATAAAATCAAACCCAAAGTCTTTTTGGCGTTTCGTAAAATCAAAAAAGGATCTTCTAATATCTCTGCATCGATGTTTTCAAATAACAACACTTCAAATAATGTTAGTTCTACAGCAGCGCAGGGCGCTCCATAGCTCACTGAGCTCTCTGTGAGCGTAACTTTTCACATGTACATAAAGCTCAATGCTGTAATGACCTGTGTCGTTTTGCGCAGCAAATTATATGTACACTCGTGAAAAATCAACTTATTGTAGATTCATAATACTTATGCACATATTTTTTTAGTTTGTAGAATTTTATATTCGTATATATTAAGGTTTCATATACTTAATGCATATTAGCTATTAAGACTTTTTGTATTGTTCATTCACATTCCTTATTAATTTTTTAATACTTAATTTTTTGATTACTTGCTTACTTATTTTATTTAATTCCTTATTGTGTACTTACATATTTTTTTTTTTTCATTTTAATTATTCATATATATTAAGATTTTATAATATAAAAATAATTGTTCGTATATATTAAGGTTTCATATAATTCATTCATATTATCTATTAAGATTCTTTACATTATTCATTCATATTACTTGTATTAATTAATTTAATAGAAGATATAATGAAGAAACGATGACTAAAAATTAAAACATAAAATAAAAAAGAAAAACTTACTAATCTAGTTAATTGTGACAACTATTTCGCTCAGTGTGCTCAATTCGGGAGAGCACCAATGCTAACAAGACAAAATAAAATATGACTGTGTTAGAATGCCCAACCCTGTTCTACAGCCAGTGATGTGATTCTGATTTAGTAAAAAATCCCGATCACATTCCGATTAAGACCTTTTCATCCCACCAAAATGACACGAAAAACCCACAAAAAATCCCACCCAAATATTTATGCCAATAACGATTTTTTATGCAATTTTCGAAAAGAAATAAGGATGCCCACCTGCTGAACAGGCCCATCTACTACTGAATACTGTTAGTTCTGACGTCTGTATGATGCGCCAATGTGTAAAGTGTCGCAGTAACATCTCATTGAATGTTCACGTTTGATAAATCATTGAGATAATGCGTATGCTGCTTTAGCCTCACGGCAGAAGCAGAGCAAAAATAGTTCATCTCTATTTAGTACATTTCAGAGTGTTTCTTATCGATAAAAAAATGTAAAATAAAAAAAGAATTCTATATTTAATGTTTATTTTTCACAATTCGACGAGTAATCGAACAATATTGAGAAATGGGAAAAAAATATTTCACGTCATATCATGATGGCGTGCCTGCCCACCTCCTGAACAAAACGTTGGTCCACCTTCCGAACAAATTTTCAGAAATCGTGCAAGTAAAAAATTGTTATTTATATGATTGAAAATAGTGTTTGAAATTAGTTAAAATAGTTTTCGTGATTCTCATCCACGTTCAGATAACATTTTAGAATGGCGTCGCCTAAAAAAAAAGCCATCAAAGAAATTCAAATCTCTTTTGCTTAAAGTTCAGTGAATCATTGTGACTATTGATAAAATAAACTTTTTATAAACTCTCAAAAACTAGTATTTTAACTTCATTTTCTAATTTTTTTCAACGATTTCTTTTAGGTGTTCAGTAGCTGGGCCGATTTTTTAAGCGGCCGATTTCGAGACTTGCTAGATCGAATTCCAAAATTATAGTTTTTGGAAATTTTAAATTCTGATAAAAATTCTTATTAGTTATTGAACTTAGCTTCCAAATGAAACCAAGAGTTCTGAAAAATTATATTTTAAACCAAAGGTATAGCCTCCAAGCAAAACGTGTTTAGTAGGCGGGCATCCTCCCCTACATTTTTTTAACATTATAATAATTTTATAGTTTAATAATGTTTATAATAAAGTTTTTCAATAAATATAACAAATTTTATAAAAAAAAAACAAATTTTCCGCAGAAAAAAAAAATACCTAAAGTTAAACTCTGCGTTTTTTATAAAAACTCTCTTGAGTGTATGAAGTAATCGTAAATTTCTTTCGTTGCATCAAAATGAAACTAAGCTTATATATTTGTTTTTAAATGAGGATCTTATTTTCATTCATTTTAAGCCTCTTGAATATACATATCTCTTTCTTACATATTTAGAATCAATGAAACAGCAATTAACGAAAAATTTTGAAAGATTACAAAAAAGTGATACCAACCAGTTTTGCTAATTTACACTTTAAAAAATTATGATTCAGTAGAAAATCCCACCTAATCCTCTGAAATCCCACACGTTCTCAAATAGGCCAAATATCCCGAAATGAGCCCGAAATCCCACCAAATCACATCACTGTCTACAGCTAATCTTTTTGCAAATTTTTTTCTCTCAAACTATGAGCCTGTCAGTTCTGTAGATTTTGAGATGCAAGATACTGTGGTACCTCAGGTAGATTTTGGATTTCTCTCTCTGACAGAAGCGATGTAGTTGATGGCATTATAAGTCTTAAATCGTCACACAAATTAGATTTAGATGGTATTTGTTCTTTCCTTCTAAAAAAAGCGTTCATACTGTGGCGTATGCCTTAATGCTTATTTTAAATAAGTCGCTTAGCTCGGGAATTTTTATAGATGGCTGGAAAACTGTTTATGTAACACCTATACATAAATCGGGTTCGAAGAATAATATCAAAAATTATAGACCGATTTCAAAGCTTTCTACTATTTCCAAATTGTTTGAATCGATTGTTAAGGTTAAATTGTTTTTTGCTGTAAAGAAAATTATTTTTCCCTTTCAGCATGGTTTTATGCCCGGTCGGTCAACGGTTTAAAATTTGGTAATTTTCTCTTAATATTGCTTATCTTCGTTTCAGAAAGGTTATCAGGTTGATGTCGCTTACACGGACTTTTCGAAAGCCTTTGACAAGGTCTCCCACTTCCTCTTGGTTAAAAAACTGCAGAGGATGGGGTTTCATTCAAGGTTCCTTTGCTGGATAAGTTCATACTTATCCAATAAGCAGTGCATTGTTGCCTTTGATAACGTAAAATCCTTCCCATATGTGGCTACGTCTGGAGTTCCTCAAGGTAGCATTTTGGGCCCTCTTCTCTTTATTCTGTTCATTAACGATATAACTTATCTTTTTCCTCACAGTAATTGTTTGTTATATGCAGATGACCTTAAGATTTTCCTTAAAGTCAAAAACGCGTCCGATTGTGAATTTCTTCAAAGGGAAATTGATAAATTGTATGATTGGTGTTCTAAGAATTGTCTCTTTTTGAATATAGAGAAATGTGTTTTCATGTCCTACTCGAGGTCTGCCAATGTTTGTCTGGCATCGTATCATATTGCCACCTCTAGGCTGTCATCTGTTAATCAGTTCAAGGACCTTGGAGTTGTCTTTGATGTTAAATTTTCGTTCGTCCCACATTTGGACTATATTATTCCGAAAGCTTATGCTATGCTGGCTTTTGTTCGTCGAATTGGTTCATCCTTTACGGATCCTTATACTTGGAAATCGTTGTATACTAGTTTGGTTCGATCTAGACTTGAGTATGCGGCCGTGGTTTGGAACCCACAGTATGCGATGTATAAGTTAAGACTTGAACGCGTACAAAAATCTTTCACCAGGGTTGCATTACGCTATCTTAATTTTGAAGGTTCGATGCCGTCTTATGGTGCCCGATGTCTGTTGATTGGGCTGAAATCTTTAGAGATTAGGAGAAATATTTTGTCACTTCTTTTTGTTAATGACATTGTTTCTGGTGTAGTTGATAGTCCAGAATTGCTGGAAATGATAAATTTTAATGTGCCTGCAAGGACGCTTAGGAATTTTGATCCGTTCTACTTGGAAATGTGTCGCACTAATTATGCTGCAAAAGCACCTATTTATAGGGTACTAAATATGTTCAATATTATAAGTAGCAATCATAATGTGGATTTTCTTATGTCTAAGGAAATATATATGTAAAAAATATTGTTCAAAGACTAATGAATTAAACTCAAAATAAATAAATAAATATCAAATATCAAATAAATAATTTTTATATTTTTCTCTGCTCACACAAAACAGGTTGCGAGTCTTTTTTTGACCATTCAACACACAAATTTTACCTACAACTACTGGACCGAGCCGAACGGAAAGTCGAGTCTAGCTATACAAAATGATGCTTGCTACTGGCCACGAGGTAAGTGCATTGGCGGCACTGGCGCTATCAACGGTATGCTTTATGTGCGTGGAAATCGCAAGGACTACGATGGTTGGCTAGAACAGGGCAATCCTGGCTGGGGTTGGGATGATGTTTTGCCTTATTTTGAAAAGTCTGTGCGACCTGCAGGAAATACGACCATGCCACAAGGATATGTAACGCTCAATGAATTCGAACGATTCGATGTTGATGTCCAGGAAATGCTCTACGCTGGTGCTATGGAATTAGGTACACCTCACGTAAGACGTTTTGAAGAGGGCACCGAGACGGGTTACTCAAATATCCCCGGCAACGTTCAAAATGGCGAACGCATGAGCACCGGTAAGGGACATTTGGGCAAAGTATCCAAACGTCCTAATCTACGTGTCATCAAGAACGCACAGGTAACCCGCATTAACTTCGATGCCTCTGGCAAAAAAGTTGAGTCTGTGGATTTTGTCCTACGCAACCAGCACAAGCTGCGTGTGAGTGCGAAGAAGGAACATGTTCTATCAGCGGGCACAATTGATTCACCGAAATTGCTTATGCTCTCCGGTGTGGGACCCAGGCAACATTTGAATAGCCTCCAGTTGCCAGTGGTACATGACATGCGCGTTGGCGATAACTTGCAGGATCATCTTGTAGTGCCATTATTCTTCAAATTGGACGCCAATAAAGCAGTGCCAAAAACTCAGGAAGATGATCTAGACAACATTTACAACTATTTGATACATAGAAGAGGTCCTCACACCAGCAATGGCATGCTTTCGTTGACCGGTTTCGTGAATACAGTGGAAGGTTCTAGCAGTCCATATCCTGACATTGAATATCATCACTTATACTTCCGACGTGGTGATTTCAATGGTTTACGTTTATATCTAAATGACATACCTTTTCAGGAGCGCTATGCACAACATGTAGAGAAAGAACTAAGTACCAGCAATTTGCTGTTTGTTGCTGTGGTGTTGGCACACCCCAAATCCTCGGGCAACATTCGCCTACGCAGCGCAAACTATAAAGATGCACCTAAGATCTTTACCAACTATTTGGAGGAGCCTGAGGATGTTGAGACTTTGCTACGTGGCATAAAGCGTCAAATGAAAATGGAGCAAACGCAGCCTTTTGTTGCAAGAGAGGCGGAAATACAGCATATTCCCATCGAGGAATGCGATCAATATGAATTCAAGACCGATCAGTATTGGCGGTGTTATATGAAGTATTTTACAATCACAATATATCATCAGGTAGGTACTGTTAAAATGGGTCCCAAAACAGATCCCAAAGCTTGTGTGGACCCACGTCTGCGGCTACATGGCGTAAAAAATCTGCGTGTCGTTGATGCTAGTATCATGCCTGACGTGCCCAGCGCCAATACGAATGCGGCAGCTATAATGATTGCAGAGAAGGCGGCAGATTTGATAGCAGAAGATTGGAGCGGCAACTCATAAATATCATGAGTTGTGATATGTTGATTTGAAGTTAAATTATTTCCGATTAACTCTTAATAATAATCATTAATAATAATCAAAATAATCAAATAGTAATAATCAAGAAGTAATACATACTTCAATTATTGAGACAAAATAAATTCGGCGTGAAGTCATCAGTTTTTTGAGCAAAAAGATTGAGAATACTTGGAGCAAGTCAGACCTTTCCTTTACTGTAATAAAGTTAACTCACCCTTGATAGGACTTTGACCCGGCTTCTTATAATTAAATTGTACTGTGCGTATCTAATTGTCATGTTGTACACATAAGTTCTATAAGAGGACCCTACTAAGGCCGTATGTGGATGGAGGCTTTTATCACTAATAATGAATTCATGAAATTTCATTCGTCACTCTTGATGAATTGATAAGAAATGTTAAAACAATCTTCCATAATCAATGTCGTTCAAAGCTGAAGAGATAAAGTAAAGATATTACTTTAAACTTATCTTAATTTTATTAATTTGACAGTTTATATTTATTAGTCCACAAGTTAGACCTTGTATGCAATCAAAGTAAATACAGAGTAAATTGCTGTTAAGCTTTTTGTTGCATATTTTTAGGCAGGCTTTGAATGTCGAAATACTCTGCACAGTGTTTTGTGTAGTGGAAATAAATCAGAAAAGTTTTGGTCTCGGAAATATACAAATCAATTATCATTTAGCAGGTAATATTTCAATTCAGATAAATTCAAAATATTTTTGTTTCAAAATTACGCATGTAGGCACTGCATTATGTTAATGTTGACTAATTTTATAGGAATTTCAAAGCTGGTGTCCGATGCTTTTTAATACCATGTCTACACAGATACTTAAGTTTGAGTTTAGTTTGAGTTTAGATGAGAGTTTGAGATGCGTCGTCAGAATTGTGTTTAGTGTGGTATTTCTTTGTTAATTTTACTGAAATTTTTTCGGCACATCCACCACCGTAAAACCAATTCCACTTGAGGACAAGGCTGCAGCCATCTCTGCGTACACATGCGAGTTCTTGCTTGCGCTGCGCAAATTAAAATTTTCATCGGCTCATACTGATATGAAGACCTCATCTTCTACACTTGCCAGAAGTTTTATCTTCGCTTTTTTGTTTTGATAAACACAGAAAGAAAGTTGAGTTTTATCCTGCAAAATTGCACTGGGGAACTCAAGAGTTTATTTTGGGTTCAATGGCTAAACTCAACTTTGTACTGGAAACTCAAACTAAACTCTCTGCGTTTTTGAGAAATACTGATTAATAAAATTCTGCCGAATTTTCCAACTTTAAAAAATAAATTACAAAAAGCAGAAAAATTCATAAATTTGGAAAGCATGTAGGGGAAGTCGGGGTTTTATTGGAAACACTTTTATTTGGCCAGAAACTCGCAAAAAATATTATTTATTATATTTCAAGAAATTATTTTTTTGGGCATGTGGTCTTTCATCCCCAATAAAATGAGAAGCATTAAGCCTAAGGACCACTCCTGGTTTAATGAGACATGCAGGATTACAGTCAGGTCCAAAGAGGAAGTCTTTCAGAATTGGCGTTCAAACAAGAATGCTGAAACTATAAGACTTCGCAGTGTGGCTAAGGATCGCTGTAATGCAGTTTTAAAACGCGAAAAGTTTCTTCACGAGGCTCACATCAGAGAACAGGTTCTTCTCTTCCCCAAAGGGAGCCAAACTTTTGGTCATTCGTTAAGAGAGTTAAACATCAGACGTCCTCATCGATTCCTGCTCTTTTGACCAAATCTTCACTGACTCGGCTGATAAAGCGAACCTTTTGGCTGGATTGCTTGCACAAAATTCCACAATCCCGGCTAGCATCAGCCACTGCCCTCTTTAGAGAATAAGTCATCTTCAATGCAGGAGATATATTTTCGAACGAGAGCAGTTAAAAGAGTCCTTGCAAACCTCAACATAAACAAATCTTCTGGCCCTGATGGTAAACTACCAATTGTGCTAAAAATGTGTGCTTCTACACTGGCTCGACCTTTGCGTAACCTTTTCAACATTTCCTACAGGACAGGAGTATTTTCATCTTGTTGCAAGGTCGCGAATATTCAGCCGGTACCTCAGAAGGGCGATGCCACGAACCCTAAGAACTACCGACCCATAGCGATATGCTCTACGCTCTTTAAAGTCATTAAAGTCAAGTAAAAAATGTCCACTCACTTTATGAAATATTTGGAGCGCAACGAATTGCTCAGTGATCATCAATATGGCTTCTGAAGGGCTTGCTCTACTGGTGACCTTATGGGGTGATTTCTCCTCACGGAGAAATGGAACCAATGTGTTCACTTCCTTGGTGAAAGCAGGGTTGTTACTCTGGATATTTCTAAGGCGTTTGACCGAGTGTGGTATAAAGCTCTCGTGTCAAAACTAATTGCATATGGTGTTGGTGGTATCTTTGCTCGATGGATCAAGTGTTTTCTTAAGGACAGGTCGATTCGTGTCGTGATCGATGGAATTTCGTCCAGTGAACACGCCATCGGTGCTGGAGTACCAGAGGGCCTAGTCCTATCGCCAACTTTGTTTCTGGTTTTTATCAACGACCTTCTGTCGTTGACACATAACCCAATTCATTCGTTTGCGGACGACAGCAGCATTTGTCATTCATATTCTTTCAAAAAACGCCCGAGCTCTTTGGAGATTGATAGAAAGAGGCGAAATATGAATTATTAAGGGGGGGCTTGCTAATAGATTTGAGTTTACTTCTAGCAAGACTCAGTGTTGTCTGTTAACCCACAAGCGAATAAATTGCCACTTAGCTTGCGGAGTCAGATGTTCTTGATGTTCTGGGCAAATCGATCAAATCTGATCTTCGTTGGAATGATCATAGTGTCGAAAGAAGTGGCCAAGTGCCTAGGTTTTTTAAAATAGTGTAAGAAATACTTCACTCCAACTGATCTACGCGTGATCAATACCTCATATATAAGGCCGAAAATGGAGTACAATTCGCACATTTGGGCAGGGTTTTCAAGATCTTATCTTTAGGCGATGAACACATTTCATCTTCTCTCAACTCTCTTAGGCATCTACGCAATGTTGGTTGGTGTTCAAGAGAGACACATGACTTGACGCCATCAACTCGCGTGTTTTCTCGGTTCACTCGGGCAGCTCACAAATAATTACGATGGAACCTTCTTGTTCAGATATTTAAGCAATACAAAATTTAATTTTTTTTATGAAATAGTGTTTATATATATATTAATTTATTTATTTTAATTTAACCTTAAAAAGTTAAATTTTTCGATATATAACTAGAGATATAGTTGTGTGTTGAGTGGAATTAAGAAAAACTGTTTTGATTTTCGTAAGCTATAAACATTCAAGCTATATTCTATAAAAAAAAAAGTTGCGTCAATGCAACGCACTTTCGCGTTATTTCGATTTTTTTACTTTAACTTACATGTCACGAATTTACAATTTTATTTCGAAAAATTAAAATAAATGAAAATAAAGTACAAAATAAATCTAAATACTAAACAGATTTTGCTGTTTTTTTTTTTTTTTTTTTGTTGTTTACCAGTTCTCTTCTCCTCTTTTTTTTATCCGCTATTTTTTACCCTACATTATGGAAAGCGTCATATTCAGTGCACCTTTCCCCAATTAAGGTAGATAGTTGATGTTTCTTTCAAAAACCAGCTTTTTATATATTAAAAGAAGCAGATGAATGTGTTAAGATATTAAATTAAATTATAGTTGTTCGATTTTAACACTTATTTTCTGATTTTGCTATAAGTAAGACATAAATTGTTTGCCCTGCAGTTTGCAGGGTACATGTGAAATCAACATCATTGTTTATGTTTATTAACTATTGTTATTGCAATCCTTTGTTTTTGTATAAAGTGTCGTTCAAAGCTTGTTTTGTGAAATTTGTAGTAATAACGAAAGTGATGTTCTCTATACTATGCAATTCGGTAAAGGGTACATAGCTAATGATTACATTTTGAAGCCGCCATTTAGAATTTCAAATTTTTGACTTCGGATTCGTAGTCAGCGACTCCACAAACCCCTGTATACAAAATTTTACCTCTATTAAACTTTTTTTGCAGAACATATCTTGTTCATGGCCACGATTTTAAAGCCGCCATTTTGAATTTCAAATTTTTGACTTCAGATTCATAATCAGCGACCCCACAAGCTCCTGTATACAAAATTTTACCACCATTAAACGTGTTTTGTAGAAGTTAGCTTGTTCGTGGCCGCCATTTTAAAGCCGCCATTTTGAATTTGAATTTTTAACTTAAGATTCGTGATCAGCGACCCCACAAACCCCTGTATATAAAATTTTACCTCCATTAAACGTTTTTTGTAGAAGTTAGCTTGTTCATGGCCGCCATTTTGAAGCCGCCATTTTGAATTTCAGATTTTTGACTTCAGATTCATGATCAGCGACCCCAAAAACCCCCAAAGTACAATTTTTGTCTCGATAAGTGGCCCCTGTCAATTAATCGTCACTTTTGGCATACAATACCCCACTGTGCGGCGTTGTTATTGATAGGGGTCAATAGTCACCTGCTGCGTCACATTGGATCTATCCCGTGACCGGTCGAGAAGTGTAGATTGGTGACCTGTTTTGACGAAAAAGGAACTGGTTCAGAACCTATCATGTGATTGGTTCCCAAGGAATACCGACCTGTCCCCATTTTGCCACCAATATATGAAACCAACCGGTCACTTTTATACGGCGTTGTCATTGATAGGGGTCAATTGTCACCTGGTGCATCACCTTAAACCTGTCCCGTGACCGACCTCGAAGAACAGATTTGTGACCTTTCCTACTGAAATCCCACTCACAACTTGTCGTATATTTATTAAAGAACACATATCTTACACTTCAGCAAAATATTTATGTAAAATTATTTTTATAACATGAAGAAACATTTTGAAGTAAAGCAAAATATTGTTTTAATTTCATTTTTTTATAACTATTTTTTAAAATGAAAATAAATTATGAAAAAAGTCTTAGTCTTAGTCCTAGTCCTAGTCCTAGTCCTAGTCCTTGTCTTAGTCTTAGTCTTAGTCTTAGTCTTAGTCTTAGTCTTAGTCTTAGTCTTAGTCTTAGTCTTAGCCTTAGTCTTAGTCTTAGTCTTAGTGTTAGCCTTAGTCTTAGTCTTAGTCTTAGTCCTAGCCTTAGTCTTAAAAATGGAAAAAAATTGCAGGTCGTTGAACGCATTGATATAAGGCTAATTATGCTCCTAAAATAAAATTTGAAGTATTGAATAGTATAATAAAATTTTGTACGTTTATAATACTATGATTGGAAAATATACGGAAATTTCTTAAATTCCACTATATGTATTATTTAAATTTTATATTTTGTATTATTAGAATTTGGTGTTTATTCCACTGTACTTGTGGGCAAAGCATGTTGTCATGCATGAGAAATATGAGAGTAGAATAAGTAGAGAGAGAGAGAGTAGAGAGAAATATGAAATATGACAGTAAACAATTTCATTCTGCTCTTGTATTCCTTCCCTTCATGCTGGCTCTTGACTGTCCCCTTCGTCTAGCACTCAAGTGCAAACGGGTAGCTCGTAAGTGCAAAAGGCTCCTGCGAGCCAAATTGCCCATCACTGATATAAGCCATCTTGTAAACAGAGCTCCGCTTCGATTTTGTCAGTTTTTTCAAATGACGCTTTTTAGATAAATGGAATGCTTTTCTAATATGTTCGTCTACATCTCCAACTGTGGGATTGTCAGTCAAAGCCTCTAAATAAGTGGAAAGAATATGCTTGGAAAATTACTTGTAATAAAATTTTATTTAAAAAATTTTACCTTTTAAAATGTTGTAGACATTGGCCAAAGTTGAACTCGCGAACTTTTAAATAATGGAAGACCATTAATGTTCACATCGACCACTATTTCATCCTGCTCAGATATTATTCTATAGACGGGAAGCAATTGTTTTGCGATACCCTGAATCGTCAGTCGCAATAGTTTTATTCTGAACGTGTTTTCTACGATTGACCACCAGAGAGGATCGTCGGTCGCAACGACTTTTGATTCTCTTTGGGCTCTTAACGTGCCGCATATACAACATACCGTTAAATGATTGACGAATTTTTGATCTTTTAGCGACTCTCTCTGAGGTCTCAGACTGCATGAATATTTTCTCTATTTTTGTCGAAGACCACGGCTCCAATTTTTGTTTGGCAAAATAATGTGCAATGATAAGCGAAGAGAGAACAGCAATTTGCAAAACTTGAAAGGAAGAGAGATTCAAACTACAGCCATGGGTATGAGAATGGATATATTTATTTGGAATGCAATTATAACATAATATATTTTATTTTTTTTTTGCACATCTGCGGCACACTATCTTGCGACTGATATACATAAGTTTTATTTAATTATTTTATTACAAATATTAAAAAATGTACGACAACATTCGAGGTTTCAGTATTAATATATAAGATTTATTTTTGGCATTTTCGTTAAGGTCACTGTCATTTCTATTTGTGGCATAGAATGTCAAAATAATGAAAACATTTTTTTTAAAGAGACATTTTTTAAAAAGATTAAGAAAATATTTATTGTCATGAATTTACAATTATGGAGAGAATTTTTTTTTAATCATCATAAAAATAAAGGTGTCGCACAGTACTTTGAGCCCATACAAAAGTGAGGAAAAAATACAAGGAGTGGTTCGATTGCTATGAAATTCTGCATGTTTATGAATTTCAAATATTGAATCAGATTTTACGTATATCAAGTATTTGCGCCAAAAATAAGGTTTTAATAAAAAAAAAACGAAATTTTCCTATATTAAATTTAATATTAAAGTTATTAGAACTGGTAAAAAAAATTATTTTTAAGCGATTAAGGCTTTAACTTTTTAATACTGAAAACCATTTGGCAATATCTTTTTTTTTAAAAGATAGGCTTATAGTTTCCTATGCACTTTTCGACAAAAATGCTACTATACATGTAAAATAATGTTTTGCAAAAAAAAAAAAATATTTGTATTGGTATTATTTTTTTATATTAATTTAATATGAGTAAATAAAACTAAATAAAAAAATATTTTAAGGGGACATATAGGTTACAAATTTAAAAAAAAAAATTTTTTTCGGGAATTTTGTTTTCATATCGTTTTAAACTTTTGCACATATATTTATTAACATTTAACAAAATACAAAAAAAATTTGTCATAATTTTTGAAGCGGTTTTTATTTCGTTATTGAACGTTATTTGATTAAAAAAAAAAAAAATGCCAAGAAATTGACGGTGTGCAGGATATCACCAGTCTGGACCATCTGAGGAAAAAATAAAAAAAAACGAATTAATCCTTGTTAAAGTGGCCACCGCCTGAACTAAGATCATTTTTATCCGACGAAAAAAAACAAAATGGCGGCCATTTGAAAAAAATGGATTTTCGGTGTTAAAAAATCGGTCCATTTCATTTGGTGTTAATTTTTCTCTTATCATGTGCTAAAAAGAGTATTTTAAGGAGGCATAACCTATATTTTAATTTTTTTTTGTCTAAAATAACATCAGAATTTTATTTTATTTGTTAAGAAACATTTTTTTTTAAAAAAATTCTTTAAAAATTAGAAACACACTCCGGTAGAGTGTAAGAAATATGGTAACAATATAAAGAATAATTTTTGAGAAAACATCAATTTTAGACCATTTTTCAAAAACGATTCTCAAAGAATCGGAAAAAGTCGGCTAAAGTGAAAACAGTTTCTGAAAGAATAAAAAAAAAAAAAAATTAAAATATAAAAATTAAACGGGAGGTATGTGGAGCTTTTTCTTTCTTGTCTGCTTAATAGAACATTTATCAAAATATTTTTTAAATTTTTTTTTAAATTTAAGTAATATTTTCCAAATATTTCCAATTTTTTTTAACAAAATATAAAAACCAAAATTCGTTCATAGATTTTTTAAAAATAAAAAAAAACACTCGAATTGTTTAACAAATGTGCTCACAACATTTTTTTTCTTTGAATGATGCGCAAAATAGAAATTTCCATTAATTAGAGGAAAATATGATTTTTAGACCATTTTTCAAAATGCGATAACTCCAATTGAAAGGTTGAAAACGGTTATCAAATTTTGGAATCTGAAAGATAAATACATGTATAAAAATATGTTTGAAAATGGAAGAGATGTTTTTTGATGTTTTTTTTAATTTGCTCTGAAAAATTGCAAATTTTTTTGAAAATACTTATTTAAAAAAATTTTATTTTTTTTGGAAATTTTTCATTTTATTTTCTTAAGCTAAATTGAAAACATATTAAAAGTCATTTATTTATACAATATTTTTCTTGAAATAAAATAAAAAATCAAATGAATTCGGCTAAAATTGCGCTTACAGCAATTTTTTTTTGCAAGATGTGCAAAATCAAATATTCCACAACAATAAAAATACATAAAAATGGTTGACTTTAAAGAGGTATAGTGTCTACAAAAATTGTTCAATTGCAATAAAATTTTGGATTCTTCTTAGTGAAAGTATTACCTAAAAAACGGTGCCAATTTTGTTAGGTTCTGTTACAACAAAAATCTTGATTTATTCCTATGGGACAAAGTACTGTGTGTCGTGTTGTGAATATGGATGTGGATATTCAAATTACGTAAATGCTCCCAAGATTCATATCCATAGTTAAAATAAAAATTAGTAAGTTAATTAGAAACTCGAGAAGTTACTAGCCGAGCTTAACTGTTTTTAGCATTATTACCCAAAAATATTACGAAATTACACAGCTTATGCTTCCTTATGCGTAGTTTACCTGAAAATAGAAGAAAAACATTGTTTATTAAAAAGAAAACTGTTGTTTTGATTGTTAATAAGAGTTTTAATAAAAATATAAACATAAAATAGTTTGAATAATTTTTTTCAGAGAATATCTTTTGACTGTTTCTTGAATACCTTCTGATCAAAAACTAACCCGAATTTCCCATTCAAACAAACCACGCTTGAGATAGTCAAACCAAATTTTTTTTGGGTTGGAAGATCTGTCATCTTCTACTCAAATATCGGTGCGCCATTTGTCAACAGTTTGTGCATGAGAGGCCCCTATTAGGCTGAGCTCACGCGGTGCTCGTACAAATGATTTTGTTGTTGTTTCCAATGCAAACCTGTCAAAAATCAGTGAAACTGTAAGAGGATGAACACTTTGTGTACATGGCAGCGAGCACCGTGCAAACAGCGTTGCTGGGTGTTAGAATTTCATTGCACGCCGAGCAAACGAACACCGTGTTACCTCAGCCTTATCCGGTGACGGTTTGCCCGGCGTGCAAGCGATTTTCTTCTTACTTTCAACGTGAAACTGATAAATAGAGGATAAATACATCCTCTCACACAGTTGAGAGTGTGAGAGGATGAACATTTGGAACAGCGGGCAAAATATATTCATTCTTGCACGGTGTCGATACAGCATTCACCGGTAAAGCAGTGTTGCTGGGTGGTGAAATTAAAGATTTGGGCGTTTAAGTAGCTAAAAAATACATTTTTTTAAGAAAAGGTACTTTAACAGTATGAAGAAAATAGTTGTAGGAAAGTCTTGTTGGAATAAGTGTAGGAGATCGTTGCTCAAAATTGAGAAAAAAACAATTAGAAATTCAATTTTGTGACTTTCGATTCAAATATCTGCGCTGCTTTTTTATACATTTTGTTAAGTTTTTTTTTGTTTTAAGCTTCATCAATATACTATGAAAACCGTATTGCAAAATACCGTTAGTTGAGTATATTCATATATTTTAAATATTTTTTTCAAAAAAGATCTGAAATATTGAAGTTTCCCTAAAAAGAGAGCATACAAATTGTTTTTGTTGTAAAATTAATTTAAATTCAAATTTGCAATTTTTCAACAATTTTTCAAAAGTTATGACACAAAAGCAAAAATTTTATGTGTTATACACATAGATTTCACGCAAAAATTAAAAATCGTTTTTGTGATTCAAAAAACAAGACCCTACTCGTTGATTTTTTCGAACAAATTTTTTTCCAATATTGTGTTTTTATATTTGTGAGTAAATATACAAGCTCAAAAATTAATTTATAAAAAAAAATTATCTTAGTATCTCTTACCCATCAAAAGTTAAAGCCAATAATCTATATCCATGTGGGGTTGAAATAAAATAGGTCGCAACACCGATGAACGAAGAACGTACGAATGTAACTAAACTAACGAAGCGACCATAATTTTTCTGAATTCAGTGCCAATCGTAGAGTTAAAAACATAAAATGTAAAATAAAAGTAAAGAGGAAAATTTAATTTCTTTAAAACTAAAAATATGGATCGAACTCAAGATTTTCAACCAAATTGATGACATTAAAATACATTCAAACTTACTTATGTATTTCTGAATGCCATTAATGTCTCGAAAAATTTCCGCTGTCAAATTGAGTTTCTTCAGTTCTTCCAATGCTTCTACTAAACTAGATATGCGCTGAAAAACGACCATGTTTTTTTATATATTGTATACTATAAGAAAGATTTTCTACTAGGTATCTCTACTGATGAGTGAAACACTCATACTCGTTTACTGTGTTGTCACTACATACATATATATTAAAAAGGAATAAATGCAAGTCAAAAATATATCCAGAAGTGTCCAAAGTATCGACGAATTAAATTCAAAACTTCCCTAGCCACGAGCATAAGAAAGTTTCATTATAATTTTTGACATCGTAAATACAAAACAAAAAAGAAATATTAACTTTTCTCCCTCTAAAACATATCAGCTTTTTGTTACTCTTATTACCCGCCGCTCCGGGCCCCCTTAAGACACCGGACCCGGGGGGAAACACCCCACCCCGCCCCCTCTCGGCGGGCCTGACTACAAGTAATAAATATAAGCAGGCCATTGATATCATTCTGCTTGTGTCGAAGGCAGCACAATTGTAGCCAATAAAAGAACCTGCAGCACAGCTTACACCACAACCTACAATTCTACCTACAACACAGACAAGAACCAAAACAGGCATTCCCAGCAAACACGAAACAGTGCAATAATAAATTCATGAAATTTTAAAAGAAAATACACAAAATACACAAAACTTCTACATTCATTGATCTGGCGGTGCTAAATTTGACAACTGCTTGTGTATAACAGTTTGAATAAAGTAAGAAACGTAAGCATGTCGTAAGAGTTGGTGAGCAGCTTCGTTAGAGATACAAATTTCCATTTGATTACAACATCGTTCACCTAGCATTCGATCGTTGAATGCTTCGTTAGGGATACAAAATGATGCCATAAATTCGTGTTAAGCTTTTTGTTGCATATTTTTAGGCAGGCTTTTGAAAGTCGAAACACTGCACAGTGCTTTGCGTAGTGAAAACAAATCTGAAAAGTTTTGCTCTCGAAATCAGTGCGCCATTTAAGCTAATTTGTAGCTAGATCCATGGCATCATTTGGTATCACGAAAAATCACAGCAACGATAAGAGAGACACTAGAAGCAATAGATTTTTTTATTTATTTTTTTTTTTTTTAGTTTTGAACCAAGGATTTCAGGTGGAATACCTATTCAGTCAAGTCTGCCTTGGTTCGAAATGGGGTGATAGATTAGTGGGAAGGAAAGGGCAATCAAGTGAAACATATGTAGGTTCTAAGTGTGGTGGAAAGCCAAAGAAACATGTGAATTTGAATCAGAGGCAAGTGTTATGCCTTTACCTCAGTCAATTGAAGTTATGAAGGCAATCTCATCCACAAACTTCTCTACCATCAACTACAACTTCAAGTCGTAAATATTGATGAATTTTTAATTTCAGTTGATTAGAAATGAGGATAGAAAATTTAGAAAGGTTTTAAAGCGAAGGACCATGGCCTGGCCGGGAATCGAATCCGGGACCTCTGGGGTGGCAGTCGAGCACGCTACCAACTCGACTACCGAGGCCGCAATACATTTTTTCGTTATACAAAATGATGCCATTCGCTTCTTTTCTTCTCATTTGAATCGAAAAAATGTGTTTTAGCTCCAAACTACTTTTTTAGCTTCTTTTTTTCGAGCTTAGCTATTTTTATCTAACCTAATTTGGTTAAAAAAATCGATATTTTCGTGATCACTTGTTGGCACCGATATTTTTTGTTTTTGACGTAGAATACGTCATTCTCGGAGGTAAGTAAGGTGGTTGATAGTGATCACGTGTCGGTATTTATATCACAATTTGAGCCTTTGGTGTGCCTAAAGTACTGATCGTAAAATGTTGATGTTTGCACTTGTTGGTCTGCTTGATCTCCACTGGGAGAAAAATTCATGTTTGAACTCTCTAACTTATATAAATTTTACACAATTACATGAAATGTAAAGCCAACATTTGATATTTTTGTTTGCATAAGTTTGCTACCTATTTATCGACGGCTTCCGGTTTTATCGACAAAACCATAAAATTTGTATGGGAGCCCCCCTAAGGAGTGGTCGGAGGGAATAGGTGTCAAAGGCAAAAATGTTCCTTTTGCAAAAGTAATGGGGGTTGGTCATACATATTAACCCTCTCCGGCACTCTCTTAAAGGTCATCTGCTCAGGTGTATGGAATAAATATTTTGCTAAATATTTTTTAAAAAAGATGTCATCAAAAGCGAATTGAATAATTCTACGTCTCGTGTTACGACATAGTCGAAACTACTGTATCTTTTTTTCCTTGTGACATCCCTTACTTACATGATATTTTGCACGTTATTGGTCAAAGTGCATAACTATTTATCTGTCATTTTTTCATTGTGGCGCCATTGGATCAAATTTGTAAATTTTCAAAAGTCTAACATATTGTGGAAATGGAAAGAAATTAATAACACAATCAACAACAAAGCAAAGACAAAAAACAAGCACAGAAACAACACAGAAGCTTTAAATGTAGTGGTGCCCACATCCAAACATTACACAAACACAATACAGAGAACTTTGAGGTTATGATAACTTCAGTTTATTCGGGAGGTATAACCGCAAAACTCAAGAACTACTGCAACGATGAAGACGAAAATTTATATGCATATTCTTTGGACCATGAGGGAGTTCATATAAAGTTTATATAAAACTAGTAAGAAATAATCTTCGACTTGGCCTAAGTTAAAATACCCCCAGGGCCGAACCAAAGTATATTCAAAGTCTTAAGCAACCAATAAAATTTTTATCTCTAAAAAGATTTTCGTCATAGTTTTCGTAAAACGGAAAATATTCGGTTTTGTTTTTTTATGAAGTCACTTTGTATGGGAGGTAGGCGCGGTTTTCATTCGATTTGGTTGAATTATATACTTAGAGTGCATATTAAGGCTCATATGCGAAGTTTCACCTCCATATATTATTTTTTGTGGAATTCTAAGAGACTTTACCGTTTTGATAAAATCACCTTGTATGGGAGGTAGGCGTGGTTTTCATACGATTTGGCTCATTTCCGAACTTTATCTTTATATATTAGATAGACCGAAGTTCTGGCTTGTTACTTCAACTGTGGTTCATCTGGCTCTACTGGCGGCTCTGGTCGAATAGCCACACCTCTGGTGGTCTTTGTGGTGAATATACTTTTATGCATGTTGACCTTCTGTTCTAAACTGCAACCCACAACCTGTTTCTTAATAGTTGTCATGCTTCAATCTTGAGTGTTTTGGAAGAATGTATAAAAATTTTTTTGACATTATTTGCACATATGTGTGTTTTCCCAGCCAGCTTGTTGTTTGACGTCTTCTCTATATTTTAAAGTATATTTGAATGATATGATCTATGTGTATATGGCCTCGCATTAAAAAGCTGTTTCTAATAAAATGAAACGAAAACCTGAACTAAGAATACTTGTACAATCTAAATAGTAATATACACATATCTACCACGTTAATTCAAATGAAACAAAAATATTTGCCTTTGAATTCTGTTGAAACAGAAATTGTTTGAATAGAGACATTTCGTTTGTTCAAACCATAAGTTATTAGTTGGGTTTTTGCTGTTTTATTAGCTCAGCTTGCATTTGAAGAAATTCTTCATAGATTTCAATACTCTCAAGACACAATTGGTTTCAAATTAATTAAAATTTGCCTTGAAAATTTTTAAGTCTAAAGAGACACGAAGGCAAAAAATTTCAACAGCAGAGGAACAATATGTTAACAAAAATATGGTTTGTGAATCAAGTCATGATCGGCCCACTATACACAATGGCAAATCTAGGGCAATTTCTTAAATTTTTCCTCATGAATTTAAAGACAAACCCTTGGCTCTTCTCTACCAACTTACTTATTGTACCTTTTACAAATTTAAGAGTTCATTTTTGTTATCTATGACCAAAACATTGGATGAAAACATGAATTCTTACCTTAAATGGGGCAGTATATGAATTCTTTTTTTTAATTTCACATATTAGGAATCAAACAAAATTCCTGTGAACTATACGATTTATAGGATTACAAATAAATGAAAATAACTTTATCGGATTAGTACAATGATAGACTAATCTAGAAATTCTAAAGTGTGTATCAACAAGAGATATTTGGTTGCAAAAGAATATTATTAAACAGCTTGTCGCTTGGTAGTTGTCAAATGTTGATATTTTTCTTCAATAAATCCAGCAAATTATTATGCCGTGAAAAAAGAAATAGAATTTGTTGAAATTTATTACGAAAACTCGCTTTTAATTGCAGTAACGATACTCAAAATTCAAGCAAAATTTTTAAATAATTTTAAACATTATGAAACAATTCCAAGAGACTGGCTTAGTTCAATATGTCAAGTTTATACTCAATAACTCAACCTCTTCACGACCATTCTGTAGCGAATGTTGACGCAAGATTTGGGTTTGATGCGTAGAACGTTTAATTGACTCAAGAACTGCAGCCGGTGAACCAAAAACAGTGCCGCACAGTGGCTGTTGTAAAAATTATAACTTCCAAACGAATTGAGCAATATCGATGATTTTTTTTTTTGTTGCGATTAGAAAAATGATACAGCTTTTTGTGTGCAAAATTTTATTTGCGACCATCAGGATGCAATGGAATTCATGGTCAAAGTAAGACTTTCTAATAAGAGCATAAATTAAATATTGAATTGTGATTGATTTTTGGTTCACTTGTACACTAAGGGAAAAAAATTTTAAATTTATCCAAAAACTTTTTTAATTTATCCAAAAAGCAAGTCATTTTTGCACCAATAACGTATTTACTTAAATCGACAACGTAAATATTTAAAATTTATTTAAATACTTTTTTAATTAGAATTAATAAAAAATATATTAAAATTATGCACGAATATATTTAAATATCTTTCAAATATCAACTATTTGAAAATATCGCAACTATCGCATTTAAGGAAAACTTATATAAAAATATTGAAATTGAAAAACAATTTATTTGAATATTTCCCACGAGCTGCGTCCATATCAAACGCCATTTAGTGGTATATTTTGTTTTCTTTTTGTGAAAATATGATTTGTGACTGCGGAGGTGAGTGCGATGCATGATGAAACCCATGGTATAATAATACATGGTAGCATTGACAGTTGCTTGGGAACAGTGTTGCCAGAACTTTTTTGAGAAAAGCGCGAGATTTAAAAAAAATATCGCCCAAAATCGCCCAATGGAAAAAAAAAATCGCCAAAAATCGCCATTTTTTCTAAGAAATTTATTATATTAGAAAAAACAAAACAAATTATATACATTTTTTTTCAAATAATATTGAGATCTGTTTATAGTATTAGATATTCTTATTTTCATATTTTTGAGATCTATAAAAAATAATAAAAAAGCTACTTCATTTTATACGAGAATTTTGATCGTTAAAGAACATTTTTTTTAGAGACTATAACTTTTTAGAATTTTTCAATATGCAACTTTAAAAAAAAACTTTTTGCAAAAAACGTAGTTCCTTCAGCCATATTAGACTCTTCCTCCGTTTCGTCAATTCTCGAAGTTTTGTTTACTTCATACATTGATTTAGTTTATACAAGATGAATGCCAACTTACAAATATTGTCAAACATTTTTCCGCCTACGGCTGTCTTAATTTTGTATGCCGATTACCAAAATTCTTCACTTTCAGATGGCACTTTGTTTTTGAAAACATTGCTCCATGGAAATTTTAACAAAGATTCGTATTCGATTTCTTCTGCACGTCGCTCTTCAAGAGATAGATAATGAAGAGGGAGTTCACGGAAAGAAGGTCTTATATAGTTTAAACATCTTTCAGGACATAAAATAAAAGCATTTTCAAAAATTTCTAACAGACTAGGTAATCGTTTTAACATTTCCTTGATTAAAACTATAATGAAATTCTGGCATTTTGATAGTATGTCTATTATAACAATATCATCACTTAATTTGTGAATTTCTTCATGGAACTGATAATGAAATGTAAGGTCATTAATTCTTTTATAATTGCTTTTATCCGCTAAAATTTTATATAAGCTGAATGTAGCTAAATTATCAAAATTGAAATTTTTGACAATGTCTTCTTTTATAATTTTTGAAACAAATCTTTGAATAAATGTTGTAATTTCAACCAAGGTATATTAAGGATGGTAGAGTTAGTAGTTGAAATTCTCTCTTGTGGTGGGTACAGCACCTGTCAAAATGGGCTATTGAACGAAAAAAAGCAAAACAAATAAAATTTTCCAATTAGACTTGTGTTGTTGATGAAAATTATTTAAGCGATTTAATGCCCAGGAGTTGTGCAATTTGTAAGAAGCCTTTTCAAAAAGAAAATAGCTCGTCTTTTGTGTGCCCCTTAATGAAGCAAGACGCAATCGCTGCAACGTTGCTTGTTCCACAACATTTTCCCAATCAGCGCGGGTCTACGAAAAGCATTTTTATAAAACGGATTTTATAAATCTTCCGGGGAATAATTACGGTCCACTTCGGTTGCAGCCAGGAGCAGTGCCTTCCTTAGTGTTATTTTACCTTCACGATAAATACTAAAAAAAAACATTCAGCACGCACACAAATTAAAACTATGAATTTTAACACATTTGACAGTTTTCTATTCACTGTTTTTTTGTTTTTTTTGTTTACGTTCTTCTTATGCTTGACAGCTACTGTACCCACCACTCCGAGACGAGACTACCTTGTTGAATATACCTTGATTTCAACGTAAGCTTGAAAAAAGTCAACTTTTTCTCATTAAAAATATAAATAAAGTTGATGTTTTGAAGAAACGGTCTCAAAAAAATAAGCATTTCGATATAAATAAATTATCGGTAAGGGCTTGTGAGCTGTGTTCAGTCGCATTGTTAACAGAGTGTTCTAAACACTTAAAACAATTGTTATTTTCTTTAATTGAAATTTTAAACACATTAGATGAGTTTATGAAAAAAGATTGTTTTTACAAAAATCGCCAGGCGATTTCCTAAAAATTTAAGCGCAAAAACAAGAAAAAAAGCGCCCAATTGGCGATAAATCGCCCAATCTGGCAACGGTGCTTGGGAAATCATATACTGTCAAAAAATATACTCAAAAAGAGAGCGCTCACAATCCGCCATTGAAAACACAAGCAATGTTGAAAACGTTGAAGTGAAAAAAAAACAACAACCACAGCAGCTGCTGATGTATTTCCACAAAAAGCTGTTTTTGACAATTTATGTTTTCCTGTTGAAGAGAAAATAAGCAGTTGTCAATGCTACCATGTATTATTATACCATGGATGAAACCATGTAGAGTGGAGTGACATTCTTGAGAAAATACCGAGTTGTCACTCCACCTTACATGAATTAATCATGCATCGCACTCACCACCGCACTCACAAATCATATTTGCCAAATATCCATGCTATATTACCCTTGCAACATTAACTAAATGAGAACTATAAGCAACCTGCAACTGCTGGTGCGAAGAAACTGCAGCAGCATCGCACAGGAACAGAGTGCGATGCTGCTGCTGCTTGGCGGCTGCTTGGCAGCTGTATGGAATATGTGTGTAAGTGTGTGGTATACATAAAATTTAAATACGGGAAAAAAACGTGTTATAAAGAAAATATTTGATTTATCCACGTAAATATTTAAATAAAATTTATACTCAGGCGTGGAAAATGTTAATACGCGGTATTTCCCTTAGTATAGATGAGAATGTGTTTCAACACGATGGATAACCGAAGCACACTGTGATTATTGTAAAAATATGGTTAACTGACCAGTAATTTCAAACTATGCAGTGGCCTGCACAAAGCTCAAAGGCTGAAACCCAATTGATAATTTGTGGTATATTTTAAATGAAAGCTTTCGCACCACGAACGTGCTCCAACTAATATGGCCGAACTCAGGGAAAGATTTAGTACTAAAAATTAAGTGGAAAGTAGGTAAGAATAGATTAGATTAGATTCGATTTTATTATTCAAATTGTTTAGAGCATACAATAAAAGGATTACAAAAATCGAGTAACAGACATTAACATTGTAAGTTGTGTGTCGTTTGACATAAAATACTAATGTACATAAAAGGATATAAATTCAGTTTTTGTTTTATTTTCTAAAAGTATTCATTTATTAAATCTCTGTATTGCAGAGAGCTTGTTAAAAACTCACAAAGTGCTTTTTGAGCGCAAAAACTCACTCATTGTTTTATTTATGTCGTTTAAGTTTAGAATGTCATACACTTCTTGGTGAGTTAATTCGGTTTTACCAAAATATTTAGGCCGTGTATAATTAAATATCGAACAAACCCTGAGTAGGTGATATGTGTTTTCCGTGTTGTTCAAGTTACATAGGGAGCAGGAACCTAGAGGCTCATTTCTGAAATATCTAGCGTTAAGGTTAAGCAGCCCACCTCGAGCTTTAAAAACTAGACTAACTAATCGTGAGCAATTAAGCTCGCTAAAATAGTGATTCCTATCATGCTGAAGAAACGGATACAAATCATGATTTGGAGCTATTCTTGCACTCTCTATGTGGTGTTGTAATTGTTTGCTCCCAACAAGTTTTAGCACGTTATTGAAATGTTCTGTTAGTGCTTTAAAATCATAATCGACAGGCATATTAATATTTTACATGTAGATTATTCCACTCCGGTATCCAGTAAACACATTTTTCTAGAGATTCTATTGCTAGTAATTTGGTAGCCTATTGGTGGGCAGGTTAAAAATATGTTTTATGTAGTTAAAATGCAGCCTCAACGTTGAAACGAACTGTGCTTGAAGGACTGTCTCTAAGTGTAGCATATAGTTTGGCGTATTTTGCGGCAGAAGCAATACTTTTTTAATGAAGAATCTAAATAATTTCTCAACTTGCTCAAATTTCTTGAGACCCAAGACTTGGGCACCATAAAACATAATCGATCTGGCGGCAGAATTAACCCAGCGGGCTTTGGAGCGCTCTTTAAGAGCTTTACGAGCGCTCCTTTTGCAATACGAAGCGCTCCGTCTATATTCCCATCTACATTGTAATATTAATATAACATGTTAAAATCAAACTACAGTGAAAGTATAGCACTCAATACTGTGCTCCGTTTGTGCTCCAAACTGCAGCGAAAGTATAGCACTCAATTAAATGTTTGTTCTATTTATTTTTATTTTGTTTTTCTTCTTTAGTGCTCCGAAGCTTCTCCCAAGCATAGAGTAGCAAGAGCAGTTGTTCTTTTTCTTCTTCTTTTCCTGGCTTCACACAAAAAAAGCTCAGAAAAGAGTGCTCTTTAAGCGCTCTTGTTGGAAGCACTCCGATTTCGGCCCGTTGGGAAAGTGGAACGAATTTTTAACCTCATGTGCTTCATATATTTTTGAAAACTACGAGTAAAAAAATAAATTTCTGCATCTTTAGTTTTTTTCTGCGACATAACTTTTGACTGCGCCCGAGGGTTTATGCCAGACAGACTTAGAAAGATGCAGAAATTAATTTTTTTAAGCGTAGTTTTCAAAAATATATGAAGCCCATGAAGATTTTTTGCTTCTATTTTCTATTTTTTCGGTGCCTAGAGACCAATCGAGGGAGTTAGATAATCTTGGGCCTTCTCCAAGCGCTGGCAACAACTTCACACCCATACTGTATCCTGGATAAAATGTTGGATAGGAACTGAGCGTCATCTTTATTTTCAACAATAACCTTACCATTAAGTATTGTCGTTGATAAAAAGTGAAAAATCACCTAGCGGACCTTGAGATTTCTATCTTCTGCTAGATAAAGTAGCTGGTCGCTTTTCACGCTCCGCTGCAGTCAAGTCTTTTTCAATGTAGACAGCAGAATCTTTAAGTAGTGTCTCTAGACGTCAATTTCGCATTATATTGGATACACGTCTCTAAAGTCGCAACAAAAGCGTTTCCATTAGATATCTTGACTATATCTGTCGCACAGACCACCGTTTTTAAAACCTCGGAGCATAACTTAATGAATTCAACTGCGGCAGATTTCACGTCCTTGCTTCTCATACCACAGACCACCAGTCGACCGCGTCTGCAGCTTCTATCAACTTGCTCAAGCCTGTTCTGGAGCCGTTGAACACTTTCTTTCAATTTGCATTTTCTGTTCGGAGTTGTTGCACATCTCCATGGATTGGGAGTAAATCTTCCTTTTTAGCAACCCCTTGAAGTTTGTTGTCTAGTGTAATGTTGAGTTTTTCTGGAAAAACTATCCAAGAGAAGGCATCTGCCACAGGGGCCATTTCCGGGTGCTGGGACATTTTTGCTGAATATGTAAAAATAAAAAAAAATAAATAAATAACTGGCCATTTCAGCCCTTGACCTAGCTTCTTATGATCAATTGTGTTGTGCGTGTTCTTAAGTTTGTACACAATTGACCGAGAACCGGACCTACATGTTTAATACCGACTCCGAATGGCGATGAACGGAATGTTCTTGTTCTCAAGAAGCTTTACATGGCATTTTGATTACTCTCTGAGGTTTGCCATTGTCTGCAGAGAGGTGGCGGCCGTATAGAAAAATTATTTTAATTCAAATAATTTTCTGTCGCTGCTGGGGTTCGAACCTGGGTCTCCAGGTTCGTTGACATAGCGGCCACGCACTTTAACCAACTACGCCACGGACGCCACTGAATATGTATAACTTTTTATTTCCGACGTTGCAAACTCCGTTGTATTCTTCTTAGCACTTCTTGCAGTGGTAAAATCTGGGGAAGTTTGTTATGGAGATCGGTTTTTCGTATTTATATCCGACATAGGTCCAAGTTATGTGAACGTTCTTATTGTTTGCTGGGTTGCGTGCGTAACCATGTTCCACTGGGTTGACTTAAATTTTGAGACTTTGCTCAAATGCCGACTGCCATAATTGTTTTACACAGAGTTAATTTTTGACGAGAGCAGCGCAGTAGCTGCAACAGCATACAAGTTGTATGTGTGTGTGTGAGTATACACATTGTTGCAATTGTATAAATCCACCGCAGAAATGGTTGATTTTATCATTTCAAAAGATATTTTTGAGCTGTTTTTTTTCAAAACTTTCAGAATTCTTAGTTAATTTCAGAGAGAAGTTTTGTTTGGTGTGATGATTTTACTAAAACGGCACTTTTTTAACTTCGTTTCAAAAAGTACTATTTTTGTCTGTTGCAATTCTCTAAATCCAGTGAAAGAAACATAAGGAGAGGACATTTTAAAATTACATTAATAATTTATTTGTTTTCCTTTACATTGAATTAGTATAAAAATTCTTTTATTCATGCTTAAAATTAAATTTCTTAGCAAGTTTTCTTCCAAATTATTCGATTCTTGAATAATTGCTTGACGCAGTTCTGCAACTGTGGTGAATTGACGCTGATCGACGCTGATCGACATAAGCTTTTCTTACTAATACACGCCAAATGTTCTCCATCGGATTTAATACAAGTCCGGAGAAGATGCTGGCCAGGACAAAAGACTTATTTCGTTGGCAGAAAACCAAGCTTTTTTCTCCTTGCTAGTATGTATTGCTGCATTGTCCTGCTGGAACGTCCAATTTTTTCAGGATTCTAATCTAAAAAATATTTTTCAGGCTACATTTTAAGATTGAGATATAATTTTTGTTGTTCATTTTTGAAGAAGATTTTTGAATTTCAAGAGATTTATTGGTAGAAAAAGCTCTCCAAATCATTAAGCTACCACCGCCGAAATTTCGGCGAGAGAAATATCTCGGCTCTCGACGTAAATGAGGACCATATTTCAATAAAATTCGTAAAGCTTATTCTTCTGCATGTCCTTAGCCCTATTACACACATCGTAAACCACTGTGTTACCACGTCCTCGTTTCCTTCCTCTTGGAAATTTGCACTTGTTATGCCAGTGGCAAAAAAAACCAACTGCAAATGAACCTAATGACTATAGGCCAGCGCAGGGCGCTCCATAGCTCACTGAGCTCTCTGTGAGCGTAACTTTTCACATGTACATAAAGCTCACAACAGAAGAGAATATAATTCAGTCGTTCGCTGACGGTGATGCTGTAAAGATCTATGTCGTTTTGCGCTGCGAATTATATGTACACTCGTGAAAAATCAACTTATTGTAGATTCATAATACTTATGCACATATTTTTTTAATTTGTAGAATTTTATATTCGTATGTATTAAGGTATTGTTCATTCACATTCCTTATTAATTTTTTAGGACTAAATTTTTTGATTACTTGCTTACTTATTTTATTTAGTTCCTTATTATTTACTTACATATCTTTTGTTATTAATTTTAATTATTCATATATATTAAGATTTTATAATATTAAAATAATTATTCGTATATATTAAGGTTTCATATAATTCATTGATATTATCTATTAAGATTCTTTACATTATTCATTCATATTACTTGTATTAATTAATTTCATAGAAGAAATAATGAACAATACGATGATTAAAAATAACACATAAAATAAAAAAAGAAAAACTTACTAATCTAGATAATTGTGACAACTATTTCGCTCAGTGTGCTCAATTAGAGAGAGCACCAATACTAACAAGACAAAATAAAATGTGACTGTGTTAGAATGCCCAGCCCTGCTATAGGCCTATTAGCATCCTATCTTGCCTGGCCAAAATGTGTGAGTCTCTCATGGCAGGTCAAATTGAAAACTATTTAAATGAAAATAATCTTTTATCTCCAATGCAATCTGGTTTTAGGGCTTTTCATAGCTGTGCCACTGCCACTGTTAAAATATTTGATGATATTAGGTCTTCTTATGATGAAGGGCATGTAACACTTCTCTGCATGCTGGACTTTTCAAAAGCATTTGACACAGTCAATCATTCTCTATTGTGTCGAAAACTAAAATATATGTACGGTTTCAGTGAAAGTGCTATTCGGCTCTTAAATAGTTACTTGACTAATCGGGTTCAACGAGTGAAGGTTGGTAATACATTTTCTGAGTATAAGATTCAGTCTAGTGGTGTACCCCAGGGGTCAGTTCTAGGTCCTCTGCTGTTCGTAATTTTTATCGATGACATTTTTAGGGTCTGTAAACATTCAACAATGCATGCCTACGCAGATGATGTACAACTGTATCTCTCAAATCGAGTTGGTCTTCTAGATGACTTAGCTTACAGAGTAAATGAGGATCTAGACTCTATAAATAAATGGGCAATCTTAAATTGTCTCAAGCTTAATGCTCTGAAATCAGTGGTGTTACCTGTAGCGAAAGATACCATTTTTTATGAGAATATTCCCGATTTATTTATAGGCCCTGATAAATTAAAGCTAACAAGTTGTACAAAAAGTCTTGGCTTTTATATAAATTCTACGCTTACATGCACGGACCACATTAACAATGTGGTAAAAAAAGTTCATTACATTTTACGCAACCTGAGAGTGACAGCTGAATTTACACCCACCAGCACTAGAAGCAAACTTGTTGTACAACTAGTTATTCCCATAATTACTTACTCGGAGCTAGTCTACAGTAAACTGGACTCCAGTTCTCAACTAAAGCTTCAGCTGGCATTTAATCATGCCATCCGATATGTATACGGCCTTCGCAAGTTTGACCATATATCACAATACAATAAAAGCATCCTTGGTTGTGATATAATAAACTACTTGAGTTACAGAAACTGTATTTTCTTGCACAAGCTGATCCATTTCAAAACACCATCTTATCTGTATGAAAAATTACAATTTAGTCAACTACAAAGAAGTCATATGCTCACTATACCTAAATTTAACTTTCTGAATTCCTCAAGATTATTTTTCGTTAACGCAATTAGATTATGGAATAGTCTGCCCATTCATATTAAATCTATTAAAGGAACCAGAATGTTTAGACAGGCCATTTTTTCCTATTTTTCGCATTAATATACATTGTAACCTATTTTTCTCGTCTATCTCTATTTGTCTTTTTATATCTTTTGCTTTCCTATCTTCGTATTCTATCCTATTTCTTATTGCTCATTACCTCTGGTCTTACTATCCATCTTCACTATAACTAAGTATTAAGCCATTTTAAAACAATAAGAATGAATTAATTTTGCCAATTCAGATCTTTAATTGTGTCCATTAGTATTTAAGTTTTTAGATTAAGTTAATACGCCTGTAACCTTACCAACTATGATGTATTATAAAAGAACTTGCTTCTTAGTATACAAATAATGTTTAAAATTAAATAAATGAAATGAAATGAAATGAAATCGTGCCAATAACAATGAAATCCATCAGGACCATTTAAATTTAATTTTTTCTCATCTGAAAAAATTACCTGAAACGAAAAGTTTCGTGTGGGTAATAAAAAAAAATACCTAAAAATAACTTACTGAGGTCCAATCCATTCCAAGACACTGTTTTGCAAATTAACAAGCTCCAAAATTGTAGGTTGCAATATCAAAATCATTTATATTTGGAGTGGATTTATACAATTGCAACAAAGTGTATGTAATTTTATTCTACTGCATTTACAAATTTTGACTTTTGTTAACACAATTACTAACCCAATTGTGCAGTTCTCTTTATTGTTTTTATACTAACACTCAGTTTTATAAACGCAGCACCCTTTATTCATACACTGAAAAAAAATGTTAGCTTAAAATTAAACACAATGTGTTCAAAAAATGTGTTCGTATTTTGCTTTTTTTCATATGTTTTTCAAAAGTTTTAAACACATTTGCTCTTACTTTGACGAAATTTGTTGCAAGCTATTCTTTAAACACAAAATTCGTCAAATTAATAACAACTGTCGTCAATTTTAAAACATTTTTTTTCAGTGTACGATTAATATACTTTATCAAATATACTTTTGACGTGACTCTAGTTTCCAAAAAAATTGACAAATTAATTTTTTAAAAATTTATCTGCGTTTCATTGAATTGTTATTCGCTGGGTATAAGAGCTATGATTAAAAAAATAGTATGACCATAAAGGTTAATTCTTTGGCTATATTAAAAAAATAAAAAAAAAATTTAATACGGCATAAGGACGTAGTGGGAGCTGCGTAAGCAACGCAACTGAAAATTTGTTACATGGAATTATTACTCGCTGAGTATTAGTGCTAGGATTAAAAATACGATACGCCAATAAAGGCCTACTGAAGGCCCTTACAACAAAATTAGACAAAAAATTTCTGACATCATGGGGACGCTGAGAGAGCCGCTCAAAGATCGATAACGCAACATTCATGCAGCGGCGTTGCATTGAATTTTTACTCAATGAGTATATAACCTACGATAAAAGTTTAAAAAGGAAAATAAAGTTTTTATACATGGCTTTACGACAAAAATAAAAAAAAAATTCCGGCGTCGTCAGGTCGTGAATATAGCAGCTTATGTAACAGAAATGTAATATCGTTGCATGGAATTATTACTCACTCAGGACAGGGGCGGTTCCAGGAATATATTTCGGGGGGGGTTTCAAAAATATTTATGTACGTTATACATATAAAGGGTAGTTAAATTTTGAGGGCCGATGTTGATTTTGAATAAAACACAAATTATTAAGGAAATTATTGTCATTTCTTTTTATTATGATAATATTGGTATGGTTCAATTATGCATGGAACAAAATATCGGCTAAATGGCCGCCGCGACCTCGGCGGCACACCTCCATCCGATGGCCCAAATTTTCGATGACGCCGAGGCATAAGTGAGGTTCTATGCCGTTAATGTGCCGAATTGGCGGGGTGCAATAAGGCCAACGGCAATAAGGCCGAATTAGCTTTATTTCCTTTTCAAAGAGAAATAAGGCCGAAATTGTGAATTTGGTTTTATTTCCATTTGAAAAGGAAATAAAGCCAAAAAAAAATTTTAGCAAAATGGTAATAAGGCCGAAAAATAATTTTTGCAAACTAAGGATTATTTTTTATAATTATTTTTAATAAAAAGTACGCACCCTGTAGTCTGTTGTTTGAAAAGTTACTGGACTCAGCGCAGGTACTCAATTTGCAAGAGAACAGTTGCCATTATCAACCTCAATGTGCTTGTTTTCGTATCAATGCGAAAAATTTATTAGTAGTAGTTCAATAGTGAAGGTGAAGAAGTTTTAATATTATAAGGAATGAGCGCCGCAGGCAAAAAATTTTTATTAAAAATCGCGGTGATTTATTATAAACCTGCGGCGCTCATTCTTTATAATATTAAAGCTTCATTAAAAATTTTAGTAAAAATCGCGCATATTTTATAAATTTTCATTCATAACTTTTACGTTTATATTTTACATTTTTTTCTCGACCACTAACAAAAAGATGTATGTTCTTTAGCATTTAAACGATCATATTTTTCGCTGTAAACGGATATATATTTCTATTATTAGAATAATATATCGTAGTCTTCTCAATAAAAAATATGTAAATTTTTCAGACTTTCACGATTTTTATCTCCTAAACCATTTGAGACCTACCTATTTTTTTTTTTGCAGCATTAGATTTAGAAGTTCTATACGCATTTAAAAACCAAAAAAAAAAAAAAGAAGCGTGTACCTAGAGTGCAATTATTCCAAAATATGTACATTTTTCAAACTTTCACGATTTTTATTTCCTAAACCATTTGAGACCGACCTTTTTTTGCAGCATGTGCATTAGGAGCTCCAAATGCACATTTAGAAAAAAAAGAAAAAAGGAGCATGGGCCCTAAAGTACAATTATTCCAATACTTTATATCTTTAATTTTTCATTAAATAAAACTAAAAAACTTATTTGATGGCGTTTTAATATTGGTTCCTTTTAAAGGGAAATAAGGCCAAATTGGCTTAATTTCTTTTTCAAATGGAAATAAGGCCGAATTCGAACCCCGCCGCCGAATTATCTCATCCTTTAGCTTTTGAATTGTTGCTGGCTTATCGACGTACACCTTTTCTTTCAAATAACCCCAAAGAAAGAAGTTCAACGGTGTCAAATCACATTATTGGTGGCCAAATGACATCGCCACCACGTGAGATAACACGGCCATTGAATTTGTCGCGCAAAAGAGCCATTGTTTCGTTAGCTGTGTGGCAAGTGGCACCGTTCTCTTGAAACCACATATCGTCCACATCCATATCTTCCAATTCGGGCCATAAAAAGTTCGTTATCATCTCACGCTACCGAACACCATTCACAGTAACTGCCTGACCAGCCTCATTTTGGAAAAAAATACGGCCCGATGATGCCGCCAGCCCATAAACCGCACCAAACAGTCACTCTTTGTGGGTGCATTGGTTTTTCGACAATCACTCTTGGATTATCATTCGCCCAAATGCGGTAATTCTGCTTATTGAGGAATCCACTGAGGTGAAAATGTGCCTCATCACTGAAAATGATTTTCTTCGAAAATTGATCATCCACTGTTGCCATTTCTTGCCACCATTCTGACCGTGTAAATGCAAGTCTTTATGCATAATGTTCATCAACGACGAACGTGAGAGGTGCAATTGTTGGGCACGACGACGAGTTGAGGTGGACGGCTCTTCAGCCACACTATCGCGAACAGCAGCATATTTTCTGCAGTACGAGCATGCACTGGTGTTTTCACATCTCCTACAGACCTGGTTTGTTCAAATTTTTGCAAGATTTTTCCGATTGTACGCACATTTGGACGATTAAATTGACCGAAAAAATCACGAAGTGCTCGATATGCATTTTGATTTGAAAGCTCATTTTCATAATAAGCCTGAATAACTTTAACGGTTCAAATTGAGTTAGTCTGAAATTGAGAAATGTCAAATGAAATGCAGAAAAAAAGTTGACATTTAGGTGTGGTTTATATTCAACATCGGCCCTTAAAATTTAACCACACTTTATATACATTAGAGCGGAATAATTTTTTTTTCAAAAAATCGTAGGCGTGGGAAGAAACCGTTAGTCTAAAATCCATTTCGAGCCTCTGGTTTTTCAAAAGAAGGTTATAATTTCTGTTTTGCTGCAATATGTGAAAAAATTATTCCACTTATTGGAAAAAACTTTGCTACGAAAAAAATAGCCATCCACTTTTCACTCCATATTCACTCCATATGATTGTGTGGTGCTCAGGATTATTTTTTTGTGTTAAATACCACAAGCAGACGCTGGGGTGAAGATAATTATAATAATAAAAGTGATTTCTCTGTTTATTTGACTCGAATACAAATATTAAAGGCCAACATAAAACCAACATCAAAATAAATAAGAACTACAAAAACCGGAATTTTTCTCCATTACTGTATAAAAAGGAATTTTACGTCAAACTACAAAAACCGGAATTTTTCTCTATTACTGTATAAAAAGGAATTTTAAGTCTACACTTCCGAGACTATCGAAACTGTGGGTTTTTAAATTAAGACTGTGCGGTGTTTGGATATATTTTATCCAAAAAATGCGGTGTTTTTGTGATTTCAGGTTAAGATTGTATGTGTGACTGTTTACAGCTACAGGCGCAATATCGCAAAAGCAAACAAAAACTGGAACAGAATTCAGTGTTTTAGCAATACGTGTAGAAACAGCTACAAACGTTTACAGCATAGGGGTGTGAATATTTAAAGTAAATTATAAAAAACCAATTTTTTTTCTTTTTGGTACTCTTAGCCCACATAATAAACATCAGTACATCACATTTAAATACAGGTTCTTTTAGAATTTCGGGGGGGGGGGTTTGAACCCCCAAAACCCCCCCTGAATCCGCGCCTGACTCAGGAGGAGTGCTACAGTAAATTTTGATTTACGACAGCAGGGATGTGTTATACGCTTCACAACTAAATTACAAAAGAAATTTTGTTGGCATGATTTCAGGGATGCAATCACATAATGCAGTAAAAATGCTAATGCCATGAAAAAACGTTGCATGGATTTTTAACTCTGTGACTACTGGTGCAACGGTAAATTTTAAGGAACGAAAACAAAGGTGAGGTCTTCGGGCATATGACAAAAATAAAAAAAAAATTTGACGGCGTGTCAAAAACCCCCCGGGAACCGCCTAATGTGACGCATATGCATCACTTTTGCTGGATTTATTGAAATTAGAGCACAACCAATGGGGAAGCAAGCAAAAAAGCTAAAAGAAAAGCACCAGCTCCAAATCAAACAACAACTCCAACTCCAATACCAACACCAACACCAACACCAACACCAACACCAACACCAACACCAACACCAACACCAACACCAACACCAACATCAACTCCAACACCAACACCAACACCAACACCAACACCACCAACACCAACACCAACACCAACACCAACACCAACACCAACACCAACACCAACACCAACACCAACATCAACACCAACACCAACACCAACACCAACACCAACACCACCACCAACACCAACACCAACACCAACACCAACACCAAAACCAACACCAACACCAACACCAACACCAACATCAACACCAAAACATCAACATCAACATCAACATCAACATCAACATAAACATCAACATCAACATGAACATCAACATCAACATCAACAACAATCAACATCAACATCAACATCAACATCAACATCAACATCAACATCAACATAAACATCAACATCAACATGAACATCAAGACCAACATCAACAACAATCAACATCAACATCAACATCAACATCAACATCAACATCAACATCAACATCAACATCAACATCAACATCAACATCAACATCAACATCAACATCAACATCAACATCAACATCAACATCAACATCAACATCAACATCAACATCAACATCGACATCAACATCAACATCAACATCAACATCAACATCAACATCAACATCAACATCAACATCAACATCAACATCAACATCAACATCAACATCAACATCAACACCAACACCAACACCAACACCAACACCAACACCAACACCAACACCAACATCAACATCAACATCAACATCAACATCAACATCAACAACAACAACAACAACAACAACAACAACAACAACAACAACATCAACAACAACAACAACAACAAAAACAACACCAACACTAACAACAAACAAGAAACTTCGTCACGTCAAAATCTACGGGTGTGTCCACGACACAGCCAACTCTTCTTTTTTAATATATGTTCAAATGCCGCCTACAGTAATTATTTTATGCAGAGTTCTATTTTGACGGGAACAGCAGCGCAGTCGAAGCAACAACTTAAGCGATTATAATACGACTTGTGTGTGTGTGTGTACAGAGTATGAGTATAGTTTTCAATTTTTTTGTTGACTTAATTTTTCGGTCCTAGATACGGAACACCTGTATTTACGATTTTAACAAACTGTTTTGTACTGAACAAGAACTTTAGTGTCGGTATTTTTTGCTTCTTTTGCACAAAGACCCAGAGGGCGAAACAATGTCAACCGTGCAATTTGCTCGCTCTCAACTTCTCACTTTAGTGGAAAGTATATCAAGACGTATTGCAAGTGTTTTAGCAAACAGAGGATTTTGGACGAAGAGCTAGTTTGTCAAAAAATTAAAATTAACAGAAGTGGATAAATGTTAGAAGAATTTTAATTTTTTTTTTGTAGTTTTTGATATGAATTAACATTCTTTATTTATTTAAGAAGAGAGTTTCTAGTTCAAAATGTGAAAAAAAATAAATGAATAAAAAAAAAATTATTTCAAATGAAGCGAACAGTATATAAACAAACGTTCAGTGCTATTCAAAATTCAGTGTCGATTCAACTCTTGCAGGATGTCGACTGATTTATTTAACACACATTGTGCGGCAGAGAGTGTCGGAACGGTTAGCACACTAGTGAACACATTGGTGCAGACTCTACTTGTTGCTCAATGTGCCATATCGAAGCCAGAATATTGGCCAAAGGACTATGCCGATGAAGCTATGAAACCGGGTGGTTTGGATGGTTTTGATTTTGTGGTAATTGGTGCTGGCTCAGCAGGTTCAGTGCTAGCCAGTCGCTTGAGTGAAAATCCTGATTGGAACGTTTTGGTATTGGAGCACGGTGATAATCCGCCACTGGAATCAGAGGTACTGAAAATCTTTGGTGATAAATTTTTTTGATTTTTTTTTTTAAAACTTGAAAGAAAGTCTATCAAGTGTTGATTTAATTGAATTTAAATTGTGAAACCAAGTGCACAGGACATTGCATGCGAAAGCAATTCAGAAGGCAAGATAAAATGCTTCATTCGGCTTTCTAAAGTTAAGATCATGTTAAAAGAGCTTTTACAGAATTTAACCAAGATCAACAGATCAAACATGTCAATAGGAATAAGATTACTTTAAAAAAATGAAGAGTGATCGAAATGATTTCTTTTAACCCCCCTAACTTTATGGGTCTTTTTTACCCTTTTATGATAAAAAGCAAAAAAGACCCATAAAACAAGGATATAATGGGTTAAAATGTTCCACAAAAAAATTTGTCATAAAATTCTACTCTAGCCTCTGAATACACTAAAGCTGAAAATGAAACTTAACTGCCAGAAATAAGTCAAAACTTATTATGTGTTTCTGGGTTAATTTCTATAAATAAACAGGACGAGTACAAATTTGGGTATTTGGGTAAAACAAGCCTTTATTGTTATCAAACAATGTCCAGCATATTTGAGTTATAAGTTAATGAATACTCTTGCCTTTATAGCGTTCTTCAATAGGCACACATGTTTTATGAAATCGTTCATCATATTCATCGGATTCTGTCGACAATTGATGCTGGAAGTATTCGATACTAGAATTCAAAAAATGAATTTTTTTTTTGACATATGAACACCTAGCTTTTCAAAAGCACTTAACATGGTGTCGACGTATATTCGAGCAGTAAGGGGACGATTTTTGCATAGGCCCATATTATACGGTGCTCGTTTGCTTGGCAAATAATTTTGTTGTTGTTTCCAATGCAAAAATGTCAAAAATCAGTGAGAGTGTGAGAGGATGAACACTTTGTAGACCGAGCAAAATATGTTAATTTTTGCTCGGTGTACATGGCAGCGAGCACCGTGCAACAGTGTTGCTGGGTAGTGAAATTAAAGATTTGGGCGTTTAAGTAGCTAAAAAGTACATTTCGTGAAGAAAAGTACTATAATAGTATGAAGAAAATAGTTGTAGGAAACCCTTGTTGGAATAAAGTGTAGGAGATAAAGCAAGGAATTTTCGTGTGACCTACCAACGTGCAAATTGAGAAAAAGTAATAAAAGTGGTCATTGCAAGCCGTGCAAACGAGCAACGTATAATATGGGCCATAGAAAATTTCTGATGACTTCTTTAATGCTTTTCCATGCGGAAAGCTCGATTGGTGAGAGCATTTGGTCAAATTCATCGTTGTACATAAGCTTTTTTATATCAGGGCCAACAAAAAGTCCTCTTATAATGAAAAGATACAAGTTTTTATAAATATTTGGTATTAAACTAATGACAAAAAGTATAGTCTGAATCATACCTTCTTTTAACCTTTCTTCGCTAAGTTTTGGAAACAATGTTTTCAAAAAAATTGAATTCCGATCCATTTCTGTCCAAACATTTACCACACCAAGTTTTATACGCAGTGGTATCTTAAATAAATAAAGAATAAATAAAGAAATGAAATTTTTTTGTGGAACATTTTAACCCGTTATATCCTTGTTTTATGGGTCTTTTTTGCCTTTTATCACAAAAAGGTCAAAAAAGACCTATAAATTGTGAAATAAGGGGGTTAAAATGTTGCACAAAAATATTTCTCGTAGTATTTTACATAAATCCTCAGAACACATCATATACCCAAAATATAAGGATGACACGATTTCTTATGCCGATTCACTATAAGCATGTTAAAAAAGGGAGAAAATTATATCCACGTGGGTAAATTAAATCCAGGGGGAAAGATGCACGTATATTCTGTTTTTGTCCCCTCTACCAGAATCCATTGTCAGAACGTTGTTATTTTGGAAAAAAAATTGATTTTGTTGTTCAGTGCTATCAAACTGGAATTACAAAAATAAACTATAACGATTCAGTACTGCCCAAATAAATTGAGTTACAGCCGCAGTATTTTTATTTTATTCTTAAAATATCAATATTTTTAATAATGTGGCTAATTATGTCGTGACATATTAATATTAGGACATGAAAATTAACAAAAATTTTTATAAATATGCATTTTTTGGAAACTCAGTTTTTAATGCTATTTGGTTTAGTCCGATAGTGCAATTAAGTGGAATGAATTAAGTGGAACGAATTAATTGTAGGAATAAGGAATTAAGAAACTGACCCCACCGTTATCTGAAACTGAGGCCTCATTTAGCCGCATTGGACTTCCCTACCGCTCTCAACTATAACTACAAACTCAAAAAACCCCTTCGAAAAAAAAAAAATATCATCTCAAGAGTAGGATCGAAGAAAGTAGATTTTGTGTTCCTTTTTATCCTGGTGTGTAGTCGAGACAATCACTCACTCCTTTTCAATACTTTATCCCTTTGACAACCGCTCCTGAACCGATGGGAAATCCGGTCTCAGATTTGCGTTCATTGACCCCAAATTACCAAACAAAAGTGTCGCGAAAACGAAAAACAATTTTTTTTTACCTGCAAAGGTGTGAAAAATCATGGGACCTATATGTCCTAATGGTCTCACTTACTTACTTATCTGGCGCTTATAAGGTCGGTTTTGGCCTCGTATAAGAAACTGCGCCAGCCATTTCTGTTCTGCGCTTGCTGGTGTCAGATGGAAACACCAAGTGTAGTCAGGTTATCCATCATTTGCTCCTTCCAACGAAGATGTGGGCGTCCTCTTCTGCGTTGACCACCACCGAGCACCGAATTGAATATTTTTTTCGCTGGAGCCTCGTTTTCCATTCGCTCAACATGACCTAGCCAGTGGATCCGCTCGATTTGAATGCACTTAACGATGTCATCGAATTCGGTACTCGCCGTCGACTCAGATTGGACCGTAGATCTTATGAAGGATCTTTCTCTTGAAGGCTGCCAAAGTCTTTTCATCAGAACTGCTCAACGTCCATGTTTGTGCTGCATATAATAGAACGGGCATGATAAGTGACTTATAGAGCTTGAATTTTGTTCGTCGAGAAAGGTCTCTGCTTCTCAATTGCCTATGCTTCTCAAAGAGTTATACTTCGTCTTATCTCAATACTGACATCGTTGAAGGAGTTTATGCTTGATCCCAGGTAGACGAAGTCGTTAACAACTTCTAAGAAGGTCAACAATGACGTGGTTTTCAAGACGTTGGGACTGTTTATTTCTTAAAACTAGGTATTTCGTTCTATCTGCGTTCACTGCAAGACCCATTCGACTCGCCGCTTTCGCTAATCTGGAGAATGCTGCACTAGCTTTGCGCGTATTATGTCCAATGGTATCGATATCATCAGCAAACGCCAGCAGCATAATAGTTTTGTAGATAAAAGTGCCACTACGACTTAAATCAGCAGCTCGAAAGATCTTTTCCATCATTAGGTTAAAAAAGTCGCATGATAAGGAGTCACCTTGTCTTAAACCTTGTTTGGTATCTAATAGAGGAGTGAGATCCTTCGCGATTTTTTTAATTGTGCTACTGGTGTTGCTCAGTGTCATTCTGCAAAGACGGATGAGTTTTGCAGGAATACTAAACCCAGGCATTGGGAGTATAGGTGATTCCTTATTGGACTGTCGAAGGCGGCTTTGTAATCGACAAAAAGATGGTAAGTGTCGATTTGTTTTTCTAGGGTTTTCTCCAAGATTTGTCGTAGCGTAAATATCTGGTCTATGGTGGATTTGACAGGTCTGAAGCCTCACTGATAAGGTCCAATCAACTGGTTTACGATTGGCTTCAGTCTTTCACATAGTACGCTCGACAGGACCTTATATGCGATATTCAGAAGGCTTATCCCATGGTAATTGGCGCAAATGGTGGGATCGCCTTTCTTGTGGATTGGGCAGCGCATACTGAGGTTCCAATCATTTGGAATGCATTCTTCCGACCACATTCTGCATAGAAGCTCATGAATGCATTTAAATAGACCTTCGCCTCCATTGAAGAGCTCAGCAGGTAAGCCATCGGTTCCTCCGGCTTTGTTGTTTTTCAGCCTAGCTATAGCTTTCAAGGCTTCACTATAATTGGGCAGCGGAACTTCAACGCTGTCGTTCAAAATTGAGTTTTCCAAGATATCATCTCTATTGGCGGGATTGTTGTCGTCGTCACCATTCAGAAGCCTAGAGAAGTGTTCCCTCGACATCATCAGTGTATTGTGGATATCTGTCACTAGATTCCCGTTTTCATTCTTGCAGAAAGAGACCCCGGTTTTGAAACCATCGGCCAGGCGTCTTATTTTTCGAAAAATTTTCGGACCTCATTCCTGTCACTATGCATCTCAATCTTCTTGGTCGTGATAGTGGTTTCGCCGAGCGCGGTGATAGTCAATCACCTCTTCGGCAGCCGTACGTATAGAGTGGGAAATGTGATTCCACTGCGCGCATATATCGTTGATCGGAGGAGTGCTTTCTTGAAGCAGGAGTAAGAGTCGAGTAGTTGAAGTCTTCGGCTGCGACAAGATAATGATCCGAGTCTATATTAGCACCACAGATCGTGTGTACATGTAAAACACTAGAAGAGTGCCTTCCGTCAATCAAAACGTGATCAGTTTGGTTGCGCGTCTTTTGATCAGGAGTCAGCCAAGTGGCTTAATGAATATTGAGATGCTTGAATCTAGTGCTACTAACGACCATGTTTCGCGCTGCGGCAAAGGAATCAGCCTCATTCCGTTATCGGAGGTATAACTGTCCCTTTGCTTATCCCGAAATGTAATGTATATTTATACCCAAGCTTATCCAACATATAGAATAGAGCAAGCATTCTCTTTCGTTAAACACTCCATTTCTTTTTATACACACTATGTCATTGGAGAGAAACATGAATGTGGAAACATTCGTCTACACTGTCTTAAAATTAAAAGGGAAACAACAACAAATAAATAACAACAAAAAGGGCGTACCTGGCCGGGATTCATAAGCGGGACCTCTGAGGTGTCAGTCAAGCACGCTACCTATTCGACAACCTAGGCTGCCTTATTATTCGTAATTTTATTATTGAAAATTATAAAAATAAAATTTTCTACATCCATTCCTTAAGAAACGGTTTGAAAACAATATCAATTTAAAACTTCCCTTAAGTTTCCAAAAGATACGGTGAGGAATGTTACCAAATCACTTCCATATGGAAGCCTTAAAATTTTTTTCAGATGTTAATTTTGATTTAATTTTCCACTTTATAAATATATTTAATAATTCCTTTAATTAATAAAACACATTTTTTCTTTGTCCACACAAAATAGATTCCGGGTTTCACATTAGCCCTGCAACACACTAATTATACCTACAACTATTGGACCAAGCCGAACGGTCAGGCGAATATGGCTTTGAAAAATGGTTCTTGCTACTGGCCCCGAGGTAAGTGCATTGGCGGCAGTGGAGCTATCAACGCCATGCTCTATGTGCGTGGAAATCGTAGGGACTACGATGGTTGGCTAGAACAGGGCAACCCTGGCTGGGGCTGGGATGATGTTTTACCTTATTTTGAAAAATCTGTGCAACCAGTTGGTAATGCTACCATGCCACAAGGATATGTAACGCTTAATGAATACGGTCTATTCGATGTTGATGTCCAGGAAATGATCTACGCTGGTGCTAAGGCGTTAGGTTCACCTCACGTAAGACGCTTTGATGAGGGATCTCAATTGGGTTACTCAAATCTGCCAGGCACCATTCAAAATGGTCAACGCATGAGTACCGGTAAGAGTTATCTGGGTAAAGTGTCCGAACGTCCAAATCTGCGAGTCATTAAAAATGCACAGGTGACACGCATTAACTTCGATGACTCGGGAAAAAGAGTTAATTCTGTAAATTTTGTGCTACGTAATCAGCACAGCCTGCGTGTGAAAGTGAAACGGGAAGTTGTTCTATCGGCAGGCACCATTGATTCTGCAAAATTGCTCATGCTCTCCGGCGTGGGTCCTAGGGAACAATCGATAAGACTAAAGATTCCAATCGAAAAGAATTTGCCGATTGGTGATAACTTGCAGGATCATCTGATGGTGCTGATACCTTTCAAATTAGGCGCTAACACAACAGTGCCAAGTGCTCCGCAAGATATTTTAGATAACATTTACAACTATATGATACATAGAAGCGGTCCTTTCAGCAGCCTGAGCGTCCTACCGTTAACCGGTTTCGTCAATACAATGGAGTCCGAATCAGTCCACAGCATTCCATATCCTGACGTACAATATCAGCACTCTTACCTGAAACGCGGTGACTTGAATGGTTTACATGCATATACGCAAATGATCGGTATGCAGGAGCAATATGTACCACACTTGGAGAACATTCTCAGAACCGGCGACTTGCTTTTTGCTCATGCAGTCTTATTGCGTCCCAAATCCACAGGCACAATTCGCTTGCGCAGCGCAAACTACAAAGATGCACCTGAGATCTTCCCCAATTATTTTGAAATATCCGAAGATATTGACACGTTGCTACGTGGCATAAAGCTTCAAATGAAAATGGAGCAAACACCGGCTTTTGTCGAAAGAAAAGCGGAAATACAACATATTCCAATTGAGGAATGCGATCAATATGAGTTCAAGAGTGACATATATTGGCGGTGTTATATTAAGTATTTTACAACCACAATATATCATCCAACAGGCACAGTCAAAATGGGCCATAAAAGAGATCGTACAGCTTGTGTGGATTCAAGACTTCTGCTACATGGTGTTAAAAACCTGCGTGTCGTTGATGCCAGTATCATGCCTGAAGTGCCCAGCGCCAATACGAATGCCGCATCTATCATGATTGCAGAGAAGGCGGCGGATATGATATCAGAAGATTGGAACGTAAAGCATTAATTCTATGTATACTAATAGATAAATAATAATCTTTATTTCTTAGTTTAAAAATTGTAAAAATAATACTTGGTTAATCGTGGAAAATAAAATCGGGAGAAAGTATAACTGGCTATGTGTTTATAGGTGTATTAGAGTCAATAATTGTAACCATATGGCTTAGGATACTTAAGCTAATTATCTGAAAAATATTAACACATACATTAAAAAAACTATGCCACATGGTATGTAAGTAAATTAAGAGAGATTCCAAGTTGCGTAGTTAACCCTAATATGCATAGTGTGGCATATAAGGCACAACCAAAGAATTCATCCCCATGTCTGAACGAGAGTAATTTTGGGAAAAATAACAAATCTTTTCGTTCACACCGATTAAAAGCTTTCGTTCTCTTCAAACGGTTATACTTACAGAGTTCGGCTGACTGATTTATTTGGAGCAACAGTGAATAAATGTTGAATGCAAAAAAATGGCCATGAATTTAAGAGTTAAAAATGCCCATATTGATTAAATCTTGAAGTGATAATGTCAAATAATACCAAAATACTATGAAAGATGGACATAAACTTTCACGTGAATATTTGAATTATCGGTCTTCTACTGACATCACGGAATTCGCTTATAGCCTTTTTCTTAACTTTTCAAACATCTCTATGGGACATATCTTGTACTTATTCAAGCCAAACTTATTACTGCTCTAAAAAGTTTCCATCAGATATTTAGTATCAGTTATATAATCCGAGTGGCGTCCGTGGCGTAGTTGGTTAAAGTGCGTGGCCGCTATGTCAAAGAACCTGGAGACCCAGGTTCGAACCCCAGCAGCGACAGAAAGTTATTTGAATTAAAAATAATTTTTCTGTACGGCCGCCACCTCCCTGCAGACAATGACAAACCTCAGAGAGCAATCAAAATGCCATGTAAAGCTTCTTGAGAACGAGAACATTCCGTTCATCGCCGTTCGGAGTCGGCGTTAAGCATGTAGGTCCGGTTCTCGGTCAATTGTGTACAAACCTAATAACACGCACAACACAATTGATCATAAGAAGCTATGTCAAAGTCCTTTCAAGGGCTGAAATGGCCAGTTATTTATTTATTTTTTTTTTTTATATAATCCGATAACTACCCGTCCATGCCAATCAAAAAATTAATTAATATCAGTTTGATAATCCGATCTACCCAAAAATTCGAGAAATTTCCTCGGACAACTTTTGAAATAAATTCTTTTGAAAGAATGATTAGTATCTTGTTGAAAATATCTCCAGTCAGTCATTTCCCAGCCATAATCGACTTTTGAAATGAGGTCAAGTAATAAGAAGTAACTCTTAATAGGTTCCAAGTCGAAAATGATTTATTCTACGTTTATAAACATAGTTAGACCTATGGCTAGGTATGTAGCGTTTGGATGGTAGCCAAAGGTCCAACAACGAACAGCAGCCGATATCTTTAAACAGGTTTGCTTCCCCCTCTATATCTTTGTATATCTCTCAGACAGTCAAGCAGCATTAGAAGCCTTGGAAGCTTACGAGCTTGAATTACTGATGTTATAGGCACAGAAATTACTGTTTTCTACAGTAATTTGACTGCGCATAAGGCCGAAACGCACAGGAGGCATGCCTGCTGCAAGCATCTGACATTTGTGATTGAATATACGGATTGTTATGAAGTAGCCCACATTAAACACATGTACGCATGCATGATGCTTGAAGCATGCCTGAAGTTGGCGAACTTTTAACTTTTTGCAGACATCAAAGCATTGACAGAAGACAAGTGTGAATTAAAAGCAATATCAACTCAACCATTAACCATAAAATATCCTCCAATTCCATTTTGAATTGTTTTTGATTAAATTGAATGCATTTTCACTACTTTTCCGAAGAAAAATTTCTATTAAATTAAACATATTTGAAATTTATTATTTATGCGATGCATGCTTTCTATGTACTTTAACCAAGCATGCTTCACGGACATGATGCATGCTTTCTATGTATTTTGGCCTATACAGTACGACAGTAATTTTTTGAAATATCAAGTAATTTCAATGACCTGCTAAAAATATAAAGTTTTCTAGAAAAAATTTGTTTATATGACATTAGTTACATCTCTGTTCTTCTCATAATTTTACGATCCCTGGAATTTTGTGGAAAATGAAACGATGCATAGGAAGATCCATAGTATAATAATTGCAAGGTTGCATTGAAAGTTGCTTGGAAAACCATCTCCTGTCAAAAAATATACTCAAAAAGAGAGCGCACACAATCGGCCATTGAAAACACAAACAATGTTGAAATCGTTAAAGTTAAAAAGACAACTTCAGTAGCTGCAGATGTATTTTTACAGCTGTTTTTGACAGGAGATGTTTTCTTTCAGAAGAGAAAATAAGCAGTTGTCAGTGCTACCTTGTATTATTATACCATGGGAAGATCTATGTACGATCATTTAGATGAATAATATCTAAAATTCTTCTAAAATAATGGTATGTACCAGGATATGGAAGACTTGAAGGAAAGGAAAGAGGAGATCCAGGTACTCTCATTGGCACTGAACCGGTTTTTCATGTGAATAAGCGATACATTAAGGAAAAGTTTAGGATCTGGAATTTCTGTGCCCCTGGAATAATTGCAAAAGACAAACCAAGCAAAGAAATTTCTTACCCTCACTAGAGCTAAATCAAGGAATTCAGTCGAGCTTTCCAGATCTTACCTAAAACTTCTAGCAGGTCTTACTATACAGATCGCTGATTCCTTAGATATCATCACAAAAAGATACGTCTTTCTGTTGAAGGTGTAGACTCTGTGAGTGAATGTCCAGGAATTTACAAACATTGCATTTAGACTTTTGCATTTTAGTGGTACCAGTTATAGTGTAAAAACAGAAACTAAACAGCTTAAATTGATTAAAAGTCGTAGTCTGAAAACAAATGCAGGGCATAAACAATAGATCCTATAGATTGCGATGCATATGACTCGGTATAAGCTCACTAACTAACTAACTATCAGTCATTATGATGAATTAGATTAAGAGTACTTCTGTTCTTTGAGGTATTGTGCTCAAAAGCTGTTAACTTTGTTTAGTATTTTACTATCTGATATCATCGAAAGATAACGAAATTTGTGGGACGATTACTAGGTTGGGCCGGTAGGTAGACTGCGACTTAAAAAAAAAGAATAGAGCTGGAGTCAAAAGCTCCTTCTAGCTCTATCTTTTGCACTTATTTATACCAAAGTTATAGCAGAATGTGTACACTAGTCGGAAAAAAGTTTTCGTATAAAGCAGAACATTACTTAATTAAATTATCTATCTTGAAAAATATATTTATTTATTGATATTGCATAACTTGAAAAGAAACTAACAATTAAATACTAATTTCAAAACTAACAATCTGGCAACATCTGTTTTATCGACTATTATCTGTTAAAGGTCCCTTCCACAATGCAGAAAAAGTTTGCATAGACCCCTTTTGCATTGGTCAAGACTTAAAATCAAGTCTGTGAGTTTGTTGATGAAAGACGCAGACATCAACGTGAGAGAGGGTAAGTTTAAAAGGGAATAGCAAAGAATTGAATATAAGTCTTTACCAATGTAAAAGGGGTAATACCAGAGATCAGCAATGATTGCTAATGAAATTAGTATACTTAAGTCATGAGCAGCTATGGACAGAGAGCGCTCTGGGAGCGCTGAGAGCAAGAATTGAGAGCAAAGGTTTCTGTAGGAACATAGAACACAACAACAAATCAAAGACAAAAGAGAAATACAGAAACAACACAGAACCTTTAAATGTAGTGGTGCCCATACCCGGTCATGGGTCATGACTATTGGTGCAAGTGTGTACTTTTACCAACTCCACTTAATACTTTGACCAGAGACTATATATTCTACATAGACTTTGGATCAGAACCACTCGAGCAATACCACTCAGAGATTAGTATGTCATGATGGGCACGGCAAAAAACAGTGGCCAGGCGATTTAAAAAGCAGCGCGTCGATAAACTTATGTTGCTAGAATTTGTTGATACACTCTGGAACTAAAAAATCTTATCAATAAGTTGTCGTAAAGCCATGTCTATATTTGTATTCATCAAAGAACTAAAATACAAAGAAGTGGTGTTGTCAGTGTACACATACAGTGTACGTGAACTGTGGCCGATTTAGTAAATTGAGTGAGCGAAACGGAGTATGTTTTTTGACATTTCTGAGCGCTCGTCAGCTGTTCACAAGTCTTCTCAGTGAAAAAAATTATAATCACGCCAATTTGATGCGACCAGAGTTGTCAAAGCGCAAAACTGTTTCAGGGGTGCATTATTTTTTCACTCTTTAACGCACTTTTGGGGCGCTTTTGTCTTCAGCAAAGTTTATGATATATAATTGTTATTTTTAATTTTTTTTTCCGATTTCCGATTTTCAGATTTCCGCGTATTCATTGTGATAAATTATTTATATAGCATGATTATTCTTAAAAATTAATTATCTCTACTAATTTTTTCTTTGTTTTTGGGTGAAATAGACTTACTGGGGAACCGAACACCCAAAAAAATATCGGTATCGCACCAAATAGTATACCTCAAAGGTGTGTGGAAATACAATAAAATTTTTTTAATACACTTGGTTTTCAAAATATCAAACAATAGCTGATTAAATAACGAGAGAAAATATTTCATTGGTTATAAGGCTTTGTATATGTTTTACAAAACCATTTTATCATATTTTTAAAAAGCCTTAATTTATAATAATTTAAATATTTTTATATTATATAATTAAATTAGCCCCAAAATCGGTAAATTTAACCCAGGAACTATGGTATATGTGATTCCAATTAGAAACCGTTTGGACCTTCTTTAACGATCAAACCCAATACGGCCCTGAGTAAATGTTTCTGTATTACAATATAATTTTCTTTTATTATAAAACATTTTATTAACCCTTGGAGCCACACGCTCACTCCAGGAACATAGAGCCACATGGGGTATGTCATCACCCCACGTAAAAAATCGTTGTAAAATCCCGACTTTTGGATATATAAGCTTAAAACTTTACATGGTTACAATTTTTGGTCTTGTTCAACATTTTGTATAGTTATTTTATAATATTTTAAAAATGGCTGACTTTAGGAGCGCGGCCAAGCTAAAAAAACGTGAAAAATTAGCTCTTTTACTAAAAAATTTATAAGTTTAACAGTTTTTAGTTAAAGACCTAAAAAATTTATGTTTGAAGGTATCAAATAAGTTGCTACAAAGACAAAATATTAGCCATAGCGTTAGCTACAAAAAACATATTTTTTCTGCCAAAAAACTGCACCCCCTTTTTCAAAAAAAAAAAAAATTTTTTTACCAATAACATTCAAATAAACTCGTTCAGTGTCGATTTTAAGACCTGAAAATATTTTTTTTAAGTAATTTAATAATATATTTAGAGAAAAAAGTAGTAAAATAGTCAAATTCAGTCAAATTCAAATTAAATAGTTCAGACACTAAACTTATAAATATTTACACAAAAATACATTTTTTAATTTAATTTATCAATTTATATTCATACATACCTTAAAACAATAAAAAAATAATTAAATTCAATAAAATGAAATATTTCAGTTATTTCTAAAAATATACACTAAGCCACACGTGGGGTATATGAGAGCACCAGTCGATTTTAAACGAATGCCGACGAATGACGACACACTAACGCATCCCTGACCTTCTAAATTGCTTGAGAGTAAAGCTAGTTAAGTTGTGAACACCCAGGTGGCGTAAGGCGTATACATAAAAAGTTTTTGATTTAAAAAAATAGGTTTTTTTAAGCATGGGGTGATGAAAAGCACCAGTGTGGCTCGAAGGGTTAATAACCTATAACTCTAAACACCTCTTTTAAATGTAATTCTAACCAGTAACAATTTGAGCCTTATCTTTCCAAACAACCGAATACGGCCCTTTGTGAATGTTTATGTATTTTTGTCAACCAACACGAATAAGAAAAATACCACACTTTCGTGCCACAACATCACTTCCTTATATTTTAGTTCTTTGGGCTTACCGATAACTTTGTTGATAAGGTTTTCTATTTTTTAGAGTCAATCAACAAAATCTAGCACCATAAGTTTATCGACGCGCTGCTTTTTAATTCGCCTGGCAACCGTTTTTTGCCGTGCCCACCTTGACATCCGAATCTCTGAGTGGTATTGCTTGAGTGGTTCTGATGCAAAGTCTATAGAATATATATTACTTCTGTCTCTGACAGAAATAGTAATACGGTAAAATTTTCTTTGCATTTAGGATGCACTTTTTTCATTTTATATGCGCGTTCTTTGCCTTGATATGAGCGAACTTCTTTTGTCAAAATAATTAATTAATCCCTAAAAGTATGCAATATTATTTGCTCATTATCAGAAACGCTTGAAATGCAGGCTGTTTTTTTGTGGAAACATGTGCATTTTTTTCATAATGCATTCTCACATGCATTCTAATCTATCAGTTGACTCGAAAAAGTCTGGTGAGCCAAATTGAGCCAGTAAAAAGATATTCCACGCAAGTTTAATTTTTTATTACTTTTAAGTATGCCAAGAATTTGTCAATATTTTTATAAATGTTTGTATTATGACACCATGACTTTGGTGAATTTCTAAAATTTTTTAATATAAACTGAATTTTTTTTTATTCTGTTAATATGTTTTCTTTTATTCTTTTTAATATTTGAACAATTCTTTGATTTATAGCTTTCTTAGATATATGCGATGTTTGATCTTCCAATTGATAACACATCCCAATAAACCACAGAGCGGACTCGGATTCGTTTCGGATTCGAAATGGAGCCGAGATCTCGAATTCTAGTTCTCGGATTCGAGATGAATCCGAGAATATTAAAAAAGGTACTCATTTTCTAACTGAAGTTCCCGGCCGTGAGTGAAGCTATTGGACACAAGAAGTTCTCTGCAGAAGCAAAAAGAAAATTAATTTCTAAAAAAAAGGATTGCACAAGATGTGAACGAGATAAGATATATCTACATATTTTTTTGCAATTAGATAAAATTTTTGTCCAGCACCTTGCGTCACGGCCGCGAACTGCAGTGGGGAATTTTCCTTTTACCGAACGGCTTCTCTTACAAAAATTTTAGAGTACAAAAAGTTTTATAAGCTGCAATGAAGTTATAGTTCAAAATTTTTAAAAATAAATGAAAATAAAAGTTAATACATCTAGATATTATTAAAAAGGCATTGATTTCATAAGAAGACTATTGAAATCATAAGATTTGAGAATATAAGTAAATCTAAAAAATCTCGTATCGAAAACGATAAACGATCCGATTGTTCCAAAAATCTTGTTTCGAAAACGAAGCGATTATTTTAAAAATCTCGTTTCGAAAACGACGTGTGAATTTCTTCCGCTCGCGAATTCGAAAACGAAAGTAGAACGAATTTCGTTTTCGAACTAAATACACGAGATCTCGGTTTTACCACGAATTCGAAACGAATCTGTTTGGCTTATTGGGATTTTACGTTTGCTCAAAATATACATTTAAAGTTTTTATAGTTAATAATTGGATCTGTTTTCTACTTTTTCAGGTGTTTTAGCAGAGGAAGCATTAGAACCTCAGCGTGAGGAAATAAAAATTATTCGTTTGTGTCATATAAGGAAAAAATTCCAGGGATAGTTCAAATAGAGATATTTTCAGTTATATGACTGACAATTTTTTTTTCTGTTTAGATCTGCCCAAATTTGAATTGGAAGAAAAATAAAAAAAAGTGTGAATTGGCCTCCAGCTGCCTCACAAGCGCTGAAAAATATTGCTTGTTTTTTTAATATTGAAATTTAAGTAATAACAAAATTGTATTAAATTTTTAATTAATTAATTTTTAGTACTTAAATTGCACTTATATGTTATTATATAAATCAGTTTTATCATATATACGCATTTTTTTGTTATAATATCCATTTTAAAATAAATTTTTCTCAACGAATACATCACAGCGATAACATGAAAGCATTCGTTTGAATTCGGTGTTTCAGTGATCGTTAGAAAAACATATAGCCCTAAGCGAAATAGACGAAACGAGACGATTGCAACTTGCCGAACGTTTGCAATCGTTACGTCTGTTTTGACATTTAACCCAAAATGAAACGAGTTCCTCCAATTGTCTGAAAAAAGAAGAAGACTACCTGCACAGCTGTTGTTGACGAGTTGAGACGCTAAAAGTTCGGTTCTTACGGAACAAACCGTCTCGTCAAACCGTTTCGTTCAGTTCGTTGAGTTTACGTTTGCTTATTTTGGGCAACAACATTGAATTGCATTAAGGCGAACATTTTTGTCTTCACTTGTACGTAGCGACTCGTCTATTTTGGTTAGGGCTTTTTGCAAATATGTAACTGTACTACGGCATCGTTCGCTAGCTGATCAGCTGCTTTCGTTGTTTGACTCTGCTCGAATTACAAATTTCAAAAACACGAACGAACACTGTTTTGAACGAAACTATTGATCGCATATAAATACAAAATGAAGCCAGAAAAAGATTACTGTTTTCGCAAGATTTACCACTTTTGCTAAAAAATTACCTTTTTTACCTCTGCCCAAAAAAAATGAGAGAACAATTACCTCACTTAGTGAAATTTACCTCAATCTGGCAACACACTGGTTTGAACACAATTGATTGAGAACTGAACCTACTAGGTTTAAACCGACTCCGAACGGCTAATGTGCATGTGCTCAAGATGCTTCACATGGCATTATTTGCTCTCTGAGGTTTGCCATTGTCTGCAGAGAGGTGACGGCCGGACAAAAAAATTAATTCAATTGAAAAAAAATTTCTGTGTCAGATGGAATTGAGCCAAGGTTCTCTGGCGTATGGGTCCCGCACTCTACCCACTGCGCCACGGCCGGCACCATATGATGAGTTAAAATGTCAAAAGTTCGCTGTCCATTATATGCCCGGACATTTAATTTGCACCAGAATTTTGACATTTCAATAAGAAAACAGTACGACCTCACATAACGCAACCCTCGACTATCGCAACACTCAAAAATTTACATTGTTCACTCAGTAATTTTCGCTTCTATGTTCTATGTACTATGTTCAGACTGGAAGATAAATGTACATTAGAAGCTTACAATTCGCATTTATTTCCTAAATGCTTCTCTAAATGCGAATTAGCCCATATGAAATTCTGCTCAGTAAATTCACATAAATGCTACTTCAAATTAGCATTTAGCCGTTTGCAACCCTGTTTCGAAGTTCTAATACATTCTACTCGTTTGTTTTCACAGGACTCGTTATTAAATTCAATCAGCTGTTCGCCATTCGAATGATAAACTTGAACGATTTTTTGTATTTCGTTCTCTTCAGTAAGCCCCATAACTTCTCAATTTATGGGTCTTTTTTGACCTTTTTGTGATAAAAGGCAAAAAAGACCCATAAAACAAGGATATAATGGGTTAAAATGTTCCACAAAAATTTACCATAAGGCAAAGAGCATCCGATAAGGTTCGTTGCTATTGCTAAGTATGATGTGCCAAATGAGTAAAACACTTTATTTATAGAAAGTAACCCCCTAAAACCAAGTTTTGTGCGACATTTTATCATCAATTCTGAAAAAGTACGAAATTAGCCCTCTAACACATTTTAAGTTTTGACTTATTTGTGGCATTTAGGTTAACTTTTCAGCTTTGGTGTATTCAGAGACTTACAGTAGAATTTTCTGGTAAAGTTTTTTGTTGGACATTTTAACCCATTGTATCCTTGTTTTATGGGTCTTTTTTGCTTTTTATCACATAAAGGTCAAAAAAGACCCATAAATTGAGAAGTTAGGTGGTTAAAATGCTGCACAAAAATATTCCTCGTAGTATTCTACATAAATCCTCAGAACACATCTTATACCCAGAATGTAAGGATAACATGATTTCCTATGCCGATTCACTATAGGAATGTTCAAAAAGGGGGAAAATTAAATCCCCTTTAAAATACGACTCAGACGTAAACTTTTAAAACGCCGATACACGTGTATTATTTTTTTGTTCCTTCTATCAGAATCCGTTGTCAGAACCTTGTTATTTTTTTTCGAGTTGAACAGTGTAATTTTAATGAATCTGTCAATTGAAATGCGCATTTAGGGCTACTACATAGTTTGAACACTTGAAATTTGTAAGAATTTTCGAACTTCTAAATGAGGATTTAAAACTCAGTCTGAACATAGTATTAAGCTTTTAATCTGACGATAACTTAGCAAAGACACAAACCAACTTCTGTACGAAGTTGAATAACGACACTACGTATTTAAATTTTTTGTAAAGAAATCACTTTGACATGGTCTTGGAAACACAGAAAAGTTGAAAAATTAATGAAAAATTTCAAAAAAATATTATTAGATTTAAACACTTGCAAATAAGTTATTTCCTGTTAGGATTAAAGCCATAGAAATTTTTTAAATGTACATTTTATGTACAATCATGTAATTAATGACATTATCTTCATATTTGAAACTTTGAGTTTCTATAATATGCATACCAATGGATAGGTATGTGATAGGTTTACGTGAAAAGTTCATGTATGTAGATTTATTTTTATTGAATTTAGAAAGATTTTTCCCATTTTGATTTGGTCATTTTCGATAGTCGAGGTAGTCCAGGTTTTCAACCGATGTGGCTCATATAGTCTTATAAAATAAGCTTATGTATCAAATTTCAATACAATAACTTCAAAATTGTGGCTGTAATCGTGACGAGTTCTGATCAAGAAAGTACATGCTTTTCCATAAATATCATGTCTTTTTATGGGTGCACCTTTTCAACAATATAACAATTATATGTATACACTCAAGATTTTAGCCGAAGGAAATTTTAGAAAAAGTATGGAAATGTAACTAAATTTTAATGGAAAAATCCTAATACCGGAAACAAAAAGCTAGAATGTGATGCATACCACTGGACAGGTAATTGAAGCATCTTGCCAACCTATATCATCCATATGGGTACACTCAAGATTTTGGCCAAAGAAAAATTTTAAATAATTAGTGAAATGTAGGCAAATGGTACTATGTAACTTTAAATGGAAAAATTCTAATATCGGAATTACAAACCAGAATGTGATGCATACCATTCAACAGGTAACTGATGCACCTTCCAACGAAAAACTTGAGTGCGCACATATGAATGATATATCGTTGAAAAGGTGCAACAATTACCAAAGTCAATACATTGAATTTGTAGAATTTATGAAAGTTTTCTAATTTGATCACAATTTGTATCACAAATAGGCGTGGTTTTCATTCGAATTTGACAAATTCAAATATAGAATTCATATTTGGCGTAAAATCGCAAAATTCATCAAGCTTAAATGAACTTTCAAGGAATTTGTAGTTACTTTGCATGAGAGGTAGGCGTGGTTTTCATTCAATTTTGTTAAAGTTCAAACTAAAATTTTTGATTTTAGATCAAAGCATGTCTTTTTGTAAAAAAAAAACACAAAAATTTCAAGTGTTCAGATTGATTTTTCAGGAATTTTTAGTGATTTGATCATTTCAATATAGTCCCTTTGATTGGGAGGTAGGCATGGTTTTAATTTGATTTTACCAAATTTCAAACATAGAGTTCATATTTGGAAAAAAGTTTACGTGAAAAGTTCAAGTATTCAGATTCATTTTTATTGAATTTAGAAAGATTTTTCACATTTTGATTTGGTCACTTTCGATAGTCGAGGTAGTCAAGGTTTTCAACCGATGTGGCTCATATAGTCTAATAAAATAAGCTTATGTATCAAATTTCAATACAATGACTTCAAAATTGTGGCTGTAATCGTGACGAATTCTGATCAAGAAAATACATACTTTTCCATAAATATCATGTCTATTTATGGGCGTTACAAACGGATTGACAAAGTCAATCGTTCCCGTTCCCAACGTAGCTTGGGAGCATAAATATGATATTAAAACATATTTTAAATAATGATAGTATAGATGGCAACACTGCAGCAAAAATTTACTGAGTGCAACTATCCACTTAAGATGGCAGGGCGGTGAGTTGTAGACTCTCACCTCTCTCTCTCTCTCTCTCAACAAAGAGCTTGAGCTATTGTTTGCTGTTATTTAGTGCCATCGTATAATAATACAAAGTAGCATTGACAGTTGCTTGGGAAAACATCTCCTGTCAAAAAATATACTCAAAAAAAGAGCGCTCACAATCCGCCATTGAAAACACAAGCAATGTTGAAAAGTTTGAAGTGAAAAAAAAAATAACAACCACAGCAGCTGCAGATGCATTCATGGTAGAATTATAAGGTAGGGCCGAGTCGCTCAGTGCCCTCACGCGTCAACGAAGAGTGGAGAATAAAAAAGGAGGCTAATTGTCAAAATGGCGAAGTTCGTAGAAACCTCAAATAAAATGAAAATATTATGTTTTCAATTTGTAAATAGTGCGGACACGTGTGTTTAGAAAGCAAGTTTGTGTTAATTTGAGTGGAAATATTGTAAATAAATCTATAAAATGCCGCGGAAGTGTTAAATATGAAAAAAAAGCTTGTAAAAAGTTTTACCTAAAATCAACTGCGAAACATGTACATAAAGAAACTCGAGATGAACAGCTGATTTTGACAACTAGCCCGCTTTTTTCTGCTTTCTACTCCATTCGTCTCCTAGCCGGCACTACCTTATAATTCTACCATGGATGCATTTACACAAAAAGCTGTTTTTGACAGGATATGTTTTCTTGTAGAAGAGAAAATAAGCAGTTGTCAATGATACCTTGTATTATTATACCATGATTTAGTGCTGCTTATACAATGACAGCATGGTAAAAAATGCATGAATTCTTGAATAATTAAATAAAAAGTTTAACCAAATACGTAGTACCCAGTTGCAGGGTCGTTTATTATAGCAATTGAATAGTGAAAGAATTATTAAAATCGGTTCAGCGGTTACCCCGTGATTGAACGATAAAAATCCGAGAGAACCCTTTTATATAATAGTATAGATGATGTTATTGTGGAGCTACAAAAAGAAATGGTATAAACACTGGAAGACTAATCATAATCAATGGTCAAACAGTGTTTGAACCAGTGAGTTTTTTGAATTTAGGACAAGTCGTAGGAGCACTGATAACGTATCAATCTCAGGATACCCCGTTGTGGTCACAACTGTCGAAATGTTCGGGAAACTGCATAAAACGTGGCAGAAGACCGCTGATTCTAAATTAGTGAGATAACTGAGACTACTAGGATGGAAACTGAACGTGTCCACAATATTTTACATCATGTATTGTGTATTTAGAAGGTTTGTACCGTATTTTCTTATTTTCCCTCAAAGAGGAAGTTAGCAATGCTGTGACTGGGTATTTAATGGAGCTTGACAAAGTGTACTACAAAAAAGTAACACTGCGTTACAGAAACTTTATGAAAATGTATAAGTATGGTATTGTTGGAGATGAAAATACAAAATTCTCTGTTTTTAATCTTCCCGAAATCTTTTCAAATCACATTCATAATAATAATATAACAGAAAAATAACAGAAATAGTCACCACTTTTTAAATAACACGATTGTTAAAAATTGATTAGATTAAAGGAGTTAAAATCAAATATAATTTAATTTGGCCTTTAGCAAAATATTTGCAAAAGTGAAAATTTTTAATGAAAAGATAATGCCAAGTATCATTAAGATAGTACTAATTAACAATAAACATTTCTTGATGGTTTAAAAAAAGATTTTATATCATTCCAAAAAATTATATAAAACATAAGTGGAAACTATTAAAAATGAGTGATAAAAACCATGAAATAAATCAAAAATCAACAAGTAAATAAATGATAACACCGTTAGTAAGTGTCTGTTTGATGTATCAGCCAAGGAAACCGTTAATGATCAAAGGTACTCGTAGAACATAAAAAGCGACGAATTATAAAATTGAAATACAGTCTTGATTCAGATCAAACAGAATGTCGGCTGCTTTTTCACAATGTTCGGCACAGAGTGTAGGCCCGGTTAACTCATTGGTCAGCACATTGGTGCAGACTCTACTTGTTGCTCAATGTGCAATATCGAAGCCAGAATATTGGCCAAAGGACTATGCCGATGCAGCTATGCAGCCGGGTGGTTTGGATGGCTTTGATTTTGTGGTAATTGGCGCTGGATCAGCAGGTTCAGTGATAGCTAGTCGTTTGAGCGAGAATCCTGATTGGAACGTTTTAGTACTGGAGCAGGGTGAGAATCCACCGCATGAGTCAGAGGTAAAGAAAACCATATATTTATTAAACCTTTCTAGAATAGGGTTTGAAATTTGAAGCATCATTTAAGGGATCATTATGTAAAGACGAACATGTTAAATTAAAGTGTTCAGTGGATATTTCTGGCTTGAATGATGCGAGAGCAAAAGTTGTACAAAGAAGTTCTATGAAGGCTTAATTGACTTTTGTGTCATAACTCTGGTTTAGCTAGTGTAAGTAGCTTCAGATTTTGAGTATAAGTAGAAATATACTCAAGGAGTATACCGGGCACCGAATCCAATATTTTGTTCGCTGGAGCGTCGTTTTCCATCCACTCCACATGACCCAGCCAGCGGAGCCGCTCGATTTTAATGTCGATGTCAGCGTACAGCTTACACAGCTCGTGATTCTACCAAATCGGTACTCGCCATTGACGTAGATTAGACCGAAGATCGAAGACGAAAACTCTTTCTCTCGAAGGTTCCCAAAGTCTTTTCAGCAGAACTGCTGAAAACCTGAGAGAGGGCTTTACTTTTCAATAGCCAACTTAGCCCAAAGTAACACCTTTTGGCAAGAGTTATTATTAAAAGAATATATTCCTTCGATTTATTTCAATACTGACATCGTTGCAGGAGTTTATACTGGATCCCATGTAGAAAAATTTCTAAATAACCTCTAAGGATTTCAACAGTGACGTGGTTTTCAAGACGTTGGGACAGTTTATTTCTTGACACTAGGTATTTCGTTTTATCTGCTTTCACTGCAAGACCCATTCAACTCACCGCTTTCGCTAATCTGGAGAATGCCGCACTGGCTTCGCGCGTATTATGTCCAATGGTATCGATATCATCAGCATACGCCAGCAGCATAATAGTTTTGTAGATAATCGTGCCACTACGACTTAAATCAGCAGCTCGAAAGATCTTTTCCATCATTAGGTTAAAAAGTCGCATGATAAGGAGTCACCTTGTCTTAAACCTTGTTTGGTATCGTATAGAGGAGTGAGATCCTTCCCAATTTTAACTGTGCTACTGGTGTTGCTCAGTGTCATTCTGCAAAGACGGATGAGCTTTGCAGGAATACGAAACTCAGACATGGTGGAGTATAGGTGATTCCTTATTGGACTGTCGAAGGCGGCTTTGTAATCGACAAAAATATGGTATGTGTCGATTTGTTTTTCTAGGGTATTCTCCAAAATTTTTCGTAGCATAAATATCTGGTCTATGGTGGATTTGTCAGGTCTGAAGCCACACTCATAATGTCCAATCAGCTGGTTTACGATGGGATTGAGTCTTTCACATAATACGCTCGACAGGACCTTATATTCGATATTAAGAAGCCTTATCCCACGGTAATTGGCGCAAATGGTGGGATCGCCTTTCTTGTGGATTGGGCAGAGCACACTGAGGTTCCAATCATTTGGAATGCATTCTGCCGATCATATTGTGCATAGAAGCTCATGAATACATTTAAACAGAGCTTCGCCTCCATTGAAGAGCTCAGTAGGTAAGCCATTGACTCCTGCGGCTTTGTTGTTTTTAAGCCAAGCTATAGCTTTCAAGGCTTCACTATGATCGGGCAGCGGAACTTCAACGCAGTCGTCCACAACTGGGGTTTCCGGGATATCACCTCTATTGGCGGGATTGTTGTCGTCATCACCATTCAGAAGCCTAGAGAAGTGTTCCCTCCACATCATCAGTGTACTCTGGATATCTGTTACTAGATTCCCGTTTTCATCCTTCCAGAAAGAAGCCGAGGTCGTGAAACCATCGCCCAGGTGCCTTATTTCTTCGAAAATTTTCGGACCTCATCCCGTCACCATCTCAATTTTCTCGCACCCACGCTTTTTCGCTTCCCTTTTCTTTCTTCTGAAAATGCGTCTCTATTCACTCCTCTTCTCTTTATATTGCTCCTTAGCAGCACGCATTACAACCGACTGCAGGGTGGCTTTGTAGGCGGCGTTTTTTTTTGCAGTGGCGTCGTGACCTCCTGGTTGTGCCATTGTTTTGGCGAGGGCGGTGATAGCCAATCACCTCTTCGGCAGCCGTACGCATAGAGTGGGAAATTTGACTGCGCGCATATATCGTCGATTGGAGGAGTGCTTTCTTGAAGCAGGAGTGAGAGTCGAGTAGCGAAGTCTTCGGCTGCGACATGATAATGATCCGAGTCTATATTGGCACCACGGATCGTGTGTACATGTAAACCACTACAAGAGTGCCTTCCGTCAATCAAAATGTGATCAATTTGGTTGCGCGTCTTTTGATCAGGAGTCAGCTAAGTGGCTCAATGAATATTGAGATGCTTGAATCTAGTGCTACTAACGACCATTTTTTCCGCTGCGGCAAAGTCAATCAGCCTCATTCCGTTATCGGAGGTATTGTCATGGAGGCTGAACTTTCCGACTGTTGGACCAAAAATATTTTCTTTTCCCACCGATTTTTATGTCGTGACGGAGGCTCATAGACCTCTTCAAGGCACTCGTAGAAGCTGTCTTTGGTGTCATCATCCTTGTCTTCTGTCGGAGCGTGAGCAAAAACCGGCTTATATTGAAGAATTTTGCCTTGAATCGCAGGATATGATGCCGCAGTCTCTTGCCAACCACGAATCCGCATCCAAACTCGTGCTTCTCCGCATGGCCGCTGAAGAAGAAATCACAGGATGCTTGCCGTGAGGAACCCTGACCCTTCCATCGCATTTCTTGGATTGCAGCCTTGTATCTTTCTAAGATATTTATCAGTTGGATAGATCCCAATAAAGGGTTCGGACGTTCCAAGTGCATATCCGTAAATCATTGTCAGTTTTCCGTTTGCGGTAGTCGTCATCAGATTTAGGGATAATTTTATTTCTATTATTTTACGTTTCATTGAATTGTGTTTTGTACGTGGTGGGCTTCAAACCCGACGCACAACCATTTCGGTAGCCCGCCGCTCAGATTAGCAGTCAAACAAATTGATGCCAGTTAGCCGTTTCTAGAAGACACTACGAAGAGATTAAAGTCGACTTGAGACGATTTCAACATGGATAATGCTGGTCTCACCAGGTCACGCGTTGCCTTGTGAGGATCGTCCTTACTTACAAGTTCTGGAATACTTTTGGAAAAAACAAGAACTCCATCTAATAAACGTGTGTCTTCCTCGTAAGACCTTCACAATTTTGAGGATCTTGGTATCACAACTGTTTGCATTACAAAGAACTACAGTTTTAAAACCCAGAAATTCGAGGAGAGGTTTTGTTGTTGTAGCGTTTTGCGGTGTTTTCAAGTGGGAGGGAAAAAAATCCCTGAAATGAAGCAACAAAAGATTTATTTGGTTAAAACTTATTTTATTTCTCAACCTTATCTTGTTGTAGCTCGATACGCTTTGCTGGAATCGCCGACTTTGCTCCGACGACTTCAACAACTATAAAAAATGGGCGCTTGTTTCTGCGTTGGAGCCAAATATCTTTTCGCCGAGTCATTGCTTAAAGTTAAGAAACAGATAAAAGTCAATGGGGTCTAATCTTGAGAATATTGTGGACGACAAATGAATTCATAGCGCAATTTATGGAATTACGTCATTGCAATTGCGGTGTTGTCTGTTGGAAAAACACTCTATGTTGGTCTTTGGTGTATTATGATGGATCAATATTTAGTCCACGTTTACGAAATGGCACCAAAAGTCCATCTTGTTCGTAAATTTCCTTCGCTTGTAAATGTCCAAAAACTTCTTTGAAATTGTTACACGGTCAAGGTTGTCTATATGGGGTCAATCCACCCGGCACATTGCTTTCTTAAATCCCAAATTTTATGCAAAATGTTCCCTGCGAATTGAGATGCCTATAATGTTCCTACGTGTTTTTTCGACGCAAAAAATAATATTTAATCAAGACGTAAAATTCGGGTTTTTTCGATGGTTACAAAAAATCTAAAGAATTACATGAGTTCGACAAACAGAACTATACGAGATATGAGTCTGAACATTTTAGTGCGGTTAAGTTAAAGATGGCCCTTCACAGCTGTTTTATTTTTTAGCGGTTTTTCACCTTTTCCTTTTAGTTTAAAAGAGTAATCTTTATAAATAAGATAAAAAAATTATTCGAATCCCAAAATCTTATCTTCAATAACGAATTAATTACTTCAATCACTAAAGTAGTTATAGACAGGGTCTCTTACAATTCAGCTACTTTCCGAACACAATATCGATTAATTGGCGATTAATAGATCGTTTTCTGGCATTTTACATCAAATGGTGCAGGGTAAGGGCGTGATTGTCCCGAAATATAATGTATATTTATACCCGAGCTTATGCAACATAGTTAATAAAATACTTGAAAATTTACCCTCTGGTAAATTAAAACATTCCCGGATATAAGCAGGAAACATTCCACAGAATATAGGAAGTATTCCCTTTCGTTATACATTCCATTTATTTTTATACATACTATGCCATTGGAGAGAAACATTCCTCTCCCCTGTCTTAAAAATGAATGTGGAAACAACAACAAATAAATAACAACTAAAAAGGGTGTACCTGGCCGGGATTCATACCCGCGACCCCTGAGGTGTCAGTCAGTATAGCACGCTTCATACTCCACTACCGAGGCAGCCATAATATTCGAGACTTTATTATTGGAAATAAAATGAAATCGCCCCAAAACAAGCAAAAGTTCCCACATGCATTCCTTAGGAAATAGTTTGGAAACAATATAAATTTAAAACTACCCATAAGTTTCCAAAAGATACGGTGAGGATATGGCCTTCCATTTTTTTTAGATGTTTATTTTGATTTAATTTTCCACTTTATAAATACTTGTAATAATTCCTTTAATTAATAAAACACATTTTTTTTTTGCCCACACAAAACAGGTTCCAAATCTTTTGTTTGCCTTGCAACACACTAATTATACCTACAACTATTGGACCGAGCCGAACGGTAAGGCGAATATGGCTTTGAAAAATGGTGCTTGCTACTGGCCCCGAGGTAAGTGCATTGGCGGTAGTGGAGCTGTCAACGCCATGCTCTATGTGCGTGGAAATCGCAAGGACTACGATGGTTGGCTAGAACAGGGCAATCCTGGCTGGGGTTGGGATGATGTTTTACCCTATTTTGAAAAATCTGTGCAACCAGCTGGTAATGCTACCATGCCACAAGGATATGTAACGCTTAATGAATACGGCCTTTTCGATATTGATGTCCAGGAAATGATATACGCTGGTGCTAAGGCATTAGGTTCACCTCACGTAAGACGCTTTGATGAGGGATCTCAATTGGGTTACTCAAATCTGCCAGGCACCATTCAAAATGGTCAACGCATGAGTACCGGTAAGAGTTATCTGGGTAAAGTGTCCGAACGTCCAAATCTGCGAGTCATCAAAAATGCACAGGTGACACGCATTAACTTCGATGGCTCGGGAAAAAGAGTTAAGTCTATAAATTTTATGGTACGTAATCGGCACAGGCTGCGTGTGAAAGTGAAAAAGGAAGTTGTTCTATCAGCGGGCACAATTGATTCACCAAAATTGCTTATGCTTTCCGGCGTGGGTTCCAAGCAACATTTGAGAAGCCTACAGCTGCCAGTGATACATAATTTGCATATTGGTGACAACTTGCAGGATCATCTGATGGTGGTGATAATGTTCAAATTAGACGTTAACACAACAGCGCCAAGTGCTCCGCAAGATATTTTAGATAACATTTACAACTATATGATACACAGAAGCGGTCCTTTAAGTAGCGTGGGCATCATACCGTTGTCCGGTTTCGTCAATACAGCGCAGGATTCCAGCAGCCCATATCCTGACATACAATTTCAGCACAATTACATGAAACGTGGTGAATTGAATGGTTTACGTGCATATATGCAAATCATCGGTATGCAAGAGCAATATTTACCACACATGGAGAACATTCTCAGAACCGGCGACCTGCTTCTGTCTTATGCAGTCTTGATGCGTCCCAAATCCACAGGCAAAATTCGCTTGCGCAGCGCAAACTACAAAGATGCACCTAAGATCTTCGCCAATTATTTGGAAGAACCCGAAGATATCGAGACGTTGCTACGTGGCATAAAGCGTCAAATGAAAATGGAGCAAACACCGGCTTTTGTCGAAAGAAAAGCGGAAATACAACATATTCCAATCGAGGAATGCGATCAATATGAGTTCAAGAGTGACATATATTGGAGGTGTTATATTAAGTATTTTACAACCACAGTATACCATCCAATAGGCACAGTCAAAATGGGCCCTAAAACAGATCGTACAGCTTGTGTGGATCCACGACTTAGACTACATGGTGTTAAAAATCTGCGTGTTGTTGATGCCAGTATCATGCCTGAAGTGCCCAGCGCCAATACGAATGCCGCATCTATCATGATTGCAGAGAAGGCGGCGGATATGATATCAGAAGATTGGAACGTAAAGCATTAATTCTATGTATACTAATAGATAAATAATAATCTTTATTTCTTAGTTTAAAAATTGTAAAAATAATACTTGGTTAATCGTGGAAAATAAAATCGGGAGAAAGTATAACTGGCTATGTGTTTATAGGTGTATTAGAGTCAATAATTGTAACCATATGGCTTAGGATACTTAAGCTATTTATCTGAAAAATATTAACACATAAATTAAAAAAACTATGCCACATGGTATGTAAGTAAATTAAGAGAGATTCCAAGTTGCGTAGTTAACCCTTAAATGCATAGTGTGCCATATAAGGCACAACCAAAGAATTCAGTTGTGTCTGAATGAGAGTAATTTTGGGAAAAATAACAAATCTTTTCGTTTACACCGATTAAAAGCTTTCGTTCTCTTCAAAAGGTTATACTTACAGAGTTCAGCTGACTGATTTATTTGGAGCAACAGTGAATAAATGTTGAATGCAAAAAAATGGCCATGCATGAATTTAAGAGTTAAAAATGCCCATATTAATTAAATCTTGAAGAGATAATGTCAAATAATACCAAAATACTATGAAAGATGGACATAAACTTTCACGTGAATATTTGATTCATCGGTCTGCTAACTGATGTCACTGAATTCGCTTATAGCCTTTTTCTTAACTTTTCAAACATCTCTATGGAACATATCTTGCACTTAATCAAGTCAAACTTTTTACTGATCTACAAAAGTTTCCATCAGATATTTAATATCAGTTATATAACCCGATAACTAACCATCTACCACAATAAAAAATTATTCAATCAGTTAAATTATCCGATAAATATCCCCACAAACAAAAAAAAAAAAACTGGAAATTTCGTCGGACAACGTTTGAAATAAATGCTGATCTTGTTGAAAATATCTTCAGTCAGTCATTTACTGGGGACAACCGACTTTTCAAATGAGGTCAAATACATAGAAGTTACTCTTAATAGATGGGGCCTCAAGTCGAAAATGATTGAGCTAGGTATTAAAGGATGCGTAGGTGCACTTGAAACCGGTTTCATCTCGGTTTCAGACATCTATTGATAGCACTCTTCAATGCATTGTCTTGCTCTCCTCAAACAAATCAAGTGTGTGGTGTCATCGAAGACTTACGAAAGAAGTGAACGCAAGTAAAACGAGATCCAAGACATTGTTAGCTAAAACGCAATACTGCGTTAGGTCGGTCGTGCGTTGATCGTACTTTGGTCTGCGTTGTAAAAACTTTACGATATAAGCTGTCAAAACGGACGACCTCAAACTTTACACTCAATGATGCGTCGACAGATCGTGCGTCTGTCATTTTGGTGATGCCAATAAAAGCAGCTATACAAAAAATCCCACAAAAGTCCCGTTTTCCGAAATCATGCAATTTTAATTTCAATCAATGAAAAATGAAATGATATTGTCATAAAATTAAATGACCTACTTTAGAAAGCTAAGATTTTTTTTAAGTTTAGGCCCCTATTAGGTACGACAACTCAACTTAAGTTGAGTGTGTAATTTGTAAATTTGTATTGTCTATTACACATTTGAGGTACATATGTGTCTATCGACTGACAAGTATGTATCTCAGAGATGTGTATGTATTTTTTGTGGTATTAGGTTTAACAATGCAACTATGTCTCGAGTGTAAAAACTGTCAAAAACTTACATCTGCTTTGAGCTAGTTGTATAGCGTCTTTAGAGGTCCTATGCCAAGCCCTATGCACTTGGTGCACATTTGTTTTTGTAAAAGCACTTAGGCATAGGCTGTGTATTCTAATATACACACACAGCACTCCGCACTAAGCAATACAAAATACACAAACAAATTTGTCTTTTTTGTTTTTGATCTTTTTTCGTTGCTTATACCGAAGTGCAAGCAACAACACTTTCGTATGCTTTGTTGGTACATTTTGGTGACAGTGATCTTCTACATAGATTTTGTTGTTGTCTAACATAGTATGCTTTCGTTTACGAAAGGTTGCAGGATTTTATATGTATTAGTGTTTGCACTTCCATAAGAAAGTTTTGGGCACTCCTGCTCTATACTATTATTTCCTTGCTTTATTACTTGTGAACAAAATACATATACACAAAAATTGTAATTAATGCGAACAGCTGATTCATTTCAACGAAAGTGTCAAAATTTCGGTGTAATCATGCTCCAATAGAAACAGCAATTTTACACCACAGCTCAACTGAAAATGTATGTTATGCGTAATATGGCAAAAAAGTTCAGTTGAGGTGTCTTAACTCACGTCAACTTCAGTTGAGTTGTCGTACCTAATAGGGGCCTTAATATAATCTGCGAAATTATGAAAAATGTCACATATTACACGGTTCGACAGAGGTTTGCACCCATGAGAAATTCCAATGTATTCTGAAAACAGATATTAAAAAAATAAATACGTGTCTCGTAATTTACCTTCAGCACGTCAGAATTTTTTTTAATCTATTTTCGAAGTTTTCTGTGATGAAATTGTCACATCTGATGCGTTTATATAATGAAATAAGGCTATAAACTATAAAAGAGTAGACTGATTGTAATGAATGAAGGCATTTAAGAAAGCTTTAGCTACTTTGTAGCTAGATTAAGCTTCTTTTTTTCTTACTTAGATCCAAATATTGTGTTTTAGCTCCTAGCTACTTTTTTAGATTTTTATTTTTCGAGTGTAGCTATTTTTAGGTACTACTTTTTTTTTTTAAAAAAATGCAATTTTTTCGAGATCACTTGTTACCACCGATATTTGTTTTTTTTTTTGTGACATCTCTAACTTATACATACGATGAAATCCAATGGAGAAAACTTCACACTTATCCATGGACTAAAGTATCGTCTTCTATTGATTTTTGGATAGAAGTAAGAGAATGGAAGGGTGCTTTAAACGAAAACTCTTTCTCTGATCTTACTAAATTCGTTTTTTAGTTTTTACTTTTACCGTTAAGCAAAGCTGAAAAAGAGATAACGTTTTCAATAATGAATCTTATAAAAACAAAGAAATTCAATTCAATTGTTAATGTCAAATTCCACAGTATGTTAAACCCATCATTCGTATCACGAAACAAGGCATGAACGACAAAAAACAAACGATCAGCACTACTTTCTTCTATATATAAACCTACATATTGCTTATCGTGTTTTGCTCATTGTTACTAAGCTTATTTCGTGATACAGAATAAAGGGTTAAGATATGTGTTAAAAAATAAACACATTTTGTCACGATTACATTATAAATGAAGATCTCGTAAAATTTATGGAACGGGAAGATATTTACAAAGATGAAGATTCTGATAGTTGAGATAATAATACTAATGATACTATGGAATTTGAGATCTGAACTGATGATATACCCTACAAAACTGTGCCTGCATATAAATATTAATACATACATATATGTATTTATTTAAAACTGGACTTTTTGGCCTTTTTCTTGTAATGTATTTTGGTTTTAATTAACACATAACCGTTTAAAAAAAATAATTAGTATATTGAAAGTGTATTTTACTGAAAATGTAGCTTACCATATGAAAATATATTCCTTTTATGTGGTTATGTGTTAAATTAAAACAAATAATTAGTATATTGAAAGTGTATTTTACTGATCAAAATGTAGATTAGCATATGAAAATATATTCCTTTTCTTGTTTTTATTTAGGTACACAAAATTAAAAAAAAAAAATTTAGACTGAATGAAAAAAATATAGTAACTAAGTTGTTTTTAAAAACTAGCTTCTTTTTTTAGCTACAAAAAAAATTGTTTATCTCTTTTTAGCTACTTTTTGTAGCATTTTTAGCTACACCCTCAAAAATTTTCTGGCAACCCTGGTTAGGAGTAATATATTTAAATTCCGACTTGTTAAAAATTTTGAACGACTGTTTTTTCGATTTTCTGCAGGATTTGTGTCTCGACAAATTGATCAGTAATATTCAGCTAAACGTTCACCATGCTTGTTACTGAAGTCTCCTAGGTTTGACGGGATAAAGTCTAAATGGTTGTGTAAAAAATGAATTTTTAACGACATGTTTATTTTCATGTCACTATACGCAGAAATCATTTCCTTCACGATTTGTTCAAAATTTGCAGATCACGTCGAGAGGCGAAAACATAAATTTTTTAATTTTATTATTACAACCCTCTAAGTAAAAAAAGTGTTGCATATTAATTAAAAAATATGTGGGGATTTCTAACTTGTGGCCTTACTTTATTATTAAAAAGTATCAGCTGTGATCATAAAAACAACCTGAATCATAAAAAAACTCAATTTAAAAAAAAAAAAAGCTCAAGCCTGTGTTAGATAACACGGACGCATAGGTCAGACGTAGAATACGTTAGTCATTAACAGCCTTATTCAATAGATTTCCTTAAACAACCTTTAAACGCTTGTTTAGTTACGCACTGTTTAAGGCTTTACGCAGCTTCTATGCAACCTTGCTAACATTGTTATTTATAAACATTTTTTCATTTTCTGCTTAAGCCCAGTATGCTGTAGAAGCGGAAAGAAACTTTCCATATGGAATGCATTGAGTTTTTGACAGCGAAAAGGCAGCGGAATTTTTTTTTCGCTACTTAGTACACTGTAGAGGTGAAAAATTTGTTCAATGCTAGCAAGTACAACAACCATGTGGAGAGTTGAAATGTCAAAATTTCGCTGTCGATTATATGTCCGGGCATTTAATTGGTGCCAGAATTTTGATATTTCAATAAGAAAACAGTTCGACCTCGCTTTACGCAACACTCGATAATCGCAATACTCAAAAATTTACATTGTTGACTCAGTAAACGCAACTTAAAAAAAAAATGCACAATTATCGCAACTTCCATTTGCGTACACTTCCATAAACTTTTATATTATTTACTTTGAGTTCTTCTTTTCTTGCAAAATACATTTTTGATGTACGAAAAATCTCTTAAAACAATATTTAAGGAAACAAAGTTCATATCTTAATACATAAAACCACAATATCTAGGATTCAGAGCCATAAAGCTTTATGTTTAGAAGTTTAATTGCGTTTCTTCAACATTAACTACGTCAACTGACCGAATTTCTATTAGTTGCATTGAGCTAGGTCGTACTGTAGTTGCTTTTTTCTCCACACAAACATTTTTGACTCTACACTAATATTTCGGGTGTAGAATTATATGCCAAGAAATTTTCGTTTCTACAGCATACTAGGCTTTTTGATTGTAAGGTTTGTGTCTATACTATAGAAAATCTCTACAAAAATTAAGAATTCCTATGGATTTACAATGGCCGCCGCATAAAAAAATGCTGCAAAGGGCGCATATGGAGCATGTCTTTGATATTAAAAGAAAAGACAAACAAAAATCATGGTTGTATTTATCATGGTTGTCGTTCACTACTTGGTCATTATACTTCTTCTCTTTCTCACACTGGTTCTGTGATGAACACACAGATAATCGTACTGCTCTTACACATGATGTTATAATACATAAAATACAAACCATATGAAAATTAATACAAAATTTGAAGGAGTTAAATTTTGATTTACTTATAGAATCAAAAAAATTATATGTAGCAATATGATTATTTAAACACAAATCAAAAGAAGACATATTAAATATGTTACGGCCATACTTGAATTTTCTTCAATGCATGCATAAAGTATTAAAAACTTATAATGAAAGTGACAAACATTTTCTCAAAATTTTGTGCTCCAGATTAACACCCCCGTATAACGTATTCTACGTTAAAAACTGACGTGTCGGAGGAAAATGACGAGACACGTGTATTTTGTTTAAACGTCTATTCTTAGAATATATTGGAACTAGTGAGCCCATATGGCGTTAAAACGCTAAAATGAGAAAAAAGATCTAGTTTAAGATTGTTATGTTTTTATTATTAGAACTTTTATCATTTTTTAACATATTTCTGTGTAAACTACCATTTGATGTTGCGAAACTTTCACTGTTGGGAAGGATGAACTGCATACTCTTTTCTTTACTAAAAATTTATCTATTTTGAGTGTAAAGTGGTGTCACGAAAGACCACTTACCTACTGTAGTGCTATTAAGGAGCTCCGTTGGGAAGTTTATTTGTGTGGCACTTCATCAGAAACGGTTGTGCAAATAGTTCAATTACTAACAAATTCATTTTTAATCCATACTTCGCCTGTTGGTGCAAGAATAGCGTTTTCTTAAATGATATCACTGTTTATGTCGTTTTGTAGATCGTCATTAATAAAATCAATCCAGAATCCGTGATCTAAAAGGAGCTGATCAAGAATTAATTTTCCGGTACTAACTCTACGTAGTGTATCACAGCCAACTTGTCGCAAATAACTTGAAAATTCCTTTTCGCCTTAATCTAATCGCCTTTATCTAATTTTTTTTCACGCTTCATTAATTTTACGTAAGATCACAATTTTCTATTGTTACAACCTGTACAGAATAAGAGATTTCTGCAACTGTTTCCTTAAATCACCAGAAAGTACAACAACTTTTCAAAAAACAGTTTACGAATGTCTGGTAATATCGCGAAACACACAATCAATTACTGTCAGTGCTACTGCAGGAATCATACTTGCTTCATCAATAATGATAAGATGGGCATAATCAAAGTAGATTCCGTGCTCAAAATTGGACTTCAGGCGTTAAGCCGATACAGATGTATCTCAAGAAGAGGTCTAGGAAGTTTGAATTGTCTCTGCAAGGTACGTCCTCATTCAACGAAGCTAGCGGCGATGCCAGTAAAGGCTACTGTAAAAGCGATTTTGCATGAACTTGCTCTTTTGCTCATTTATTTGAATGTTTTTTGCTTTGATCCACTGCTTTAATTATACAAAAGAATGATTTTGAAAAATTTCAGAAAAAAAATATCACATACTTTTAGGCATCCCATAGAAAACTTACTTTCTTTGCAGAAGATTGTTTTGCTTTTTTTGTTTAAATACACAATACTTACGAAAAAGTAAGACTCTATTGCACATCTGCAGACCAAGACCTTTCAATTGATACCTAATTTATGAAAATCGCATGTACGGTATAGATTTGATGGTCTTCACAAAAAAAGCGCTTGCGTAATAATAATATGGATTTCTCATGGGTGCAACAAAAATTTTGATTTTGTCGAACCGTGTTATATGTGAAAATTCGGACTAGAGGCTTCAAAATAAATAAACGCTTTCCAATTTAATGATATAAAGCGAAACTAAATTAAAAAGTAAATTAAATTCTAGAAACACAATTTCAGTTCTTATGGCACAAATGTTCCTTTGATTAATCGATATTCTTATACAGATATATATATAGCGTCATATAAAATGCAAAATAACGTAACATCACTTTTGATAAGTTTACAGGAGAAGCAAAAAACGATATGAAATTCAAACAACTTGAGATATTGAAACGAAATTTTTATATATTTATTTTTTTATTTTATTTCTGAATTTCTTCTTAGGACAGTAAGATGATAATCTTATATTATTGCCCTAACAACATGGTTTTGAATATTAACTTATACATTGACAATTAAGTTGATTTGCGTAAATGTTTTAAATAATTATTAAATTGACATATTTATAGAAAAACGTTTTAAAGGATAACAGAAAAGAAAATAATGGAAGGTAATAATGAATTTTTAATTGTAAAAGAAATAGTTTAATAAGCTACACATATTTAAACATCGCGCTTAACAAACATAGAGCAAAATGAAATAAAAGAAATCGCAAACATCTCCAATTTATTGCCCTTGATACATTTTTAAAAGCAGCTTTTTAAATTGTACTACATTGCTAATCATTTGCAGTCGGGGAGGTAGTAAGTTCCAAAGTCTAACAGAATATAGGAAAAATTGACGATCAGACGTTAGGGATGAATGTCTAAATGGGACAATTTGATTATTACGACAAGAACGTGAAAAGGTTAGCCTATTGTACATATATGGCGGATCTTGAGTAGAAATAACTTTGTGTAGTAATATAATAGTCTTATAGTCAAGAAATTTGTTTAAATCCATTTTTAAGATTTGTTTTGCAAACAAAGAAACGTGATCTCGTTTTTTAAGATTGAATACATATCTCGCAATACGGTTAAATACAACATTAAGCCTTTGTTTACTTGCAACGTCACAGTTTGCATAAATTTCACTGCCATAGAGCAGAGTAGGAATTAGATATGCTTTAGCAAGACTCATTCTGATTCTTTGTGGGATGAAGTGTTGAGTTACCCAGAGTGCACGAAGCATTCCATATACTTTTCCAACGGACCTCGCAATGTGTGAATTCCATGAGAGTTTATCGTCAAATGTTATTCCCAGGTTTTTTGCGGACTGTCAAATGAAATAACTTGGTTATTTTATGTGGCAAAAGTTTAAAATTCATAACAAACATGTAATATAATGTAGTGAATCGTATTCAATAAAAAACACAATTTCGAATTTTTTTATCATACGTTTTTGCATTTTATGTGACGATATACATTTTTTTATAAAATGTGATTGCTTTATGCCATTATTATTGTGTTTGTAAAATTACTTTTATTTATTTTTGCTGTTCTTTTATTAAAAAGTTTATACCCAACTTGGTTCTTGTTGTAGAACTGATTTAAATACAAAATTGTTCTTTTGACTCCTTTACATACGACACTACATCCATTAGTAAAGGTGTCAATATCTAATGCCAACTTATAAGTTATTAATTTCTTATTCGTAGAGAAGCAACTTGACTAAAATTTTCAAAAACATGAACTTTAAAACCATGAAAGACATGGTCTTTCTTCACTACCCAGTTTCTCACAGGATTCATTGAAGATTCATACACAAAAATTCAGTATCTTCAGAAAAACTTACGGAGTCCCCCATACAAGTCATGCTCGAAAATTTCATACTGTGTCCCAATTTGTGCCCACAAAACTTTGAGAGAAAAATGTAGGAAATTTCTTTAACGAAAGCAAAATGGAAATATTTAGTAAATTTCGCCAAGGAAATAAAACAAAAATTCAAAGGAAACTTCGTCAACGAAATAAAATTTTTGCAACGCAAAGCTAAAGAAAATTTCGTCAATGAAAACAAAACGAACTTTTTTTGGGAAATTTTTTATAGCAATGCTTAATAGACTGATGATAGAAATTTCGTTGATATTTATACATATAAATCTTTAGTTCAATTCATTTTTATATTTTTTTAAAATAACATAAAAACATATGTGTGTTAAAACATAACATACTACATACTTAGCACTAACACTACTCATTTTTTATTGTAAATACTCACGTTTTTATATATTACTATATTTTTCATGTGGCGTCCGTGGCGTAGTTGGTTAAAGTGCGTGGCCGCTATGTCAACGACCCTGGAGACCCGGGTTCGAATTAAAATAATTTTTCTGTAAGGCCGCCACATCTCTGCAGACAATGGCAAACCTCAGAGAGTAGTCAAAATGACATGAAAAGCTTCTTGAGAACAACATTCCGTTCATCGCCGTTAGGAGTCAATTGTGTACAAACTTAATAACACGCACAACACAATTGATCATAAGAAAAAAGCTAGGTCCTTTCAAGGGCTCAAATGGCCAGTTATTTATTTTTTTTTTATATTTTTCACAACTTTACACAAAAATCAACAAATAAACATTTGTTTGACAATGAATTAGAATTGCCGGCTTCGTGCTTTTTCTATCACATTCGCCAATAAGCGTAGCAAGCCATGCGTCCATATGCCGGTAAAAGAAAATTGTAAAAAAACTCGTTGGTAAATCATAAAAAAGGTTTATGATTTACTCGTTGGTAAATCATAAAATTCTTCTCGGATTCACAGACGATTATTTGTCAAGAAATTTATGGCTCACGGGGTATTTACAGTAAGTTTTTTTTTTATTTAAAAACTACTGCTAAGGAACATTTAAGAGTATAAATATTTTATTTTATTGTAAGGAAATCGATCCTATAATTTTCTTATTCTTTGACAGCGCAGTCAAAATTTGTAATGCCCATTTATTATGCTTTTATTTTAATCAATTGGCATTTTGTTATCTTTATCAGAGATCTGCATGAATGGATTCATTTGCTGTTTCAAGTTCCTTTAATTTTTCAACTTCCTGCAAGTCGAGGCAGGCAAACAACAAGTTTGCGCGAATCACAGGCAGAAAAAATCAAGTCGCCAAATGTAGAAACTTGATATGTAGAAAGCTTGAAATGTAGAAACTTGAAATTTAGGGAAATACCCTCAGCATTATATGAGGGAGTTTAACTTTTTAAACAAATATCTCTATAATAAATACATCTTAGAATTTGAATATAACATACACTCAAACCCTAAAGCCTTTTGAAAATTTGTCAAAACTTGAAAAAAAAATGTTCTAGCGTTCCATCTGCTGTTTTTATAATAATAAAATAACTAATTGTGCTAATTCATCGGCTGATCTTTTTGCAGAGTTTTTTCAGTCGAATTTTGTAACTGAAAATGATCCCGATGCTAACAGTTTCTCCCATACTCAGTCTTCTATCGATTTTGGATCGCTTGTGATATCAAGTAAAGATATCATGGAAGGAATTTTAAACTTGAAACCGTCAATGCAGACTGATATTGATGGTATGTCGGCTTTACTGTTGAACAAATGTTTAACTTTAGTCGAACCCATAAAAATAATTTTTAATAAATCGATTTCTTCAGGTGTTTTCATTTCTGACTAGAAAATTGCTTTAATCACGCCAATATTTAAAAGTGAGAATAAAAATGATATTGCTAATTACAGGCCAATCTCAAAATTGTCTTCTATCTCAAAACTCTTTGAAAATATTGTTAAATATAAAATCTATTTTGAAGTAAAAAGATTAATCTGGCCGAATCAGCATGGTTTTGTATCGGGTCGCTCAACTGTATCTAATCTTGCAATCTTCACTGAAGATTATATTTCTGCCTTTCATGATGGATTCCAAGTAGATACGATCTATACCGATTTTTCTAAGGCCTTTGATAAGGTCTCCCATGGAATCTTGATTTCAAAACTATCAAATTTGGGATTTCATTCCATCTTTTTGAAATGGGTAGTCTTATTTGATAAACAGAATTTGCTATGTCGTAATTGACAATGTAAGATCGGTACCTTTTATTGCTTCTTCTGGTGTTCCCCAAGGCTGTATTCTTGGTCCTCTGCTGTTTATCTTGTTCGTCAATGATATTGGTAGCTGTTTTTCAAAGGCAAGGTACTTAATGTATGCGGATGATCTAAAAATTTATTCTACCATCAAAAATATCTCGAACGCTTATGATTTACAATTGCAGTTGTCGAATCATCTAGTTGGTTTCTTAAAAATCGTCTTTCATTAAACATAATGAAATGTTTTCATACTACATTTTTAAAATCACAAAATATTATCAATACCTCTTATTCTATCTACGGTTGCACTTTAAAATCTGTTGATAATATATCTGATTTAGGTGTGATTTTTGACTCTAAGTTTTCATTCGTTAGCCACATTAATTCTATTCTACATAAATCTTATGCCATGCTTGCATTTGTTCGACGCAATAGCTCTACCTTTTCTGATCCATATACGCACAAATCGCTTTATACTGCTTTCATAAAATCCAAATTGGAATACGCATCATTTATCTGGAGTCCGTATTATAGCTCTCATATAAATCGTCTAGAACGTATTCAAAAAGTTTTCACACGATATGCTCTGAAGCCTCTAAACTTCAGTGACCCAATCCCCTCATATACTGCTCGATGTTTATACATTAACTTGAAGTCTTTACAATGTAGAAGAACTTTATTATCACTTCTATTTGTCCATGATTTAATTAATGGGACTGTTGACTGTCATCGACTCTTAGAACTGATAAATATTAATATTCCAATAAGAAGTCCTCGTAATTTTGATCTTTTTTGTATAAGAATGCTTAGAACCATAGTTGAATAAATAAGGTTGTCGCATGGGTGAGAGCGAGTTCCCATAAATGTCAAATCGAAGTTGACATCTCATACAAAATCTGAAAACGAAAATTAATAACATGAAAAGCCGTTGAAGTTGTTGTTGTTGCTTTTCATTGGTTTTGACAATTATGGGTACTGAAAAGAGAGTACAATCAGCCACGAGACAACGGCTGACTTCATAAACGCAAGTTGCAATGCAACATTGCAAAGCATTGCGCAACTAATGCAAAGCAATGTTGCCTTACATCACTACTTTGTCAAATGATGCAGTGCATTTGAAGGCGTTTGTGAACACCACCATGCAATGTTTGTACTTTAGCGCCAACTGTTTGTATAAATAAAATAAATAAATAAAATGGATTATATATTCCATGCTTTTTATATTTTAGCTTTTAAATTTTGTGCAACTGGCAGAAAGTACATCTTTGATGCGTTTGTAAGTGACCATTATATTCAAAAATCATCTACTTATGAAAGTGAAAGGAAGTCCCTTGTGAAAGGAAACGTGCCATCAATTTCTTTTATCTCCAGCAAAATTTTTTCCCAGATAGTGTTCCTTTTCTTTTTGTTGGCGGTAAAGTCACTTTCAAAGCGCAATCTTGTGCTTATTAGCAAGAGCTTCCTTTCGTGTGTCCATTTATTATTACTTTAAATAGAATGGTAAATAATTCATGCATTAATAAAATCAAATATTTTATAAATTTCTAATTTAATCAATTTAATAATGTATAAATATACTTGTTTTGTTTGTGAGACATCCATGATGATCCAATGATGCGCCGAAATGACATCTGATGCGCATCGCAAAGGGTTGCGATGCATTAGTGAACACACTACATTGTCAAAAATAAAGTGTGGATGTTTATGAACATTTGACTTTGCAGTGTTGCATTGCAACTTGCGTTTATGAAGTCAGCCAACCTTATTTATTCAACTATGCTTAGAACAAATTATGCAATAAATGCTCCTCTCAATAGAGCCTTAATTGAATTCAACATGCTCTCTAATTATATTGATATTGATTTTTCGGTAACGAAACAAGCCTTAAAGGTACTATTAAATAATTTTTACCGGTAAATTTTAATATTTCTAAATATCTCAATGTATTATAACTTTATTCAATAATTGTTATTTAACTTTAAGTGGCGCAGCCAAATATTTTGTAGTCAGTAAGGAATATTTATCCATTGATGTAAATATGTTAAATAAATAAATAAAAAAGCAATTATTTTGCCTACAAATCGTTTATTTTCAAGTCTAAAAAGTTCGTGTCGTCAGTGCCAACTTCGTTGCTCGAGTTGAGAAAACAGTTTAACTTTAAAGCAAACATGCCCACGTAGTTGCCCGTATGGCCCGCGTGGACCTTCATACAAATTTTTTTCTATCTTAATTTTGTCTTTGCGATAAGCCAAAATCAAAGAACACTTGCAAAAAACAACAACACAAACCGCACTCGTTCAGTGTTCAGCACATTTTCCAGTCAACTTTACAAAAACAAATGCATGCAAAGCCAAAATAAAAAAAAAGCTCACTCGATGATGTCGATGCTGAAGCTGATTGTCCCTTTACTTGTGTGTCGAGTTATTTTTCATGCAAGCATTGTTATTGTAAAGAAATCTTGTCGCAGTGCACTGGCAGTGTACTTTATAACATATGATTTTATTGCATTGTTAATGTTTTTTTTACTTTGTTTGATTTTTCGTCAAAATCCATTTTGTGTTTGTTTTTTGTTTTTTTAAGCATTGGCCCGAGCTTAAAATTTCTTGGGCCCCACTGCTTTAAAGCATTGGATTGAAGTATGTTTGTTTGGTTTTTTTATTGTCGTTTTTTTATTCCCTACACCTGAACAGGAGAGCTTTAAGGAAGGGCCGGAGAGGGTTAATATGTATGACCTCTCCGACCACTCTTTAGGGGGCTCCCATACGAATTTTATGATTTTTGTATATTTTTCCATACACCTGAACAAATGGCCTTTAAGGTAGGGCCGGAGAGGGTTAATATGTATGACCGACCCCCATTACTTTTGCAGGAGGAACATTTTTGTGTTTGACACCTATTCTCTCCGACCACTCTTTAGGGGGCTCCCATACAAATTTTATAATTTTTGTATATTTTCCCATACACCAGAACAGATGGTCTTTAAGGTAGGGCCGGAGAGGGTTAATATGTATGACCGACCCCCATTCTTTTTGCAAAAGGAACATTTTTGCTTTTGACACCTATTCTCTCCGACGACTCTTTAGGGGGGCTCCGATACGAATTTTATGATTTCCGTATATTTTTTCCATACACCAGAACAGATGGCCTTTAAACTAAGGCCGGAGAGATTAATATGTTTGACCGACCCCCATTGCTTTTGCAAAAGGAACATTTTTGCCTTTGACAAGTTATCTTTTCGAGGGAGAATCTCACCCTTTAGGGAGGCGCCCATACAAATTTTATGATTTTTGTATACTTTCTCCATACACCTGAAGAGATGTCCTTTAAGGGAGTGCCGAAGAGGGTTAATATGCATGACCGACTCCCATTACTTTTGCAAAAGGAATATTTTTCCCTTGGATACCTGTTCTCAACGACCACTTCTTACGGGGGCTCCCATTAAAAACGTAAAAAGGGGTTTGTCACTTTGTATAGAAAAGTATAAGTAGACGCTTGTCAGTGGCTTTCTAGGGCAGCGCCGTCGCATAGACTTGAAAACAGATTTGAAAAGTAGAAAGCTTGATTTTTTCTACCAATTAATGTAGGGTAGAAACAAAATTGAATCAAGTCTGACTTATAATTCGTTTTTCAGAAGCAAGTCGTGGCTCGTAGGGTAGAAACATATCAAGTTTCTACAAGTCAAGTCAAAACTTGATTTTTTTCAAGTTACTATATTTTCAATTGACGCATCATTTATGAATTCCCACGATAATCCTATGGAAATCTTTGTTTTCCATCGGAATCCAAGAACACCCACATATTAGCATTTCTCAACGAAAATGCAACCCTGCATTGGTATGGAATGTCAAACGCACGAGCTAGTTGAACATGTATCTACTCATTGTTTTGATCAAACTTTACCCCTACAATGTTTTTTTACGGGATAAGGTCGACGCAATGTATGAGATCGTATTTAGTGTTGCCTTATAAGAACTCGTTGTTTCTAGTCTAGCTGTCAAAGGACGACCGAGCTAACGCAGTATTGCGTTTTAGCCATTATGACTTGCTTTATAACAACACGTTGTTTCTACTTTAGCTCTCAAAGCGCGACCGACCTAACACACCTTTGCAATTTGTGTAGGAATCTTGAGTGTTTTGGAAGTATTTGTATGCAAATTTTTGACATTATTTGCACATATGTGCGTTTTCCCCGCCAGCTTGTTGTTTGACGTCTTTTCTATATTTTAAAGCGTATTTGAATAATATGATCTATGTGTATATGAGTTCGCATTGAGAAGCTGTTTCAAATAAAATGAAACGAAAAACTGAGCTATATAACTTCCACGTCAATTCAAATGAAACAAATTTATTTCTTGTGAAAATATTTGCCGTTGAATTGTGTTGGAATAGAAATAAGTAGTTTGAATAGTTTGCCTAGACATTTCGTTTCTTCAAACAATAAGTTATTAGTTGGGTTTTTGCTGTTTTATTAGCTCAGTTTTCTTAGTTTTATTAACATTTGAAGAAATTCAAAAGTTTCAATTTATTTTAATTTTGCCTTGAGAATTTTGAAGTCTAAAGAGATAAGAATGCAAAAAATTCCAACAGCAGAGGAACAATGTGTTGCAAACATATGGTTTAAGAATCAAGTCATGATGGCAAATCAAGATCATTTCCTGATTTTTCCTGATCATTTTCCTGATTCTCAATACTCCGAATATATTCCATAAAAAACAGGTACAAACGACAACATGATCAATATTCGTCTCTCAAATATAATGGCACATTTATCCGCTCTGCAAAATTGATGTTTCGCACTCATTCGTTTCGCTTTGCAAATGATTTGAGAACATGGATTAGGACCAAGAACCGAGCCTTGTGGGAAGTCACACGAAGTTGTCTTATATGAACAGTGTTGCCAGATGTTTCTCACCATTTACCCCTAGATTGGATTTCAAATCCAAATGTATTTAAAGGGCTGAGCTGTTGGACGTCTTCAACAAGCTCAGGAAGTTGCTTTGTAGCTTTCAATTGTCCATTCTCCATTCCTTTACCCATATTTAATTTTTTCCTTTGTATTCTGCCGTCCTACATGTCCATCCTACATGTAGGATAGTCGGAAACCCCCTAAAATGCTCCAAAAATACCAGGAAACAATACATTTTATACAAATGACATAACTTCAAACTCTTCTGATGTAAAATATGAATACAAGAAAAAGTTTGAACAAAAAGTTATGATTTAAATTGCTGTCTCTGACAAAGGAATTTCAGAGCCATACTTCAACACAAGTGGACTGGCAATAAATAAAGTGATCTATCAAAATAATCATTTATTTGCTTAGGCGAAATTTAAATTGATAAATATTATCAGGATGATGATTATGTATGTTGGCCGGACAAAGCCTCCTTGCATTATGGAAATTCGACATTAGAGTTGTTGATCAGCAAAAATATCAACTTTGCGCCTAAATACAGGAACCTCACTAAATTACCACAGTTCCAACCAATTAAGATTTCTTCGAAGAACTTAAAAGTTTGGTCTACAACAATGGCTGAAAGACAAAAAATGCGATTCACTTGATATGCTGTATCCGAAAGTACCTCAAGGAAATCGATACAAAAGACGTACTTTCTTACAAATACGGTCAAATGTACGACGAGTGGCCGACAAAAGCCCATTTATTGAAGTTCATTAATTAAAATGTATTTATAATATTATAATTTAACTAGAAAGTATTGCTTCAGTTTATGTTACTATTACATTTTGAATTTCTGATGTGAATAAACTCAGTGCAGATTTTGGTTTTAGCCCGTTAATTATCTTATAATTCTAACATTTCCGGGATGTTTTTTTTCCTCAACTCTTTTCGAGTTCAGACATGCCTTAATGATGAAATTCTTTGGTAACTTGATGCTGGCAATAAAGTGAAGAGATAATATTGAAGAGATCGTTTTCGATAAATCTTAGAGGTATTTAAGCATTTGTATTTTTTATAGTTCTTATTTTTGAATTCTTTCCTTCTTCGGACAATTCCCCAATTGGTAACGACTGATATTCTATAATGTCTTTACCATGCGCCAGGGCTTTATATAGTGTAGGTGTGACCTTTTTCTCAAGACATTATTTCTGAATCAAATCGGCTGTTTCTTCGTGCAGTTTAAGACAATGAGGATTACTTTCAACCTTTTGACATTTTCAAATTTAAATTTTATAATGATGAGAAACTATCTGTTTTCAGCTTTTTAATGCACTGGTTTTAGATAAGAAAAGAGTTGGCTGTGTCGGTGGCACACCCATAGGTTTTGACGTGACGGTGTTTCTTTGGCAACTCCAAACTCTTGTTTTGATCAATGACTATATTCTTGACTTAATCATATATACCGAATCCCCTTCCTAGTTTGGAAAGGTGTGTCTTAATTTTTGTCCTAATCCATATCCTAATTCATGTCATAGTCCTTTTCCGTTGTCATTGTGTTATTTTGTTGTTGTTGTTGTTGTTGTTGTTGTTGTTGCTGTTGTTGATGTTCATGTTGATCTTGATTTTGATTTAGATGTCGATGTTGATGCTGATGTTGATGTTTATGTTTATGTTTATGTTTATGTTTATGTTTATGTTGATTTTGATGTTGATGTTGATGTTGATGTTAATGTTGATGTTGATGTTGATGTTGATGTTGATGTTGATGTTGATGTTGATGTTGATGCTGATGTTGATGTTGATGTTGATGTTGATGTTGATGTTGATGTTGATGTTGATGTTGATGTTGATGTTGATGTTGATGTTGATGTTGATGTTGATGTTGATGTTGATGTTGATGTTGATATTGATGTTGATGTTGATGTTGATGTTGATGTTGATGTTGATGTTGATGTTGATGTTGATGTTGATGTTGATGTTGATGTTGATGCCGATGTTTATGTTTATGTTGATGTTGATGTTTATGTTTATGTTGATGTTGATGTTGATGTTGATGTTGATGTTGATGTTGTTGTTGATGTTGATGATGTTGATGTTGATGTTGATGTTGATGTTGATGTTGATGTTGATGTTGATGTTGATGTTGATGTTGATGTTGATGTTGTGTTGATGTTGATGTTGATGTTGATGTTGATGTTGATGTTGATGTTGATGTTGATGTTGATGTTGATGTTGATGTTGATGTTGATGTTGATTTTGATGTTGATGTTGCTTTTTTTTATTTGCTTATCCAGTGGTTGGGCATTTCCTTGGTGCATTAACTCTGCATTAACCTTAGCTACATGCAATTAATCCAGCCAAATTGTTGCATATGCGTTACATTAGGCGGTATCCTGAGAGGCCTCATGACTCCGTTAATTTCTTTATTTTTATTTTTATCATGTGCAGGAAGACCTCACTTTCATTTTCGTTCCTTAAAATTTACCGTTACGCCAGTAGTCGCAGAGTTAAAATTCCATGCAACGTTTTTTCATGGTTGTAGCATTTTTACTGCATTATGTGGTTGCCACCCTGAAATCATGACGATAAGAATTTTTTTTTAATTTAGTTGCGAGGCGTAAAAACGCATCTATGCTGTCGTAAAGCAAAATTTACCGCACCAAGTCTCCTGAGTGAGTAATAATTCCATGCAACGATATTACATTTCTGTTACATGAGCCGCTATCTTCACGACTTGACGACGTCATCAGAATTTTTTATATTGTTTTTGTTGTAAGGCCAAGTATAAATCCTACATTTTCCTTTTAAAACATTTATCGTAGTTTATATACTCTCCGAGTAAAAATTCAATGCAACGCCATTTTTTGAATGTTGCATTGTCGATCTTTGAGAGGCTTTCTCTGTGTCCCTATGAAGTAAAAAAATGTTTGTCTTATTTTGATGCAAGGGCTTAGAACAGACCTTTATTAGTGTATCATATTTTTAATTCTAGCACTAATACTCAGCGAGTAATAATTCCATGTAACAAATTTTCAGTTGCATTGCTTAAGCAGCTCTCAACGCGTCCCGATGACGTCTTGAATTTTTTTGCTTTTTTTTATAATGAAGTCAAAGAATAAACCTTTACGTTCTTAGCATTTTTTAAATCACAGCTCTTATACTCAGCGAGTAAGAATTCAAGGCAACGCTGACGAATTTTGAAAAAAACGGCTTTTTTCAACTTTTTTGGATACCTACTCGGTAAAACGTAGAATGGTTGACTGACCAGCAATTTCAAACTATGCAGTGGCCTGCACAAAGCTCAAAGATTTAAACCTAATTGAAAATTTGTGGTCTATTGTAAAAGAAAGCTTTCGCACCACGAACGTGCTCCAACTAATATGTCCGAACTCAGGGAAATAGTTAGTACTAAAAATTTGGTGGAAAGTATATCAAAACGTATTGCAAGTGTTTTAGCAAACAGAGGACTTTGGACGAAGTACTACACCGAGAAAAAAACTTATGAAAAATTAATAAAAAACCTAGTATAATTCATACGATGGCTTTAGCAGTTTTCAGCCTCCTAAGTTTTACTTCTTAACTTACCGATGTTGATTTGGATGATAAATTAGCGAAGTATTTTGTAATTTACACGTTAGCTTCGACAATTGATATGAGCGTGCTTACTTATTCTGCCGAACATAGTGTTCAAGTTTTCATCAAAAAACCTTTTTGAACTGTAAACGTAAAATAGATAAATAAATATATAGGGAGAAGTATAAAATATACACTACTTAACATAGGTAAATTACTGTATATTGTTTTTGTAAAAAATTTCGAAAGACAAGTATTAAATCTTCATATACTTAGGTAAAATTTTGTATATTGCTGTTGTGCAAAATTACCCAAGCACTTCTATGATACTTTTAAATAAAATGAACCAACAATTCTAATTTTTATCAAGGAAATCTTGATTTATTTTTAATGTAAATAGACATAAATTTACAAAGTTTGCATCATAGATTTACAGAGTAAAAAAAGTTGTGCATTTAGATCGCTTATTAAAATATATCTAGCTTAATGCCAAAAAAATGCACTCACGAAGCATTGCACTTTGGCTTTACATCTAGGCTATATGCTTTTCTTTACAAAAACTAAACCAGAACTATAACAAACCCGCAGAATTCAGCGATAAATTTTGCTCATACCATTTTGATAAAGTGTCAAAGTCTTGGTGGCTTTCCAATACAATTGGTTAAAATGTTATATATTTACTTAGCTTGGGTGAATCAAACATTCTTTTATTGCCAGGGTATCGAAGTGTGTGCTTTCAAAGCAATGTATTAAACAAAATATTACTCTGGTGAATAACCATAAGTTTTTAATTTCCATAAAATTTTCTTTGCCCAAGCTGGCTAGGTGTTTATTTCTTTTGCTTTTTTTCTCGGTGTGGTTTGTCAAAATATTAAAATTAACAAAACTGGGTAAATGTTAGAAGAATTTATATGAATTAACATTCTTTATTTCTTTATTTATTTAAGAATAGAGTTTCAAGCTTAAAATGTGAAACAAAAAAAAAAAAAAAAAAAAGAAATGAATAAAAAACAATAATTTTAAATGAAGCAACAGTATATAAACAAACGTTCAGTGCGATTCAAAACTCAGTGTCGATTCAACTCTTGCAGGATGTCGACTGATTTATTTAACACACATTGTGAGGCCGAGAGTGTCGGAACGGTTAGCACACTAGTGAACACATTGTTGCAGACTCTGCTTGTTGCTCAATGTGCCATATCGAAGCCAGAATATTGGCCAAAGGACTATGCCGATGCAGCTATGCAGCCGGGTGGTTTGGATGGTTTTGATTTTGTGGTAATTGGTGCTGGCTCAGCAGGTTCAGTGATAGCCAGTCGCTTGAGTGAAAATCCGGATTGGAACGTTTTAGTATTGGAGCAAGGCGGAAATCCGCCACAGGAATCAGAGGTACTGAAAATCTTTGGTGGTTCATTTTTATTGACCTTTTTTTTTAATTTTGCAAAGAAGTGAACAAGTGCTTCAAGTGTTGATCTAATTGAATTTAAATTGTGAAATCGAGTGCACAGGACATTGCATGGGAAAGCAATTCAGAAGGCAAGATAAAATGCTTCATTCGGCTTTTTAAAGTTAAGATCGTGTTAAAAAGGCTTTTCCAGAACTTAACCAAGATCATCAGAACAAACTTGTTAATAGAAATAAGATAACATTAAAAAAATGAAGACACTTGCGCAGGCAACCACTCTATCCGATCATTATCTCGGCAAAAATGAAACGGTACGTAAGGATGACTTTTGTGTCCAAACAACAACAGAGATGATCGAACCAAGAACAAGAGGGAGAAAAATTAGAGAAATTTTTGACTTTGGGGTGGTCTGGAAGGCAAAGGGATGAATCTACCCTTGAAAATTAAGTTCAATCTGAAAGCCACATTCATTCCCTTTTGAATGATACCTTGTAAAAAAATTGATTGCATAAATTTTCCAGGAAAAATTCGAAAGTCGAATGGTCGTCAAAGTGTTAAGGAGCACTCATCAATATACGAACAATTTATTTTCATTCAATTTATTCAACCACTCATGTCTAAACAATAAAATCAAAACACTACCCACTAAACCACAAACAAAGATTTTGCAAATAAGTAAAATGAAATCAAGAATTTTATTTGCTCTTTATTATTAAATTTCTCCTTTATCGAATATCAAATAAATAATTTTTATATTTTTTTTTTCTGCTCACACAAAACAGGTTCCGAATCTTTTGTTTGCCATGCAACACACGAATTTTACCTACAACTACTGGACCGAGCCGAACGGAAAGTCGAGTCTAGCTATACAAAATGATGCTTGCTACTGGCCACGAGGTAAGTGCATTGGCGGCACTGGCGCTATCAACGGTATGCTTTATGTACGTGGAAATCGCAAGGACTACGATGGTTGGCTAGAACAGGGCAATCCTGGCTGGGGTTGGGATGATGTTTTGCCTTATTTTGAAAAGTCTGTGCGACCTACAGGAAATACGACCACGCCTCAAGGATATGTAACGCTCAATGAATTCGGACGATTCGATATTGATGTCCAGGAAATGATATACGCTGGTGCTAAGGAATTAGGTACACCTCACGTAAAACGTTTTGAAGAGGGCACCGAGACGGGTTACTCAAATCTACCAGGCACCATTCAAAAGGGTCAACGCATGAGTACCGGTAAGAGTTATCTGGGCAAAGTGTCCAAACGTCCCAATCTACGTGTCATCAAGAACGCAGAGGTGACACGCATTAACTTTGATGCCTCTGGCAAAAAAGTTGAGTCTGTGGATTTTGTCCTACGCAACCAGCACAAGCTGCGTGTGAGTGCAAAGAAGGAACATGTTCTATCAGCGGGCACAATTGATTCACCCAAATTGCTTATGCTCTCCGGTGTGGGACCCAGGCAACATTTGAATAGCCTCCAGTTGCCAGTGGTACATGACATGCGCGTTGGCGATAACTTGCAGGATCATATGGTGGTGCCATTATTCTTCAAATTGGACGCTAGTAAAGCAGTGCCAAAAAATCAGGAAGAAGTTCTAGACAACATTTACAACTATTTGATACATGGAAGCGGTCCTTTCACCAGCCATGGCACGCTTTCGTTGACAGGTTTCGTGAATACAGTAGAAGGTTCTAGCAGTCCATATCCTGACATTGAATATCATCACTTATTCTTCCGACGTGGTGATTTGAGTAGTTTACGTATATATCTAAAAGACATAGCTGTGCAGGAGCGCTATGCACAATATATAGAGAAAGAACTAAGTACCAGCAATTTGCTGCTTGTTTATGTGGTGTTGGCGCACCCCAAATCCTCGGGCAACATTCGCCTACGCAGCGCAAACTATAAAGATGACCCTAAGATCATTAGCAACTATTTGAAGGAGCCTGAGGATGTTGAGACTTTTCTACGTGGCATAAAGCGTCAAATGAAAATGGAGCAAACGCAGCCTTTTGTTACAAGAGAGGCGGAATTACAGCATATTCCCATCGAGGAATGTGATCAATATGAATTCAAGACCGATCAGTATTGGCGGTGTTATATGAAGTATTTTACAATCACAATATATCATCAGGTAGGTACTGTTAAAATGGGTCCCAAAACAGATCCCAAAGCCTGTGTGGACCCACGTCTGCGGCTACATGGCGTAAAAAATCTGCGTGTCGTTGATGCTAGTATCATGCCTGACGTGCCCAGCGCCAATACGAATGCGGCAGCTATAATGATTGCAGAGAAGGCGGCGGATTTGATAGCAGAAGATTGGAGCGGCAACTCATAAATATCATGAGTTGTGATATGTTGATTTGAAGTTAAATTATTTCCGATTAACTCGTAATATTAATCATTAATAATTATCAAAATTATCAAATAGTAATAATCAAAAAGTAATACATACTTCAATTATTGAGACAAAATAAATTCGGCCTGAGGTCATCAGTGTCTATTTGGTTAGTTTTATTTACATACCTTTTTTTGAGCAAAAAGATTGAGAATACTTGGAGCATGTTATATAAATACGACCAAGTCAGACCTTTCCTTTACTGTAATAAAGTTAACTCACCCTTGATAGGACTTTGACCCGGCTTCTTATGATTAAATTGTATTGTGCGTATGTAATTGTAATGCTGTACACAATAGTTTGATAAGAGGACCCTACTAAGGTCGTATACAGATGGAGGTTTTTATCACCAATAATGGATTCATGAAAGTAACAATCTCACTTATGGATGGACAAACAATGTTGAATAAAAATTAACTATTTCATTCGTCACTTTTGATGAATTGATAAGAAATGTAAAAAACAATCTTCCATAATCAATTTCGTTCAAAGCGGAAGACATAAAGTAAAGATATTACTTTAAATTTATCTAAATTTTATTAATTTGACAGTGTTGATGAAATCAACAAAAATAATCTTCAATTTTTTTTTACTCTTTTATTAATTGTTTTTATTTGCAAGACAAACATTCAAAATTGTCCCAAGTCCTTTTTGCCTGCGTTTATGCTGACGTAGCATACTGCAAAATGCGCGCATAAACTGGGAAAATTTTGCAATAATTGTTTAAAAATATTTAATTCGCAATAATTGATTATAAAGGGTGATTTTTTTGAGTTTATGATTTTCATGCATTAGTATTTGACAGATCACGTGGGATTTCAGACATGGTGTCAAAGAGAAAGATGCTCAGTATGCTTTGACATTTCATCATGAATAGACTTACTAACGAGCAACGCTTGCAAATCATTGAATTTTATTACCAAAATCAGTGTTCGGTTCGAAATGTGTTTCGCGCTTTACGTCCGATTTATGGTCTACATAATCGACCAAGTGAGCAAACAATTAATGCGATTGTGACCAAGTTTCGCACTCAGTTTACTTTATTGGACATTAAACCAACCACACGAATGCGTACAGTGCGTACAGAAGAGAATATTGCGTCTGTTTCTGAGAGTGTTGCTGAAGACCGTGAAATGTCGATTCGTCGCCGTTCGCAGCAATTGGGTTTGTGTTATTCGACCACATGGAAGGTTTTACGCAAAGATCTTGGTGTAAAACCGTATAAAATACAGCTCGTGCAAGAACTGAAGCCGAACGATCTGCCACAACGTCGAATTTTCAGTGAATGGGCCCTAGAAAAGTTGGCAGAAAATCCGCTTTTTTATCGACAAATTTTGTTCAGCGATGAGGCTCATTTCTGGTTGAATGGCTACGTAAATAAGCAAAATTGCCGCATTTGGAGTGAAGAGCAACCAGAAGCCGTTCAAGAACTGGCCATGCATCCCGAAAAATGCACTGTTTGGTGTGGTTTGTACGCTGGTGGAATCATTGGACCGTATTTTTTCAAAGATGCTGTTGGACGCAACGTTACGGTGAATGGTGATCGCTATCGTTCGATGCTAACAAACTTTTTGTTGCCAAAAATGGAAGAACTGAACTTGGTTGACATGTGGTTTCAACAAGATGGCGCTACATGCCACACATCTCGCGATTCTATGGCCATTTTGAGGGAAAACTTCGGAGAACAATTAATCTCAAGAAATGGACCGGTAAGTTGGCCACCAAGATCATGCGATTTGACGCCTTTAGACTATTTTTTGTGGGGCTACGTCAAGTCTAAAGTCTACAGAAATAAGCCAGCAACTATTCCAGCTTTGGAAGACAACATTTCCGAAGAAATTCGGGCTATTCCGGCCGAAATGCTCGAAAAAGTTGCCCAAAATTGGACTTTCCGAATGGACCACCTAAGACGCAGCCGCGGTCAACATTTAAATGAAATTATCTTCAAAAAGTAAATGTCATGGACCAATCTAACGTTTCAAATAAAGAACCGATGAGATTTTGCAAATTTTATGCGTTTTTTTTAAAAAAAAAGTTATCAGGCACTTAAAAAATCACTCTTTACAATAAATATAAATATGGGTCAACCTGCTAAGTTAAATAGTAACTATATAAACTAAATTTATGTTATTATTTTCCAATAATAAACCTATAGCGACTTGAGCAACTTACAACTGCTTCAAGTGTGTTTTTTATTCACCCAATAAAACAAGAGTTTTATTCAGATAGTTTATATTTATTAGTCCACAAGTCAGGCTTTGTATGCAATAAAAGTAAGCATATGTATGTAGTAAATTCGTGTTAAGCTTTTTGTTGCATATTTTTAGGCAGGTGTTGAAAGTCGAAATACTCCACAGTGCTTTATGTAGTGAAAACAAATCAGAAAGGCTTTGCTCTCGAAATCAATGCGCCATTTAAGCTAATTTGTAGCTAGATCAATGGCATCATTTTGTGTCACGAAAAATCACACCAACGATAAGATAGACACTAGAAGCAATAGATTTTTTTATGGCATAAAGTAGTGCTTCTCGTATCTCTCTTATCGTTGTTGTGTTTTTCGTTATACAAACTGATGCCATTAGCTTCTTTTATTCTCATTTAGCTCAAAAATGTGTTTTAGGTCCAAACCAGAGGTCTGCAGCGTTATACTGCAATTGCTTTGACACTCAATTAATACTGGGTTTTTGTATGACTCAATCTTACTGATACCATACAACGCATTCTGCGCTATCGAATATACTTCCAACACAATTATTTTGCAGTAGCCGATCAAACCAATGCCAAACACTTGCGATGTTTGCTTCGATTTCAGCAGTACATATCGGTGTTTGTATAAAACAAGTATGAGTATGCACTGCCAACGCATGAGCGCAATGAATATAAATATGAGCTCTTTTGAGTAATTGATTCGTATACCATTGCATGTTGGTTTGAACCAGTGATGTTAACATAATTTGTTGAAATTACTGTGTTGGGCAAGAAAAATTACTGTTTTTGGTGCAAAATTACTGTGAATTGGAACAAGAATTACTGTGTAATTACTCTATAACTAAAACGAATAAAAAATCAATTCAAACGCAAATTTTTGTATAATTGTTTACACATATTGGCTGTATTCATAAAAAATGGTGAGCCTCTTATAAAGCCTTCATAAGAAAAAAATTTAAAAACATAATTCATAAACGTTCAATAGCGTTAAAAACGTCTTTAAAATGTTTCATATATGAGATAATTTTAAAAATTATTGAAAACTTAAAAAAACCCCTTTGAATTGCATTTTTGTTCTCACCTGAGCACAAATTTTCTCAAATATATTTTAAATTGTTTCAAAATATATCAAAAACAAACAAAATGTCAAAAAATGTTTGTTTATTTTGAGGATTGTCTTTTGAGATGATTTTTAAAAATGGCTGAAACATGGTATAAACTCCTCACAAAGCATTTCTGCAAATTATTTGCTCTCATTTCAGCACAAATATTGTCAAAATTTATTCAAATAGTTCAAAATATTACATTTACAAAATATGTAAAAAAAAATTAAAAATATATGACCAAAAAATTTGTCAAAACATTAAAAAATATTTACAAAAAACAAAACACAATAAAATTACAATTTTTTCTGTGCAGAGGGTAGCTTCGAAAAACTTTTGATGGGTAAATATCAAAATGTTGACAAAATTGTGGCAAATAAATAAAATACCATTGAATTTATCTAATACACAAACCATTATTTACATTCAAATGGAACGTGTTTCTATTTTAACTACAAAGCAGCTACAACATGTTTATGAATAAGAAAATTTTAAAAGGCTTTCTTTCTATTGAACGTTTTAAAGTTATTTTAAAATATTTTTATGAATACGTCTTATAATAAACAAACATAACAAATATGTTTGGATACTTAATACATTTAAAACAATCAAGAATTTTAGATATTATTCATCTAAATGATCGTACATATTTCTTCCTAAAAGCTCAAAATGGTTTCTTTGGAATTGTACGGTTGTTAGTGCTAGCCATGTATACACAATAATTTGCAAAGTTATCAAGGCATCGTTCCATTTTGCACAAAATTCCAGAGATGATAAAATTATGAGAGGAACAGAGATGTTACAAATGTGATTTTAGGAAATTTTTTCTAAAAAAACTTTATATTTTTGTCCGGCCATTGAAATTACTTGATATTTCAAAAAATTACTGTCGTACTGTATGAGAAGTCAAATTACTGTAGAAAACAGTAATTACTGTGCCGTTAACATCAGTGGTTTGAACTTCGGCTAAGCAGTGCCACGAATGATTGTATACGAACAATGAAATCAGCACAAACACTGCAAATTGACTGAATATTAAAGTAAATTTAGCAGTTTATGCGCTGATTTCATTGTTCATTAGCTTTAAATTCGTATCACTGCAACTTTATCAATTTTTTTTAGATTACAGCACGGAGAGCGGAACTAATTTTTATGAGGGCTGTTCACATTATCCAGGCTGTCACATAGGATGCTATCGAATGTTGATATCTCAGTTTTCAACTGATTTATTTAATATTTCTAAATATTTTATATTTTATTATATGTATATAAAAAAAATCATTTGGTGATATGTATTTGAAAATTCTTAGATTTTTTCTCAATTATAGCAGAAAATTACTTGCAATTGCATTACAAATTGCATTACTACCCTTTAAAACTGAACTTTGTAGGTCTTTTGTGCAGGGATCGCAATTATTATAAGCGATATCCAAAAAATCAAAGTTTAATTATTATTTTTAGATTTTAACTGTTTTGATCAAAAATAATAGTTATATTTTGATTTTTATTTTTCTGTTCAAGAATAAGAGTTATTTTTAATTTATATTATTTTGCTCAAGAATAAAAATTGTTTCTCAATTTTAATTTTTTATAGAAATAAAAGTTACTTCTTCATTTTTATTTTTTACGCTCAAAAATAAAAATCATTTGTCCAGTTTTATTTTTTGTAGGTAGGGAATAAATACATAAAAATCATAAAATTTGTATGGGTATTTCCTTATATGATTTTTTGCATTTATTCCTACACCTGAACAGGTGGCTTTAAGGAAGGCCCGGAGAGGGTTAGTAAGTATGACAGACCCCCATTAATTTTGCAAAAGGAACATTTTTCCCTTGGGGAGCTATTTCCTCCGACCACTCCTTATGGTGGCTCTCATACATAGTTTATGATTTTTATATATCGCCCATTTCAGAGTGAGGTGACCTATCAGTCGCACTGACCATCTGCGATTTGGCTCAAAATTTGTTTTTAGGTTGTTTTTTTGTTAAAAAAATCAATTCCGGAGTTTAAAGTTTCAAAAAATTTTTTTTTGCGGAGCCACAGCCATTCGAATGCCAAAATAGGGCCTATTTTAAGACAACGTAGTTCAGTCAACTTAAAGAACATTTTATTAACTAAGGTAACATTGGTATAGTTATCTCCTCTATTTTAAGGATCAAATATAAAACTTTTAAAAAAATGTCTGTAAATTGACCCATTGTTAATTTCAAAGTTTAATGTCATGCCAACAACAGACGCTATAATTCGTATTGAAAATTCTTTAGCACTGCACGTTTTACGCCATAACTTCTGAACTCTTCAAGAGCACACCTTAATTTTATATTGTTGGAAAGGTATTGAAACGTACAAAAAACCAAAATAAAGAAACTCAAAAACAAATTATAGCGTCTGTTGTTGGTATGGAATTATACTTTAATATTAAGAATAGGCCAGCTTACTGCAATTTTTCTAAAAGTTTTATATTTTTCCCTTAAAATAAACGGAATAACCAATGATACCTTATTTACGAAAATCGGATTTAAATTGACTGAGCTACGTCGTTTCAAAATACACTCTATTTTGGCCTTAAAAGATGGTTCTAAAAATTTATACCTTCGGATTTGGTTTTCTAAGTAATAAACCAATCTACGAACAAAATTTGAGCCAAATCGGAGATGGTCAGTGCGACTGATAGGTCACCTCAATCTGAAATCAGAGATAATGAGATGGGAAACTTCGTTTCTATTGTGAATTCTGTTGATTTTGACAGATGAAAATGCTTCTTCTCCAATTTTTTATGCAATCACGTATTGTATATGTGAGTACACCTCATATTTGTCAAAAATAGGTCCTACACCCAAAAAAGTCTTGCATATTTAAAAGAAATTTGTTTTTAGCTGAGCAAGAATATTGTTAATAATAGTCAATAAAGATCTTTTGTTAATATAGAAATGTCAGTATTGTCAATCTAATTTATTGAGTTGCTTTGATAATACATAAAAATATTTTTGATAGAAAAAAATTGAATTTAAAAGGGCTTACACATCGGCGAATCTGTTCGTCGAACAATATGGCGGCGCGAACGTGTGTGAAAAAGCTAGCGTTCAAATTGAACAAACCTGTTCGTCACACAAGCCATTGAATTTTTTTGTTGTTGTTTGTCATCATTTTCAGCAGCATCCCTTGTTCGACAGAGAAAATCAAAAATTTTTGTAAACACGGCCAACCGTGTGACAAACTGTCGAACATCGCTTCTTAACTAGCGAACTTGTGTGAACATGGCCGCCGTGTGACGAACAGATTCGCCGATGTGTAAGCCCTTTAAAACAGGGATTGCCAAAGAGTCATTTTTGAAGAGTGCAACAACAATTATAACAAAAAACCAACAACATCAACAAATCGTTAGATGAGTAGTACAATAAGAAATTAGTAACAAAAAAACACAAACAAAAAGCAGTCGGTGACGAAACCATACGCAAAATTACCAACAAGAAACCTTCAGCGTTGTACGCGATCGCATGCGCTATATATACCAACAACGACAAGAAGAAACAACAAAAAACACACGCTGTATGGTTGCGGTGCAGCTGCGCCTGTGAACGATTCGGCGAATTACAACAATCATAGAAATATTGAAGTTGTTGTAATAGAGTGGAAAGAGTGGAAAGAGTTAGGCGATGGCAATCGCTGCTTTAAAATAAAAACACTTGTTTTATTTACAAGTGCTGTTGTTAGCAGAAAAACATAATTCAATTTCTTTCAAGAACAGCTATATCTTTGTTTTAAAAACTCTGTTCTAATTTTTAAATGCCTGAATTTGTTTGAACAAACATACTTACTTACTTACTTATCTGGCGCTTACAACCGTAAGTCGGTTTTGGCCTCGTATAAGAAATTGCGCCAGCCATTTCTGTTCTGCGCTTGCTGGCGCCAGTTGGAAACACCAAGTGTAGTCAGGTTATCCAACACCTGATCCTTCCAACGAAGATGTGGGCGTCCTCTTCTGCGTTGACCACCACCGGGCACCGAATCGAATATTTTTTTTCGCTGGAGCGTCGTTTTCCATTCGCTCAACATGACCTAGCCAGCGGAGCCGCTCGATTTTAATACGCTTAACTATGTCGATGTCAACGTACAGCTCATACAGCTCGTGGTTCCATCGAATTCGGTACTCGCCATTGACGCAGATTGGACCGAAGATCTTACGAAGGATCTTTCTCTCGAAGGCTCCCAAAGTCTTTTCATCAGAACTGCTCAACGTCCAAGTTTGTGCTGCGTATAATAGGACGGGCATGATTAGTGACTTATAGAGCGTGAGTTTTGTTCGTCGAGAGAGGGTTCTGCTTCTCAATTGCCTACTCAGCCCAAAGTAACACCTGTTGGCAAGAGTTATCCTTCGCTTTATCTCAATACTGACATCGTTGAAAGAGTTTACGCTGGATCCCAGGTAGACGAAGTCCTTAACAACCTCGAAGGAGATGTTGTCAACAGTGATGTGGTTTCCAAGACGCTGGGACTGTTTATTTGTTGACACTAGGTATTTCGTCTTATCTGCGTTCACTACAAGACTCATTCGACTCGACTCTTTCGCTAACCTGGAGAATGCTGCGCTGACTTCGCGCGTATTATGGCCAATGATATCGATATCATCAGCATACGCCAGCAGCATAATACTTTTGTAGAATATCGTGCCGCTGCGTCTCAAGTCAGCAGCTCGGATGATCTTCTCCATCATTAGGTTGAAAAAGTCGCACGATAAGGAATCACCTTGTCTGAAACCTCGTTTGGTATCGAATGGAGGAGTGAGGTCCTTTCCAATTTTAACTGTGCTGCTGGTGTTGCTCAGTGTCATTCTGCAAAGGCGGATGAGCTTTGCAGGAATACCAAATTCAGACATGGTGGAATATAGATGATTCCTTATTGGACTGTCGAAGGCGGCTTTGTAATCGACAAAAGGATGGTGTGTGTCGATTTGTTTTTCTAGGGTCTTCTCCAAGATTTGTCGCAGCGTAAATATCTGGTCTATGGTGGATTTGCCAGGTCTGAAGCCACACTGATAAGGTCCAATCAGCTGGTTTACGATGGGCTTCAGTCTTTCACATAGTACGCTCGACAGGACCTTATATGCGATATTCAGAAGGCTTATCCCACGGTAGTTGGCGCAAATTGTGGGATCGCCTTTCTTGTGGATTGGGCAGAGCACACTGAGGTTTGAACAAACATTGTAAGCTAATTTTTCCCATGTGTACACTGGTGGTTAAGCTGTCGAAAGTGAGATATTCACCAGCGCTCATGTCCATCCAGAGGGGTGAATTCATCGAGAATCCATCGAGAGGGGTGAGTTTGTCATGAAATTTTACTAACACATTTATAATATTTACATTAGTATTGACTGCATTTTAGCATATGGGTATCTCTTTTTTGCCGAAGTTTCCAATCTCTTTATCTCTGTCTGAAATGGGCGATATTTATTCCCTATTGCTTGTGATCCACTGCAAAGTAACTGCAAATACTTTGAGCTTGAAGAAAATAAAAGCATTGATTATGCAGTGTTTGCGGCATGCAGTGTTTGCGGTATGCAGTATTTGAGCTGATTGCCTTTATTTCGTTTCTTGTGAGTAATCATACTCACCACTGCTTACCAGATGTTTGAACGAACTTGCGCTGGTTATCAAACCAACTACTACCAGCGCATTCGGGTTCGCAAGCGGCAGTTCGTTTGATACAACATCGCAATGCTTGCGATGTGCGTTCATACTTGCACTGCATTTGGTGTGAGTAGATTGCACGTATCAAAAATGGTATCGCTTGCAGTTCTCTGGTCCAAACTACTTTTTTAGCTTCTTTTTTTTGAGTTTAGCTATTTTTAGTTAACCTTATTTGGTTAAAAAATCAAAATAAATTTCGTGAGCACTTGTTTTTTTTTTTTTTTTTTTTTTTTTTGGATTCGCCCGGAGGTAAGAAATCTTCATAGATACGTATGACCCGCGCCATACGCATGCACGATTTACATTCTAAGAAGTTCCCGGATCAGCCGGACTGATAGAATGCACCTACGTGCTAAAACTTACCACCTGTTGGCAAATAATAGCCTCCACTAAGCACAATTGCTTGGCCTTTCAGCGGAAATTAAAATTAAATAAAATTTGTGAATTTTTTGTGCTTATGTAAACTTCATAAACATCATCGAATAAAAGCACATTCTTCATAATACGAAGCAATACAAGACAACATCCAAAGTTATTTATTAGACCATATGTTAGCGCCGATATTTTTTGTTTTTTGAAGTGAAGCTTTTTACGTCTCGTTCTGCGATTTGCTGGAGTGAAATCTGAAAAAACGACACTTTTTTCCGACACCGTTTTTCTAAGAATTGACACTGTTTTTTGCTTGCGTCTATTGCAACAAGAAAATGTTAAATTAAAAATAATTTCTTGTCCGCTGCAGGATTTGAACTCACACCCGTCGACTGATAGTTTACCGCTCTAACCATCAAACCAAAAGCACTCTCTGTAAAACATCGCTGATTCAATATTAAGTATTAACTAAAGCTATGTTGCAGTAGATCACAATAATCTGTTTATAGGAATGTGTATTGGCTATGTATTGGCTTTCATATCTAACGATAATTATTAGCCAATACACAATATTGTACATTTTAATGGTCGCAGTTTGTACGTGTCTAAATTAGACTACATCAAATACATATTTGAAGACTCGTTAGTGGATATCATTTGCATCTCTGAGACTTGGTTATGCAATGAGATAAGTGAAGCAACCTGTCATATAAATAACTTTAATATTTACAGAAATGATCGGAATGGTAAAAGAGGTGGAGGTGTTGCAGTCTACTATAAATCTTGTCTGAATGCTATAGTTGTTAGTGGTCCTGGTATAAAATTTCTAAATATATGTGTCTCTGATAGTAATACCAAAATTTTAGTATCTTGTGTGTATAATCTCAATAGATGTTTTTCTGTTGATCCATTGTTTTCGACCTTAGCTACTTGTGTTGTGGACTATGACTTGGTGATAGCATGTGGTGATTTCAATATTAATCTTCTCACTAACGACCTTGGGACAGAAATTTTATACGAAAAGACATCATTATTGGGATTATCTGTAGTAAATGATATTACGCCCACTAGGTACTGCAATAATACTACTCCCAGTCTTCTTGACTATTTCATTGTTTCGGATATATCTGTTGTCTCTCTTTTTGATCAATTGTCTTTTGTCTCTGATCATGATTTAATTTTCTGTTCGTTAAATGTTACTTTATCTCGTAATGCTACTTCCAATACCTTTTCATATCGTGATTTTAAACGAATCAACTATTCGTCACTATATTATGATATGTCAATGATGTGTTTTAATGAGTGCTGGCTTCACAGTGATATAAATGTCAAACTTAATTATCTTTTATCCCCTGTTAAATATCTGTTTGAAAAGCATGTGCCACTTCGTAAGTTAAGAGTAAAAAATGTCTCTTGTCCTTGGCTTACTCAGTATGTTCTTAATTTCTTAAAACAAAGAAATAAACTTTATAAAATATGGAAAAGAAGCCCAACTCCAGACAACTGGGAATTGTTCAGATTGGCTAGAAATGAGGCTGTTCTTAAAACTAGGCAAGCTAAAAAGCAATACTTCACTCATAAATTGAATCTTTCTCTTCCACCCAAAACCTTATGGAACAACATTAGAAAACTTGGGATACAAAGCCCTAACTCCAGTGAGTGTAATGTTGACCCTGATTTATTGAACGAGTTTTTTGTTGACTCGGCTGTTATGTCCAGTGGTAGTCTACCTTCTTCTCTGTCCATCTGTAGTCCGTCCATTATACAATCTTTCAAGTTTACTCCGGTTAATGAGTTAGAAGTTGGCAAATGTGTAGGACTCATAAAATCAAATGCAGTATCTGAAGCAGAGATCTGCATGAATGGATTCATTTGCTGTTTCAAGTTCCTTTAATTTTTCAACTCCCTGCAAGTCGAGGCAGGCAAACAACAAGTTTGCGCGAATCATAGGCAGCAAAAATCAAGTCGACAAATGTAGAAAACTTGAACTGAAGAAACTTGATATGTAGAAAACTTGAAATGTAGAAACTTGAAATGCAGGGAAAAAGCAATTATTATGCCTACAAAGCATTTATTTTCAAGTCTGTTTACAAAGTTCGAGGAATGAACTTCGTGTCGTCAATGCAAACTTCGTTTCTTGAGTTGAGAAAACAGTTTAACTTTAAAGCAGTGTCGACCACAGCAAAGGCATTTTTCTCATTTACTCTTTCGTGTGTACGCAAGAAGACGAAGTGTTGCTCCACACTCGTCTGTACTACGCAGTCGACACTTCTTTAAAGCTTTGGACTGAAGTAAGTTTGTTTATTTGTTTGTTGTTGTTGTTGTTGTTTATTTTTTATTTTGTCACTTTGTACAGAAAAGTATAAGTAGACGCTCGTCAGTGGCTTTCTGCGGCAGCGCAGTCGCATAGACTTGAAAAGTAGAAAGCTTGTTTTTTTCTACCAATTAATAGAGGGTATAAATAAAATAGAATCAAGTCTGACACATGATTCGTTTTTCAGAAGCAAGTCGTGGCTTGTGGGGTAGAAACATATCAAGTTTCTACAAGCCAAGTCGAAACTTGATTTTTTTCAAGTTACTTGATTTTCAATTGACTTGTTGGAGATCTCTGGTTGGTGCATGGTATTGTTGTTTTTTTTTTTGTTTTGTTTTTTTGCATAGCGCGAAGGAAAAATTAACAATTGACCAAAAGTGCGTTGACAAGTGCGTTTTCTAAGGCCGTTGTTATACAGACGCTCACGATCACATCACGGGCACGCATTGTTGTTGTTTCAATGCAAAAGGGAAATTTGAGAGAGTGAGCGAGGGAATTTATTTTGCCCAGAATGGTCACTGTTGGCAACGCTAATCTCATCTAATTTGACACTTGATATTCAGCAAGCTGAATATAAGAACACGATGTTACTTTCACATAACCAAACTTCTTTCTTTTCCTGTTTTGAAGCTCAGCGCAAAGTGCGCATCATAAACTCACTCTAAAACTTATACATATAATTCAAGACTAAAAAAGTAAGACTTTATTAAAATAAATTGTATTAATTATATATTTTCTATTTGACACTCCTTATTACAGGAATTTTAAAGTTCTTCTTCCACCATTTATTGCACTTAACTTACAACTACATAATTTGTTCTAACCCAACATATATCACTTTAAATGAACATAAATTTGAAGCAAATAAATTGGACTAATCAATGAAGTACTTTGAAATCTGAACTTGTTTTGAATTATAGCGTTGATCGCAACAGTCACCAAATGATCACCAATGAAACAGTGTTGCGCTATGCAATTATTCACAATATTTGTCTTTTAGTATTGAAAGTTGTACACTTTTAGTACGAAATGCATGAAAGCAGTAATGAAACCTGCTTAATAGCAACACTCACCATACTCATACTCGTCATACTTTTTTGCATAAAGTATTGAAAGTAGCAACACTAGTAGTGTACTAGTGTTCAGTGATCAAATGACCGTCTGTATAACATACTTTCATCACCGAGCTCATCAAACGAAAAAAGAGCTTAAAAAAGGACGTGATCGGGGTTCATATGAGCGTCTGCATAACAACGGCCTAAGTGACAGAAAAAAAAAATAATAATGAAATATAATAAAACTTACTGGTGTGAAGATGAACGTGTGTTTTTTTAGTTAACTTTGTTATTTTAAAGTTTTAAATTTAAAAATTATTTTAATCGAAAAAAAGGCATTAAACTATAAAATCTATGAAATTGCGAAAATGCTTCGCTTCTCTCGTGTGTCCAGTGACGCACCTGTGTTTTTTTGATGAAGTCACTTTGTATGGGAGGTAGGCGGGGCAAAGTTTATATGCGAAATTTCACGTCTATATATTAATTTTTGTGGAATTCTATGAGATTTTACCGTTTTGATAAAGTCACCTTATATGGGAGGTAGGCGTGGTTTTCATACGATTTGGCTCTTTTTCGAACTTGATGTTTATTTATTAGATAGACCGACATTCTGGCTTGTTACTTCTGACAGCTGTGGCTCATCTCGTTCTACTGGCGGCTCTGGTCGAATAGCCACCTCTGGTGGTATTTGTGGTGATAAAGCTATTACTTGATCGCAGACGTACAAAAGATCAGCAAAATTGCCAAAAGTGCACAAAGGCTACTTTTATGTATGTTGAACTTCTGTTCCAAACTGGAACTCACGACCTGTTTCTTAATAGTTGCTATGCTTCAATCTTGAGTCTTTTGACATCATTTTCACATATGTGTTTTTCCCCTGCAGCTTGTTGTTTGACGTCTCTTCTATATTTTAAAGCATATTTGAATGATATGATCTATGTGTGTATGGGTTCGCATTAAAAAGCTGTTTCTAATAAAATCAAACTAAAAACTGAACTAAGAATACTTGTACAATCTAAATAGTGATATACATATACAGTGTTGTGCATATCAAAACCAATCAAAATTGGAGTAGCAAACTTCTTAATATTTTTTTTCGTCTTACTTCTTTCCCCAAAATTTAAATAGTTATTTTTACTTAATTATGTATTGCGCTCAATATAGCATAAAAAGAAATGAAAAAAATAACAGTATTTCAGCAATGAGAGCAGTATACGGAAAGAGCGATTTGTGACTGTGTATAACAAAAGCAACTTACTTTAGTCAAATAATTTTTGCTCCGACGGTAAATGTCGGTTTTATTTTTTTTATTTTTTGCTTAGTTATTACTGATCTGATTTAGACTGAAAAGAGTCATTTGCAAATAATTTTTCGTGTGAAGAAGGCATTTGAAATTATCAAAACGTCATTTCGCGTGATAAATACCCAGAGTTCTTTAAACAGCAATAATTGATAAGTATAAATCAGGAGCATCACTAATTTTTTATCAAAAAGTACAAAACAAAAAAATCAATAATTTCACGTCTTATAAAAAAGTTTCAGACTAAAAAACTGTGAAAACCCTTCAGTTGGGTGGTCCGAAGCTTAAAGCAACACAGAGAGAGGACCGACATGTAATCCTAGCTTTCCAAAATATCCTTTTTTATCATCTCAGTCTGTTGTTCATCAACTAAATTTTAACGTGGACTCGAGTACTGTTTGCCGACGTGCTTTGGAATCTGACTTAAGAAGTTGCAGACCAGCGAAGAAGCCATTGCTTACAAAAAACAAATTAGAAAGAAGGTTTGCTTTTAAGACATAATCTCTTTTGGCTTTAATCAAATAAAAATTTTTATTTTCCCAATTAAATTATGCAAGAACTCATTGAATTGGTCTGATGACCAATGGAAGATGGTCCTTTTTAGTTACGAGTCCATATTTAATCTCTTTACCAGCGATGGCATGGCCACAGTACATCGGCGAAAAGGTGAGAGCTTTAAACCTCAAAACTGTCAGGTCACAGTTTAGCATTAAGGGCGGCTCGGCTATGTTCTGGGCATGTTTTTCTAGATTTGGACAAGATCCAATTTATGAAATTACCCAAAAAATGGACCGATTTATTTATAAAGAGATTTTAGAGACAGTCATGTTGCCCTTTGCTGAGCGAGAAATGCCAACCAGGTGGATAATTCAGCAAGCACACCGCAATGATCGTTAAGACGTGAATTTGCACAAAAGGAATTCAGGTATTGGATTGACCAGCTCAATCGCCTGATCTTAACCCAATAGGAAATCTATTCGGAATCCTTAAGCAACGAGTCGACGGGCAAAGGTTTTCTTATAAAACTGCAATCGTTGAGACACTGACACAGCAGTGGCGAAGCATATCACAGACTATAATTGACAACGTTATATGTAGCTTCAAAGCCACGCAGATGTGTTGCGGTTATTAAAAATAAAGGTTATTTTACCAAGTACTAACCCTATAACCTGTATTTTCAATCGATTTAAATTTCTTTAGTTTAAGTTGCTTTAGTTATGCACAGCATAGTTTCTACTTTGTACTTAATTTATTATAAAAAAATTTAAAAGCCTGCAGTAATAAAAACTTTTGAATTGTTTTTTAACAATTTGTGTTTTAATGATTATAAAAAAATATATCAAACTAGAATTTTAGTAAAAACGGAAAAGTTTCTAGGTATAAATGACAATGGCTTTTTTGGTTGCTTTTGATATGCACAACACTGTATCTACCACGTCAATTCATATTCAAATAAAAATATTTGTCTTTGAATTGTGTTGAAACAGAAATTGTTTAAATAGAGACATTTCGTTTCTTCAAACCATAACTTATTAGTTGGGTTTTTGCTATTTTATTAGCTCAGCTTGCATTTGAAGAAATTCTTCATAGATTTCAATACTCTCAAGACACAATTGGTTTCAAATTCTTTAAAATTTGACTTGAAAATTTTGCAGTCTAAAGAGACACGGCAGAAAATTTTATCAGCAGAGGAACAACACGTTAAAAAAAATATGGTTTGTGAATCAAGTCATGATCGGCCGACTATACACAATGGCAAATCTATAGCAAATCAATTTCTTGAATTTTTTCTCATGAATTTAAAGACAAACCCTAGGCACTTCTCTACCTATTTACTTAATTGTACCTTTTACAAATTGAAGAGTTAATTTTTGTTATCTATGATTAAAACATTGGATCAAAACATGAGTTCTAACCTTAAATTGGGTAGTATATGGGTTTTTTTTTTATATTTCACATATTAGGAATCAAACGAAATTCCTGTAAACTATACGATTTATAACAATCATGCCCACGTAGTGGCCCGTATGGCCCGCGTGGCCCTTCATACAAATTTTTTTCTATCTTAATTTTGTCTTTGCGATGAGCCAAAATCAAAGAACACTTGCAAAACACAACAACACAAACCGCACTCGTTCAATGTTCAGCACATTTTCCAGCGATTACAAAAACAAATGCATGCAAAGCCAAAGTAATAAACGCACACTCGATGATGTCGATGCTGAAGCTGATTGCCCGTTACTTGTGTGTCGAGTTATTTTAACGTGACGAAGTTACGTTTTACCACGTAGGTTTCCAAAAAAGTTGAAAAATGAATATATGTAAGAGCTATGACTATAAAAATGGTACGACCGTAAAGGTTGATTCATTGACTTCATTATAAAAACAAAATAAAAATTCAAAACCTCATTGGGACGCGGTGGGAGCTACTTAAGCCACGCAACTGAAAATTTGTTACATGGAATTATTACTCGCTGAGTATTAGTGGTAGGATTAAAAATATGATACAACGACAAAGGCCTGTTCTAAGTCCTCACAACAAAATTATACAAAAAATTTTCCGACGTCATGGGGACACAGAGAGAGCAGCTCAAAGATCGACAATGCAACATTCATGCAGCAGCGTTGCATTGAATTTTTACTCGGTGAGTATATAAGCTACGATAAATGTTCGAAAAGGAAAACAAAGGATTTATACTTGGCCTTACGACAAAAATAAAGAAAAAACTTCCGACGTCACCAGATCGGGAATATAGCAGCATATGTAACACATGGTATAATAATACATGGTAGCATTGACAACTGCTTATTTTCTCTTCAACAGGAAAACATAAATTGTCAAACACAGCTTGTTGTGCAAATACATCAGCAGCTGCTGTGGTTGTTGTTTTTTTTTCACTTCAAAGTTTTCAACATTGCTTGTGTTTACAATGGCGGATTGTGAGCGCTCTCTTTTTGAGTATATTTTTTGACAGTATATGATTTCCCAAGCAACTGTCAATGCTACCATGTATTATTATACCATGATGTAACAGAAATGTAATATCGTTGCTTGGAATTTTTACTCTCTCGGTAGACGTGCTGCGGTAAATTAGGGAACCGCCTAATCTGACGCATATGCATCACTTTTGCTGGATTAACTGCATGCAGTTATGACAAAGTTAATGAACCAAGGAAAAGCACAACCAATGAGGAAGGAAATAAAAAAAAAACAAAAGCAAAATCAACAATACTAACACCAGCACCAACACCAACACCAACAACAACAACAACAACAACAACAACAACAACAACAACAACAACAACAAAAACTACTACAACAACAACAACAACAACAATAACAATAACAACAACAACAACAACAACAACAACAACAACAACATCAACATCAACATCAACATCAACATCAACATCAACATCAACATCAACATCAACATCAACATCAACATCAACATCAACATCAACATCAACATCAACATCAACATCAACATCAACATCAACATCAACATCAACATCAACATCTACATCAACATCAACATCAGCATCAACATCAACATCAACATCAACATCAACATCAACATCAACATCAACATCAACATCAACATCAACATCAACATCAACATCAACATCAACATCAACATCAACATCAACATCAACATCAACATCAACATCAACATCAACATCAACATCAACATCTACATCAATATCAATATCAACATCAACATCAACATCAACATCAACATCAACATCAACATCAACATCAACATCAACATCAAAATCAACATCAAAATCAACATCAACATCAACATCAACATCAACATCAATATCAACATCAACATCAACATCAACAGCAACATCAACATCAACATCAACATCAACATCATCAACATCAACATCATCAACATTAACAACAACAGCAAGAAACTTCGTCAAGTCAAAACCTACGGGTGTGTCCACGGCACAGCCAACTCTTTTTTTTTTAAACTTTAAATAAAAGCGTAGAAACTATTGAAAATAAAGTTTATAGACTTATTTTTATTTTGCTTTAATCTTATTTTATTTCACCATGATGGTTAACATATGCCTCGTCGTGTTGTGGCATATAAAAAGAAGTGTACGTTTGGTTGAAATCGCATCACTTCAGAACGGCTGGACCGATTTGGATAATTTTTTTTTTAAATGTTCGTTTTAGTCCAAGTTAGGTTTTTAAGGAAAGAAAAATTGACCACGCCCACTTTTGCGCCCACTTTTTTTGATTTATCTAAAATCGGAAAACGGCTGGACCGATTTGGATAATTTTTTTTTTTTAAATGTTCGTAGTAATCCAATTTAAGTTTTGTCGGAAAGAAAAATTGACCACGCCTACTTTTGCGCCCACTTTTTTCGATTTGTCTAAAATCGGAAAACGGCTGGACCGATTTGGATAATTTTTTTTTTAAATGTTTGTAGTAATTCAATTTAAGTGTTTACTGAAAGAAAAATTGACCACTCCCACTTTTGCGCCCACTGTTTTAATATATATATCTAAAATCGCAGAACGCCTGCGCTGATTTTTTTTTAAATGTTTGTAATAGTCTACAAAAGTTTTTTACATAAAGAAAAATTGTCTACAATATCGATAATATCAATATTATCCATTATCGATATTAAATTTCATTTTCACACTTGACACTTTTGAAGTTTTCAAGATGTCACATATCAGAAGACACTTGCTTATTTTTTATTCACACCACCCAATGTACGCAGTGTGCTTTCTTTTTCATTTGGATTCCGACGTAAACAGACGTAAATTTTGCCGAAGCAAATTCTTTTGGATAATTTTATTACTTATCTTCTTCTTATATATATAAAAATAAGTTGCATTGTGTATGAAATTATTGTTCTCTGTAATGCGTGAACTGATTTTGTTTCTGGAAATTTCCCATGAAAGGTGACGTCAATACAAAGGTTTTTTTGTATAAAAAATCAATAAAAATGCTATATTTCAAACGGTTTTCGTCGATTTGGCTACATTTTGATAATTTAGTTTGTGTGCTCACTGTCGGCAACTGTACTAAAACTGAGTAATGTCCATCTACTAGAAAACTGGGATGGGCATTATATAAGTGGGTGTGGCTCCGCCCATACAATTAAAATTTGTATTATCGAATATCTTTGAAAGTAAAAGTAGTAGTACTTACATACAAACTCAAAATGGAGTTGCTATTTAGTGATCTCCTGCTACTGGGAAACTGTAACGGGCAGTGCAAAATGACAGTGGTGTCAAACTATGAGCCTAAGAAAAGTTTTGAATACACCTATTATGTTCCCAGGGTGTAGCAACGCGCGCCGGGAAAAGGCTAGTATATTATAAAATCACAATCGCATGTAAAACAATCGCTTGACGTTGTTATTTAAGTTAGCAACGCTTAAATATTCGTGGTTAAGCTAGCTACAAATAACGTTAAAGAACTGTCAAAATTAAGGACAAAAATAGCTAACATAGATGTTGGGAATACCAGTTAACGATAATTGTAGCAAAGGCCAGTTAACGATAACTAAAAACTCGTTAACACATTTGGGAATTCCGCTACAGATTCGAGGTGAACTTGCAATAAGAAAGCAATAAGAAAGAAACACATAGGAGGCATGCCTGCTTCAAACATCTGACATTTGTGATTGAATATACGGATTGTTATGAAGTAGCCCACATTAAAAGCATGCACGCATACATGATGCTTGAAGCATGCCTGAAGTTGGCGAACTTTTAACTTTTTGCAGGCATCAAAGCATTGACAGAAGACAAGTGTGAATTAAAAGCAATATCAACTCAACCATTAACTATAAAATATCCTCCAATTCCACTTTTAATTGTGTTTGATTAAATTTGATGCATTTTCACTACTTTTCCTTTAGAATTTCTATTCAATTAAACATATTTGAAATTTATTATTTATGCGATGCATGCTTTCTATGTACTTTAACCAAGCATGCTTCACGGGCATGCATGCTTTCTATGTGTGTTGGCCTATACAGTACGACAGTCATTTTTTTGAAATATCAAGTAATTTCAATGACCTGCTAAAAATATAAAGTTTTCTAGAAAAAATTTGTTAATATCACATTAGTTACATCTCCGTTCTTCTCATAATTTCACGATCCCTGGAATTTAGTGCAAAATGAAACGATGCATAGGAAGATCCATGGTATAATAATTGCAAGGTTGCATTGAAAGTTGCTTGGAAAACCATCTCCTGTCAAAAAATAGACTCAAAAAGAGAGCACACACAAATGGCCATTGAAAACACAAACAATGTTGAAAACGTTGAAGTTAAAAAGACAACTTCAATAGCTGCAGATGCATTTTTACAAATAGCTGTTTTTGAAAGGAGATGTTTTCTTTTAGAAGAAAAAATAAGCAGTTGTCAGCGCTACCTTTTATTTTTATACCATGGGAAGATCTATGTACGATCATTTAGATGAATAATATCTAAAATTCTTAATTCTTCTAAAATTATGGTATGTACCAGGATATGGAAGACTTGAAGGAAACGAAAGAGGAGATCCAGGTACTCTCATTGGCACTGAACCGTGTTTTCATGTGAATAAGGGATACATTAAGGAAAAGTTTAGGATATGGAATATCTGTGCCGCTGGAATAATTGCAAAAGACAAACCAAGCAAAGAAATTTCTTACCCTCAGTAGAGCTAAATCAAGGAACTCAGTCGAGCTTTCCAGATCTGGCCTAAAACTTCTAGCAGCTCTTACTATACAGATCGCTGATTCCTTATACATATATCATCACAAAAAGATACGTCTTTCTGTTGAAGATGTAGACTCTGTGAGTGAATGTCCAGGAATTTACAAACTTTGCATTTAGACTAGTTTGTGTACCAATTATAGTGTAAAAACAGAAACTAAACAGCTTAAATTGATTAAAAGTCGTAGTCTGAAAACAAATGCAGGGCATAAACAATAGATCCTATAGATTGCGATGCATATGACTCGGTATAAGCTCATTAACTAACTAACTATCAGTCATTATGATGAATTAGATTAAGAGTACTTCTGTTCTTTGAGGTATTGTGCTCAAAAGCTGTTAACTTTATTTAGTATTTTACTATCTGATATCATCGAAAGATAACGAAATTTGTGGGACGATTACTCGGTTGGGTCGGTAGGTAGGCTGCGACTTAAAAAAAAAAGAAATAGAGTTGGAAAAGAGTCAAAAGCTCTTTCCAGCTCTATCTTTTGTAGTTATTTATACCAAAGTTATGGAAGAATATGTACACTAGTCAGAAAAACTTTGCGTATAAAGCAGAACATTACTTTATATGGTACACAATTAAATTATCTATTTTGAAAAAATATATTTATTTATTGATATTGCATAACTTGAAAAGTAACTAACAATTTAATACTAATTTCAAAACTAACAATCTGGCAACATCTGTTTTATCGACTATTATCTGTTGAAGGTCCCTTCCAAAGCGCAGAAAAAGCTAGTAATGGTGATTTCTGAGGCTTTACATCGATATTTTTCACTCAATAAAGTGTACTTATACGCCATTTTGTTAGCATTTAAAATTTGTGCAAAGTTTTAATAATTTTAAAAAAGTTACCGAAAGTTTGAAACTATGAGTTCCATAGGAAAAGAAATTACCTCAAGTGAATGAAAAATAATTGTGAAATAGTGGAAAGAAGGAAAAGCGTACTGTAAAATTGGAGAAATAGTGGGTAGAACTCATTCTTCAATTCAGAAAGTGTTTAAAAGTATAAAATCGACCGCTGGATTCGCAACAAAACCGCGTTCCGGACGTCCTCTTAACTTAACAATTCGAAAAAACACTTCATTCTCAAAAAATAACCGCAACAAGAATTGCGCAGGACGTTCAAGTAAGGTATCAGACAACCGTATGTAGCGACACTCTGTGTAATATTTAAAAAAAAAAAGCTATCGTAGCCGTATTACCCATAGGAAGCCCTTATTTCTGTTGTCATCCGGTAGAAAATTATTGTTTTCGCAAAAGAGTAAATAAACAAACCACCAGAGTTTTGGGAGCAGATGATTGTTTCTGACGAAAGCGAGTTCTGCATTTTTAGAATTAAGAGACATAAACTAGTCTGGAGAAATCCCTGTATTGCTCTCAACAAGGAAAACCTAACGGCTACAGTTAAACATGGCGATGATGGACTCATGATGTTGGGGTGTATGGCCGCAAATGGCATAGGGCAGTTGGAGTTTATAGAGTCCATTATGGACAAATGAACTTATTCGGACATCTTCAAAACACATTTAACCTTTCGTCTGTACTATGGGCAGTCAGCGACCCAGACAGCCTTTAAATGTAAATAAAAGTAGGTACTAGAAAATTAAAAAAAAAAAAACTAAGATCAACACTATTACAAACATTGAAGCTTCAGAATTAATCGAGAAGTTATTGACTTTTTGTTGAAATTCGTTGAAAAATTACGACTCCCATTAGGAATGCTAGACGTTCCATAGTACAGAGATATGGTGTCGAAACATAGTACAGACTAAAGGCGCTAAAAAACTTGGTTAGGAAAATTGTTTCTACTTCTAGTAGGACAACGACCCACAGCACACTGCTGAAATAATCATGCTTTGGTTGCTCCATAATGTCCCTAACCAGTTGAAAATGTCACCGCAGTCCTCGGATTTAAATCCAATAAAGCAACAGTTAACCGTAAGATTCGCCAGCATAATATCACCTGTAAAAGTATGTTAAAAGATGTTATTATTTTTTTTTTTTTTTTTAAACTTTTTTCTTTAAATGTTTTACCGCATTGGAAATTGAAATTGATTTGTTAAATAGAAATATATTTATGTTCCCGTATTCTTATTTGGGTTTTTATTTTTATTAAATAAATTTCATGAACTAATTCATTGTGCGCAAACTTTTTCTATTTTAGTTTGGAGTAGCCCATCCTGTCAAACAGATTTTGGATCTTATTTGGTTTCGGCGACTATTTCAGAAATTAAGTGAACCATAATAGTTTACGTGCCTGACTCGTTTCAAAAAATCACGCCACTCCGAATCACACCAAAAAGTCAGACGCTAGGATGCGTTGGTTCAGCGATGTGATTCTGATTTAGTAAAAAATCCCGATCACATCCCGATTTAGACCTGTTTATCCAACCAAAATGACACGAAAAACCCACAAAAAATCCCACCCAAATATTTATACCAATAACGATTTTTTATGCAATTTTTGAAAAGAAATAAGGATGCCTACCTGCCGAACAGGCCCACCCACTACTGAGCACTGTGAGTTCTGAAGTCTGTATGATGCGTCAGTGTGTAAAGTGTGGCAGTAACATTTCATTGAATGTTCACTTTTGATAAATCATTGAGATGAATGCGCATGCTGCTTAAGCCCCACGGCCATTGAGAAATAAAATATTCGAATTAAACGAAGCTGAGCAAAAATAGTCCATCTCTATTTAGTTAATTTCAGAGTGTTTCTTATCGATAAAAAAGGTGAATATGAGTAGAATTCTATATTTAATGTTTATTTTTCACAACTCGACGAGCAATGGAACAATATTGAGAAATGGGAAAAAAATTCTTCACGTCATATTATAATGGCGTGACTGCCCACCTACTGAACAAAACGTTGGTCCACCTTCCGAACAAATTTTCAGAAATCGTGCAAGTAAAAAATTGCCATTTATATGATTGAAAATAGTGTTTGAAATTAGTTAAAATAGTTTTCGTGATTCTCGTTCACGTTCAGGTAAAATTTTAGAATTCCTTCGCCTTAAAAAAAGTGAAAAGAAGAACGAATATAAATTCTGATGCGATGGCTGCAGCCATCAAAGAAATTCAAATCTCTATTGTTTAAAGTTCAGTGAGTCATTGTGAACTATTGATAGAATAAACTTTTTATAAACTCGCAAAAACTAGTGTTTTAACTTCATTTTCTAATTTTTTTCAACGATTTGTTGTAGGTGTTCAGTAGCTGGGCCGATTTTTTCAGCGGTCGATTTCGAGACTTTTGATAAATCAGCTACCAAAACTATAATTTTTGAAAATTTTAAATTTATATTTTTGTTTTTAAATGAGGATCTTAGTTTCTTTAATTTTAAGCCTCTTGAATATTCATATCCCTTTCTTACATATTTAGAATCAATGAAACAGCAATTAAACGAAAAATTTTGAAAGATTACAAAAAAGTGATACCAACCAGTTTTGCTAATTTACACTTTAAAAAATTATGATTCAGTAAAAATCCCACCTAAGCATCCGAAATCCCACACGTTCTCAAATAGGCCAAATATCCCAAAATGAGCCCGAAATCCCACCAAATCACATCACTGCGTTGGCTACTCTATCACTACGCGTCGATTTTCTGAACCAACTACTAGGTTACTCAATAAGTCCTTGGTCTGACACATAAATTGCATCGCAAGGCATCGATAAACTAGGTCAACATTTGGCCCAGTTTCATGCAGTTGTTTTCGAGTGACAGACAGTCATTTGTGGTAAAAAACTCTCGTTTTTTTTTGTAACAATGGAATTTTGACTTTTGATCCACCGAAATCAATCATATTTTAGGGGTAACTGAATTCTTACGTTCAGGTCAACCAAAAGAGGCAACAAAATAAAAATAGTGAGTGACTTGCGATGAAACATGAATCAGTTAAGTCGGTACAACAAGCAAAACAATGGGATGGGTCTAGTTGAGGTGCTCGGAAGCGGCCAAAGGGACGGCAATCGTCCAGAAAGGTTTTGAGCAGTGTTTTGTGGGAATCTCACGACATAATATTGCTCGACTATATTGGACAAGGGGTCAAGCCCTCTCCCCCCAGGACTGGAGAAATTTTATATATTTTTATTTCCTATGTGTTATGTTACATTCTCACATCATCATTTTCATATACGTGCACACCAATGCATACCTTTGATGCCAAAGTGTTCTGAGCTAAAAGGATGGTATGATCAAGGGCGTAGTCAGGGGAAAAAGGGGGCAACTACCCCCCTAAATCTAAAATTTTTTATATAATCGATGGCTTTGAAAGTAGTTTCTATATGTAATTCCTTTTTAATCCTTTTTAATATGTGGTTTTTCCTTTTTCTTTGAAACTAGATATGGTAAAAAAATATTATAAAGATATGAAAAATATGGTAAAAATAAATTTATAAGGTCTTGGGCCCCCCCCTCCCCCCTAATTTTCATCCTGCCTACGCCCTTGGGTATGATGTAAAAAGAAAAAATCCATTGTGCTAGAAAATTACGTTTTTCTTAATACGACCAAGGAGCTATTGAACAGTCTTTTAGTTATAATGCTTCCATGTTATTTTGTTTGTTCTCGCAGTTCACGCAAATTCATTTATTACCCACTAGGTAATAATTTCATAAAAAACTGAGATAAAACTTAATTGTATTATTTTGGCAAAAATTTTGTTTCAAAAGATAATGCTTCATTTGTATCATTAAGATAGAGATAATAACAATCAGCAAACACCATAAAAATATTAATATATAGCCAAGACAAACACATCAACACTTCAAAACATAGTAAAGGGTGTTTTTTAAGAACGTTAAATAATAATACAAGACAGAAATATTGTTGGAATGCATTTTTTGTTATTATAATCTGGTTGATAATTTCATGGCATTTATTTTTTTAATATGATTTCCGGCAAATGTCCGTCGCGGCTACGAGTTAAATAGTCCATTCGATCAGTCCAATTTTTCACTACTTTTTCCAATAAAACTGGCCGTATGGCGTCAATGGTGGCTTGAATATTGGCTTCCAATGCTCCAAGAGTTGCTGGTTTCTCGGCATAAACTAATAAATTAACATAGGTAGACGTTAGAGGCATAGATATAATTGAGAGGTGTTAAGTCGCACTAATAAGGGGGCGAGTTAACAGGACCACTTCTGGAAATAGAATTGTCACCAAATTGATTTTGCAATAAATTTATGGTTAAGCTCTCTGTATGGCAAGTTGAGCCGTCTTGTTGAGCTCTATCGAGTCAACATGGCTCGATAGAGCTCGCCATTCACCGAAACGGCAGCGCTTTCCTCATTTCGAAAGAAATAAGGACCAATGATGCTGACAGCGTGTAAACCCCACCAATCCGTCAATTTTAATGGTGATTCGTTAATGGCTTGAGAATTGTCTTCGCTCCATATACGGAAATTTTGTTTATTGACGAAGCAATTTAAGCAGAAATGAGCTTCATCACTGAACACAATTCTTCGGTAAAAATGCTCATCTTCGGCTAGTTTCTAAAATTAGCCCATTCAGCAAAAATGCGACGTAAACGATGATCATTTGGCTTTAATTCTTGCATGAGCTGTATTTTATAGACACGTAAGCCAAGATCCTTACGCAAAATTTTCCACGTATTCGAAGAACAAAGGCCAATGAGATGAGAACGGCGACGAATCGGCATTTCGACGTATTCTTCAACACTTCGCATCTACAGCAGCGATATTCTCTTCGGTACGCACATTTATTTTTTTTGTTGATGGTTTTGAATCGAGAAGATTCAAATTTTAAAAGTCAAAATAAGAAAAAAATCACAGACATGAAGTGTGAGTATGGGCCGGATTAGCGTGGAATGACCGAAATCTATTGAGATCATTAGAAAATTAAAAAGAAGTCCAAGAAATCTATTGAGATCATAAGAAAATTAAAGAAGGACTGCTTAAAGGAAGGACTGCTGTGTATAGTTCTTATTGTATTTTTTTCTAAAAAGAAAGGTTTTTTTTTAGCTTTGAAGCAAGAATTTAAAGTGTTTTGTCTATTGAAACAAGTCTGCCTTGGCTCAAATGTGAAAGAAGGGTCAAATTACGTAAACCATATGAAGGACGTTAAAAGCTTAGCGAAAAACTATAGAAACATGAGAATTTGTTGCTGAGGTAAGTGTTATGCCGGTATCTCAGTCAAAACAAGGTAGGAGTGACAGTTCTTTCGTCTTGCACCAACTGTCAAAAATAGTATAAATTAGAGAACGAAAAAATTACAAAAGAAAATAGAAAGTAAAATATACAGGCAAATGACAGTTGGTGCAAGACACTCGTGAGAAAATAGCCAGTTGTCACTCCTACCTTGTATAATTCTATCGTGGGTAATCCTTTTACTACAACCACTTTACCAATAAAAGTAGTTATTAAATATTGATGAATTTTCAATTTTATTTTATTAAAAAAAGGAATGAAATTAAGAAAGAAAAAGGAGTAAGTTCAGGGTCTGGCCGGATTTTAAATCGGGACTCCTGTGTGGCAGTTAATCGGTCCCAAGCATTACCAATTCGCTTTTATTCTTCCGAAATGACTTGATATTCGAGTTTAACAGTCCACCTACCTTCTATCTTAGTTTATGAATTCATAATGAATTTGGCAACATTTTTGGTTTAAAGCAACATTAATATTTAGAACACTCAGTAAAAATTGGTCGTAGGCTAATGATGTGATGTGTGATTAGTATGATCTCGGGTTATATAAATGTTATAGATAAGCAGAAGGTACATAAAAATATATCTTTTTATGATATGTTTGCTCAGAAAACATTTTTTAATGATATATTTGTATAGTGATGTGTATTTCTTATATCTTATCGCTAAATTCAAACCAAGAAACCCGAAATAACCTTTTTGATTTATTTTCTTTACTAACACTCTCCCCAAAGCAGCCATTGCTGCTATGTTAAGCCTCGGTTATAACCAGTTATGGGCAGAGAGTGCTCTGGGAGCGTTGAGAGTAAGAATTGAGAGCAAAGGGGGTATGTAGCAACACAAAACGCAACAACAAATCAAAGAGAAAAAACAAACACAGAAACAACACAGAAACTTTAAATGTAGTGGTGTCCATCAGAGAACTGCATAAGCCTACTTGAAACCTTTTTCAAGTACTTGCTCAAAATATGAGTTCAAGCTTGCTTGAAATAAGCAAGTAAGCCCACGTCAGCTTGCGACTTGCAACTACGCTAGCTTACAAGCGAATGACACGAAGTCCCAAGTAAAGGTAAAACTTCGTGAGTGTTCGGCAAAAAGCTTGAAATTAAAAGCAAGTATCCAATTAAATCAAGTATCTATGTATATTAGATGGGTTTTTTTTCCAAAAGTATTCCAGAACCTCCCTGCAAGGTCAGATTCTGAATCCTTGATGTAATATGAGCACGTGACGCGAAAAAAATTCAGAAAATTGGATTGGCGCCGCTAAGAAACCTGAATTTCAAGAAGAAGGTATAAAATGGATGTTTCAAATCGAGTTTACTCCTTAATTTTAAATCCTATAAAAACTTTTGACGATGACATAACATAATGTAAAATTATCCGCTGAACCCGAATATGCCATCAGATTTTTTAAAAAATAAGGCCTTGACCCAAAATTGGCCCACTTCATTAAGAATTTCCTAATATTTTCTTTCGGTTTTGAAAAAAAAAACTTTACCCTCGCTAAAGTCGCTATAACTTCTCAAATTTAATTCCACAGGATTGTTGGCCTTTTTATGAAGTTTAGAAAAAATAAAAAAATTATACTTATCGGATAATTTTTATAGCAGAAAAACGATTTTGTTTTCTTGTTGACTGATGGGAATAAGTTTTGTTTTTTTTATAAAATGTTCTTCCCTTTGTTTTCTACATATTTACAATAACTTTTAAAACATGAATTTTTTTCATCGTCATCATCGGACATCATTGCAAATATGCAGAAAACAGAGTGAAGTTAATCTGAAGTAGATGGATATAATTTCTTGTGGGGATAGTATTTTCTTGTGGAGCCGACTTTTAAGCAAATAACTATTTTTGAATAGATTTAATTCACTTTGTTTTCATAAATTTGAAATAATGTCATTCTTTGTTATGATATATGGATAAAGTTTTTGGTGTTCCTCTACCACGTGCAAAGTCAACTGTTTTTCGGATTCTAAAATGGTAAAATTTGTACAGAATCGTGTTATTAAATTTATTGCCCTTTCAGCACAATCGTTCACGACGACAATTTTGCTGACCATTTTCTCAGCACGTAAATATATTTCGTAAATGAATCAACAACTTGTATGAATGTTAAGAAAGCTCGTGGGATCTCCTTAGTTGGATATTGCTCGTATAGGAACAATATCAAATGGTTTTTGTATTTCAAAATAAATTTTGACTCTTTAAGTTCCTTTTGTGCAGTATTTCGGTAATTTCTACCTTCTGATTTGTTAAAGTCGACAACTCAAGGCCTATCTGGGCAAAACTCTTACTTCTTATGAGATTTGCGAAAAATGGATCGATTCGCAGAATGCATCTAAAGACAAGGCGTTCTATTCGATTTGCCTCCTGTTCAAAGGATATTAAAAATATATCCGTTCTATACCTGTCCCGTCTCTTTGTAAGCATTACAAATGGAGTAGCTTACATGAGGTAGGAAAATTATTAGGACAACTAGAATAACGGAAGAATAAGGATAAGTTTAGGAACAAAGGAAAGGATTGGTACAAAAATTTAGGATAAAGAAACGCTGTTCAAAATCACCTTGTACCTTAAAGTCGCAAAATTCTTCTAAAACGGCTTTGAACCAAAACTACTAGCATATCTAAGATCTATTTTTAAATATTTTTAATTGATAAGACAAAATTAAAAATTAATCACTTTCATTATCAGCTACTTATTTAAGCTAAGATACCGAGCAAAGAAATAAGTGCCCGATAAGAACTTTGCTAACTCGTCAACAACTTGTCCGCACACGCAAATACTCTCACCTAACACTCTCGCCGCTAGGAAAGAATAAGAGCTAACATAACTATGAATGTCGGTAGTTTTAGAAATATTTTTAGTGTTAAGTAAACGTTCACAGAATAATGACGACGACTGCTGCTCTTCTTAATACTCAGTGTCAGTCGCAGAGTGCTGGGACAGTAACCAGCCTTGTGGCTGCATTGGTGCAAGCTTTATTTGTTGCGCAGTGTTCTATATCGCATCCAGATACATGGCCACAGGACTATGGCGATGCAGCGCTGCAGCCTGGTGGCTTGGATGACTTTGATTTTGTAGTAATTGGAGCGGGTTCTGCGGGCTCGGTCATTGCCAGCCGCTTGAGTGAAAATCCCGATTGGAAGGTCTTGGTTTTGGAAGCAGGTGGTGATCCACCTCATGAATCAGAGGCGCCCATGTTATTTTATGCCATACAACATACGAACTTCACCCATAACTACTGGACAGAGCCGACTGGGAAGGTAAATCAGGCAATCAAGAAAAAAGCCTGCTACTGGCCACGTGGCAAAGTCATTGGTGGCTCTGGTGCCATCAATGCAATGCTGTATGTGCGCGGCAATCGCAAGGACTACGATAATTGGTTACATCAGGGCAATCCTGGCTGGGGTTGGGATGATGTTTTGCCCTATTTTGAAAAATCCGTGACACCGGCAGGCGATGCCACAAGACCGCAAGGCTATCTTACACTAGAGTGGTACGAACGCTCCCAAGAAAATGAGCTAGAATGTATATTCGCTGCTGCTGAAGAGCTAGGTACTCCCTATGTGCCTACCTTCACTGAGGGCAGCGAAATAGGCTTCAGCTATCTGCCAGGCACAGTCAAAAATGGACATCGCATGAGTACCGGGAAGAGTTATTTGGCAAAAGTAGCTGAGCGTCCTAATTTACATGTTATCAAGAATGCGCAGGTGACACGCATTAATTTCGATGCTTCTGGCAAACGCGTTGAGTCTGTCAGTTTTGTGCTACGCAACCAGCATGAGCTACGCGTGAGTGCAAAGAAGGAAGTTGCATTATCGGCAGGTACTATAGATTCTGCCAAACTGCTAATGCTCTCGGGTGTGGGCCCCAAAAAGCATTTAAAAAGCCTGAAGCTGCCAGTGGTGCACGATTTGCGTGTTGGCGACAATTTGCAGGATCATCTGCTTGTGCTGCTCTTCTTTAAAATGGATGCCAGCACTGCAGAACCAATAAAAGAAAAGGCATTTCTGGACGATATTTACGACTACCTGATTCACAGACGCGGTACATTTGCCGACCATAAGACAGTATCGTTGACCGGTTTTGTCAATACTATGGAAGGTTCCAACAGCCCATATCCAGATATTGAGTATCACAATTTGTTCCTAAATCGAGGTAGCTTTGATAATTTGCAAATGATGGGCAAAGGCATTGGTTTAGATGACGTCTATCTTCAACACTTACAAAAAATACTGAATAGCTCAAATATGCTCATAGTTTTTAATATATTGTCACATCCTAAATCAATCGGCAACTTACGTCTACGTAGTGCCAACTATCAGGATGCACCGAAGATTTTCGCAAACTATTTGGAGGAGCCCGAGGATGCTGCGACCCTGCTACGCGGAATACAATACCAAATGAAAATGGAGCAAACTAAGGCTTATGCTGCCAGAGGAGTGGAATTGCAGCAGATTCCGATCGAGGAATGCGATCAGCTCGAATTTAAGACCGATGCATATTGGCGCTGCTACATGAAGTACTTTACATCGACATTGTACCATCACACTGGCACCGTTAAAATGGGTCCTGCAACGGATCACACAGCCTGTGTGGATCCACGTTTAAATCTACATGGTGTTGAGAATTTGCGCGTGGCAGATGCCAGCATCATGCCCAATGTTCCAAGTTGTAACACAAATGGGCCGACTATTATGGTGGCCGAGAAGGCAGCGGACTTTATTAAAGAAGATTGGCAGATGCAGCAACGCGATGAGCTGTGATAAAAATGGATAAAGCTAAGTTTTCAGAATGCAGAATATTTTTTTAATTATTTGCCAAGTCATAAGTTTCAATTTCTTGTTACTTTAAAAAAGTATTGTTACTTTATTTCGTGTTAATTATGTTTAAATTAGAGCCTTTGTTCTTTAATATTTTGTTATTGTTTTACAGTTATTAAATTAATATTAAAATAAAGTATTTTATTTGAATTTATTAATAATATTTTGTTAAATCATCGAACCGTAGATCGGAGTCTGAAGTTGTGATGATTATTGTTTGTCACGGATGAACAAAACTTGTAAGCCGATGAAGCTTTTGCTTTTAATATCTTTATCTATATATTAGAGTAAGAGTAAGAGTAAGATTGTGGGTAAGTTTGGTGATATTTTAGGGGTAAACTCCAAGACTACTGAATAAATTACGATGAGAGTTTCACTTTAAGGAATTTTCATAAGCTTGAGATAGACATTAGACGTGTTCTTCATTGTATGGTTATTTTTTAAAATGTGTTTTCGATGTTTCGATGAACTGTACAAAATTTTAAAACAATTGGATAATAAAAAGTCCAGGCGAAAATCGATTTGAAGTTGCAAATATCAATAATTCGCATTTTATTAAATAAAGTCAAAATTTTGATAAAAAAATGGCGTGTCGTTGACGCAGTGTGTCTCTATTCTTGTCCTTATTCTTGTCCCTATCCTTGTCCCAAACGAACGCGTGGTGATCATGTATCAACACTTGCATCAACTCTACCACAATGCTTGATGAACTTGTTCGTACCTGTGAATCCTATAACAAAAACGATTCTACTAATGGGTTTCGTGCTGGAGAACAGTAATAAGACAGTACGTGCTGGAGAACAGTAACAGTCATTTATTTTTCTGTGTGTTTTATAATAATGTTCTTTCTATTTGTGTATTTATGTTTGTTTGGTCATTAATTTCAACTATTAGCATTTTATTTACCACACAAAGCTTGCGTTACTTATGTCCTGTAATCATTTCAACTCTGTCTATTTATGACTGTAAACAATTCATAAGATTCCAAAGAATGTGCTCACGATTTGATACGAATCTTATGTAAGCAAAGGAATGTTTAAAAAATATGTCACATAAACGCTCAAAGTCTCGTGAACAAAATTGATGAGTTCAGATTCATTTTTGAAGATTCAACAGCTGATCTTATATGTGTATCGGAAACGTGGTTTGATCAGTGCATGAGTGATAATCTATTCAAGACTCAGGGTTTTAAATTATTTTGCTCAGATAGACAAGGCCATGGAGGTGGTGTAGCCTATTTTTGTGATGGATGGTATACGGTGTAGACCAATCTTCACTTGTGCTCCTGATAATACTAATTAATATATTTTTATTGAAATTGAATACACCCCGAGAAAAATTTGTGTTGGTACTATTTACAGATCAATTCGGCGTATTGACATGTCCCCCTTAATGACAGTATTGGATGAATTATCTTTATAATACTGTGAAATTATTCTAGGAGTTCACTTTAATAGCAATATTTTAGCTGACGAAAATCTATTGCATCTAATGCGAGGCATTGGACTTTTCACAATTAATTGTGCCATGCCGACACATTTCACAAACACATGTGATACTCTTTTAGACCTGTTCTTAGTCAATGATACTTCAAAACGTATTCTTTATGACCAAATTTCGGTTCCTGTCTTCTTCAAACATGTCCTAATTTTTTTAATTTATGATTGTTTTGTTAAAACTTCTACTCAGCAATTTAAGTTTTGTGATTTTAGAAACATTGACTACATTTATCTTAACACAGCAGTAGATGCGATCGACTGGGATCTAATCTTCAGCATGCCATCTGTTGATGAACAAGTTTCTTTCTTAGAAAACAATCCAAATAATCCCTTTTATGAATTTGTGCCACTGAAGTAGAAAAAGATAAAAAAATTGAGGGAAGACCCTGGTTCAATGCCCGAATAAAAAATGTCAAAACTCCAGAATCTTTCACAAGGTATTGTACTTTAAAGAAAAGCGTTACACAATTGGTTAAGGAAGCCAAAATAAAATTCTATTCAGATAAGTTCACATCTGCTACGAATAGTAAAAAAGTAAAAATAGATGGAAAGAAATAAGTGATATCGGAATAGGGAAAACAAAAACTTCTCAGCAGTTGAGACAAATCTTGATGAACTCAACAAAAAATTTATAAATATCCCTGTGGAAATAATTATGTATATTACAGTCATACTACCAATAGCATCTTTTTTTCATTTCATTTTCATTCTTTCAGAGGATCAACCAGAAGTCTTGCATAGTTTCCTTTCTGTAAAATCAGAATGCAATTGGTGTTGATGGAGTCTGCCTAATTTTTGCCAAAGCCTTGCTTCTTAAAGTTTTACTTCACATAACTTACATTTTCAATACTGATTTTACTAAATCTATTTTTCCGTGTAGCTGGAAGAGAGCCAAAATTATTCCGATTCCAAAGATAGCACCGAGTTTCGGCCAATAGCTATTCTTCCGTTCTTATCTAAAACTTAAGAAAGATTAATTTATTCTCAAATCTCTAAATTTGTAGCAAAACACTTCTTTCCGACAAACAGTCAGGCTTTCGATCAAATCGTGGCTGTGTAACAGCATTAATAGAAGTTACAGAAGAAATTCGTTCTGCATTAGACATAAATAAAGTCACTCTTCTAACCCTTTAAGACCATTCCAAAGCCTTTGACTGTGTCGATCACAATATTCTGATATCAAAACTTAGAAAGTTATTCAGCTTTTCCACAACCGCCGCACTACCAATTGCTTCATATCTAAATGGGAGGTCGCAAGCAGTTTTCTCTGTTGATTCAAATTCTACCTTCCTATCGATCTCAAGAGGTGTTCCCCAAGAATCAATACTTGAACCGCTAATCTTTTTAATATATATTAATGATCTTCAAGCGGAACTAACAGGATGTGGAATCCACATGTATGCAGATGATGTTCAAATATTTACCGTCTGTGATATGGAATCAATAAGAAATTGTATAGCTGCTTTAAACTCGAATCTCTCTGCGTTAAGCAATTGAGCACTGAAAAATGTTGTTCAACTAAATCCAAAAAAAAAAATCCCAGTGTCTAGTAATGTACAAAAACCGTTTTGATACATCTATATTGCCAAAGGTACATGTCAATGGTGTAACTATAGAATTCACTGAATATGCTAAAAGTCTAGGAATAATCTTTAAAAGAACATTATCTTGGAGCGCACATATCAATTATACTGTCGGTAAGGCGTATGGTAGCCTCCGTGTACTTTGGTCTACCCAATTTTTTACCCCTTTCAAAATAAGAATACTACCCTACTGTACGGGTGCGATATTTTCTGCTTTCACTTTACTTTTTTCAAAATTAAAATCGAATTTCTTTGTTTTTTTTTGTTTTGTTTTTTGGAAAAGGCTTGAAAAGTTATAAAGAAGTTGGTTGTATCGTAGACATATCCGTAGATTTTGACGTGACAGTGTGTCTTTATCCTTGTCCTTTTTTTTCCCTATCCTTATATTTGTTCTGATAATTAACCTACTTCCTGTCCAAACCAAATTTCTGACCTTATCATTGTTCAAATCCTTTCCTAATCCTTGTTCCCCTTCTTTTCTAAATCTTTGTCCCAAATTTTGTCTTCGTGTGTTTAAATCCTTGTTATATTCCTTGTCCCATTTCTTGTGTCCCATTCTTGCTCCCATTTCTTGTCCCATTTCCATGCTTATATTTTTCTCAATCTTGTTTTAAATATTTTTTAAGCTATGTTTCAATCTTTGTCCTTTCCTCAGTCCTAGTCAAAGTCATCTTCCCAATTCTTGTCCTAATCGTTGTCCATTTTCAATACTCTAATCTTTGTCCAAATTTTATCTTGTTCCTGGTCCTAGTATTTGTCCAAATCCTTCCTCTCATGCCTTGTCTAATCATTTTCCTAATGCTTTTACAAATCCTTGCCCTAATATACGTCCTTATTTAAATTTTAATTTAATGATTTCTTTATTTTTGATTTTGATTTTGCATTTGGAGCATTCAAGTTACTTTAAGGGATTCTCTGAGAGGCCTTTTGACGCCATTAATTTTGTTTTGTTTTTTATTTTTATCATGTGACGGAAATCTTAGCCTTAGTTCTATAAAATTTACCGTAACGCCAATGGTTGTGGACTTATAATTTCATGCAACGTTTTTTTATTGTTGTTGCATTTTTACTGCATAAAGGCGGGTCATTTTTTTTTTTCGTAATGAGATCAAATAACTATTTTTTAGTGTAAAATTAAATTTTTTATAGCACTTCTACTTAAGCCCGTATGACACTTCATTTGTTTGCCCAATTTTAAAATCTGAAAAAAAGTGGCGGGTGGGCACGACAACAATAGTCTTGTCTATTGTGCGAGAATAGGATAGAAACATATTCAGTGAGAACGAATTTTGACTGTTGAGCGACATTGCTAGTTGGCGCTGATTTTTTTTTTCTTGCAAGGAGCTACATCAAATAAAAAAGTCTGGTATATTAAAATAAAATATTTTCAACTAAACAATAATCTTGTTGACAAACAACCATCAAGAAATCTTGTCAATACAAAGATAGGAGTATTTTCAAACTATAATATGGTTGCTATAACGAAAATAATATCTTATTAATAACATTTTCTGAAATAAATTCAACAACACTGATATTGTTAAATATACCAACAAGTTTTTTTTTTGGTGTAGTTGCGTTGAAACAAGAAGTTGACAGCAAATATTTTATCGAAACTTAACGACGAGCGAATTGAGAGAAACGTCAAAAACAATGCATTAAAAATGCAGTCCGTCCCACATTTTTTCCTCCAATTCGTACTATATGCGTACTCACTCACACCAATTGAATCTATGCATTAGTCCTATCTGAACTGCTCTATTTTCATTTTTATTGATAAAAAATGAGCAATTTAATGAAGTATCATACGGGCTTTAGCGCGTAAAAATTCCATGCATCAATATTGCTTTTTTACGCTACCTGACGTTAGGCCAAGTAAAATCCTTAATTTTTATTTTATTACATATAGAGGCCGAACAAAATCAAAAATCGTTGCGATTAACGACATCGCAAGGCAATAAAATGCATGAAAATGTATGAACACGTCCAGAATAAAATCGCAGGTCGGCAGCCGCAACGATATATCGCACAATTAGAATCTATTCTATTTTTGCTCTTGCGACCGACGATTTTCTCTCTGAGTGCTATTAATGTTGCCATATTTTTGCTAGAAATAGGGTATGTTCAAAGCCATATCTTTAGTTTTTATTGTCTTGAAGTTTCTTCTTTGTGTGTGTTGCGTATTCACACAATTAAAAATACCAATACATTGAAATAAAAAAGAAAAAATAAATAAAAAATACTAAATAAAAGCAACCCGTCGAAAGCAACGACAACCTTTGCAATCGTTTTATTCTGAACGTGTTCTCTGCGATTGACCACCAGAGAGGATCGTCGGTAGCAACGATTTTTGATTCTGTTTGGGGCATGGTGTAATAATAATAAGGTGTTAGTGAGTTTTTGAAAACACCAAGAATAGTTCTTTCTTTTAAAAAAATTGAGAGCGAAAGAGAGGAACTGTTGATAATTGTCAAATTGTATTATTTGTTTGAGTTGCTAGATAATGATGTGTTATAGTTTTTATAGGTTATTGTGCGAATTAAGTTTAAATAAGTATTTGATTCAATTAATTGCGCCATGTTGTGTTGACAAAAAGTTATTGCATTTGCCTTCGCCCATTTATCAAGTTCGCCATTAAATGGTTTTGCCATTTTATCAAAAACGTTCGGTGGAAGGTGGTTCTAGAACATATCGCTGAACATATCAATGCCTCAACAGATAATAGCCACCAAAAGAAGTGGACATGTCATTGAATTTCGATCGACTGCACGTTAGCTGATTTATTTTCATTCCAATTCACCATCAGCTGTTTTTGACAGGAGCGGGGCGAAATAAATTATTATTTTGAGAGAAGTGTCAAACACACTAGCACCTTATTGTAATAATAATTCATGGTATAATAATACAAGGTAGCATTGACAGTTGCTTAGGAAATCATCTACTGTCAAAAAATATACTCAAAAAGAGAGCGCTCACAATCCGCCATTGAAAACACAAGCAATGTTGAAAACGTTGAAGTGAAAAAAAACAACAACCACAGCAGCTGCTGATGTATTTCCACAAAAAGCTGTTTTTGACAGTTTATGTTTTCCTGTTGAAGAGAAAATAAGCAGTTGTCAATGCTACCATGTATTATTATACCATGATAATAATTAGTTAAAAAAACATGTTTTGGGCTCTTAACGTGTCGCATATACACACCGTTAAATGATTGATGCATTTTGGTTTTTGTAGCGACTCTCTTCGAGGTCTCATGACTGCATGAATATTTTCTCTTTCTCTATTTTTGTCATGAGATCATCGAAGACCACGGCTCCAATTTTTGTTGGGCAAAATAATGTGGAATGCTAAGCGAAGAGAGAGCAGCAATTTGCAAAACTTGAAAAGGAGAGAGATTCAAACTACAGCCATGGGTATGTGAATGCATACATTTATTTTGGAATGCAATTATAACATAATATATTTAATTTATTTTTGTTTTTCGGCACATCTGTGGCACAATAACTTTAGAATTATATAAGTTTCATATCCTTGTTTTATTAAAAAAAAAAAAAAATTGTTTATTACAATTATTAAAAAATGTACGACAACATTCGATGTTTGAGTATTAATATTTAAGATTTATTTTTGCCATTTTTGTTAAGTTCGCTGAACTGTCATTTCTATTTGTCATTTCTATTCGTGGCATAGAATGTCAAAATAATAAAAATAATTTTTTTAAAGAGACATTTTTAAAAAATTTAAAAATATTGCTTTTCATGAATTTATATTTGTAGAAAGGATTATTTTTTTCTAAAATCATAAAAATAAAGGTGTCGTGTTGTGAAGTTGTATGTGGATATTCAAATTAACGTAAATGCTCAAAAGAAGATTCATATCCATAGTTAAAATGCAAAAAATTAGTAAGTTAATTAGTAACTCGAAAAGTTACTAGCCGAGCTTAACTATCTTTAGCATTATTACCCAAAAATATTACGAAATTACACAGTGCTTCCTTTATGCGTAGTTTACCTGAAAATAAAAGAAATAACATTTTTTTATTAAAAATAAAACTGTTGTTTTGATTGTTAATAAGAGTTTTAATAAAAATTTAAACATAAAATAATTTGAATAATTATTTTTAGAGAATATCATTTGACTGTTTCTTGAATACCTTCTGATCAAAAAATAACCCGAATTTCCCATTCAAACAAACCACACTTGAGATGGTAAAAAAAATATTTTTTTTTTTTTTTTTGGTTGGAACATCTGTCATCTGCTACTCAGCTACTCAAACATCTAAGCGCCATTTTCTTATTTTTTATAATATCTATATGAACCTCCTTAACCCATTGGTACAATAAAATTTTGTCAGTCTCGAATAGCTTAGGAGATAAAAATCTTGAAAGTTTAAAAAATTCATATTTTTCGTAAACGAAAATATTCATATTTTTATACAGAATAGTAGATAATTTTACTTTACTTTTCCGAAAGAATTTATTTTCAATTTCGTTAATTTGCCTAAGCGAGCGCACATTGCACATTTGCATACGTTTTTGTCAAGCAAAAGTAATGTGTGACGTCATGCACTCAGTTGAGAAAGAGAGCATTAGATAACGGGACTGCGGAACGCGTAATCTTGTTTCTGTTGGGACGACTGAGGCGATAAAGAAGGATTCACAAAAGGACCTGAAGGCGATTTCAAAATCAGCCTATAAAAAACGTTTTCAAGATTAGAGGAAGCTTTGCAACATGCATATTGCTTGTAATGCAGATGACTTTGAACTAATAATATGAATATCAATTGAACCGTTTTCGCTTTATTGAAGAATTCTGGGTAATTTTTAAGATATAAAAAAATACATACCTAGATAGGTATAAAATTAAAGAGGGTATAACTAAGAAATAAATAAAAAAAATTTTAAAATAAGCAGAAACTATCAATCGCTATATAAGTGCAAGAGCTTAAACAAAAAAAAAATACTTTTTACTCTTTACTTCTTAAAAAAAATTCTAAAATTATATAAAAATGTCTTTTAAAGTTCGCTTCAAACCCTAATCGCCCAACATTCTTCAATCGCTATAGCAAATACAAAAGCTATCGTTGTAGCTTGTTGCTATCTGTGACAATCTGGCAGCGTCTTTATCGTTGACTACTGTGCGTTTTAAGCACCGGTGACTCTATATTACGCTATGTACGCGCCAGCCACGGCGGTCACATGCCCGAAAGAATATTCAAACATTATCTACAATGATTAGATTATTAATCATCATATTAATCTACAATGTAGATTCTACATGTTAAGAAAATTGTTATGTTGTTTATTTCTTTAAAACGCCAGTCATCAAAAAAATATGTGTGTGTCCACCACGCACGGTAGAAGTGAATCTTTAACCCCAAAAAGTTGATTCTAAAGTGGTTAATTGATTTACTCTTGATTATAGTCCCACTAAGAAAGTCCAATTTCATATAATGGCAAGAGTAAGTTAAATCTGTTTTAATCAGGGATCGTAATTATTATAAGCGATATCCAAAAACTAAAAGTTTAATTTTTATTTTTAGATTTTTATTTTATTGCCCAACAATAAAAATTATCTTACGATTCAACAATAAAAATTACCTTACGATTCTTATTGTTGTGATCATAAATAAAAGTTATTTTTTTATTTTTACTTTTCTGTTCAAGAATAAGAAATATTTTTGAGTTTTATTATTTTGCTCAAAATAGAAGTTTTTTCGCAATTTTTATCTTACGCTCAAAAATAAAAATCATTTGTGCTTATTTTTTTTTCTCAAAGATAAAACTCAAAACACCACACAGCTTTTTTGTTGGCACATGTCAATTTTAATTCCCCACACCTGAACAGGTGGGCTTTAAGAGAGGGCTGGAGAGGGTTTATATGTATGACCGACTGCTATTACTTTTGCAAAAGAAACATTTTTCCCTTAGGGACCTATTCCCTCCGACCACTACTTAGGGCGGCTCCCATACAAATATTATGATTTTTGTATATTTACTCTTTACACCCGAACGGGGGGCTTTAAGGTATAGCCTGAGAGGGTTAATATGTATGACGGACCCCCATTACTTTTGCAAAAGAAACATTTTACCCTCGGAGACATATTCCCTCCGACACCTCCTTATGAGGCTCCCATGCAAATTTTATGATTTTTTTATATTTATTCCCTACACCTGAGAATAAGGCTTTAAGGGATGGTTGGAGAGGGTTAATATGTATCATAAAACTATGTGATATCTAGAATTTTGTATCAAAAACATAAAGATATAAGGAAAATAAATGCAATACAAAAATATATTCTGTGTTCTCTTTATTCCTTGGTGAACACACTATTTAAACAGGCATCACTGCAATCTGCTTTTCTGCGGTTAATCAAAGAGTGTGCAACGAGATGAATGTTATATAGTACTCGTTTCGATTTTCTGAAATTACTGTACTGTATTAAAAGGTTGAAATATACTTTAAAATGTTGTGCAACTCTGTCACTTAGCAGCAGTCAGTGTTTGTCTTTTTGTTTAAAGTTGAGGTTTTCAATATGAATATCAAAGACATGCTTCATATGTTTCGAATTTTTATGGCAATATTATAATTACTCGGTGTGTGAACCATTCAGTTGAAAAGCTACTGTGTCCATACTATATTATAATTATTTAATTTTGCGTAACACTATGTGACAACTTCATTTTTATTTGTATAAAATTTAGTTATACACCTTGTATTTTTATAAGTAAGATACATGTAACATTGTAATAAGAGTGAGCGAGAAACGAGAAGCAACACTTTGCGAGAGGTTACTTAAGAACACACCAGTAATGCCAGAGAGACGAACTGGAATTTACCACTATTTGGGAAAAAATTTACCACTTTCGGAGAAAATTTACCTTTTCCCAAAATAAAAAATAAAATAAAAAATTTTTAAATGATTAACAACCGTTCTAATTTTTTTGTTTGTATACATATATTTATCTCTCATCAACAAGCTAACCGTCAACTCTTGACGTGTGTAAACTATTTTGTTTCGCTATTTTTTAATTTAATTCATTTGTTGCTTTTACCCCTTTTACATTGGTTCTCTTTTGAACCCGAAAAGTTGACGATACAACTCAAGCGTGCCGTTAATTTTTTCCCCCTTCTTAGTCAATTCGCCGCAATTAGCCAACAAACTCGAAAAATTGCTTTCAATTATTGACCAATGTAAAAGGGGTCTTTGTTCAGCAACTAAAGATGGATAATTCTGATTTTTTTTTTATGACATAGGATGATTCACAAGAATATTAAGCTACTTGTGAGAATGTTCACTGAGGTAACAGTACTGCCAATAACTCGAAAAATTAACAAGTCTAAAAAAATTATTATTTCCGCAAAATTTACCACTTTTGGTCAAAAATTACCCTTTTTACCTCTGCCCAAAAAATGAGTCAAAAATTACCTGAATTAGGTAAATTTACCTCAATCTGGCAACACTGGTACACACACGCATACGCAACATGCTCTATATCATAACAGTAAGAAAAAAGAGAGAGAGAGAGAGAGAGAAACAGAGAAGGCATACCAAGCAACCCAAGAATGATAGAAGCCTTGTTTCTTGTTTCTATCATTCTTTCAAGCAACCTAAAGAAGTCAACTTACAAAACCATTCGTACATCAGAGCGCCGCGTGCAGCCACAAGCGAAGGCATAAAAGACCAGTCACAGCATCGAAGCGATCTCTTGTTTATCGTACAGTCAAAGTGATCGGACGTTCGGAAGCGCAAAATTGGTGAGTGTAACCTTGTGGAGTCAGAGTTATTTTCGATTTATGTAGACATATTTCCGGTGGTTAAGTTTCCTTCCCCAATATCGTAATCAAACTTCTTCTGCCACAGCGATAGTCAATTAATCACACTTCTTAAGCCGCAGTGGTAGTTAATAGTTTCAAAACAAGGTCACACAAAACCCAGAGAGCGCTCTCGACAAGCGTAAACACCGCTTGAGTCAATCAAAGCAACCCCGCGAGCACGCCCCAGCCTCAGCAAGCACACCGACGTCGTCGTGTATCCATTAACGTCAAAACTGGCCGTGACCTATGCCACATTTTCAACTTCGCCACAGAGTCTCCAAAACATTACCTACTACCACCAGTCAAGGTCACCGTGTTTATACCGTGTATTATATTCATTTACCTCAAAAGCTGCTATGACCTACGCTTCAACTTCGCCACAGAGCCTCCGAGACATCACCACTACCGCCAGTCAAGATAATCGTGTGTATACTTATTAACCCCAAAAGCGGCAGTGACCTAAGCTTCAACTTCTCCACAGAGCCTCCAAGACATCACTTACTATCGCTATGTATATAAGTCACTAGGATTAAGCCAAATCTTGAATTGTCAATAAAGAATTATCACCTTATAAGCGAAAGGTTTCTGCAACGAACGCTGGACACCGGCGAGTTTATCCCAGCTCTAAATCAGGAAAACGAAACTTCGTTACAACTATGTGAAAAATAGTGTTTCAAAAATGTTTCATCGGTTTTACTACCCACGCAGCTAAAGAAGTTGCACTTAAAAAAAAAACATTAGAGACGTTTTCCGAACTCGGAGATAGCTGCTGAAGCAACGGAACTACAATTTTGTGAGATGAGTATAAGTGCTATGGAAAAAAATTTGATATGCCAATAAAGGTCTGCTATAAGCCCTTGCAAGAAAATTTATATAAAAAATTTGCAAAAGCAAAAGCAAAACCAAAAGCAAAAGCAACAGCACCAGTAAAAGCAAAAGCAAAAGCACCAGCAAAATCAAAAGTAAAAGCAAAAGCAAAAGCAAAAGAAAAAGCAAAAGCAAACGCAGAAGCAAAAGCAACAGCACCAGTAAAAGCAAAAGCAAAAGCAAAAGCGAAATCAAAAGCGAAAGAAAAAGTAGAGGCAAAAGCAAAGACAAAAGCGAAAGCAAAAGCAAAAGCAAAAGCAAAAATAAAAGCAAAAGCAAAAGCGAAAGAAAAAGTAAAGGCAAAAGCAAAGGCAAAAGCAAAAGCAAAAGCAAAAGCAAAAGCAAAAGCAAAAACAAAAACAAAAACAAAAGCAAAAGCAAAATCAAAAGCGAAAGAAAAAGTAAAGGCAAAAGCAAAAGAAAAAGCAAAAGCAAAAGCAACAGCACCAGTAAAAGCAAAAGCAAAAGCAAAATCAAAAGCGAAAGAAAAAGTAAAGGCAAAAGCAAAAGCAAAAACAAAAGCAAAAGCAAAAGCAAAAGCAACAGCACCAGTAAAAGCAAAAGCAAAAGCAAAATCAAAAGCGAAAGAAAAAGTAAAGGCAAAAACAAAGGCAAAAGCAAAAGCAAAAGCAAAAACAAAAGCAAAAGCAAAACTAAAAGCAAAAGAAGAAACAACATCAACAACAACAACACCAACACCAACAACAACAACAACAACAACAACAACAACAACAACAACAACAACAACAACAACAAAAACAAAAAACGAAAATACAAAAAAAAAACAACAATAACAACATATAAAAAACGAAAGAATGGTCCAAAACAGTGGTCATCAAACTCTACAGTGTTGCCAGATGCCTCTCATCATTTACCCCTAGATTGGATTTCAAATCCCCCTAAAATTCCCCTAAAATTTTTTTTCGAGAAACATACAAAAATACAGTTGTAAATAACATAAAATTTATTGAGTTAAAACTACAGCTTCAAGGGTAGCGCAACTGCAATGCAAATAGCTGATGTGTTTCTATGTATTTAAAGGCCTGAGCTGTTTGACGTCTTCAACAAGCTCAGGAAGTTGCTTTGTAGTTGCTTTTTCAATTGTCCAAACTGAAATTGGCCTTAAAATTTAGTTATACCATTGAAAGCAGGCTCCGTCTCCCATTTGTTTGTATATTTTTGGGCATACCTTTTCTTTTCGTCAGTTTTCCCCATACTTGCTTTGTTTTAAATATTTACCCAGAGTTGTAAGTTAAGCGCGAAGCGAGTTTGAAGTGAAGTGGGAAATGATTGGTAATTTATTTGAAGTGTTGCCAATTCAGCTGTTTTTATAAAGTGTTGCTGAAATTGCTTTTTACACAATATGGAGGAATAAGTATTTTTCCTAAATTTTTTGCATAGTTTTAAGGAAAAGTAATAAATCTTTATTTCCAAATGTAAACTTTCCAAATACCCCTAAAAAACCCCTAGAAAATTGGAAGTCACCCTAAAAAAACCCCTAAAGATTTATTACCCCTAAAAATTCTCAAACCCGTAAAAAACCCCCTGAATCTAGGGGGAATTCCCCTAACCTGGCAACACTGAAACTCTATACAAGCATACTTTTTTTATGTATAAAAGCTCATTGAAAGCTTTGCACTGAAGAAAATACTACTTGAGTCTCAGTCCAGCTTTCATGCAAGACGATGGTTCGCTTGTTTAATTATTCATTGGCGCCGGAAAAAATTTTCATCTGGTGTATTATAAATCTATGAGAGAGGCGTGAGGGGGAAATGTTTGTAAAAAATTTTGCGTATGCGTACTATTGTTCATAATAACATAATTCATATCGAAGAAACATATTAACATTCACTATTTTATGCACTGTTACAAAGAAGGAGAAAACTTTAAAATAGTAAAGGTTAATTTCATAATTTAATTTAAATTTTTAATATTCAATTTTTATTTAGAAGTGTCAATACTTTCTATACGAAGCTGTGTCGTTTTTGTTTTTTTTTTTGTTCTTTTGTTTTTTTTTTTTTTAATTCTTTAGGTTTTTTTTCGTTTTTGATTTAATTAAACCATAGATTGAGGTTCAGAAAAAATAATTTCTGCAAAAGAAAATTAGAACTCCCATTCAAGTAGAGACATTTTGCATAGAAATAGCAAAAACTGATATTTTTATGAGTGTAGCATAAGTTGCGTATGCGCAGTAAAAAAAAACAATCTAACAAGCATGCATGTGCCGCAGGTCTACTCTGCATGAAATTTCAATAGATACTGACGCAGTTCAGTGCTCGTCCGTGAGTTAATATGTATACAGAAAGCTTTTAAGCACAAAAGCTCAAATGCCCGCGGGCAAAGGCTTTGATGATCACTGGTCCAAGAACAAAAAAACATAAATACAAACAAAAAAAAAAACAGAAATGCGAAATCGCCCAAGTCTTATCATTGTTCTCGGGAGATAAACTCCGCTTTTACGAAATTAGCAGAGTTTTCAAAGCCCACTTTTTTTCAATGCATCTTATACTATTGTCTATGTAGTCTCTGCCTACAGAGTGATAATGCAGGTCATGTCATTCAAATGAAAAATCACCCAAATTTGTATGGAAAACAAATTTTATGGAGCCGATTTTTTGTGGCAACCAATACTGGTCACAAACAACAAAATAGCACAAAGAAACCGGGCTATGAAATAGAAAACACACACTTTTCCAAACTAGGACAGGGATTCGAACAAGGATTAGGTCAAGTAATTTGGACATGGATTAAAACAAGAGTTTGGACATGAAGTATAAAAATTATCAGGATAAAAAAGAATAACGGAAGGATGAGGATGAGTTAAGGAACAAAGGAAATGATAGCGTAAGAATAAGGACAAGGATACAGAAACACTGTCACATCAAAACATACGGATGTGTCCACTGCATAGCCAACTCTTTTCTTAACAAGATATGGCTCGGAAGCGTTTTTACACATAATTTACACCTTTGCTAGTGCACATTTAATGAAACCAGACGACGATTTCTCTTCGTCACTACTAATCAACTGTAGTTTTCTCATTGTTGACATTTTTGCAAAAGTTTTCGGCAGTTTTACAAAATAACCTTGTTACAGCTAATCTCAACCAGCCTTCAACCAAAACTGCTAGCATATCTGATGTCTATTTATAAATATTTTAAACTGATAAGACGGCTAATGGCTCAAAATTGACCACTTTCATTATCAGCTATTTATTTATGCTAAGATACCGAGCAAAGAAACAAGTGCCCGATAAGAACTTTGCAAACAGGAGCTAACAAGAGCTTGGAAAAAAACAACAGCTAACGTAATTATGAATGGCAGTAGTTTTTAAAATATTATATTTTTATTGTTAAGTAAACGTTCACGGAACAATGACGACGACTGCTGCTCTACTCAATACTCAGTGTCAGTCGCAGAGTGCTGGGACAGTAACCAACCTTGTGGCTGCATTGGTGCAAGCATTATTTGTTGCGCAGTGTTCTATATCGCATCCAGATACATGGCCACAGGACTATGGGGATGCAGCGATGCAGCCTGGTGGATTGGATGACTTTGATTTTGTAGTAATTGGAGCGGGTTCTGCGGGCTCTGTCATTGCCAGTCGCTTAAGTGAAAATCCCGATTGGAAGGTCTTGGTTTTGGAAGCAGGTGGTGATCCACCTCATGAATCAGAGGTGCCCATGTTCTCTCATGCCATACAACATTCGAACTTCACCTATAACTACTGGACAGAGCCGACTGGGAAGGTAAATCAGGCAATCAAGAAAAAAGCCTGCTACTGGCCACGTGGCAAAGTAATCGGTGGCTCTGGTGCCATCAACGCAATGCTGTATGTGCGCGGGAATCGCAAGGACTACGATAATTGGTTACATCAGGGCAATCCTGGCTGGGGTTGGGATGATGTTTTGCCCTATTTTGAAAAATCCGTGACACCGGCAGGCGATGCCACAAGACCGCAAGGCTATCTAACACTCGATGAGTATGAACGCTCCCAAGAAAATACGCTTGAATTTATATTCGCTGCGGCTGAAGAGCTAGGTACTCCCTATGTGCCTGTCTTCACTGAGGGCAGCGAAATAGGCTTTAGCTATCTGCCAGGCACAGTCAAAAATGGACATCGCATGAGCACCGGGAAGAGTTATTTGGCAAAAGTAGCTGAACGTCCTAATTTACATGTTATCAAGAATGCGCAGGTGACACGCATTAATTTCGATGCTTCTGGGAAACGCGTTGAGTCAGTCAGCTTTTTGATACGCAACCAGCATGAACTACGGGTGAGTGCAAAGAAGGAATATGTACTATCGGCAGGTACTATAGATTCTGCCAAACTGCTAATGCTCTCAGGTGTGGGCCCCAAAAAGCATTTAAAAAGCCTGCAGCTGCCAGTGGTGCACGATTTGCGCGTTGGCGACAACTTGCAGGATCATCTGCTTGTGCTGCTCTTCTTTAAAATGGATGCCAGCACTGCAGAACCAATAAAAGAAAAGGCATTTCTGGACGACATTTACGAATACCTGATTCACAGACGCGGTCCATTTGTCGACCATAAGACAGGCTCGCTGACTGGCTTTGTTAATACTTTGGAAGGATCCAACAGCCCATATCCAGATATTGAGTATCACAATTTATTCCTAAATCGTGGTAGCTTTGATAGTCTACAAATGTGGGGCAAAGGCATTGGTTTAGATGACGTCTATCTTCAACACTTACAAAAAATACTGAATAGCTCAAATATGCTCATAGTTTTCAATATATTGTCACATCCTAAATCAATCGGCAGCTTACGTCTACGCAGTGCCAACTATCAGGATACACCAAAGATCTTCGCAAACTATATGGAGGAGCCCGAGGATGCTGCGACCCTGCTACGCGGCATACAATACCAAATGAAAATGGAGAAAACTAAGGCCTATGCTGCAAGAGGAGTGGAATTGCAGCAGATTCCGATCGAGGAATGTGATCAGCTCGAATTCAAGACCGATGCATATTGGCGCTGCTACATGAAGTACTTTACATCTACATTGTACCATCACACTGGCACCGTTAAAATGGGTCCTGCAACGGATCACGCAGCCTGTGTGGATCCACGGTTAAATCTACATGGTGTTGAGAACTTGCGCGTGGCAGATGCCAGCATCATGCCCAATGTTCCAAGTTGTAACACAAATGGGCCGACTATTATGGTGGCCGAGAAGGCAGCGGACTTTATTAAAGAATATTGGCAGATGCAGCAACGCGATGAGCTGTGATAAAAATGGCTGAATTTAGCTGAAGTTGACGTCAAGAGTTTATTTATGATTATTATAGAGATTATTTATGATTATATTTGCCATGTCATAAGTTTTACTTTCTTGTTACTTGAAAAAAAGTATTGTTATTTTATTTCGTATAAATTAGAGCCTTTATTCTTTACTATTAAGTTATTGTTTTACAGTTAGTATATTAATATTAAAATAAAGCATTTTATTGATAAATTATAGTTTGAAGTTGTGTTGATTGCTGTTTAACAAGGTTTAACAAACTTTATCAGCTGCCGATTATTTGACAGGAACCACTAAGTTGATAAAGATTTTACTTTTAATATCTTTATCTGTATATATATTATCTGTAACTAGTATATAAAAGAGTAAGATTGTGGGTAAGTATGGTGATATCATAGCTGTAAACTGGAAAGCATCTGGATAGATTTCGATGATTATTTCTCTCTCAGGCATTTTAATAATCCTAGATGGACATAGGCTATTTGAGGCGCTCAGAGTCAAAGTGGTCCAACCCACAAAAATGTTTTTTAGGATTATGCTAGCAGACATGCTTATTAAGGTGGGTCACAAAAAAAAATATCAAAAGACCGCCCCTCATTTGAAAGCTTATGTTAAGGGGATTTTAGTAGCATACAAATTTTTTTTTTAGGTGGACCCGAAATCTTCCCCAAATGGTCTTTTTTGTATAACTTCATCAGTTTTTATCCGATCGTAAAAAAAAGTATGTCGTTCGATAGATCTCAACAAGGACTATACTTCGTTTTAACAACACTTTTACCTCCGATTCCATCTTTGTCCAGATATTTCAACTTTTCGTCTGATTTCCTTAGTAACCCCAAAACTTCCATTTTTGTTTTTAAGAAAATAAAAGTTCGTAAAAAATTCGAAAATAAATTAAACTTTTGTGAAGAAACTTTTTGATTTCATTCGTAGGAAAAAAAGTTACAGCGAATTAAATTTTCAGTCAAGTTTGGCTTCGTTTTTAGGATTTAGCTTTCGGTTCATCTTCGTTTGCCTTCGTTCATCTCCGTGTTTGTTCGTTAGTCTTCGGTTCAGCTTCATTTGGTTTCGTTTTTAATACAACGTTTCTTTAAAATCGGTCCAGTCGATCAGGCACTATGGAGTCATATATATTTTATTACTTGAAGCGCCCTCTATCGAAAGTTTTTGAAACTTCTCATAGCCTATCTTTTAGTCTTGAGTCAGGAGAATCTTTATACTAAATGCCAACAAACTTGGTCCAGCCGTTTAGTCTGAAATTTATTACTGCATAGAAAAACAAATCAACAAGCTAAATCCTAAAAACGAAGCCAAACTTGACTGAAAATTTAATTCGCTGTAACTTTTTTTCCTACGAATGAAATCAAAAAGTTTCTTCACAAAAGTTTAATGATTTTTTACGAACTTTTATTTTCTTTAAAACAAAAATGGAAGTTTTGGGGTTACTAAGGAAATAAGACGAAAAGTTGAAATATCTGGTCAAAGATGGAATCGGAGGTAAAAATGTTGTTAAAACGAAGTATAGTCCTTGTTGAGATCTATCGAACGACATACTTTTTTTTACAATCGGATAAAAACTGATGAAGTTATACAAAAAAGACCATTTGGGGCAGATTTCGGGTCCACCTAAAAAAAATTTGTATGCTACTAAAATCCCCTTAACATAAGCTTTCAAATGAGGGGCGGTCTTTTGAAATATTTTTTTTTTCCATATGGGGTGACCCACCTTAATGCTTATTGATGTTATATTTTGGGATAAAAAAGAGTTCCTAAAGATTTTGGCTCTTTTAAAAAAATATATTTTGGAAATGTTTTCATACGAATATGATCATAAAGCAATTAATAAATTGATGATAATAAAACAAAATAGAAAAAATTAAAATGATAAGATTTCCAATATTAAATACACATATGTATGTAAATAACTTTAAAAATTTGACCAAGAAATTAATGGGAAAAGTTATTTAAAATTATTTTTTACTTTGTAGTGATTTTGAAGTCGGTTTTTTTTTTTTGTTAAAAAGTTTTTATAAGGGAAAATTTAATGAAACTTTGATCTTAAAATATTTGTTTTATTTATTTCTGAAAGTTTGTTGGTTGTTTTCAATTTCTGTCTCTTTAAAATTTCTATGAAAGTCCCTATTTCGAATCCCACCAACTTTATTGGCCGTACTTTATAATGATTCTACATAGCCCTTTACCAAATTACAACTCCCAAGTATCCATATTAACCAATATACAGTTGTTTCCTCTAAGTGACATACTCTATATATATAATCCCGTCCACTTTTGTAATGGTTCTACTTATCCACCTACCCACCACTCGCGAATCAAATATTAGTACCCTAATTTAATTTAATTTTTATTTTGTCTCTTGTCACCTCTGTCGAATCCAGCCCACTTTATAGATCGTGTTCTGTTATAATTCTACCTACTTTTGTACCAAAGTTCAGTATCCTAGTGGCAATATTAACTGAGATACAGAGTTTTTCTGATACTGTCAAGCCCTTTGTCGAATTCCTCCCACTTTATTTATCATGTTTTGTAATAATTCTACCCATTCTTGTAATGAATTTTGTTACCTTACTGTTAGTATGATATTATTCGAGGCAAATTGTTTTTATAATATTGCCACACCCCTTTTTGGAATAACGCCCACTTTATTGACCATAGTTGGTCATAATTGTTTCAATCCCCGTACTAAATTTCAGAACCCCAGTGTCAATATTATATGAGATACAGTATTATTTAAAAAATGCCACGCCCATTTGTCGAATAACGCCCACTTTATTGAAGCTAATTTTTAATACTTGTTTCTATCTCTGTACTAAATTTCAGAACCCTGAAACTAGGGTTATTCGAGATACAGTGTTTTTATAATATTGCCACACCCATTAGTGAAATAAGGCCCACTTTCTTGACTAAAATTTCGTATTTTATAACACAAGTATTCTAGTGTCAATATTATTCGACACATAGTGACACGCCCCTTCGTTGAATACGGCCCACTTTTTTGGACGGGCACCTCCGTGTTTATGGTTTCTATCTGTTGAGAAAAAATTACGGCAATCGGGCAAGTACTTTAGGAGCTATCGATGTACATAAATTTAAAAACAAAAAAGAGAGAAACCAATGAACTTGAGAACCTCCTCCTTTTTGAAGTCGGTTAAAAAGTTGCTAGAAATTCAGGTGAATCTTATAGCTCATTTCGTGCAAGACCGACACAACTTAAGAAATTTGGTTTTTTGAGTTAAATATATAGATATATGCGTTCTTATCATATCTTTAATTTGAGGGAATTCCAGACCGATTTGTTGTTAATTGACGGTTTAACATATAATTCTGTCGTTTTGACTTTTAGCAATTTTTTAAATTTTTCCATAATTTTTCAGCAACAACGACTTATGATATCATAAACCATTTTTTAAATGAAAATCCAAGAAAGTAATCTAACATTTTGTGTAGTTATAAAATACTAGCGGTACTATTTATATTTCGGGAATAGCAAATAATAACAAACATTTTTAAATGAAAGTGGCTTTATTGTTTTTAAAAATATTCCCTTTGATGATCAATTCACTTTTGCATTCGTTCAAACCATTTGTCGTAGCAGTTTTTCCATTCCTCTGGAGACGACTCCACGCAGTTTACCTTTGATATTCGGGAACAAGAAGAAGGCATTGGGTGCCAAATTAGGACTGTATGGAGGATGAGTGATCAATTCGACGTTTTGATTGCTCAAAAATGCACATATTTGACGAGATGAGTGAGAGCTCGCATTGTCATGATGGAGAATGATTCGTCTTTGGAGGTTGGTTTTGTGAATTTCTCCGAAGACTTCCGGCCAACAAATGGTCATGTACCATTAAGAATTGACTGTCTTACGTTGCTCAAGCGGAACAGTGGCCACATGACCCATTCGGTGAAAGAAACAGGCGACCATTTCAAATTATGGGGTATCCAATGAGAGCAAATTTTTTTTACAGATAAGTGTTCATGCAAAATCAAATGTATTGAAGTGGAACTAATGTGCAAGGATGCCTGTATCTCACGATATGTCACATGACGATCTTGCATTATTAGTTCACGTACTGTATCGATGTTTTGTGGCACAACAACCGATTTTGGACGACCTTCCCGGAATTCGTCGGCGACCGAACTACGACCACGATTGAATTCACTATACCAGCGATATACTGTGGTTTTTGATGGTGCTCTATCGTCATACAAGGAACTGAGTTCATCGACACATTCTTGTTGAGATAATCCACGTCGAAAGTTGTGAAAAATAATCCACACATCCACATCCACAATAATCCACTTCTCTTGAAATTTCCATTTTTTGAACAAATTGATTTTCTTAACTCACTGTAAACAAGAAATGCCCTACGCTTCTGTCATAAGGACAACAAGAAATGAAAATAATAAATTGGACCAACCTACATTTTCATATTAAAATTAAAAATTTCGTATTCGACAAAGTGGTTAAGCCCACAATTTTTTTATTTTTAAAACAATAAATAAAAAATTTCAAATATCACTTCAAAATTAATTTGATTTTATGTAGATATAAACCAACTTCGGAAATTTTTAATCTGGACTTTTTCTCTTAAAGCAACTTTAAATTCATTAATATTTTGAAATAAATTTTTTTCGATAACTTCATTATGTGGGTTGGACCACTTTGACTCTGAGTGCCTCATTTATATCTCGGTATCAAATTTAACACTAGGTGTACCATAAGTTGACATATTTCTACCAAAGGGGAAAAAAATTACCCTCACGGTCTTTAATTAGAAAACCTTTAAATTTATCTACCTATTATGAAGTCTTATTATAAATTTAAGGTTTCTCGCGGCATTTCACTTTTCTACCTTATCGACGAATATTTTTGAACCAAAATGTCAGGAATAAATCTTGAATAGTTATACTTAAATAATGAAAAAAAAATGTTCGTCTAAAATAAAAAACAGATAGTTTTAAACGTAATTTACCTGAAAATAAAAGAAAAACATTTGTTTATTAAAGAGAAAACTGTTGTTTTGATTATTAATAAGAATTTTAACAGAAATATAAACATAAAAAAATTTGAATAATTTCTCCAGAGAATATGATGTGACTGTTTCTTGAATTCCTTCTGACCAAAAAATAACCCGAATTTCCCATACAAACAAACCAAGCATGAGATAGTCAAACATTTTTTTTTTCTGGTTTGGAACATCTGTCATCTGTTGCTCAAATATCTGAGCGCCATTTGTCAACAGTTTATGCGTGATAGCAACTCGTGATTTCTTCACTAGAACATCGCAAAGTGGGATTTTGACAGAAAAAAATCAATTTTCCGACCATTCTATTTTTATAATATGGTCATGCAGACTTAAAGAGAAATGTTTAATTACAAAGACTCATCCATTAATGCTTTCAATAAAATTTATTTTTTTCTTATTAGAAAAAAATGAATCAAAGTCATAGGCGGATATAAGCAAGAAATTGATTTAAATTTTATAATTTTGCAACTTAGCAGTGTATTTGAGAAAACAAAAATTTTTTACTAGGAAATTATTATAATTCTTTTATAAAATGATACTTTATTGCCATTATTCTAACGAACAATTTTGTAGATTACATGCATATTTTTAAAGTTATCAGAAAATCAAAATTGGTTAATGGAAATTTATTTTTCTATTTTCTATGAAAAATATAAATTAAGCTTGGTCTTCCTCGGTCTTCTCATAATGATATTATGAGTTCTGGGAATTTTTTCTTTAAATCTATATCTATATCTATATCTATATCTATACTATTATATAAAATGAAAGTGAAAATTTTTTGTGTCCGCAAAACTCCAGAAGTACTGGTTCGATTTTTTTGAAATAAGTTTTCAAATATCACATTTGTGCTACAAAAGGTTCATTGGTTATTTTCTTTACAAAATTTCAATAATAAGTATATTTAATTAAAGTGTTAAGTTTTTTTAAAAAATCATCCACAATGTAATGCATTGCTTGATCGTTAGCTTTTCATGCGTTTGTGCTGCGAGAGCCTCAATAAACTGCATGTTGCTCTCTACTCTACTCTTTTTGTTCTCAGCAAACACAAAACAAACAAACAAATACATATACATACATACTTTGCTGCGCTTAACAGGCCGGTTACACAGGCCAGTGACAGTGAAAGTGCGAAAGAATACATGTACTGTTCGAATAATTCGAAAAATTTCGAACTTTCATGCTAGTAGCAAGACGTGCTACACATGCAAGTGAAAGTACATTAAAAAAATTTCATCTTATGCGAAGGTTCTCGCTACTATTGCAGTTTGCGTCATATTTATTTCCAATTTACGTTTGTTTTCAAAATGTCGTCGAATGCGAAGGTGCTAGCCGCGATTGCAGTTGTTTATCAACTTAAAAAATTAGAAAGTGAAGAAAAAGAGGAAAAAATAAATGGAAAACAAAGGAAAATAATAAATAGGAGATACTGGGTGAAGCCATTGTTAATTAAAAGGCCTGACCATGATATTGAAGCGCATTTGCTGAAGGACTGTTTATGGAAAGATGACGAGAGGGATTTCAGGAATTTTACTCGTTTAAATGTTCATCAGTTTGAAGAAATTCTGCATTTGGTAAGTTTTTCTATTGTTGAAATATGTGTAGCTTAGAGCCAAAACGGAGTGTATTCCTTTGAAGATTTTCAAAAAAGCAATTTTATTGGAAATCATGTATAAAAATACATTATCAACCACTTTTTCTAAAAAAGAGTTATGTAAAAAGGCAGTAAACTTCAAAAATAAAAAGCATTTTTAAATTTACACCAATCGGTATCATTCATCGCAATTAAATAATACCGTTTTGCTTTTCAGCTATGCACATATATCTTAAATTTTATAATATTTTTTACTGAAATACTAGGTTCATGGAAATTTGACTAAAAAAGACACGCATATGCGGACGGCAATACCTCCAAGAACTAAGCTTGCTATAACACTCCGTTATTTGGCCACTGGCGACTCATTGAGATCCCTTGAATTCTTGACTAGAGTGTCAAGAAGCACAATTGGATTGTTTATTCCCGAAGTTTTGAAAGCGGTTTATGGATCACTGAAAAACCAATACATTAAAGTAAGTGTTTGATATGGCAAGCATTTTATACTTATTAAAAATTTGTTGCATTAAAAATGTTTTTTTTTGGAATAATTAATAATCAATAGTTTTCAGACTTTGTGTGATTGAAACATAACACCTTATGTTTCTTTTATTTTATTGCTTTTATAAATTTAAATTCTTAAAAATAAAACTATAATTCATTTATAGAAAAATTCATGGTATAAAGCTAGGTCTACACGATACAACGGCTGTACAATCGCTCATCGTACAGCAGTTGGCTAATTCTACCATTCGACCGTGCAATATTGCAACAAACTCGTCGCACGCTTACATCCAAACGATACAATAATCGCACACAACCGTCAAATAGCAACCGATATTGGTACAACCGTTGTATCGTGTAGACCTAGCTTAAGGAACATGGTAGGTTACGTAAAGAGAACAAGCAAAATGTAAAAGGTGTCCGATTTTCGATGAAATGACCTAAAGAGAAAAGGGTTTATTATAATTTTTTAAGAATTTTTGTATTGTTAAAGTTATTTTGATTTTGACAATTTTTACCATTATTGTTTTTTTGATGTATTATTATGTTGTGATATAGTCTTAAGAGTTGGAAAAATCAATTTCTGCATCGGAAATTGCGGTACTTAAAATGTCGGTGAAGCAGGTTGCATATTGATGTTCGTTTTTATGAGGTGTCGATGTTGACTGAGTACATTCAACTGAAGCGAACATTGATGTTTGGGTACTCTCTATTGGACGCAACGATGGTGACGCTGCAAATCGGGCACAGTCGGCCGAGCTACTTAGTGACGATTTACTTAATGAGAATGTTGGTGTAAATCTCGTTGGTTTCTTAACGTGTTTAATTTTTCTTTGCGTTATTAAATTTTGGATTTCTCCCATTAGTGAATATGATTCTTCTTCGGGTAACTTTTGAAGCTGCATACCAACACTAGCACCAAATGTTGTAAATTCATTTTCTTTGTCGGCAATATTTATTAATTTGTCCATTGCTTCGTCTAATTTTGAGTTTTGCTGGTTTGGACGATTCGACGGTCCAATCTCTGAATCTGAATAGTTGCTTGGGTTCGTCACAAATTCCTCCTCAATGAATTCATTAAAATCAAAAGAATTCTCACTAGTCTAAAAGAAAATATTATTAATTTACATTTTAATCGAACTGTGAAATTGCTTATTGTTATATCATTGTATTATTTAATAGGTTCCTGGCTCGGAGGAAGAGTGGAAAAAGATAGCCGATGATTTCAATTACCTATGGCAATTTCCACATACCCTGGGAGCTTTGGATGGGAAGCACATAGAAATAACTGCCCCACCAAAATCGGGATCCCTATTCTACAATTTCAAAGGGTATTTCAGCATCGTTCTTTTTGCAGCAGTGGACGCGCATTGCCGATTTACTTTTATAGATGTTGGTAGTAATGGCAAAGCTTCGGACAACACTATATTCCAAGATGGATTTCTGCATAATGCTTTGGAAAGAGGAGATTTGAAAATTCCGCAACCTAAGGAGCTTGTCTTGGGTCAAGGCAATAAAGCTCCGTTTTTTTTTATTGGTGATGACGCTTTTAGCTTGGACAAAAATGTTATGAAGCCTTATAGTAGGTCATTAAAGCTAAGTATGCAACAGGAAATTTTTAATTATAGGCTTTGCCGTGCTAGGATGGTAGTAGAGATGGCGTTTGGAAGATTAGCATCCAGGTTCAGAATATTTTATCGACCAATTGCATCCTTGACATCAACAATTGATTTAATTGTTATGACCACTTGCGTTTTGCACAACTATTTAACAAAAACTAAAACTGTACCGATGCCATGCGATTTTGAACTTGAAAATCTCCCTGATGTATTCACATCAATTGGAAAACAGCATACCAATACCTACAAGTATGCCTGTCGAAAAAGGGATGAGCTGGCGACTTATTTAACTACGGATGGAAATGTTGATTTCCAATGGGAAAAAATAAATATATCTCATTCCTCGTAATGGAAAGTATCCGCGTCCTTTTTTTGCAGGAAAAAATTAATAAACATTTTATTTCAATATTACTCCTACATTTTTATTAAATTATTAGTATAAGGTATATTTAACACAATTATATTAATTTTTTTAAACTTTAAATTAAATTCATTAAACTTTAATTAATTTTAAGTCACATGTATCTTTTTTTTTCTTTTTAACCCATTAAGTCCGGGAAGAGCACAATTTGAATATGATGTTTAAGACTTATTTTCTGCTATAAAAACTTGGAATAAAAAATTCCAAACATACCTATTCTACTATTTTTGGGGTCGCTCTTTCGATTGGTGCAGTCGGATTTGCATAATAATGACTTTTGGAACCAATATGGCGCATTTTAATTAAAAAATTAACGAAATTTTTTTGCGTTTTTCTTTTTTGTGAATCTTTTTCGCATAAATAAAGTAACTGAATCGGTGCCAAACTAAAACCAAAAGTGCACAAAATATCTAAAGTATAACTATGAATATTTTTTTTTTGGTTTGAATCAACCTTACCTCTTCAATATATCAATACGTAAAAAATTAACGTTATTAGGTAAATCGTAAATACCCCGTATAATAAACATTATCGCATTGGTTTCAGACATTTCATGAAATTTAATCAGCTACAGATCCACGATCTTAAATTTTGAAAATCTAACTTCGAATTCGTGATCAACGGCCTCAAAAACTCCCTTATACACATTTTCTTGTAATTTTGAAGATTTTATGAAATTCGGTCGGCCATATTGAATCCGCTATCTTAAATTTTGAAAATCTTACCTCAAATTCGTGATCAGCGATCTCAAAACCCCTTCTTTATATATTTTTGGGACAATTATATTATTAGAGATGTAAATTTTATTAATTATATTCATAATTTACCAAATAACGATAATTTTTTACGTATTGATATATTGAAGAGGTTAGGTTGATTCAAACCAAAAAAAAAATATTCATAGTTATACTTTAGATATTTTGTGCACTTTTGGTTTTAGTTTGGCACCGATTCAGTAACTTTATTTATGCGAAAAAGATTCACAAAAAAGAAAAACGCAAAAAAATTCGATATTTTTTTAATTAAAATGCGCCATATTGGTTCCAAAAGTCATTATTATGCAAATCCGACTGCACCAATCGAAAGAGCGACCCCAAAAATAGTAGAATAGGTATGTTTGGAATTTTTTATTCCAAGTTTTTATAGCAGAAAATAAGTCTCAAACATCATATTAAAATTGTGCTCTTCCCGGACTTAATGGGTTAAGCAGCTACTGAATAAATGAAAATAATTTGAAAATATTGCTATTTTCTTTGACTGATTGATTGATTTTGCCAATATACGTCTCTTGGTGCAAAAAAAAAAATTAGAAAATAAATCAAGTAAAGTGTTCCGAAAATTCACAGCGGCTACCATTCTCGGAAGCACAGATGCCAGAGCACAAACTTTAACCTTTTAGTTTTTATAAATAAAACAACATACTTACATAGTTCGCATTATCAGAAGACTTCCGAATGTTGATGGAGCTATCAAGGAAGCGCATTTCTTGAAACCAAAACACAGACGGCACATACATTTCATCTGTAGCTGATCCAGACTTTTTGGCATGAATCATTTTCCTCCTTTCAGCTGTGTAGGTATTTCTTAGCGCACGTATTTTTTTCTTTACAATGTCCACAGGCAAAGACATTTCCTTTGCTATTGCATCAATGGCCTTAACTTTTAGGTCATTGCGCCTGTAGGCAGAAATGCTCATGTTCCACAATAAATCATTGGAGCGATACAGTTCAATCAATTTAATGATTTGCTTTTGAGTCAATTTCTTTTCCATTTATTTTTATTTTTAACTTAAATTTTTCACACTCAATTTAAAACTCACGATCTTTGCTTATATTTTCTATTTGCTTTAATTGTAAGCAAGCCAACAGTGTTGCTTCCTGTATAAAATCGAGAAAAAGACACCAAAAGTAAAATAAATACACAAAAACTAATTAAAAACAACACTGATATCCCCCTTTTTGACATACACTGGCCGCTGCTGTCAAAATCCACTGGCTCTGAAATTTCGTTGCCAGTAGCGATGAAAGTGGCGTGAAAGTGAATCCAGTATGAGTGTGTTTGTAAAAAAGTGTGAATGTATTGAGTTTTTCGAACTACAGAGCCAGTGCACTGGCCTGTGTAGCATGCCTGTAAAGCTAATTGGATCGAAGTACATTCTAATATGTTCAAAGTAGTTTTGATGTGGAGAATTAATCTAACACAGTTTTGTTAAAAGAGGATTCACTGGCCACCTTTAGCATGTTGATTTTTTTGATGAGAATGAGATTCAATCCGACTTGATGTTTGTATGTATGTACGTATGTTTATTTGTTTCGCTGCATGAAACTTTTCTATACATGTTTTGACGGTGGTTTTCCTGTAATTTATAAATGAACAAAAGGAACAAACGGCTTACTTTTAACTTAATAGAATTGACATTGTGTGATTCAATAAGTTTTTTTATAAATAAACAAGAGAACTGGGACGGGCATAGGAAAAGGGGTTATGGCTTCGACCACACAAGTCAAATTTTTGATATTGAATAGTTTTGGAACTAAACGTCGCATGATAATAAAACTCAGTATGGAGTTACTTATTGCCAAAGTCTCTCTACTGGAAAACCGGTTTGTGCATTGGAAAAGGGGGTGTGGCCCGATTCTCTATACAGAATAGCTATGGAAGCTTAAATCACAGGACATTGAAAGTCATAATAGAATTGTCACCTGGGAGTGATGTTCTGCTACCGGGGACTGTAACGGGCAGTGGAACATGAGTGTGGTATCAGACTAAGGGATTAATAAAAGTTTTGAATTTCCTTATCATTTCCAGTATACTTGCTGGGTGCAGCAACGCGAGCCGGGTATCGCTAGTATATATATAAAAAGTTGATACATGTTTGCGGCCGCCGAAGAAAGTTTTTAAAAATGCGGACATAGGTCTGTTATATGCTTATAAAAAAATTATGCATACTTTTTGGGTTTCATTATCTAAATGACTGGTATTAATCTCTTCATTCTGTATCACGAAAAAGCCCACCAACGATAAGCAAGACACGATAAGCAATAAATTTTTTTATGCAAGAAAGTATTGCTGATCGTTTCTTTTTTGTCGTTCGTGCCTCGTGAATGATGGGGTAAAACTAAAGTGACAGCAATTAGAAACTAGTGCATAAAGGAATTAAAAAAAACCAAAACCATATTTTTTTTAAACCAAACAATCGCGGTATAAATTTGTAGAAATAATTCTAAAATGCGTTTATATTTTTTGTGTCATTTAGGGAATTAAGTGCGGGATTTTTTAATGCAGTTGAAATGTAAATGTTTTAACAAGTTTCATTACGTCAAAAAACTCGACGCTTACAAGTGAAGAAATCGAAGCAGTGATCGAAGTTATTCGAAAAGGCTTCCTAGAACACTTTAATTAGCGATTTGAAGAAGCCAATAGAAGAACTTCGCGTTTTTTTAATAAAAATGAAGAATAGCTGAAAAGTAAGTTTTTAAATAGTGTGCAGGTATTTTGTTTTTTTTATATTTAAAAAAAAATGATATCCGGATGATACAGTTCCGTGCACACAATTAAGAACGATTGCTTTGTTTCTTTTTCTATTAACTTTTTGTATAATACAAGTAAAAAATTCAAGCAAATCCTTACCCATTCGAATGTTGAAGAATCCCTTATTATATGCCCTTATTATACAAGAACTTGATTTTTTGTTATACAATATTTTATTTCAGTTTTATTTAGTTAATATTTGGTTGGATATCCATTGCTTTTAAGAACCGCTGCACATCGCCGAGGCATTGAGCCCACTAGATCTTCACATACTCGCTTGGGAATGCTTGTCCAGGCCTTTTGTACTTCAGCATAAAGTTGTGTGAAATTTGATATTTTAAGAGCACCAACTCTCTCCTTCACCACTTGCCAGAGGTTCTCAATCGGATTGAGATCCGGAATACACGATGGCCAATCCAATACTGTTACCTTATTGTCTGTAAACCACTTCTTCGTATGACCAGCAGTATGTTTTGGGTCATTATCTTGTTGTAGTATCCAACACACGGGTAAGTTTTCATCTGCATATGGTATCAAGTTGTTCTGCAAGATGTCTGTGTATTGGAACTTGTCCATACGACCCTCAATTTTGGCTAGTGGACCAACACCGTGCCATGACATACCGCCCCATACCATTATGTTACCTCCGCCGTGCTTAAGTGTTGGGAGTGTGTACCTTGGGCTAAACTCAGTTTGTAACGGGCGTCTAACATATGATCTGCTATCTGACCATACTCAATTAATCTTCGTTTCATCAGAAAATAATACTTTTTTCCACTCTTGAACAGTCCAGTGCCCATATATTTTAGCAAAATTAATTCTTTTTTTACGATTCTGCTTGGACATTAAAGGGGTCTTCCTGCAAACACGTCCAAATAAACCAGCTTCTCTCAAACGACATTTAACTGTATCCACGGAAGGTCCAGACGCATTTTCACCAAAAACAGCTACTAAAATCTGTTTAGCTGATTTGTGCGGAAAGTTTTTTGACTCACGAACAATCAGTTTATCCTCCATTTTAGTCGTTTTACGTTGTTTACGCTTTCGGGGCACATTCTTTGGAGTTGAATATTTTTGAAAATATCGAATACCATTAAAAACCATCGTTTTTGAACATTTTATAATATTGGCGATTCCACTATACGACTTTTTTTTCATTAAACAATTTTACAATCAACTCGCGAGTCACAGGGTCACATGACTTATTTTTTCCCAAATTTTTTTTATTTTTAACTTTTATTGAAATCAATTGAATGTTTACAATATTTTAATAGTCGTGCAGTACATTTAAATCACCTGAAATGACCTTATCAACTGAATATACTGATCGTTCTTAATTATGTGCACGCTTCAAATTAGCAACATGTTAGCAAAAAAATCTCCTGAGAATTTGTTTCTGCATTAGACAACAACAAAATAATATTTCCTCAAACTTCGTCTCTTGGGTACATTGTGGTAAGAGTAAGAGTTAGGTTTAGTTTAAATTAAATTGCAATTCAGGTCAAAAATGAACACGATGAAATCGTTCTTAATTATGTGCACGGAACTGTATATGTACATATGTATATCGGAAAAGGATGCTTCAGTTAGCTTGCAAAGTTTGTTGGATCATACTACAAAGCGTCTTTTTCAAAGTTTTACAGACGAGCATATAAATACAATGACGAGTTCAAATTGCCCTCTTACGACTAAATGGGGTTGTGATGGATCTTCAGACCATAAAGAATATAAACAAAATTCACAAACTGATGTCAGTGACAGCAATATGCTATTAATATCGATGGTGCCCTTAACTTTATAGTCGAGTACTGAAGACGATTGGCGTAATAAAAGCGTATCATCAACCAGGTACTGTCGTCCGATTTCTTTTTAATTTGCTTAAAATGCAAATAGATTTTTTTTTTACGAAATTTAATAGGACATCAACAAATACTGATGTATTCCATCGCCTTCTCGTGTCATCTTTAATAAGTAGTAAACGTAGTCAACCACAAAAAAAAACTTTTGGAACTGAATGATGTTGTTAAGGAAATGATAGTTGATCAATAATGTTAAGCAAATAACGATTTTGTTATTAATTCATTTATATTAGTTAAATAAAATGTATCTTTTGTATCATTTTTCTATAAAATGTAATTTTGTTTTTTTTTTTTGTTTCCTGTTAAAAAAAAGTTCACTTTGTAGGGGAGGTAGGCGTTTCCATTGACTTATTGGGTAGATGCTTTTATTTCTTCATTAGTAATACAAAAGCCTATTTTTTGGCCAAAAACTATATTACAAGCATGTATCTATATTCGAGAGATATCTTAATTAATCTAATTTAATATGTGTACCTATTTACGACTTCCCTTACATCTATACGAACTATTAAAAATTATTGGATTTGGGGTATATCCCATGTCAGCAGCGACAAATATTAAGATGAACAAGAGATTTAAAATTTATAGGTCATCGGTAACGGTTATAAAGGTCATCAATATTTTTTTATTGTGTATTCAAATGTGTTTCAGAAGTTTGATTTTGTAACTGTTTGAAGTGCCAGAAAAGGTTCGCATAGCAATGGGAAGCTTATTCCAAATACGAGCTGTGCGTACTAGAAACGACCGTTCAAATACTGAAGATGATATTTTTGGTACAATTATTTGTGTATTCCTAGTGGACCGACTGAACTTAAATTTCTGAAACAAGTAAGAGGACAGATTCGTTTTTATAAGTTTGAAAAAACATAACAATATCCGAATACTTATAAAATTTTTAAAAGAGCATTTCAAAAACTTTTGAGTATAATCAGATATGTGATCACGTCTGCGAACTCCATAGACAAAACGTACAATATTATTCACAATAACTTCAATTTTCTTTATATTGTAGGCAAAAGTACCGGAAAACACTTCAACACAATACGTTATACTTGACATAAGTAAAGCATGACCAATTTTATATTTAACATTAAAGGGTAAATACATGTTTGTGCTATAAAGCTTTCTTAAAGTAACTCCAATTTTGGAGCTTTTTATCAAGTATGCAAAACTTCATTATCATAGGACTATTCCTTTTATTTTTTTCCAAGAAATGTATGAAGCGATCCCACTGTGCAACGCACCGGCTCACACATCTCATCTTGGAAGCGACTATTTGATTAAAACAAAGTTCATACCGTTTCGCAAGCTTCGTATTCACCCGACATGTCTCCTTGTGACTTTCTCCTATTCTTACCAATCCAGTTGAGTTGAGACGATTGAGGTGATAAAGAAGAATTCGCTAAAGGACCTGAAGGCGATTCCAAAATCAGCCTATGAAAAGTGTTTTCAAGATTGGAGGAAGCTTTGGAATATGTATATTGCCTGTAATGTAGATTACTTTGAACTAATAATATGAATATCAACCGTTTTCGTTTTATTGAAGTATTCTGGGTAATTTTTAAGGCATAAAAAAATACATATTTAGATAGGTATAACATTAAAGAGGGTATAACTAAGATAAAAAACAAAATGTTAAAATAAGCAAAAATTATCAATCGCTATATAAGTGCAAGAGCTTAAGCAAAAAATACTTTTTACCCTTTACTAGTTAAACAAAATTTTTAAATTATATAAAAATGTGTTTTTTAAATTTCCGCCACAGGCCCTAATCGCCCAACATTCTACAATCGCTATGGTATCAATGACGTTTGTAGCTTGTAGCTATCTGTGACAATCAGGCAGCGTCTTTATCGTTGACTACTGTGCGTTTTACGCACCGGTGACTCTAGATTACGCTATGTACGCACCAGCCACGGCGGGCACATGCCCAAAATAATATTCAAATATTGTCTACATGTTAAAAAAATTTTTCTGTTGTTTATTTCTTTAAAATGCCAGTCATCCAGAAAAGTTCACAATAATTTGCCTGCTTATACCAGCCTACAATTTGCATACTCTCTTATTACACTAGCATACAAACACAGGGTGACGCTAAAATATCTGATATATAAATTTCTTAATAAGATCAATTATTTATGGAAAAATTGTCAATGCTTCAATAGTAAGAATTAAATAGAGATTATGCACTTAGTAAATCACAGAACGTATAAAAAATTGTCGTTGCCACCCTGGTGGCAATCGTACTCCACCTTTAAAAAAAAAACACACTCTACTTGAACACAACTGTGGGGAAATTTTTGTAGTCGTAAGTACCCCCTTCCTTATATCTAAAAAAAAAAAAATTCCAGAAAAGTAATGCTCAAAAAGATTTAGTTGAAAAATAACATTTTAAAACTTTTCGGATTTTAAATTTTATCCCCACATTTGAGATACAGTTCTGCTAGAATTTTTCAATTTAAACAATTACCTTAAAAAATTGTGCATAAAACTTAAATATTTGAATTTAATTTAAAGGTTTAAAATAATTAGTAGGTACTCAATTCTGTTTATAGGGTTCAGCAACTACTTTAGAATAGCACTGTCATTGCTTGTTTACTCGTACTGCAAGCTTATTGAAGCTTGACAGATGCTTCATAGTATAACTTAAAATATTGCAAAGTCAGCTGATTAATAGTTAATAAGATTGCTTATTTCAGGGGCAGTGTTTTTAGTTCCACATTACAACAAACGACAAATAATTTTTCTAAAATCTTCGTAGTAGGGGAGTTAGTAATGATGGAGTTAAAACTAATAACACGCGTACATTATAATATTTACATTTTAGTTATCTTGAAACAAAAAAGCTTATCGTTGAATAATCTTATCGAAGAAAAGCCAAGTTCAAGGAATTTTAATACTATGTAAATATTATGCACTAGAATGAAATTACCAAGGCATAAAAGTAACGCGTTTATTTCTTAAAATAATTTATTAAGAGGTTCTCGTGTAAGAAGTAAAAACAAAGACCCAGTAATTTTCATTTTTTTTATTTAGTTGTATATGGCCCAACATAAAGATTTGGTTTTGCTTCTAGTAGATAAACACTTTAAGTTTGAATAAATAGGTTGTTCCGCAAAGATTTTGCAAATTGATAAAGGGTTTATATTTATTCATTAATAGAGATCCACTAATGAAAGGGGTCGTAATTGAAAATAATAAAAATTTTAAAAAAGCGTTAAAAATAATTTTTCAACGATAACCTCGAGAATTTAAAAATCATTTCAGAAATTGAAAATAAAAAGGCTCTTTAAACGTTTCGTAAACAGGCGGTTCTATGTGGGAAATTTGATAAGTCAGTGAACTATTGAATCAAAGGTATTTCTTTTTCAGCGTTGTATTTCACAACATCCCAATAAACCAAACGGATTCGTTTCGAATTCGAGGCGAAACCGAGATCTCGTGTATTTAGTTCGAAAACGAATTTCGTTCTACTTTCGTTTACGAATCCGCGATCGGAAGAAATTCACGCTTCGTTTTCGAAACGAGCTTTTTAGAATAATCGAATCGATATCGAAACGAGATTTTTAAAATAATCGCATCGGTTTCGAAACGAGATTTTTTTAATTTTCTTATATATCAAGTCTTATAATTTCAATGTTCTTTAATTCTTTAACCTATTTAATCTCTTTATTTATATATTACCTGGCGTGGTGTAGGTGGATGATGAAGAGGAATTACCTAAAATTCTCATACGTTTAATTTTATTAAAAATAAACTTAAAAAATGTCAAAATGCAAACGTTTATTGAAAGTTTACACAACGAGTAGCAAGCAATTTGTTTTTGTTTTGTTTTTGACATTTAAATCTATGGTTGCATGGTTTCTTTTTTATTTTTTAGCAATTTGAGAAGTGCAGTTTGAGGCTTTGTAAAGACGTGGTAGAAGATATTGAAAAGTTTTTAAAATTAAGTTAAAAAATGTATTTTATTCCTTTGGTACATTAAAATTTTTAAATAAAGAAACAAAATTTAAAATATTTTTTTTTTTTATATTCTCCACAACATATAAAAATTTCATAAAATTAAATATTCGCTTTTTTTAATATTCTCGGATTCATCTCGAGTTCGAATAGAAAGCGAGAACTCGGATCCGAGATCTCGGCTCCGTTTCGAATCCGAAACGACTCCGAGTCCGCTCTGTGGTTTATTGGGATAGTCCTTTTTAGATCGATGCATTTAGCTAGGGTTTTTCCAATTTGCATATTCCCTTGTATATATCCATATAACATACAATAATATATTGTACTAGAATCGCCTTTGGTCGAATTTTTTTTTTTATTTTTAATGAAATTTTTTTTTTCCTTCTTCAATCATATGCAAACTTAACTGAACTTATACCGCACCGTACCACCAGCAGGAAATCACAAGTTTCCATGTTCTGTGACTTTCACTTTCAAAGCTATTCAATATCAAAAATTTATACTTATATTGGTATGTGGAGTCACACCCCTTTTCCAATGCCCGTCCCAGTACCCTACTTTCCCACATTCTACTTTCTACTAGAAAGATATCACCAAGTGGGAACTTCATATTGAGTTTAATTGTTATAATGTAATTACTTCCAAAGCTATTAGATAGAAAAACTTTGAATTGTATGGATGGTGCCATGCCCCCTTGTCTAATGCTTGTTTAATTTTTCCAGTCGAAGGACACGACTGAATAGGAAGTTCCTACCGAGTTTCATTGATTTGTGACTTATATTTCGAAAGATATACCGAAAATTTGGGCTGCTGAAAAGTGTCACGCCCCTCTTTCAACGCCTATAAAATGTAACCAGTGGAATGGTACGTGTGATCTGAGGTCGAATAGCGATTTCCGAGGCTGTGTGACCTGTAACTCTAAAGCTATTCTATATCGCAAATTTGGGTTGAATGGGATGTGCCACGCCCGCCTTAGATATTCGGTGCACTCCTTCTCCCTAATCTTATTGATTTAAAAAAAAGATTATCAAAATCGGTTAACAGCAAACACGGGAGAAAATGGTTCTTAACTGTTCTGCCTACGCCTATTTATAAAGGGTTTTCCATTAAAAACTTGACAACTTTTTTTTTTAAATAAAACGTAAACCATTTGAGATATTTCAAAAACTTCATTATCGGCTTGAAGTACAATCAAAACATTTATGAATGAAATTCGACTTCGTTCATATGGTCAACGCGGGTATGCAGCGGTCGATTCGTTGGAACCAATTTTCAATGACTCGGCCACACATTTCCGGCACAAATTTCTCGTTTAATGTTGACTCTGAGCTCTTTCAACGTCGTCGGCTTGTTGGCATAAATCAATGACTTAACTTAGCCCCCAAAAAAATAGTCTAGAGGCGTTAAATCCTACGAACGAGGCGGCCAATCGACTGGCCCATTTCTTGAGATAACACGCTCATCAAACTTACTCTTCAATAAATCGATTGTAACGTGTACTGTGTGGCTTGTGGCACCGTCCTGTTAGAACCACATGTCGTCCAAGTCCATATCTTCCAATTCGGGCCAAAAATAATCGGTAATCATGGCGCGATAACGATGGCCATTCAGAGTAACGTTACGATCGTTATCGTCGACGAAAAATATGGTCCAATGACGCCGCCGGCATGCAAACCGCACCAAACAGTTATTTTTTGTGGATGAAGTGGTGATTCATGAAGCACATATGGATTTTAACCCGACCAATAACGCATATCTTGCTTATTGACGAGCCCATTGAGCCAAAAATGAGCTTCGTCACTGCAGATGATTTTGCGATGAAATTCATCATCTTGGCGCATCTTTTCCAGAGCCCAATCGGAGAACGTACGTCGGTTCAAATGGTTCATCGGCTTCAATTCTTGAGTCAGCTTGATCTTGTATGGGTGTAAACCAAAATGCTTACGCAAAATTCGGCATAAAGTGGTCTGCGCTATGCACAATTTTTGAGAACGCCGTGGAATTGGTTTTGTATCGTTTGCTACGGACGCCTGAACGGCAGCAATATTTTTGACACTTCGACCAACCCATTGTCTCACTGGCACGGCAACATCACACAATGAATATGTAAACTCAAATTTTTGCACTAAACTTGTTATTGTCTGTCTACTAGGGCGAGAATTACGACTGAAAATTGAGTTAACGCTCTTAAAGTTGCGATCACCGACTCCGAATTTCGGTAGTAATTTTTTTGAATTTGCAGCCGTTGTTCGTTCGTGTACTTTACCACGATGGAAATGTTGAGAGTACTGAATAAATTGACATTGACAGTTCTATGATTAGTGAAAGGGTGCATTCAGAAATTTAATTCAAAGTTGTCAAGTTCCTATTGCAAAACCGTGTATATAGATTAAGGTCCTCAAAATAGGCGAAATTGATGGTGCGATTGCCATAGTATTTATCAAGCCTTTCCTTGGTTTCGCTGATGGTTTCTTTAAGCAGAAATTATGCTTGATGAGTACCAGTGATCTGCAACGGGTAGCTTTTTTGTGACTCTAAGTATATCCGAAAAAAATAAGTACAAAAACCTACTCAACCCATATCGCACGCAATCCGACTCATACTCACTTATACGAAGCTGCAATGCGGCGGCTCAAATGAATATGAGTATCCTGAATCACGAGTCGGATCGGGTAAAGTTCGGGTTTTTCGGTTCATTAATACCAAAGAATATACAATATATAGAATGCGCATCTCATATAAGAAGAAATTTTGTTTGCGGGTCGTAATATTACGACCCGCTCTCCAACATTGCAACCCGTTCACACCAAATATGACAACCCGCTCTCATATTCCATACCGCAACGTGTTGTGCGCATTGTTGTTGTTGCACCATTACTGATGCATTGTTTTTGTTATCAAACCTATCTGTGTTCGCTTGCTAAAGTGATGGGATGAGAGAAGGGAGTCGGAATTTGTATACTTTCGCAACTTCGTGGGCGCAGCTGATTTTTCGGTTTTCGATCAAATTAATTGCAATTATGCTTTTTTGGTAATAAAAAATAAATAAAAAAAAAAAAAAAAAAAAAACACGACATAAGACACATTATATACAGAAAGAAGGAGAATAATAAGAATAAAAATAAGAATAAGAATAATAAGACTAAAAATAAGAATAAGAATAATAAAAATAAAAATAAGAATAATTAGAATAAAAATAACAATAAGAATAATAAGGAAAAAAAATAAAAATACTAATAAGAAATAGAATAATAATAATAATAATAAGAATAAGAATAAGAATAAGAATAAGAATAAGAATAAGAATAAGAATAAGAATAAGAATAAGAATAAGAATAAGAATAAGAATAAGAACAAGAACAAGAACAAGAACAAGAACAAGAACAAGAACAAGAACAAGAACAAGAACAAGAACAAGAACAAGAACAAGAACAAGAACAAGAACAAGAACAAGAACAAGAACAAGAATAAGAATAAGAATAAGAATAAGAATAAAAATAAGAATAAGAATAAGAATAAGAATAAGAATAAGAATAAGAACAAGAACAAGAACAAGAACAAGAACACGAATAAGAATAAGAATAAGAATAAGAATAAGAATAAAAATAAGAATAAAAATAAGAATAAGAATAAGAATAAGAATAAAAATTAGAATAATAAGACTAAAAATAAGAATAAGAATAATAAAAATAAAAATAAAAATAAGAATAATTAGAATAAAAATAACAATAAGAATAATAAGGAAAAAAAATAAAAATACTAATAAGAAATAGAATAATAATAATAACAATAAGAATAAGAATTAGAATAAGAATAAGAATAAGAATAAGAATAAGAATAAGAATAAGAATAAGAATAAGAATAAGAATAAGAATAAGAATAAGAATAAGAATAAGAATAAGAATAAGAATAAGAATAAGAATAAGAATAAGAATAAGAATAAGAATAAGAATAAGAATAAGAATAAGAATAAGAATAAGAATAAGAATAAGAATAAGAATAAGAATAAGAATAAGAATAAGAATAAGAATAAGAATAAGAATAAGAATAAGAATAAGAATAAGAATAAGAACAAGAACAAGAACAAGAACAATATATATGAAAAATGCAAAGGTGTTTTTTTCGCTCCACCAGCATTTTCTAATAGAATGAGGATAAAAAATGAGATCTGCATCAAAAGACAGGTATCGTTAGTGGAAAATAGCCAGCCGGTTTTTATTTAAAGCACAAAAAACGGGCTTAAAATTGCTTGAAAGAAGCTCAAACAATTTTGGATCTGTAACTTTCTTAAAAAAAGTTAACGGTTTTAATTTTTTTTTTCCTTTCGACATACAATTAAACAGGTAAGACTGTCCGTGCAACGTTTTTTATGTAGGTGCGATATTTAATGGTGTTTTTGAAGATCAAACTCAATTTTTAACTTAATTTTTATGTTCTATTTTTCTTAAAAAAATTCCCAAAAATCATAAAAAAATCTGCGAACTGACAGAACTATATCATCATGAAGGGAATTTATTGAGGTTTAAGAAATTTATTACTTTTCATTATTTTTTTGCGTTCCATCCATGAACTGACATCTTAAAGGCAAACAAATGATTTTTATTTTTGCTTCATTTAATGGAAATCTTTCAAATTTAAACAAAGTGCTTATTTTACTCACCTAAATCATTGATCCCTAAATCATTGACACCTAAGTAATGATCCATTTATTTGTTGTAAGAGCATTTGAGCCTTGTTTCAATTCAATTTAACTCATATCAACGAGGTGATAAAAAAGTTAACGATGTATGGGAGGTAGGCGTGGTTTTCATCTGATTTGGCTCATTTTCGAAATTAACCTTTATTTTTTAGATAAAAGTTTAAATATCGAATTTCGTGATGATGATTTAGCCGACAGACGGACATGGCTAAATCGACTCCGGTGGTGATGCTGATCAAGAATATATATAAACTTTTCTATACCTACCACGCCTCCTTATGGGCGTTACAAAAGGAGTGACAAAATCAATATACCCCTTTTACGTTTTTTAAACGTGGCGGTATACAAATGGTTGTTGCAAATGTACAAATTTGAACCGTAGTCCAAATCTGAGATATTGCATTTTTATCGACATATTTGACCGATTGCTAAATGGTGGGAAGGAAATTTGAATTATTTAATATTACGGAAATTTCGTTTTGATTTTTTGCAAGTCTACATACAGCATTTAATGCCAGACTTCAGATTGTTTTTCTTTATTATATTTCTTGACATTATAACGACTTGTCGCATTAGCAATTCATATAATAAAAAAATTTCAAACGAATGTCGATCATGCTACCAACATTATCGAGCTCAGAAAAACATTGTGTGCTTTGTCAAACAACACCATTCCTGTTGCAACCGTTGGTTGGTTCGCTCAAAATGTTCGATGTTGCTTAATGCTGCTCACATCGTATCTTCGTCTTGTTGCTACCCTCCGCATCTATGAGTAAGAAAGAAAAATGTTTGCGTTTTGTACCGAGATGCGCATTCTATATATTGTATATTCTTTGTTAATACTTATGGTTGTTGTCGTCTTGTTGATACTTATTCTACTTACCCAAACACTCGGGTTCGACACAAATACTCAAATCACTCGGGTAATTCTGCCACCGATATAAAAAGCAGAGCGCAGTAGAGCGTAGCAGTGAGAATGATTGAGTTTTTTTGTATTTGCTATGTGCTTCCTTTTCCTGAGCACTTAGTTAGAAACAGAAAAACACGTGTTCGTCTTGTGTTGTTTTTTCTTTTTGTTTATGCAGTGCTTTGTGTTGGTTTTTGTTTTTATGTAACGAAACCATTAACAACGAAACACTAAAACTAACAACGAAATAAAATATCAACAACAAATTTGCAGCATAAAACTCAAACAAAATATGCGAGCGTTAGCTTTTACCAAAGAATATACAATATATAGAATGCGCATCTTGGTACAAAACGCAAACATTTTTCTGTCTTACTCATAGATGCGGGGGGAGCAACAAGACGAAGATACGATGTGAGCAGCATTAAGCAACATCGAACATTTTGAGCGAACCAACCAAAGGTTGCAACAGGAATGGTGATGTTTGACAAAGCACACAATGTTTTCTGAGCTCAATCATGTTGTTAGCATGATCGGCATTCGTAGCTTTGCTGGCCTTTTTGAAATTTTTTTATTATATGAATTGCTAATGCGACAAGTCGTTATAATGTCAAGAAATATAATAAAGAAAAACAATCTGGAGTCTGGCATTAAATGCTGTATGCAGACTTGCAAAAAATCAAAAAGAAATTCCACTAATATTAAATTATTCAAATTTCCTTCCCACTATTTAGCAATCGGTCAAATATGTCGAGAAAAATGCCATATCTCAGATTTGGACTACGGTTCAAATGTGTACATTTGCAACAGCCATTTTTATACCACCACGTTTAAAAAACGTAAAAGGGGTGTATTGATTTTGTCACTCCTTTTGTAACGCCCATAAGGAGGCGTGGTAGGTATAGGAAATATATGACGCGTCCAAAGCAAAAGAAAGCAATATTTTTATGCACTCAAAAATCGAAAAGAAAAAGGTTCAGCGCAAAAGTGAGCACAACTTGGTTGCACGGCGCATCAAACAGAAGTTGCATGTAGATGACGGTTGCAAGCGAACATTGAAAGTTTGCATGATGATTGGAAAAGAGGTTGCGGGGTACATGCTGAAGAGCAAAAATGCTTGGTGTTTGTTTGGTCGTGTTTATGCTTTGTTATGAAAGTATGTGTGCCATCAATGCAAAATCTCAATTTTTAGCATTTTCTGCGTTTTGATATTTTAATAAATAAAATCACCTAGCTTTGAATGAAATTATAAATTTATAGGTTCTTAAAGGGATTTATCTTATTTTTACTTTTTTATGAGCAATGGTTCTAGATTACACTACTCAAAAAGGTTTTCCACAACGAATTGCGATAATATTTTCTATAGTAAAATATTTCATAGAATCCGAATATCGTAATAATTTTTTTCGATTGGCCACAATTTTTTATGTGAATGTGAAAATCCAAAAAATCCACTATTGGGAACACATACTTCACATAAATGCTTGTAAAAACTTACATATTCAGTAAATGAATTTTAATTTAATTGCATATAGTAGAGGAGTCAGATGAACATTTGAAGGTATAATATGTGCCAATAGCATCAAAAAATCACTTTTTTTCGTTTTTTATAAACATATTTTATGTTTGAAGCCCTATATCTCGAAATAATTATATCGGAGAGAAAAAGTTAGCCCTCTTATGTGATAAAGAAATTTATTACAAATATTTCAAGTATATACATGTTTAAAGAAAAGTCATAATTCACTAACTTTTTAACATCAATTCAAAAACCATTTTTTATTAAAAAAAAAATATTTTATTGCAGTTAAATTAAGAAATGCATGTATACAATGATTTGTGTTTTATAACTAAGAAAAATGAGTCACTGAATCCGAATTCGATGTCAGAATTAAAAAAATTCTATCTTTTAAAAATAGGGTTGCAACCTAATAATATATTTTTCAAGAGTTTTAAACATTATCTAACAGTTTAAGGGGGTCGCTGATTCCGAATCTAGGTTTTTTGTTTGTCTATGTGCTGCCAAACTTTATTCTCATTCTTATTCTTATTCTTATTCTTATTCTTATTCTTATTCTTATTCTTATTCTTATTCTTATTCTTATTCTTATTCTTATTCTTATTCTTATTCTTATTCTTATTCTTATTCTTATTCTTATTCTTATTCTTATTCTTATTCTTATTCTTATTCTTATTCTTATTCTTATTCTTATTCTTATTCTTATTCTTATTCTTATTCTTATTCTTATTCTTATTCTTATTCTTATTCTTATTCTTATTCTTATTCTTATTCTTATTCTTATTCTTATTCTTATTCTTATTCTTATTCTTATTCTTATTCTTATTCATATTATTCTTATTCTCTCTCTATATAATGTTTCTTATACCGTGTTTTTTTTTTTTTTGTTTTTTTATTTATTAATTTTTTATTTGTTTATAAAGAATTTTTATAATACATATTTTATGGGAACTAAATAATTTTTTCATAACTATAAAAGCATAATTGCAATTAATTGGATCGAAAACCGATAAATCACAAAATTGCTTGATAGAAATTGCTGCGCCCGCGAAGTTGCAAAAGTATACAAATTCCGATTCCCTTCTCTTATACCATGACTTTAGCAAGCGAACACATCAGACAGATTTAATAACAAAAACAATGTACTATCAATGGTGCAACAACAACAATGAGCACAACACGTTGCGGTATGAATATGAGAGCGGGTTGTCATGTTTGGTTTGAACGGGTTGCAATGTTGGAGAGCGGGTCGTAATATTACGACCCGCAAACAAAATTTCTTCTTATATGAGATGCGCATTCTATATATTGTATATTCTTTGCTTTTACTTATTGTCGCTTAGAGACGTTGGCAGAGAAAAAGCAGTACTCAGAGTACACTCAAAATATACCCGAAAATACTCGGATATAGCGCCTTTTCAAGACTTTGACTCGACGCACTCATTAAATACGAGTCTGAGTGGTTCGGGTCACGCCGCGCTCGGGTATAAGTATGTACTTATACCCGAAAATATGCTTATGAGTGGAATGATTATAAGTATTGCACATATTTTATTGAGTACGGATAGGGTAGAGAACAACAAGTAACTCGAGTATGATTCGAGTATCCGATTTCTATCGGATACTCACTGCAGTTCTCTGATGAGTACACGAAATTCACTTTAATCCGTTTCCATCGAATTTCACGAGGTTGTCTGCGTTCAATGGCTTTAAAACACAAACTTTGTGACGTAGCTTGATCAAAATGTGACAGTAGTCTATTAAGAGATGGCAGATAGTAAATGACAGTACCAGTGTTGTATTTAAATTTACTACGCGGGAAATTGCAAAAGTCACTGATTTCTCAAATTGCCCTCGTAATCACACCGAATGACGAAGTAGAAACAAATAAATCAATGTGGTTTCCTCCAAGTCTTCTCCAAAGATTAATCATGTAGAAGAAATACTGTTTTCGTAGACTTTTTTGTATCGCTTTTCGGAACAAAACAAAATCTGAATTAATTCATTATCATACAAAAATGAATTTATTGTTATTGTTATTGTAATTGTTATTGTTATTAACACAATATTATTATATAATCAAGAGCTTGTTATTGTGACAAGCTTAATTGTTAAAATAACATAATAAATCAAATGCCCTTAAACGGTTTTCAAGTGTGTACTTCATTGATTAAACTTTATTTGAATGCAAATGCAAACAAAATGCTCATTTTAATTACAAACCGTGAGCTTTCTAGAGCTTTTTTATTTACACACTCACATTCAACGCTCTCTAACTATAGAACAGCTATCACCCAAAAATGATAGAAACAAGATTACGCGTTCCGCAGTCCCATTATCTAATGCTCTCTTTCTCAATTGAGTGACGTCACACAGTACTTTTGCTTGACAAAAAGTATGCAAATGTGCAATGTGCGATCGCTTAGACAAATTGACGAAATTGAAAATAAATTCTTTCGGAAAAGTAAAGTCAAAATATCTACTTTTCACTAAAAAAATATGAATACTTTCGTATATGAAAAATATGAATTTTTTAAATTTTCAAGATTTTTATCTCAAATCACTCAAGACCGACAAAATTTTATTGCACCAATAGTTTTAGGAGGTCCATATACATATCATAAAAATAAGAAAAAAATATTTAGGCGTGGGCCCCAAAGTAAAATTATTCCAAAGTCTGACAATATCGCTTGTGACGTCATGCTCCCTTTCTCTCAGTTGCGGAACGCGTAATCTTGTTTCTATCATTCTTGAGCTATCACTATGTTTTGCACGAACACTTAAAATGACATTTAAAGAGGCGCGTCGGAAAAGTGAAGTAAACAATTCTGGGCGCTACTAGAACTTTAGTCGAACGCATAAGAAATACAAAGTGAGGCACTTCTCAGTTACAAGTAAAAAATGAAAAACAAAAGCTATCATTAAATTAACAAAGAATACAGGCTAGGAAGGAATGAAATTTCTTTTGTTTTATTTTACTTATCTACATAATTGATTATGTTAATCAGTTTCTAGTTGTTCGAGTGATATTCAGAGCAAGTTCAGAACTTGAAACATTCGCAAAGTGAGCTTTGCGCGTTACAAACAATGGAATATCTAAGCACGGAGTGCGCTGCTAGATCGGCAGGACCAGCGCAAACACTTTTGACACTGTTGTTGCAAACAATGGTGAGCAACTATTGCAAGTTGTCTGATCAGAGCAAATGGCCCAAGGATTATGGCAGCAAACTAGAACAGGAAGGTAAGAATGCCAAGTGTTGAGAAGTTGCCAGAACACGATAATCTTTTCTTTTAATTTCTTGCAGGTTTGGATACCTATGATTTTATAGTTGTGGGTGCGGGCTCTGCAGGAGCTGTAGTTGCCGGTCGTTTGAGTGAAAATCCTAATTGGAAGGTGCTGCTGCTGGAGGCGGGTGGCGATCCACCGGTGGAAACAGAGGTAGGCACTTTATCAAGTACGAAAATTTTAGCCAGTTATACACCGATAGTTTCATGGTCATTATAGTAGGACTGCTTTTCTAAGCTTCTGCTATACAAACTTATAAAACACAGAGGTGTAAAGCTTCAGAAAGCTAGGAAAGTCAATGAGAGGGCATATTTTTTTGTTCTAAAAATAGATTTTCGTTTAACTGCGTACGTGTAAAGGCTGCTTTGTGTAAACAGAAGAGTGTAAACAGTTTGATTTAGTGACTATGAAAAGACAATTCGAGTATTTTATAAATATGATTGTAGTACTTCTAGGATGAGAGGGCATTTTTCATTAGAAGTTATTTTTAATAAAGTTATTATGAAGTGAAGAATGGTTGTGACATCTCCATGACATTGCGGTTAATACATAGGGGAAGGTGCTGTACCTTGGTTCGGAGTTTAGTATTTATTATCTATTTACAAGGTTTCCCATCAACATTTCTTCTATTTTTTTTTCAGATTCCTTAATTTTAATTTTGAAATTCAATGACGTTAATTTGGATCTTCTACAAGTTTCCATTAAATCGAAATTCTCATTTTTATCAGGCAACCTCAAATGGTCTAAGGTACAGTATGCGTTTGTACCTTGTTCCATTGGTATTTGTACCCTAAGCCATTGAAAATAATCCCTAAATAAATTCTTGGTTTTAAAGAAGCCAAAAGTTTCTATATTTTGCGAAAAGAATTAAAAGAAATTTTTAACTCTTTAGGGGGAAAATAGTTATTTAGAGTGCGGTGGGATGAAGCGTTTCGGTTTTCTGTTTTGAGGCTCACAGCACCCCCAAAAACTATAATTTTTGAATGGTTTTTCGTTTGAATCGCAAGAATGGACTATTCGCTCGGATTTGAACATTTTCGATTTCGACAAAAAATTCTGGCGATACTTAGAAAATTTTCGTTTTTAGATTTTTTAAAAATGGTGGGGTGAAGCGTTTCACCAAAAGAACTTTCCGTTTTCATACAGATATTCATTTTAAAGAAAAATATTAACTAAACAAAAACACCCCTGACCAAGTTACAAACAATCAAAATACATTAAATAACTTACAAAAAGTACTAAAAAAAAAATTATAGGCTTGAAATAATTGTAGATCAACCACTATCCGGTTCAAAGTCAGGATCAGGCTCGCTAAGAACTTCAGAAAAATAATTTTTAAGCCTTGTCCTTTGAATCTCTTTTTGGTAAGTTTCTAAGCGCCAGAGAATTATATTTATAATTTTCTGACGACGACCTCTATTTTAGTTTTCTTTGCTAAAACCTTTCTTTTAGATTTACTCGAGCTAGAGGCAGCTTTAATGTCTTCTGTCTTTGTAGTATTTTTTTCTTTGCTACTGCCTTGCTTTTAGTTTTGTTCAAGTTCGCAGTAACTCAAATGTCTTCTTACTCAGGAATATCTGTGAGAATTCTGGTTTTTCTTAATTTTCTCCAGTCTCTCCCCGTTCACTTTCGTGGCGCAGCCTTACGAAAAGGCCGAATTTCCTGAGGTGAAACTATAAATAAGTTGTAATAACATTGGATTAACCGAACGCAGCATTAGCCGTTGAAGGAATTGGCTCATCTGATGCAACGATTTGACTCAGACATGGAGGGCGGTCTGTGACATATGATGACAGGATCTCATTATCGCAAAAATATTTTCATTTAATGGTCATATGCCAGTAACTTCAACGCCTTTAATGATATTCTGATTCAAAAATGCTTGAGTATAGCTCTGTCCAATGGCGTAAGTAATATCATAAATCGTTAAAGGTTTTCCAGGATTAATTAACATCCATTCGTTTGAGGCTTGATTGTAGAACGTTTTATAATCACCAAACACAGTCCTATCTAAGGGTTGAAGCTTATGAGAAGTATGTGGCGGCATTGCTTTTCGGCTTTCTGTGCCAGAATTTTAGGTGGAGTACTGACTGTCGAGTGTCCAGTTTCATCGGTATTGTAAATACGATTAGATGTAAGCTTGTAGCGGACCAAACATCTAAAAAAAAGAAAAATAACTGGTCATTTCAGCCCTTGAAAGGACTTTGGACCTAGCTTCTTATGATCAATTGTGTTGTGCGTGTTATTAAGTTTGTACACAATTGACCGAGAACCGGACCTACAAGTTTAATGGCGATGAACGGAATGTTCTTGTTCTCAAGAAGCTTTTAAGCTTTACATGGCATTTTGATTACTCTCTGAGGTAAGCCATTGTCTGCAGAGAGGTGGCAGCCGTACAGAAAAATTATTTTAATTCAAATAATTTTCTGTCGCTGCTGGGGTTCGAACCCGGGTCACCAGATTCGTTGACATAGAGGCCACGCACTTTAACCAACTACGCCACGGACGCCACAAACATCTATTTATATTTAAAAAACCTAATGGTATCCGTATGTTACTCCATCACTTTTGAACCGTTCCTGGACGTTCGGCCAGTCATGGTACGGGTTTTAGACTTAATTGTGCAACATCGGATGAGCGGCTTTCGAGATATTGCAATAATAGTGGATCCCTTTCACCCATACGATTTCTCATATAAAATCGCTAAAAATCAGTTGTTTGTTCTTTTTCTAAATAAAAATCAATGAAACCCGGCAAGAACTAAATAGTATGTTCTTAATAATACGTCGTGTCTTTTGAGGAGTGGTGAGCGTTGGAAATTGGGTGAGCGTTGGAAAAGGAGCCATGTCACCGCCCATACATTTCAAATTTATGGTATCGAATAGCTTTGGATCTAAATGTCGCACAAAAATTAAACTTAGAATGGAGTTACCACTAAGTAAAGTCTTTCTACTTCAAAACTGGGACAGGAATTGATCAAGGGGGTGTGGCTCCGCCCATACAACCCAAATTTTTGAGATCGAATAGCTTTGGAAGTAAAAGTTACAGTACTTATATTGAAACTCAGAATGGAGTGACCATTTGGTGATATCCTGCTACTTGGAAACTGTAACGGGTAGTGGAGAATGACAGTGGTGTCAAACTAAGGGTCTAAGAAAAGTTTTGAATATACATTAAGGGAAATAACACATATTAACATTATCCACGCCTGAGTATAAATTTTATTTAAATATTTACGTGGATAAATCAAATATTTTCCTTACAACTCGTTTTTTCCCCGTATTTAAATGTTATTTATACCACACACCTACACACATATTCCATACAGCTGAAATAGCCGACAAGCAGCAACTACATCGCACTCTGTTCCTGCAGTTATCAATGAAGTTTTTAGAATTCTAAGATTCTTGCTTTCGGTTTCCTATAGTTCTCGTTTGCTTTTTGTTGCGAGAGCTCTATAGCTTGGATGTTTGGCCAATATGCTTTGTGAGTGTGAAGGGTGATCGCATGATACAATTATGTAGGATGAGGTGACAACTAAATATTTTCTCACGAATTTCTTGCACAAATTGTCATTTGCCTGCATATTTTGCTTTTTATTTTCTTTTCTACTTTTTCCTTCTCTATTTTATACTATTTTTAACATTTGGTGCCGTAATATTGCAACAACTGTCAAAAATAGTATAAATTTAAAAATAGTATAAAAAGTAAAAAGGAAAATGCTGGATGCAGAAAACGCGTGCCAGGTGTGGCTAGTTATTCATAAATTCATTTGAAAAGGCATTTGCAGTGCCTTTATCCACATTTTTAACAAGAGTTTCGTTATTAAGAATTATCGGTGGAATGCTTGGGGTTTTCTTCTTTAACACCTTAACACCTAATGTTCCAGAAGGGTTTATATCGCTTTTCAAGATAACTTAGTTTTTCACTTCAATTTTTATTGGTATGTTCTTGGGTTTCATTACGAATTAGGATCGTGTATCGTTTCATTATAATTTCATCGGACTGTTGTTTATACCTGGACCAATGACACCGAAAAAGTTCCTTATTTTAATAAGATTCTGTATAAATGAAGGTAGTAGTTTTAAGTGGTTTTTATTCGGAGATTTTTTTAGACGTATGATAGATTATTTTATAGCATACCTATGTTATAGTAAAGATAAATTCCACGACATTTTCTTCGATAGAGAATAGTAAAGAATGTTATTAACACCTTATCAACTACTTAACTATTCTGTTAATAACAATCCTGTCAGGATAAAAATCCTTGCAGGGATGGCAGATTCTAGTTTGTAGATATCTATTGAGTTCAGTCCAGTAAGTTCTACTTGGCTATCTGAATGCTCCAGTTTTAATATTATAGAAGTTATTAAGACTGACGAGTTTTTGTTGAAAAGTAGCAATTAAATTATTAGAACCTATTCTATTAATGTATCAATCGAAAAGTTGAAAATTATGGTCAATCCGTAATTCAAGCTTCTCACGCCTAAACTAAAATAAATATTGTAAAATCCCTTAGAGTTTACTAAATTGGAATATTCTGATCATACCCTGATTTTTTTTTTCTTTATAAAAAGCCGAAATTTTTGCCATTATATATTTGCGACCTTTTTTGACCATAAGTTTTTGCAATAATTCCTAAAAAAAATATATTAGAGTTAAATTTCAATCCTTTATTTCTCTCCCTGCAGTTTGTTGGCTGGCACATGACGACCCAGTTTTCCAAGTGGGACTGGCAATACCACACGGAGTCTAATGGCAAGGCCTGCATGGCAATGATTGGTCATGGTTGCCACTGGCCGCGAGGAAAAATGATAGGCGGCACAAATGGCATGAATGCCATGATTTATGCGCGCGGAACACGTACCGACTTTGATGACTGGCTGCAACGTGGCAATCCAACCTGGGGCTATGACGATGTCTTGCACTATTTCCGCAAAGCTGAAGATCTGCGGTCAACACGTTCCGGTTTTAAGCCTGGCGATCATGGCAAGGGTGGACCGATGGGCATCAACAACTACTTATCCGATAACGAGTTCAGAGAGACTATACGACAAGGAATGCAAGAAATGGGTTATGGTAGCGCTGATGATTTCACCGATGGTACCTGGACGGGACAAATAGATATTCTAGGCACACAAGATGGCGGTCGACGCATCACCACAGCGCATTCACATTTAAAGCGCGATCGCGAAAATCTTCACGTGATTCGTGAGGCGCATGTTAAGCGTGTGGATTTCGATGAGAATGGTAAGCGTGCTATTGGTGTCACATTTGTGCATCGCGGAGGTGCAAAGGAATATACAGCGAAGGCAAGCAAAGAGGTTGTACTCTCGGCTGGGGCCATTAATACGCCTCAGCTGCTGATGCTATCGGGTAAGCGTGCAAATTATTTGAAATTTCTCCAAAACACTTACACTTTTCTTTTCGCCACAGGTGTTGGTCCTAAACAGCATCTCCAGGAATTGGGCATACCTTTGCTACATGATCTTGCTGTAGGTGAGAACCTCAAAGATCACGCTAGCTTGCCGGTAGTCTTTCAAATTGACAAATCTACTGCACGTAAACCGACGGACGAGGAGCTTGTTGACGCCATGTACAATTTGCTTATGGGACGCTACAGCAAGTTGTTGCATCACGAGGCCACAGCTCTAACGGGTTTTATCAATACCACCTCGCTATTGGCCCCCAATCCCGATATACAGACCACCAACTTCTTTAGCCTCATGCAGAGTCCTGAATTGAGAGGTTATGTGAAGGCCACAGGTTTCAATGAACGCGTTGCCAAATCTATACTAGAGGCCAATGAGCATTCGAACACTTACATCACCTACTTACTTCATCTCAAACCATTCTCCGTGGGTCATCTAAAGCTACAAAGTGCTAATTACCACGATAAGCCAAAAATTTATCCGAATTATATGTCCGATGATCGCGACGTGGAGACTTATATACGCGCTCTCAACATCTACACGCAGCTGCCGAAAACGAAAGCATTTTCCGAACGTGAAGCTTCGTTGCACAAAATCGATCTAGAGCCTTGCAATGAGCTGGTCTACAAGTCGGATGCCTACTGGCGCTGTTACATAAGCCAAATGACCACTACGGTCTATCATCCGGTCGGTACGGCCAAAATGGGACCAGCCAGCGATAAAACAGCTGTTGTCGATTGGCGTCTACGTTTGCATGGCGTGAATAATCTGCGCGTAATTGATGCCAGCATAATGCCCGATATTGTGGGTGCCAATACAAATGCGGCAGCTATAATGATCGGTGAAAAGGGCGCTGATATGATTAAGGAGGATTGGGCCAACCCGAAGGGCGCAGATGGCACTCACAATGAACTGTGAGCAATTTAATTTGGAAAAATTATTACTTCATTTTCTTTTTTTTTAACATTGATGTTGGTAAATAACATAAATAAATTGTAGAAATGTACAGAATTGCATTTATATGAAACAAATTTAAAAATGTCATAATATTTGTAATTTTTTTATTTAACTTTTCAACTCGAGCAATACTAGTATTGACAGATCGAGTATTTTTTAAGATTCTTAGGAGAAGATAGATGCTTCAGAAAAATTTTGAAAACAGTGTAATCGTTACAACGGATAAATGGACAAATCAAATGCAAATGCAAAGACAAATACCTTCTAACCCGCCTCCTCATGGGCGATAAAAACGTAGTGACAGTGGAAGTATACAGCTTAAGCAGTATGCGTGGTAATATAAAACTATTTTAGGAATACCAAGAAGTAGTGTCCTTGGGGAAGGCGGAGCAGATCAATGCCTCTGGCGACAATTGTTAATGGCGCTAGAATTAAAAAATTTTGATATTTTTCTAATTTATTTTTTCACAAAGTATTCTCTCATATCGTATAAAAATTCCTAGTAGTACACTGAAAAAAAAAAGTTAGCTTAAAATTAAACACAATGTGTTCACAAAATGTGTTGTTAATTTGACTTTTTTTTCATATGTTTTTCAAAATTTTTAAATACATTTGCTCTTACTTTGACGAAATTTGTTGCAAGCTATTTTTTAAACACAAGTATCGTCAAATTAATAACAATTGTCGTCAATTTTAAAACATTTTTTTTTCAGTGTACTTGTCATACTTCGTCCAAAATATTGCAACATCGTTACTTACATTAGCCGTGTTTTATTCGTACTGGTTTAACCAAAAATTTTCTAAATTACATGCAGAACACTAACAAAAAGATGAACCTGCTCAGTATCTGTCTCATCTTGTTAAACTTTTTTTCGTTCCGCTGCTGCTCCATAGATGTCGTTGTTTATTTTTGTTTTCATTGATAATAGTCACCCTTTGCTGTCAAAAGAAACAGCTGTGCTTATTTCTTTGCAATAAATAAATAAAAATGGATGCAAAAGAGTCGTAAGTTTATTGCCCCAAGCCCCAAGGCCCGAAGAGGTCAGGAGCAAAACTTAAAAAAGTTGAACTAATGCGATCTATTCGTTCATCAGGTTAAACCAGAACGAATAAAACGTGGCTATTATTTGACAGCTGCAATACCAATAAAACGAGTAATATTTTTAACTATTTGCCGCGTATTTTTTCTTATTGGAAAAGTCGCTCTTGGTAGAACTCTTATCGGTAAAGGTGTCCTTTGCAGCATGATACAATTATAAGGTAGGGCCGACTCGGAGAAGAATGGAGTAGAAAGCATCGAAGAGCGGGCTTATTGGCAAAATCAGCTGTTCATCTCGAATTTCTTTATGTTCATTTTTCGCAGTTGATTTTAGGTTAAACTTTTTACAAGCTTTTCTACAAATTCAACACTTCCTCGGCATTTTATAGATATATTTACAATGTTTTTACAATATTTTCACTCAAATTAACACAAACTTAACACACGTCTCGGCACTATTTACAACCCGAAAACATAATATTTTTATATCATTCGAAGTTTCTACGAACGTCGCCATTTTGATAATTAGCCAACCTTTTCATTATCCACTCTTCGTTGACGCTTGAGGGCACCAAGCAACTCGGCCCTACCTTGTAATTCTACCATGATTTGCAGTTAGTAATTCTTTTGATTTCAGTGAAAAAAGGAAAATTAAATTGTCTGGTGGTCGCAAAAAAACTATGTTCTCATTTTACTGGTTTGAAGGTAGTCCAAAGTCCCAAATTTTCAACTCAGTCCAATTTTTGAATTCGCCGTGAACTCAATCAAAACATTTTAATTCATTGTAAATAAAAAAAAAATATCAGAAAACAAACTGAATACTACAAATACAACAGAAAAATGAAATATACTGTATATCAATGCAAAACTAACCTCAAAATTGTATTTCAACAGCAAGCAGCATAAATTTAAAAGAATATTTATAGTTATAAAACTACTCGATATACTATCAGTATTCATCATGGATTTTTAAAAGGGTGATTTTAAAAAAATAAACAAAGAATTTTGTTCAAATTTCAACAAATTGTTACAGATATCATACAAACCGTTGCATGCCCTTAAAAATGTTTTGGATATTTTTCAGTAAAATCAATAAAAGTTTTAGAAGATGAAAAGTTTTTCATCCCGCAATTTTGTCAAAAATTTTATTTTCTTGGAGACAATCGCTTGACACTATGCTCAAGTTCCGGTCTATAGTCCTTGGTATCAAAATATGAGCTGGAATTTGAAAAAGGGGTTTTTTATTCGAAAGTCCGATTTCCACACCCCAAAATATGTCGCAAGATAAAGATCTCATCCTGAATTTTTGAGAGGTGATAGCTGATGGTGTATAAATAATTGTGTCCCTTCTTCTCCAAATTGCTATCAATTGTCCTTTATATCGTAAAATGGCCTAGAAGTGGAAAAGTCGCTGTAAGTCTAAATTAAAAAAGCTATAGTCTAAATTGATAACCAATTTGCTTAAAAATGGACAGAGTGTACCTTCAGTCAGTCAGATTAAAATGTGGAAATCGGACTTTCGTACAAAAATCACGATAGACTGGACTTGAGTATAATTTCATTTGATTGTGCGTGTAAAAATACAATTTTGAGCGAAAATCCGGGATGAGAGAACTTTTCATCTTCTACCCCTTTTGTCGTTTTTCTAAACGTAAAAAAAAAAAAATTTTAAAATTGCTAGTAACTCATTTAAATGCAACGTAATCAAAGGAAGTACAATTTTTACGATCAAAATGATAATCCAAAGTTTTTTCTGACAATATGAAGGTGTAATTTGTCCATTTTCAAGGAAATCGGACTTTTCAATTTTGACTTTTACAGCTTTCTCCTCTCGTAATATTTTCATGACCTGACTTTTTCACTTTTGGGCCATTTGCAAAAATATTTTATTTTCCGTTATTGCATTAAATAAATGCGTCTTTGTTTACACATCAGTAAACGATTTCCTGTATGTGAGGCTTCGAAATTTATATTTTTAAAACTTAATAAAACCCGTGTCACTTCTAAAGACAGAATAATTTGACCTTTTCATAATAGATATGATATATTATATTAATTTCACTTTAAAAAATTAGATATTTCACTATAATATGATTTCACTTATTCTGTTCTGGCATATTGCCAGGCATGGAAACTTCATGATTCCTGGTAGATGACTGTGCGTCTGTACCCAGACCAAAAGGATAGCTGCCATTTTAATTATCATGGATGTAATCAACAAGTGAACTAGTTCTATGGTGTACCATTCCGGATCCAAAAAAGTTTTGAACATCTTAGAGTTTTTTTTTTCTCGTCAAAAATTTCTACCCTCTGAGAGTGCAGAATTTGCAGATTTTTCACATTAACTCATAGAATGTTGACCTGTTCTTAGCTGAAAAAAGATCAAGAAAAATGCAACATTGTTCAATGGTGTTGTGTTGGCTACTCTGTCCTCCATTTTTGAGAAACATCACAACCATTTGACTTGAATATGTTTAAAATTTGATCTAATAAAATTTGCATTAACTAAAGAATAACATATTTAACATAAGAATTTAATAACATATTCATATAAGGTTTTTTTACTAGAAAATTTTCAAGTTTCTTGAATCTGAATCGTGTTTCGGAGGTTTTGGAGGTTCGAAACCTTCAACATTTTTATTGAACCGACATAAGTTCTAACATAAAAAACCACCCAGTTCTGTAAAAAATATTAAACTTAAATGAAAAGTCAATGATAACTTTCATATTTTCCTTACATGTCTCTTTTTTATGTTCCGTTGGTAGCATTTGTGGGCAAAAATGTTCAACCGTTGAAGTTGAGAAGGGAAAACTTCTGCATTTTTGCTCCATTGTTTTTTACTTTTGGTGTCAATATTTTCACGAAAAAAAAAATAAATTTATAATATCACTTGTGATAATATGATATGAAAATATCATTATAATTGAATATGTCAGTGTTGGTTTTTTTTTTTGCTTGTTTTGTTTTTGAAAGAACGGCAAAAATTCTGAATTCGTGAAGGGAGCAACACAAATGTTAAGTAAACACTCAGTGGCCGAACTTCACATACAGAAAATATATTTTAAAAAATAAGATGTTGTCACACCCTGTGCACATAGCCAACAGCTGCACAGGCACTAGAAGTTTGCAAGGTACTGTGATTATGTGAAAGCTTCAGAGCTTAAACTTCCAGTGCTTTTTCTTTAAGCTTCTTTTGCGCTTATCGTATTTTATAATCATAACAAATGATTAATGCTTACTATTTAGTGAAGCTGATTTGATAAAGTTGTTTCAAAAAAGCTCAAATAAAAAAAGGTGGGTGAGGTATGTATGCCGTTAAAGTTCCCATTGAACCACAAACGAAGGTTTGGCTAAAAGTGAGAGTTTTACGAAAGTTTTCGGGTTGTTATATATCTTGAATAAATTTTTGTTCAGAAACTTAAGAGTTTCCTTGCGTTGCACAGTGTGAAATTTTTGGATTCTAGCGGAACTTAATTCCAAATCTTACTGATTGTAACAATTGTAGCCTAATTTGACTAGAAAAAGCCTTTCTTTGTTATTAAAGAAAGCACAAATAATAAAATATAATAAATATAAATAGCAAAGCAAAATTTAAGTTTTAAGGGTTATTGTTTTAATAAATAATTTAAACAAAAATTTTTAAGTTTTCTTTAATAATTTGATTTTTGACTTTGCACACATTGCAGTTTTGTTTTTATATTTTCATTTATTATTATTGAAGCTATATATGTGTACAAAAGGAACTTTAACCATAATCTGATGAGTTCTTCTCAACTTCAGAAGTTGAAATAGGAGCAGGAGCAGATGGTGTTTTGAGTAGAGATAGGTTTCTGGTGGAAGGTTGTGAGTTTATTCGCGAAAACCCAGATTTAATCGAAAGCAGCGGATCAGATGCGATGAGAAACCTGGATATCCCGGTTTGTATCCCTTCTACTCGTTTTTTGGCTTCAGGACATTTTGTATTAATAATGTCTTTAATTTTCCTTTTTTTAACCTCAATGTTACATTCTTCGAAAGGTTTTATTGGTCTTCCAGATCTTGCAACTTTCGATCCTGAACTTGTACTTGCTATAACTGGGGCTATGCACTCAGGTGGCAAAACAATATGTTGCTTTAACCAATCTGTATGTAGTTTAAGGAATTTTGGGTAGCTTCTTTTACTTTTTTCCCATTTGGCTTTTATTCTCGCAATAAGATTACTTGCAAACATTTCCAATTGTCTATTAGAACTCTCAATATTGTTTTAAAAAGCAATAATCTGCACTATCTTTCGAAGTCTTTCTTCTTTTAAAGTTTGTCGCCATAGCTCAAAAACATCTAGCTTCTTCATCTAGTAGAAATTACAAAAAAAATATATGGGGGGGGGCAGAAAGATGCACGAGATTACCTTTGTTTCATATTTTAAAATATTCTGAGAAACAGAAAATGCAAAAATTAGCCTGTCTACACGTGTCTACAATTTTGAAACCTTATCCAAAGTGCAAGCTTGCTTTTATTTTTTCTTTTTTTTTAACCTGAGTAGGAAACGAACAAAAAAGTTTAAAAAAATAAAAAAAAAAAAATCTACTTACTTTCGCGTAAAGTTTAAATATTATAAATTTTAAATCGTTGTTAACTTTTTTCACAATTACTTAGGATTAAAAACAAGAATATTCAATATATTGTGTAAAGACTCTAAATAATATCCGTATTTTATTTTTTTGATAGTAAACCTTGATTTTGACCGCTTGCTGTACAATTTATTTTGCAAATATACAGCAATGTTAGCCAAAAACAAACGGTTTGCATTATTGGGAACTGAAAAAAAAGAATTCGTCCAAGGAAGACCAGCTTCATTTTTCCAATAAAGTTCCGCTAGAATGCGAACATTTCACACTGTGCGTTGTGCCAAAAAAGAATAACATATCGAAAATAAGAAAAAGTTCATTAAATTTTGTTTGTTTATTAACGGTCGAACAATATGCCTATTAACATTGAATAAAAAAATTAAGTTTTCTAATATTAATTAGGGTCATACGTATAGGAACACTACTTTATATTATTTTTTTTTTTAATGAGTTAAAAAATTAACTATAAATGATATCATTTATACTTTTAGACATTTCTCAAATTGAGTTTTGATAAACACTGAAAGAAAGTTGAGTTAAGTTGAGTTTCATCCTGCAAAATTGTCCTGGGGAACTCAAGAGTTTATTTTGCGTTCAATGGCAAAACTAAACGTTGTACTGGAAACTCAAACTAAACTCTCTGTGTAGACATGGCATTAGATGGAAAAGGACAACGGAAGCTTTTTTTAGTCCAAATAATTGTATTATAAGTAATTATAAGAAAAATAAGAATAGGATTTACAATTAATTCCTAACAAATCATATTATATTAATAGCTTCATTCTCTATCTCTAACGAAGCATTCAACGATCGATTGCTCTGCGAACGAAGTTGTAAACAAATGGAAGTCTGTATCTCAAACGATGCTGGTTTCTAACTCTTACAGCAAGCTTACATTTCTTACGTCATTGAAACTGTTATACACAAGCAGTTCTCAAATTTAGCACTGCCAGATCCACAAATGTAGAAGTTTTGTGTATTTTATTTTAAGATTTCATGAATTTTTTGCGCTGTTTTGTGTTTGTTGGCAATACCTGATTTGGTTCTTGCCTGTGTTGTAGGCGGAATTGGGGTTGTGGTGTAAGCTGTGCTGCTGGTTGTTCTATTGGCTACAATGTTGCCTTCGACATAAACAGAAGGATATCAATGGTCTGCTTCTATTTATTACTTGCAGTTAACCGAAAAGAATTACCGCCTTTTGTTTGGATGTTGCTATTCTTGTGTGCAACTTTTTTCTGTTCAGATCTGTCCAAATTTCAATTGGAAGATTAATAAATAAAAAGTCTGAATTCGCCTCCAGCTGCTTCTTAAGCACTAAAAAATATTGCTCGGTTTTGACGTGACGAAGTTACGTTTTACCGCGCAGGTTCCCAAAAAAGTTGAAAAATGCATTTTTTCAAAATTCATCGGCGTTGCATTGAATTGTTACTCGCTGAGTATAAAAGCTATGACTAAAAAAATGGTACGACTGTAAATGTTGATTCGTTGACTTCATTATAGAAACAAAAAAAAAACCAACTGAAAATTTTTTACATGGAATTATTACTCACTGAGTATTAGTCCTAGGATTAAAAGTATGATACACCAATAAAGACCTGCTTAAAGTCCTTACAACAAAATAAGACAAAAAATTTCTGCCGTCATGGCGACACAGAAAGAGCCTCTCAAAGATCGAAAATGCAACATTCATGCAGCAGCGTTGCATTGAATTTTTACTCCCTGAGTATATAAGCTACGATAAATGTTTGAAAAGGAAAATAAAGGATTTATACTTGGCCTTACGACAAAAATAAAGAAAAAAATTCCGACGCCACCAGTTCGGGAATATAGCAGCATATGTGACAGAAATGTAATATCGTTGCATGGAATTTTTACTCACTCGCGAGACGTGCTGCGGCAAATTTTGTTTTACGACAGCATAGATGTGTTATCCCTTTCAGACCGTGATGCATCGTTTGTGGGGGTGATTTCTATCTTTAATATTTCCACTTTTATTTAACGAATGTTATAAAGAACGAAATGAATCGATTGTGCTTGTTATTGTTTTCTTTTGTTTCTCACACTGTTCCGCGATTCGCTTTACCGTTATTTGAACACGCGTGGAATTCTTGATAAACTTTTTAGTTTTGTCAAAATGAGTCGCAGAGGTAAGTTGTGTCTTCAATTACAAAAATATAAACAGTGTAAAACTAGTAAAGTTAACGCATTTGAACTAAAAAAATAAAAAATTTTGATGTTTCAAATAAATTTGAATCATTTGTTGCTAAAAAAATGGGTTTCAGATAAAGTTTTAAACGAGTGCATCAAAATTGTGCGTGTCCTGAAAATCCTTGAAGGATATGTAAATTGTGAAACCTAAACATTGAGAATATTTTCATTCCATATAACGACCATATATTCCAAAAATAATAAAAAAATGTTTAGTAGATAAGCGTCAGGTCTGAAAGGGTTATTACGCCTCCAAACTAAAATAAAAAATTCTTATCGTCATAATTTTAGGGTTGCAACTACATAATGCAGTAAAAATGCTACAACCATGAAAAAACGTTGCATTTTTAACTCTGTGACTACTGGCGTAACGGTAAATCTTTAATAAATTTTTAAATTTTTTATTTATTTAAGGTTAATTAAACCTTAAATTTAAGTTTACTTATCTAGCTATTGACTAAGATCAGTTTTAAAGACTTTAGTAATCAACTTTGGAAGTTATAACAGTTAAAAATTTGACTTTCATTGCACCCCCGTGCGGGCAATGGAAGTCACCTTGTGGTTAATCGGAGTCAGAGACAATTTAACAGATATGGCAAACGTAACCTTCGGCTGAGTCCCACCCAGTGCAGTCCGCGTAAGCCCATGATGTAACTCTCATTACCCGCTGACTCCTTCCTGTTGCCGTATTCTCCCCTAAGTGCGACTAAGCCTTAAAGCTCTCCATATGGGCGACCACCGCGTTGTTCGTCTGCCACCCAAAATTTTACTATTGTAAACGAAGGAGCAGACTCCCTTAGAGCAAAATCTAGCTCCTTTTATATCGATATGGGTTTGAGATTGGTTGGAATGAGGACTTTTAAATGAAAGTATTGTATCACATAACGATGAGCAATTTCTTATAGTTTTCCAAATTCACTTAGAGCGTTCGCTATTGATGGCTACCAAACAAATACTGCACAACGTAGGGTCGTCAAACTGCAATCTTAAGTTTCATAAGGTTGGTACTTTCTACCATAGTCATTCTTTTTAAACAACTGGCATCTATACGTTAGGTCGGATACTTTTTTGAAGTAGTAAAATATCCCAAAACATAAAGATTGCTTAAATAAACATTTTTCACGTCATAGACGTGTTTCGAAAAACCCCCCCGCGGCTTTTTTTAGCATTTCCGAGGAGTAAGATTTAATAGGCAGCCATCGTACATCGAAGCATATGGTTGCCTGTTTCTGCGGCATAACCGGGCAGTGGCAACAGTGGCTGCCCCTGTTCATAAACACGTAACTGTGAGACCTGCAATCAAACAATAACAAAGCAAATAGCGAACCAGTGGCATGATCAAGTGGCGCAACAACAAAACAATATAAAGAAGTCGCATAAAACAAAACCAGCAAGACTTACAAACAACATGCGTTCTATGCATCCACGAGTGGCAATAACAAAATACATAGGCAACAGTAACATGCAGAGCAAAAGGTTGCCGCTAATTCTAGGCAAGTGAAATTCAAGTTCGAGATCGGATGGAAACTTGTGACACAAACAAGAACTCGTTACTCTTTTTGGTGATAAAAGAATCATCAATATTTACGACTTGGAGTTGTAGTTGGTGGAAGAAAAGTTTGTGGATGAGATTCCCAAACATCTTGAATTGACTGAGGTAAACTCAGATTCAAATTTACATGTTTCTACGGCTTTCCACCACTCTCAAAAAACATCCTACATACTTACATACATCCTACATTTTACTTGTTTCCCCTTCCACCCACTAATCTATCACCCCATTTTCAAACTAAGACAGACTTAACTGGGTAGGCATTATACCTGAAATCCTTGGCTCAAAGCTAAAAACAAAATATCAGAACTTGAAGGTCGGAGTTACTTATTTCATAACATTTGAAATGTCTTCTCAAAAAAGTATAAACCTCTTCGGGTAACACATGAGGACAAAAGTTTTTGTATTCAAATATTTGCTGTTTTGTCGTTATTTCATTCAAATATGATAGATAGAGAAAATATTCTTTCCCATAAGCCCTCCTTTAATTTCTCTGTTTACCTTTTTTGGCGCGTTTTTTTATGTTATTTTTGCAAATATGTTGCGTAAGAAGTGTTAAAAAATAAAGAACTTCTTGTAAAAAAGTGAAAGAATAGTGAAATACAAATAAAACTGTGCTTGTGTTTTCTGAATTAAAAAAAAAAAAACTTAAAACTATGAGAGTAATCAGTCTGTAAACGATGTCCACATACGTGTACTGTGGGTGTTTAAAAAAATGTTTAAAGGGCAAAATTTCTAGTCTAGAAATTTGAAAAAATCGAAAATTTTATATTAATAAATATAGCATTAATATTAAAAAAAAAAAAATAAATAACTGGCCATTTCAGCCCTTGAAAGGACTTTGACCTATCTTCTTATGATCGATTGTGTTGTGCGTGTTATTAAGTTTGTACACAATTGACCGAGAAATGGACCTACGGGCTTAACGCCGACTCCGAACGGCGATTAACGGAATGTTCCTATTCTCAAGAAGCTTTACATGGCATTTTGATTAATCTCTGAGGTTTGCCATTGTCTGCAGAGAGGTGGCGGCTGTACAGAAAAATTATTTTAATTCAAATAATTTTCTGTCGCTGCTGGGGTTCGAACCTGGGTCTCCAAGTTCTTTGACATAGCGGCCACGCACTTTAACCAACTACGCCACGGACGCCACGTACTGTGGGTGTTAATATGTAAAAACCCAAGGTTGCTGTTACCACGTAAGTGTACTTTTTAATTTTTCTTCCACTTTTCTCAAACTATTTCTCAATTTTAATTTTGAAGATTGTAATTTCGAATCAAACCAAAGTAATAGCGATGCTGAACTATTCGATGATGAAAATTATTGCTACGAAGCCATTTTTCAGGAAGTGCAAGGTTTTTTGGAAGATGGTAATAATGAGCTGTTTGAAGAAGGCGTCATTCTTCAGCAGGAAAACTTTTAAAGATTGTGTTGACGAAAAAAATTTTATTGAAACCAATTCTCCCAATGTCGCATCAGTTGAAGCAGCTTCTTAGTCGCGGAATTTTAAATGGCTGAAAAAAGTGTAAGAATACAACAAATCTGAAATGATTTATTTTGACAGCGCTACATTATCATTGGTCTCCTCAGATTTCTAGATCGATCTGCTATTGACAATTTACTTATTATCCACGAGGAGGATACTCCAGCATCTATTTTAGACGCTTTTATGGAATACTTGGGAATGCCTTTTCGGGAACAAGTCGCACAAGTTACGAATATGAAAGCCTTTCAGGATTTTATTCACAGTGCCCTTAATATGTCAGCAGAAGAGCTTCTGCATATGACGGGATGTCATGTACTGATGGGATGCTTTAGATATCCTCAGCTAAAAATGTACTGGACGAATGAGTTTCGAGTTCCTAAAATTGCAGATTGCGTATCCAGAAACCATTTTTGCTTCGTTCAGCTTCGAAGATTTTTGCGATTTTCTGCAGATAACGAAAATTGCAAGTCGGATCGGCTTTTGAAAATTAGACCATTTTTTTAACCTATTTTAAAAAAATGTAAGACATTGCCCATTCCATATCATACATCACTTGATGATCAGATGATCCCATTCTCAGGTCGATGCGCATTTCGGCAGTATATGCCTCCAAAACCAAATTCACTTGGTCTGAAGAATTTCATTCTTACTGCCAGTGACGGGTTAGTCTTGAACTTCCATATATATATATATATACTGGTAAGGGATCAATAGATGACTTCGAAATGAAACAGCTTGGGTTAGGAGGAGCTATCGTTAAGCTTCTTAATAATGTCATATCGGGTAAAGGATGTGTATGTACAGATAGGTTTTTTACGAGCTTAAAAAGTATTGAAGTACTGAGAAAAAATGATCTTTACCAAACTGGAACAGTAATGAAAAATAGCATCGGACCTGTTATAAATAAATTTAAAGATGACAAACTTTTGAAGAGAGGAGAGTGGAATGAATGGGTACGAGAAGACGAACAAGTAACAGCAGTAAAATGGAAGGACAACAAAAGTCATTCCAGGAGTTGAATGACAGCGGTGTTCCAATGAGCATTCTTCTAGAATTGCATTACCTCAACCAGCATGTACAATAAGTATATGGGCGGAGTAGACCTCTGTGACCGTTACGTTTCATTGTATCGCTGTTATTTGCGTACAAGAAAATGGACAGTAAGAGCCTTCAATCATATCACGGATTTAATAATTGTAAACTGCTGGATAATGCATATCAGACAGCAGAATGCTCAAAAGATGCAAACAATATCACTTATTGATTACAAAATATATGTAGGAAATGCCTTGATAGGCATTTGATGCCTTGATTTACTAGTACAAAGTTTCTATTTTACCACATGTGATTCATTATTTTGTTCTTTCTTATATAATTTATATATCTAGTTTCCTTTTTCAAATATTTAAAATGAATTAGTATATTTTTCTTTTCTGATTAAAATAAAGTATGTCTGAAAGTTGAAAAATTATGTCTTGATTTTTTATTTTTTATGCATGCTCCCGTTGCCCACATATGTGCACTAGACCGTACCACCCCCGATGCAAAAAAAATTGAATAAATCACAACAAAAATAGTGTTAATACCTCTTTTAACATTGGCGTTACATATTTTTCATTCTTTTACGAGCTTTAAAATTCCTCAAAATCCATTTAAGGCCTTCGAAGGACTTGTAGGAATATTTTTTTTTTTATTTTGAAGAAAAAATAATTGGTCTCTTTCAGACAAAACCATAGATACGTCATTCAATATGTTCAGACTTTTAATACCGAAGATATGATGAAAATGAAAAAAGGGAGCCCTACGTTCGGCAAAAAATTTTCAAAAATTTTTTAAAAATAGTTCTGCTGGAAATATCGATATACTTTCTGAGCAAAAGATAAATGATATTTTAAGAGCTTAATTTTTTTGATATAAGGGTGGCACATTAGGATGGTAGGAACTGAGATCTGGAGGGTAAGTACTAGAACGGTGTACATGAGGTCAATGACTTCTATAGAGGTCACATTGGTCTCCTTGATAAAAAAACATTGATATACCAAACTTTAAAATCCGACTGTAAACACCAGACATATGAAGAAATTTGTCAATACGCGACCCCTACGTTCGGTCAAAAAAAAAAATTTTTGAAGCGGGATTGAAGCAGTTAAACAAGAACCCACGTAGTCGTTCAATGACGGAGTTAAGCATGGAAGCGTATTTGAAAAGAATAATGAAAGACCTCAACACATCGTTTCCTTAACATTGATAAAAAAGAGCAACTTTAACTTTAGCAGGAGAAACTTTTTCTAGTTTCGTTAGTATACGAAAAAGTCTTATAATTTAACTTGATATTTATCACGGATAATGGCATGGCCATAAAAAGAGAATTTCGACAAAAGATGTCGCTAAGGTTACTATTGCGGTTGTGGGACGATATCTTCTAAACTGTAAAATGCACGCGAGCGAAAGAAATAACTTCGCATTTCGATGCGAAAAGATACATTTTGCCTTATTTATGCAAAAGAGAACAACAGATCGTAGATATTTGCATTATTTTGGATAATGAATAAATAATTTGTTTTTACCAAATTAAAACTGAAACTGAGAAAATATTCAAGTTTATGGTCATGACAACAAAAAGTGAACTCTGCAAAAAAAAAAAAAAATTCAAATCGATTTCATCAAAATCAATGACAAATAAAGCGTCATCATTTCTAATAAAACAAAAGATCAGCGACAAAAAAGTTAATTTATTACTATAAATACCACAAATAAAGTAATAAATTTGAATAAATTATTAAAAAACAAAACTAAAACAAATCATTAATAAATGAAGTTCCAGACTATAACGTGAGTTTCATGAGTGGTCGACATTGATCGACAAACCATAACTTTCTCCCATAAAAAAACCGACAACTATAAAAAGCCGCAAATTTTTTAATTGTACATGTTTTCGTCTGTCAAAAATTGTATTCATTTAACTTGATTGCTTTTTTATATGAATTCTTTTAGGCACCATAACACTTGGAAATACCTGCAGGTGTTGAAAATAGCCAAGGGTCCGTGTGAAGTAAATACAAAAACGAACAAACTATTTGATTTGCAAGCATTAATGGAATCGAAGGAGAGTTCGTCACTAGCTTCCGTGTGACGCATAGAAATGTGCCATGAATGTCTCTTGTGAAAACTTCAAACTAACGTTTTACAGTTAAAAACTATGCTATTTTCTTCGCATACTTAAGTTTATTGTTAATTACATATGTGTGCACAATAAGGGCATTAAATACAAACTTACTTTAATGCCAACAAAAAAAAGGGCTTGCAGGTGATTATTTAAAATTTTATATTAAATCACTTATACGGCTATTTATAATGGAAGTTTGACTTATACGAGGGCTACTGCCTTTTAAGTTTGCGCTTCAACAACACTGAGCATTGCCAGATGAATTTTGACGGTTACATTCGAAAATATGACATTTTTTTTTAGCATAAACGTACTAGCAATGTTTTAGTTCTAAATTTGTATTTAAGCAAAAAAATGAAATTAACTCGTGAACATATTCGTGTGATGATTTTTTATGATTTTTGACGTGGATTGCCAAGAAAAGAATGCTACGATCAAATTAGTTCGACTTTTGGTCACCACACCACACTAGGTGACTTCCAAATGCTGGTTGAATGAGTTCGAGCGTCATAGTCGTTCTTTCCAAGACAAATTTCGTGTTTGTAGTCCAAGAACGGCTGTTGTGGCAGAAGACATCTAGGCTTTGGATGAACTCTCAGAAGAAAGTTTGCCCTCTCAGAACTGGGGATGGAGGCTTTTCTCATCAATCAGATGCTATTGGGCAGGATGGTGAACTCAGAAATGGGAGGATCCTCTACTCGTAGGTTTGTCAGCAGGGGATCTCCGCAAGGGGCAGTCTTGTCTCCACTCCTGTGGTCTGTGATGTTTGACCGACTGTTGCGCATCATGGAGGGGGAAGGCTACAAGATTATTGCATATGCCGATGATATTGCTCTCGGCTTTAACGGAAAATTACCTCAAACCCTCTGTCAACTCATGGAAAGAGCACTATTAATCCTTTCTAGATGGGCGTCCTCTTGTGGATTAAGTGTAAGCCCAGAGAAAACAAATCTTATCCTTATCATTAGGAAATACAAAGTCCCCAACCTAGAACCACCGCGTCTGAATGGCACGAGGTTGCTCTTTAGTGATAGCACGAAGTATCTAGGAGTTATTCTGGATAAGAAACTTATCTGAAATGATAACATAAAGGAGCGCGTTAAAAAGGCAAATATAGCTCTATTTACCTGTAAAAAATCTATAGGCACAAAATGGGGTTTTTCCCCAAAATTAGTACGCTGGATTTATACGACAATTGGCCGCCCCATACTTGTATACGGTTCACTGGCATGGTGGATGGCCCTTGATAAGGCAACTGCACTTCAGAAATTTGCAAAGGTTCAAGTTCAAAGAAGTGCATGGCGCTGTATAACTGGTGCTAAACAACCCCAGCTAATGCTCTTAATGTCATACTTTACCTTCCTCCTCTAGATATCTTTGCCAGAGAGTGTGCTAACTCAGCAGCCCTTAGACTAAGAGAATCTAGAAATTGGATAGGTAACAGCTGCGGTCACACCGTAATTCTGAACTCGTCGGTCCCCGACAAAACAGATTTCTGTGTACCTTGTTTAAATCTTGAAAATAACTATGAAGTTCTCACACCTTCACGGCTAGACTGGGAAAACAAAACTCCCCTTAAAATAAATGGAATTAAAATCTTTACAGACGGATCCAAGCAACAGATAGGAGGAGGAATTAACTCCCAAGATATGGAAATAGAAGCTTCCTTTAGACTCCCAAACTATTGTAGTGTCTACCAAGCGGAGATGACGGCTTTATATGAAACCGCTAAGATTCGCAAAGGTCAAAGAGACCTAAGGGGAAAGAATATTTACATATTCTCAGATGGTCAAACTGCGCTTAAAGCGCTAGACTCGCATATTGATAAAATATGCTCTCACTGAGTGCCGCAGATCTCTTAACAAGATGGCAAGATTATTCAGGATGCACCTCGTGTAGGTACAATTCCTTGAGTCTTGCTCAAGGTAGCTAAGCTAACGTGGTCTCGCTACGACTTAAAACGCACTAAATCACTACTTGAATTAAGCAGGGTAGATCTTTCATATATGGTAGGAATCCGAAAATTATCCTCTTGTATACCAACCACCATGATTTATGGAAATAAAACATCTAACTCAACTTTGGATTCTGCAAATTTATTTGCTGAATACTTTGAATCAAACTATGAATCTGATTTGGGTCTGAACATGACTCAAAATTTAATCAACTACCAATCATATTTTAGTTTAGGAGGCCTAAAATTACATTTAAACGATCTTATTAATGGAATTTCCAATCTTAAAAACTCAAAAAAATGTGACATTGATGGTTTTTTTTCCTTTTTCTTAAAAAATTGTATTTGCTCACTCTCAATGCCTCTTTTAGTAATTTTCAATAAATCTCTCTCTTCTGGTGAATTTATTAACACATGGAAAATTGCAAATATCACTCCAGTTTTTAAAAGTGGTGCAAAGAACGATGTCACAAATTATAGACCCATCTCAAAGTTGTCAACGGTTGCTAAACTTTTTGAGAGAATAATTAAAGAAAAATTATATTTTCTTTTAAAACGCATTATAATTCCAAACCAGCATGATTTTGTTACTGGCCGGTCTACGGTTACAAATCTTGCCCTATTTACAGAGTACTGTATGTATATCGTCTTTTGAATGTGGCAGTCAAGTTGACGTCATATATACAGATTTCTCTAAGGCGATTGATAAAGTATCCCACAAAGTTTTGATAAATAAACTTTTAAATATTGGGTTCCATTCTAATTTTTTAAAATGGATAGAATCATATCTGAGTAATAGACTCTGTTATGTTTGTATTAATAAGATAAGCTCATACTCTTTTATAGCGACTTCTGGTGTTCCGCAAGGTAGTATCCTGGGTCCCTTGCTTTTAATTTTATTTATAAACGATATCTCCTACTGTTTCAAAAAATCTAATTTCTTATTGTATGCGGATGATCTTAAAATTTTCTAAAGAATAAATAATATTTCAGACATTTATAACCTTCAAGCTGAGTTAAATAATCTGTTATCTTGGAGTACAATGAATAAACTTTCGTTAAACATTTCGAAATGCTATCATGCTACTTTTGCCAAATCTAGAAATATATTTGTTTCCTCTTATCATCTGAACAACTGTCAATTAAAAACTGTTGGTGAAATTCTGGACTTGGGTGTAATATTTGACACAAAATTCACTTTCGTATCACATATAAATTACATAATTCCGAAAGCATATTCCTTGCTTGCCTTTTTTCGTCGTAATACTTCTGAATTCTTAGATCCATATACTCATAAATTACTTTATACTAAATTTGTACGCTCCAAATTAGAACATGCGTCGTTTATCTGGAACTCATTTTATTCCATACATTCTGCTCGACTAGAAAAAGTTCAAAAAAAGTTCCTAAAGTTCTCACTTAGATCTTTAAATTTTGTTGATCCGCTTCCTTCTTATAACTCGCCGTGTCTGCAATCTCTAGAAACTAGAAGAAGAATTCGTTTCTTGATGATTTTGTTTGACATAATTTCAGGTGAAATTGATTGTCCAACTTTACTAAGACACATTAATTTCTTTTTTCCCTCGCGTCAATTACGTCAACATAATATTTTTGTTATTCCATTTCATAGTAGTAATTATGCAGCCAATGAGCCATTATCAAGAACTATGAATGATTTTAATTCACTCTCCAGAATAGTCAATATTGATTTTTCTAATTCTAGAGACTGCTTTAAGGCTATGCTGAATGAAACATTAATATTTTAGTACATAATCTCTTATAGCTTTCAATAGTAAGTATTTTCCGATTGTTATATATTTATGTTAGTTATTTTAGTATTGTTAATAAATTTTATTTAACTCTAGTCTGTAAGGTTTGAAACCATAGACAAATAGACAAATTAACAGAAATAAACAGAAATAAACAGAAATCCTCACGGGTCACTGTCTAATCGGAATACATGCTCTTCGATTGGGACTTACATCAAATTATTTCTGCAGAAGCTGCAAATACGAAGAAGAGGTAGAAAATGTCCAGCATTTCCTCTGCGAATGTCCGGCGCAAAGTAAAAGGAGATTGAAAACGCTGGGCCATCCCTTCTTAAATGAACTTTCCGAAGTCTAATGCCTGTAAATCAAGCATATAATAAAATTCATAATCCGTTCGGTCTGGTTTGTTGATGAGGGATATCCCTCATAGGTCAAAAGAGATTATGTGGTGTCACAACAGGCCTGCACTGGTCTAAGTGTACGAGTCGTCTGCCGGCTCAGCCATCAAAACCTTACCTAACCTAACCCTGCTTTTTCAATAGGTGCAAGACTTAAAAGGCTACACTCGTAGAGCGGACTACGTTAAACATTGTTAGACACTTGAATCTGTTATGAGACCAAAATAATTTTAAACTACTATGGACAATAACCTATTTCATATATTTTTATTTCAAAACAAGTTGCAACCAATGAAAACTACTTCTAACACCTTCAACTGCGCAAGTATAAACATAAAATTTTCTCACCAACAAAACACAATTCACAGTTAATGCTTTGGTTTTGGTTTAACGCTTGAGTTAACTTTTAATTCAACATCTTCGAAGCAATATTTGACTCTGTGTTATTAGTAGAGTCAAATGAAATTTTTATATTGTATTTGTTTTAAGTTCGAAATGTCACACTACCACGCCTTCTTTCTTTGCATGTCCACTGTGTGCAAGACCAAATCAACGCTGACATAACATCTGCTGGGTGTAAAAAACAGCATAAAATTCACTTCAATTTCAATGTGTAAAAAATTATGGTGAGTGTCAATTAATAAAGCAAACTTGGCCTCTTTCTTTTACTGCTATGGTTAAAACAACAAATAAATATCTAACTGAATCTTTGAGGTACTTGTTGAATGACTTGCGTAATGCATGTGTTATCGTTATTTTTACAATGGTCATAAATTCAACATTGACAGTCGTGATAGTTTTGATGAAACAGTCAAACTGACACTACTTTTAGTGCTTACCATCATCAGCTTAGGGCATCATTGGACAATCATGATCTATTCGCGAATATATGTGAAAACTAAACATAGTTTTTGAAGAAACTCGATTGAGGAAATAAACTCGAAGACTCACCTGAAAAAAAAAGAGATTAATTTGTCAGTTCATTTGCGTATTGAAACAGAAAATATGCTATTAATATTACGTTATTAACACACCAATAAAAGATAAAGGTACGGCATAAACTGTGTACCAACGAAAATATCTTCTGAAAAGTTAGCTGTAGCGGAATACCCCGCCTTAAAGCCCTAGAGACAATTATCGGTGTCATTATTTAGCGCAAGCTGTCGTTTTCTATGAACTTGGCAAACACACAATACTAACACCGAATTTCAGAAAAAATAAGTTTTATATTCTTGTTAAAAAAGTTTCAATTTATCTTGACAAAAGATAAATATTGACGTGGCGAAGTTACGTTTTACCGCGCAGGTTTCCAAATCAGTTGAAAAAAGCATTGTTTCAAAATTCATCGGCGTTGCATGGAATTTGTACTCGCTGAGTATAAGAGCTTTGATTGCAAAAAGAATACGACCGTAAAGGCTAATTCTCTGATTTCATTATGAAAACAAAAAACAAATTCAAAATGTCATTGAGACGCAGTGGGAGCTGCTTAAGCAACGCAACTGAAAATTTGTTACATGAAATCATTACTCGCTGAGTATTAGTGTTAGGATTAAAAATATGATACAACAACAAAGGCCTGTTCTAAGCCCTCACAACGAAATTAGACAAACAATTTCTAACGTCATGGGAACACAGAGAGAGCCTCTTAAAGATCTATAATGCAACATTCATGCAACGGTATTGCATTTATTTTTAATCGGTGAGTATATAAGCTACGATAAATGTTTAGAAAGGAAACTAAAGTTTTTATAATTGGCCTAACGACAAAAATAAAAAAAAAATGCTGACATCGTCAGGTTGTGAAGATAGCAGCATATGTAACAGAAATGTAATATCGTTGCATGGAATTATTACTCATTCAAGAGACGTACTACGGTAAATTTTGTTTTACGACAGCATAGATGTGTTATTACGACTCATAACTAAAATACAAAAAAAAAATTCTTATCGTCATTATTTCATGGAGGCAACCACATAATGCAGTAAAAATGCTACAACCATGAAAAAACGTTGCATGGTATTTTAACTCTGTGAATACCAGCGTAACGGTAAGTTTTAAGGCACGAAAATAAAGGTGAGGTCTTCGGGCTCATGATAAAAATAAAAAAAAAAAATTGACGGCATCATGAGGCCCCTCAGGCAAGCTCCTAATGTGACGCATATGCATACTTTTTGCTGGAGTAATTGCATGCAGCTAAGGCAAAGTTAATGCACCAAGGAAAAGCACAACCAATGGAGAAGCAAATAAAAAGCAAAGCAAAAGCAACAACACCAACAATAACAAGACCAAAAACAACAACATCAACATCAACATCAACATCAACATCAACATCAACATCAACATCAACATCAACATCAACATCAACATCAACATCAACATCAACATCAACATCAACATCAACATCAAATCAACATCAACATCAACATCAACATCAACATCAACATCAACATCAACATCAACATCAACATCAACATCAACACCAACATCAACATCAACATCAACATCAACATCAACATCAACATCAACATCAACATCAACATCAACATCAACATCAACATCAACATCAACATCAACATCAACATCAACATCAACATCAACATCAACATCAACATCAACATCAACATCAACATCAACATCAACATCAACATCAACATCAACATCAACATCAACATCAACATCAACATCAACATCAACATCAACATCAACATCAACATCAACATCAACATCAACATCAACATCAACATCAACATCGACATCAATATCAACATCAACATCAACATCAACATCAACATAAACATCAACATCAACATCAACATCAACATCAACATCAACATCAACATCAACATCAACATCAACATCAACATCAATATCAACATCAACATCAACATCATCAAATTCAACATCAACATCAACATCAACATCAACATAAACATAAACATAAACATCAACATCAACATCAACATCAACATCAACATCAACATCAACATCAACATCAACATCAACATCAACATCAACACCAACATTATCATCATCAACATCAACATCAACATCAACATCAACATCAACATCAACATCAACATCAACATCAACATCAACATCAACATCAACATCAACATCAACATCAACATCAACATCAACATCAACATCAACATCAACATCAACATCAACATCAACATCAACATCAACATCAACATCAACATCAACATCAACATCAACATCAACATCAACATCAATATCAACATCAACATCAACATCAACATCAACATCAACATCAACATCAACATCAACATCAACATCAACATCAACATCAACATCAACATCAACATCAACATCAACATCAACATCAACATCAACATCAACATCAACATCAACATCAACATCAACATCAATATCAACATCAACATCAACATCAACATCAACATCAACACCAACATCAACATCAACATCAACACCAACATCAACATCAATATCAACATCTACATTAACAACAATAACAACAACTACAAAAATCTAGCGAAGTTCCAACAAGCCAAACACAAAAGTAATGATTTCAACAGTTTTTTTCGTAGCAACCAACACTGCTCACAAACAACAAAATAACACGATGAAACCGGACTATGAAACCGGAAAACGACCATGACAGGAATTAGGATATGGATTAGGACAAAACTTAAGGCACATCTAATACACACCTTTCCAAACTAGGAAAGGGATCCAGAATGCTTGATTAAGTCAAGAATTTGGTTATGGATTAAAACAAGGGTTTGGACATGAAGTAGGAAAATTATTTGGAGAAATAAAAAAGTTACGGAAGAATGAGGATAAGTTTCGGAATAAAAGAAAGGATAGGAACAAAAATAAAGGCAGGGATAAAGAAACACTGTCACGTCTGAACCTACAGGTATTGTCACGACACAGACAACTCTTTCTTTCCGCCAGGAATTTAAAAGCAATAGGTGTTGATGAGAAGCGTTCTGATGAATGTAATGTACAGCCAGATACATTAAATTATTTATTTTTCTATAACCCTGAAACAACTCCAAGCAAAGTCTGATTATCTTGATCACTTTGAAATTGAAAATTTTCCAATTTATAGTATTAATTTATCAGTGTAAATGATGTGAGAAAATCAATTCTAAAAATTAAATCTAATGCAATAGGTGAAGATAGAATTTCTTTGAATTAGCTTATTCTCGTGCCTGTCCTGAGACCCGCGCACGCAACTTAAATCACTGTATTACTTTGCCTTCATTTGCTTCTTCTTGGAAAGATGTTTTTGTGATGCCGTTGGTAGAAAAACTAACCGCTAGCAGGCCTAATGATTATAGACCTATCAGTATTTTATCCCGTTTGGCTAAAGTGTGTGAGGCCCTTATGGCATAAGAAATAGTGTAAATTTTCTTAATGAAAACGAACAACAAACGAACATTTCTTCAATAAACATGATTTTGACAGTCCAAAAATGAATTAAAGCGCCTTTTATTTTAGGTGCATCTACTTTCTTTTATTCTTAAATAATAAATCAGCAGCTTTTATCACAAACAGCTGAACCATAAATTGCTTCATGACTACAATTAATTTTAAATTATTATAATTTATAAAAACTATTTATGAGTTTATTGACTTTCCTGAATATTTTGATTTTTTGGCGATACCAGTTTTAATACGCAACCAGTTATTATATGAAATCATGTTCGTATGTAATGCTGTAGAAGAGTCAATGAAAAAAATTACTATGTATATCTAATGCGCCATTGTTGAAGTACTTTTATCTAATCTCGCTAAAAAAATTTGAAGTTTATACAAACAACATAGCTTATGTGAGAAATTGCACGTATGCCTCTGATGAAACTTAAATATCTGGTAATTTAAATGGGACAGATGATGAAAGACATTTAAAAACAATGCTTTAAAAATTTATAAAACCTTAAGTGGAGAAATATCTTTAAAGTTTAATTAATGCTTTTATTTAATTACTTTTGTTATGTATTTGTAGGTAATACCAAGTTGGTAGCTAAAGTGCGCATTTAGGCCACTTGCCGACTAGGGGAAAGAGTGGAATAATGTTGCTTAATTATAGCAAAAAGCTACAAATATTCATGCGTGCTGCAGATAAGATAAGACAACAAAAACAAACTTAAAATTTTAGTTGATTTTAATGTTTTTTTGGAAAGATATAGGCACATAATTTAAGTTAAGCTGGCAAGCATTACAGTTTTGTGTATTTTTGCATGAAACATGATGCTGAATTTTTTTTTCCTTTATTAAATTTGCATTTAAAGAAGTTACCGAAAGTAAATGTCTGCAGTAGAAATAATTCATTTTATGTAATATTATTCACATGCAAATTTTGTGTTTTCTTTGCAGGTAAATGTTGTGACCTTCAGTTTGGCTTTGCTTCTGTCATGAACCTGAAATTTATGCTTTTGATTTACATGACTTAGTGATAGGGCGTTTTAGTTTTTTGAAGCAAGAATTCACTAATTTTAAATTAAAATAGCAGGCAGAAAAGCTAATTAAAAGAAAAATAGCAGGCAGAAAAGCTATAAAAAAAGAAGTTATTTAAGTCATGTGTGCACACCATTTCCTTTATTACATTGTTTAGTAAATGATTTCGACTTACTATTTACGCTTTAAAATTGCAGAAATAGCATGCCAATAAAATTAAATAATTAATAAATAACCCATTCAATACTTTCAGTCATCCACTACTTTTCAAGTGACCTAGAATAGTAGTTGACCTAGTTGAGTAGAACACGAAACGTTGTACAAAAATTTTCAAACACCTTCAAAATCTTAATTTACCGGTAAAAAAAAGTTTTGTGCACCTTAACGTACTTATAAGCCAGTGACTCAATCAGTTATTATCTGATTTTCCATTTATTGTAAATTTTAAACATAAACCTTTGGAACGATGTATAACATTTTGCTAAATTGTTACAGTGACTATTTGAATTTATCAAGTAAGTGTAATGCTTTAATTTTTTCCGGTTTTTTCAACTTTGACGTTGTTTTTTAGAAAAAGTTTCGTCAAAAACCATAACTTTTGTATTCATATTTAAAAAAGTTCTCTTGAAAGTAAAATTAATGTTCGTTTTTTCAAATCGATCAATAATTATAATTGACGAAGTTATGAAAGTTTTTAAAAACAATAACATATATTTTTTTTATTTTGAAAAATACAAAAATATAATTGTTTTGGATCCGTTTCGCTACTCGGTGCAACTCGAAGGACCTTACTACAGAATACAATTCAGTTCGCCTTTATTATGATTTTTGTTGATTTAAATAATATGCAATACTTTTTAGAACTCATGCTAAAAACCAGCTTTAATTGGTTTATAAAAGACCTGCAACATACACTAGTCACTTGAAAAATGGAAGTACTTTTGTTTTTGTTTTGTTTTTTTTTTTGTCACATCGTGTTATGATATCATTATTGGAAAGAAAACCACAAATCGTGAAAAAAAAATTAAAAAATATCAAGTAATACCAAACACTGGTGGTAACACCGGTAAAAAAAAATTATACATTCGAAATTTTAACCAAAAATATAAAAATAAAAGAAAATAAATTTTATTATTTTTTGTTTTTAGTATTTTAGTTTCATTTTATGAAATTTATTTAAAAAAAAAAAAAATAAATAACTGGCCATTTCAGCCCTTGAAAGGACTTTGACCTAGCTTCTTATGATCAATTGTGTTGTGCGTGTTATCAAGTTTGTACACAATTGACCGAGAACCGGACCTACATGTTTAACGCCGACTCCGAACGGCGATGAACGTAATGTTCTTATTCTCAAGAAGCTTGACATGGCATTTGATTACTCTCTGAGGTTTGCCATTGTCTGCAGAGAGGTGGCGGCCGTACAGAAAAATTATTTTAATTCAAATAATTTTCTGTCGCTGCTGGGATTCGAACCTGGGTCTCCAGGTTCTTTGACATAGCGGCCACGCACTTTAGCCAACTACGCCACGGACGCCAATTTATTTACCTTATTAATTTTATACTTTTTATTGATGTGTTAAGTTGTTTCATCTGTTGATTTGACCTATAAATTTAATTGATTTTAAAGTTTTTATTTATTTATTTATAAAGATTTCAGTTAATTTATTTTTATCTAATAATTTAACTAGTTAATTATCTTATTTTTATTTTAGAAATTTGTTTGTTTTTAATTGTGTTACTAATTTAATCAATTTTGTGTAGTTTATTTATTTATTAATTTAATAAATTTTATTATTTATTTTAAGTTGCTACATCAAGTTAATTTATTTCTTATTTTAAGTCAATTTATTTATTTAATGAAATAAATTTTATTTATTGTATTTAATAAATTTCATAGTTTGATTATTTTTTGAAATTTTAATAATTAGTGTCCCCAGAAAATGATTTGCTGAAGGTTGCCAGGAAAATTATTTGCTTTTTTTCGTTTTTTTTTTGTTTTTTTTTGATAACCGCCACAATTTTATTGATTTTACTAATTCTATTTATTTTATTAACTTTGCACTTTAAGTTATTTAATTTTACTTCTTAATATTATTTATTTATTTTTTTAAATATAACTATTTTGTTATAATTTATTTACTTAATTAATTTTTGGATTTATTTTTTCTTTATTTTATTTATTTTTATTCTTGTATATAAAAATCAAATGCGTGTGCGTTAGTCTTGCTAAGGCTCAAAAACGGCTTGCCGATTTTAATAATTCTTTTTTTTTGTATTGTTTGTCTTAATACAGATTTGGTTTGGAAAAAAGAAAATTACAAAAAACTCGAAGGAAAAGCGGAAAAATCGAAATTGGTAATTTTGTATGGGAATTGCCACATCAGACTACTTTAAATAGCCAACAAATATTAACGGCTAGACGGATTTAACTCAAATTCGGCACACACATTACTTGAATCCTAGATAAGGTTATGGCATACTTAGTTTTGCCCACGCCCCTTTACAAGAAACGCAAATTATCCTACTAACGTGCTATTATTAGCGAAACTGTTCGTCTAATTAATTAGAAGAAAATTCTGTTATTTTAACACCAAAAACATTCACATATCTTCAAAATTGTACAAAATTTTAGTACAGCGTCTTTTTTTAATAACATCGTTTCCATAGAATAACAAAAAACTATCAGAAATTCGTATTTCTTACTTTCGATGAAAATAACTCCGTTATTTGAATATATTTCATTCAATTTCTTTTCGTTGATAAATTCAATTTAAGCTCTTAATAAACCCTATTTGAAGAAAGCTCCAACATATTCACTTTTTACTTCAAAAAGGACACAAAAGGTGTCATTTCCATAAATAAAAAAAAAAAAGAATTATTTGTTTGCCAATTGTGAGGATCAATCCTTAGACCACCTCATGGCTTCAAAACTGACCGTTGAGCTGACTATTTTTACTCAAATTGAAATGTACTACAAAAATTTCCTAATAGAATTTGCATTAATATGATATGACAGTCACAATCTTCTGAATTCGAATTATAGCAGTCTATTATATTTTTCTTAGACAAAAACTAATCTTGTTTTTCATCTTATTCTTATCTTCTATCTTCTGAATATATAAATATCAATTGCCGTGCGTTAGTCTTGCTAAAACTCGGAAATGGCTCGGCCGATTTTAATAATTTTTTTGTTCACCAAAATACTGATGTGGTGTAGGAAGAAAGAAAATAAGGAAGAACGTAAAGCGAATTTTTCGTGTCGTACAGTGTTCATTACAACTCCAAGGAGAGGACGAGCTTGACATAGGTCTACGAAGTCAGTCAAATGCGCGGCGAGCTAATACACGTGTGAGCCACACTGACCAGTGAGCGACGGATAATGAAAACAGTCAGATTGTCGTGTCCGAATTGGTGTAATATAACACTTATTCACTATTTATAAACAAAACAGAGTGGAATACATAAGAACGCTCATAACTCGAGAACGGATCGTCCTATTCGAACTATCTTTTATTTTTTTTTGCGTTCGTCTCCGCACAAGGTAGCTTTTAACAGCATAAAAGTTTGAGTTTTTTCGGAAAAATCGATGTATGGAAAAATAAAAAAAAAAATCGATTTGAATTTCATCATTCAAAATGCAATTTCTGGACAATTACGTTCGTTCAAATCAGTTGATTGTGTCCAGACGAAGCAACCAATTATCGAACAGTGCGCCTGAATTCATTGATTTGCAAGGATTACACCACATAATTTACCACTGAAGGTTGTTGGAACTGTTATCATCATGGTGCGGAGCCTCAATTAACCGTGAAGACACTCAAGAATAATGTCATTCAAGCAACGATGAATGCTTTTGAGTGGGCAAATTCAAGGGCGAAGTGCTCATTCCAAGAATTCCATTGATTCTAACCGATTTACCTTTCGAGTTCAAAAACCTTCAATTCAAATTCAGTTCGACTTACATCGCCATGACAATCAATGAATCACAAGGGCAATCTTTGTAATTAATTTTGGGACTGTGTGCTGGATTTAATCAAATCTTAACTTATTTTCTACCTTAACCCATTAATGCTCACCACCAGAACTCGATAGGCTCATCATTCTGAACAAACCTGGTTCGAAAATGTAAACAAAAAAGCTTTTGGCGTCAACTTCAGTGCTTTTTTGAAAAAGCATACTTTTAGCTTTCTCACACTGTCGAAATCAATAGTTTTACATTGTCGGTGGATTTTGAGGAATTTTCGATAAATGCGTAAAAAAATTTCATCAAAATTTCAAAATTTTCAATAATTGAAATGCGATGCATTATTATTTTTGCACAAAAAATTAATTTCGGATGGAATCGGGATTGTTCGAAATTATTTCAATAAAAAAATTCATTTAGGGCGGGACGAAGTTTGCCGGGTCCTCTAGTTTATTAATATAATTTACTGTTTTGAATTTCTTAATTCTATCAATTTTGTAAATTTTGTGAAGTTTATAAATTTTATTTATTTGACTATTTCTATTAATTTTGGTTAATTGTATTATTTTTACACTTTTAAATAATTGTATTTAATTTAATTTTATTTCTTTTAATTTGATTTATTTATTTCATTTATTTGTATACTTTATTTATTTTATTTTTTTAACTTATTTTATTGAATTAAGCAATTAAATTATACCAATTATATATTATTATTTTTTTTTAAATTTAGCTATATTATTTTTTTTTTTGTTTTTTTTTTAATTTTATGCTCTCAATTTTATGTTCAATTTTATTTAATTTTATATATTTTTGAATATTGTGTTTTATTTAATAATATTATTAAATAATTTTTGACTTTATTTATTTTTTAATTATACCAATTTTCTTTATTTTATTAATTATATTTATTCAATTAGTTTATTGATTTTATTTATTTATTAATTTAATTCACTTGCTATTTATTGTGTGAAGGTTATTTATTTTATTTATTTATTTAACTATTTTAGTTCATTTTAGTAATTTTACATTTTAAGTAATTTTATTTAATTTTATTTTTCTTATGTATTTAATTTTACTATTTATTTATTTTATTAATTATTTATTGATTTTGTATAGTGAACTAATTTTATAAATAAGTATTTGTTTAATTTTATACTTGCATTAATTTTATTGTTTTTTTTTAATTTTATTGAAATATATAATTTACTATTTTTATATATTTTTAAATATTATGACTTTATTATAATTATTAAAACTTAATTATTTAATTCTATTATTACCTTAATTTATTTTTTATTATATAAATTTTCTTTATTTTATGAATTTCATTTACTTAATTTATTTAATACTTATTTAAATTTATAATAAAACCAATAATTATTTATTCAATTAGTTTATTGAATTTATTTATTTCATTCACATATTCATCTTAAAGATAATATTAATTTAATTACTTTTATAAATTTTATAAATTTTTTGTATTCCATTTTTTATTTTTAGTTATATTTAATATTCCTTATTTTTTTATTAATTTTCTTAATTTTGTTAATTTTATTGATTTCACTAATTTTATTAGTTTTGTAAAGTTTATAAAATTTCCTAATTTGTGAATTTTATTAACTTTCTAAAATTCATATATATACATATATATATATATATATATATATATATATAGTATATATATACTAATTTTTCCCTTAGTTCAGACAGAGGCCACAATAAAGCAGTTTCATGTTCTGAATTTGCACTCAAGCCAAAAAAACAGTTCACTCCAAAATATACCTATTAAGTTGTTAATACCGTAAGATGATTTCTGAATACAACAAAATAGCATCGCAATAGTCTTCAGAAAATTTCATAATTAATCAAATTTGGTTTTTCTATCCAAGCTTACTAATATTTCTAATATTTCCAATATTTCCATTATTAAGACCCAAATTTTCATCTGAGGCAAAGTAGCTACTTATCACTTAAATGTATGAGATATGACTTTGATTTATATGGGAGTTGTTGGATTACACTTGAATCCAACAGATAATTTTTCTGATATAAGCATTGTAAATAATAGTATAGGTGTAGTTATAATAGTGATCTGGATAAGCCTTAGATAGATTTGTGAGGCTTACTTGCTGTTCATTCCTTAATAGAAAACAGTTACTTATTCAAAGTTTGCAAAAGGCTCTTCTTCTTCGTCTTTGATTTCATTATCCCCTTGAGGGGCATATGGCGATGACAAATTCTTTCCATCTTCTTCTGTCAGCTGTAAGGTGCTTAAGCTGAGGCCAAGTTTTATTAAGTGCTGCGAGCTTTGCTGATTCTATTGTCGATATCTAAGTCAGACCCACCATTTGGAGAGGCCAGACTACCCAGATAGTTGATCTGATTGACTTCTTCTATAGCCGTTTGCTTAAGGATAATGTAATTTGGCTGCGTGCACTTTTTAAATGTAAAACAAGCTTTGCTAGGGAAAAATTTGAAAAAAATTGTGTTAAAGCTTTTGATTTCATCTACTAATCTACTTTGAATGGCTTATTCTTAAATTGACTTGATTCTTTCAATGACTCTAAAACAAAGTGTATTATCTAATAGTTTGTAACAAAATTCAAACGCTTCTGCTTAACCTTATGGAAATCTACTTAAATCATTTAAAATTTATTAAGCCACCAAAAAATCTAATTTTATTTATTTATTTATTGGCCAAGCAAGGCAATTTACTTATTTTAACAGGTTTTTATTTTTATTCCTTTTTTATTTACTTTTGTTCACTCCCCTTTCCTTGTTTTGGTGTTCGAAGATATGCAATTTGATGTGGGCGTAGTCCGCCCACCTAAATGATATGAATTTACGACCACGTTAAAAGGAAAGGCAAGAAGAAGAGTTTATACTAGTATAAATACTAGTATATATTATACATATTTAGTAGTAGAAAAGGAAAGAGGAGAAGGAAAGTAAATAGAATGAAAGTTCAAAGATTAGGTTGATTAGGAAGAGAAAGAGACTTCGATAGAGATCGCTTAAATGGTGATTTAGACATGGAAGGTGAGTAGTGGTCGGATATACTTTTAAATTCTCTACAGCAACGACTGATGGGTTCATTACCTGCATATGCAGTATGATGCTGACATTCAGTTAACAGCCGAGAATGTCTACAGCCGGGTCATTGAGGGTAATATTGTTAGAAATGTATTCGCAATTAGTTACACCGTTCAGAACATCGAAAGTAAAGCATGAATCCAATACCGTTCTTCTTATTTATAGCGGCATCAAATTTAATAGGCTGAGTCTGTGTTCATACGGTGGAAGGTTGCAATATTCGCGGGGGTTAAGTCTCTCTCAGAGCGAATAGGACAAATTGCTTTTGTATGGATTCGATTCTATCACAATGGGATTCAAAAGCTGAATTCCAAATAATGCAGCCATATTCGAGTATTGGGCGTAGTAGTGCACAGTACAGGGATGTAGTGACCCACACATTCTTGAATTCATGTGCTCGTCTTTTAATAAATCCGAGCTGTTTGCTGGCCCTGGATGCAATCTTATCATAGTGTAGATTAAAACGCAGTTTGTTGTCTAAGACCACTCCAAGATCAACTATATAATTGAATCTGTTAAGTTCGATATTATTGAGGCGATAGTTGTAATTCGTAACTTGGCTTCTACGGGAAAAACTTATCACGTTACACTTATTTACAATGAGGTAAAGTTTGTTTTGTGTACACAAGGTCTCAAGAGTTAAGAGGTTTAACTGTAAGAAGTTGAAATCTTCCTGCGATTTAATTACGTGGTACATTTTTAGGTCGTTCGCATACATAAGATGTGGATTTTAAATGTAAATTTCAAGAATTTGATTGAATTATCTAAAAATACGTTCAGCTTAACAGTTTTATACTAACAGATTTTATCTTATGGTAGATTTTGTTTATCAACAGCCTATAACAAGAAACTTTGTCAAATTATTTATGCACAAACTTTTAAAACTTACAAGGTGTTGACCTTTCCACTGATATTCGAGTTCATTTGAATTGAAATGCATAACATTGAAGAAATTTTTCATATATCAGATTCTAATATTTTTTTTCTTATACCAAAGACAAGTCAATAACATTTTTAATATAAAATTTATAATAAATTGAGAAGCGACAAGAAACCATAAAAAACAATAAAAAATAAGCCATTTATGTTTTTTTCTTTTTGCCTACATATGTCTTAAAGTGGCCATAATGTCTCAAAGAAGTTTATCAATTTTTTTTTGAGTTACTCATGCGCATGAGCGCATGCGCTCTCTGCTGCCAGTTGAATACGCTCTTGTCTCGACGTATGCGCAACATGCATTGAAAACAACTCAAAGCATATCCATTGAGCAAGCAAAAACAACTACAACAACAGAAAAACCCTCTAAGTAAAGCAGAGCCAGTCAGTGTTGCGCGCATGTGCAGCACTTTCAACAAACTGCTAAGACCTATCGTCAAGAAAGGCAACGCGATTGGTTCAGATACAAAACGACTGCCAAACGTAGCGGAGCTTTAAGACGGACGATGCGGTAGTATATATGTAGAAGTTTCTTTAACATATTCAAACGCTTTTTCGGAAGTATGGAAATCAATGACGACTGCGCGTGCGCATTGTTTATAAAACATACAAAGACGGCTGATTACGTTCGTGCATGTGCTTAAAATTTTAAATAAAAAATAACATAAAATTGTTTTTATAAAAGTGCGGAAGAGAGAAAAAAAGTAAAAATTTTTACTTATTTTATATGTAAAAATAAACGAAGAGTGCATTTAAATTACACAAAAAAAAAAAAAATTGTTAATTTCATGCATCAATTGTTATTACTTCGTACGGTAGACAAAAAAGAAAGCTTTGCAGCAGCGCACGTACGCCAAAGTGTGTCAGCGTGTTGGTGTCAAGGAGCGCGCGCATGCGCTTCAAACAGTTAAAATATAAATATTTAAAAATCAAAACTAAAGAAGTTAATTTTTTTTCTTTCACAATCATGGTGGTGCCTGCCTTAGGTGCTGCTGCCGCCACATTCGGTGGCATTATTTTTAAAGCTAGCACTGCGTCGAAAACGGTTGCTACCGCAAGTGTTGCCCTTGGTGCCACTAAGCTTGGTGTTGCCATTTCAATTGCCATCAAAATAGCCACCGCAGTAATCGGCGCAGGCAAACTGACAATTCTACCTTTTCTCATTGCCGCTATTGCCTATTATAATTATGACCTTTTTGATCCTGAAAATCGCCCTTTCAATGTCAAAACCATCGATCACTCATATGATTTTATTATCATTGGTGGTGGCTCGGCTGGTACGGTGCTTGCTTCACGCCTCTCCGAAATTACACATTGGAAAATTTTGCTGCTAGAGGCTGGTGGACATGAAACAGAAATTTCCGATGTGCCGTTGCTGTCGTTGTATTTGCATAAGAGCAAAATGGATTGGAAGTATAGGTGAGTAGTGTGAGGGTTGAAAGTGTGAATTGTGCTAAAGAAATATTTGGAACAGGGCCGTAGCCAATAAGGGGAGGGGAGGATTTTCGAATATATGATGAGATTTTCGAAAAAGATATAAAAATTCCATACAAATTGAATCATAAATGGAAAGTGTGCGATTTGGCTGTACATTTTCGATATCAAACCCCCTCCCCACAAGAAAAATTCTGGCTACGGGCCTAATTTGGAATATGTATGATGCATACAGTAGTATGGTCATATACACATGGTTACAAATTTTCTGCACAAATTTGTATGCAACTATTTTGCTCTTCCTTGTGTAACTTTTTTTTTTTTTAATTAAAGATTCAGATCTAAAAAGTGTTCAAATAGCTTAAAGTATTGATCTAAAACAACTATTATTTATTGTTTTGATGTCAAAAAGTAGGCGATATTTTGAAAAATATTTTATACGTTGCTTGATAACAGTGACTTTCCTGATCTGTTTTTAATATTATTTTTTTGGTTTTTTTAAAGCTTTTATCCTTTTTGTACAAAGTCGAATTTTAATCGACTTGATGTATTTAACAAAATATTTATGAAAATATATTGTACAAGTCCAGATAACTTGAAAAATTTGATAAAAATTGTGAAATTAGTTTGCTAGTTCATTACAAAAAAAAAAAAAAAATAAAAATTCTCTATTTAACGTTATCATTGACCCCAAAAAAATCTTCTGAACTTTTATTGTGCACCGTTGCAACATTGTACGGCAAAGACCCTACTAGGAAGAAAAATGTTTCACCTTTGGAATGCGTTAAGTCCACCGTTTTTTGTGGATGACATTGAAATTAAGATTATTTATATCCTTAGAAGTACTTTACTATTTCAAAGAATTTAAAATTTAATCCACTGAGAGGATCAATGTTCGCGCAATGGCTTAACTTTCAGTTAAAGAACATTCTTGGGTTTTCAAGATAGCCATCTTAACTTTTAATAAAATTCAGCTCATTGTTGTTAACGAAGACCATAAAATGTTTTTCTCTTCCATACAGACGCATACGTACATTTTTAACACTATTAGATTAAAATAAATAGGATTTACAAAAACAATTATGATTGAGCTCTTCACATCTTCACATCTTCACATGTTCACATCTTCATATATTCACATCTTCACATCTTCACATCTTCACATCTTCACATCTACACATCTACACATCTTCACATCTTCACATCTTCACATCTTCACATCTTCACATCTTCACATATTCACATCTTCAAATCTTCACATCTTCTCATGTTCACATCTTCATCTTCACATGTTCACATCTCCACATCTTCACATGTTCACATCTTCATCTTCACATGTTCACATCTCCACATCTTCACATCTGTACATCTTCACATCTTCACATCTTGAAAAATCTTCACATCTTCACAAATCTTCACATTTTCACATCTTCACATTTTCACAACTTCACATCTGCCCATCTTCACAAATCTTTACATCTTCAGAAATCTTCACATCTTCACATTTTCACATTCCCACAAATCTTCACAAATCTTCACATTTTCACATTTTCACATTTTTATATTTTCACATCTCCATTTCTTTCTTTCTTCACAGCTCCATATCTTCACATATTTATATTCACCTTCCTCTTCACCTTCACCTTAACTTTCACTACACCTTCACCTTCACCTTGACCTTAACTTTCAACTTCACTTTCACCTTCACCTTCACCTTCACCTTCACCTTCACCTTCACCTTCACCTTCACCTTCACCTTCACCTTCTCCTTCTCCTTCACCTTCACCTTCAACTTCGTCTTTATATTTATTTCTATAAATCAAAGAACTTGTAAAAAGCTTTCATACACTAAGGGAAATAACGCATATTAACATTATCCCCGCCTGAGTATATGTTTGATTTAAATTTTATTTATGCCACACACTGACACACATATTCCATACAGCTGCCAAGCAGCAGCAGCATCGCACTCTGTTCCTGTGCGATGCTGCTGCAGTTTCTTCGCACCAGCAGTTGCAGGTCTTATAGTTCTCATTTAGTTAATGTTTCAAGGGTTATATATCATGGATATTTGGCAAATATGATTTGTGAGTGCGTTGGTGAGTGCGATGCACGATGAATTCATGTAAGGTGGAGTTTCTCAAGAATTTCACTCCATTCTACATGATTTCATCATGCATCGCACTCACCACCGGACTCACAAATCATATTTTCACAAAAAGAAAATAAAATATACCACTAAATGTCGTTTGATATGGACGCAGCTCGTGGGAAATATTCAAATAAATTATTTTTCAATTTCAATATTTTTATATAAATTTTCCTTAAATGCGATAGTTTTATTTTCAAAAAGTAAATATTTGAAAGATATTTAAATATATTCGTGCATAATTTTAATATATTTTTTATTAATTCTGTTTAAATATTGTAATATTTTATTTAATTAAAAAGTATTTAAATAAATTTTAAATATTTACGTAGTCGATTTAAGTAAATGCGTTATTGGTGCAAAAATGACTCGCTTTTTGGATAAATTAAAAAAGTTTTTGGATAAATTTAATATTTTTTTCCCTTAGTGTAGAATAAAAAAAAGTTACTTTTATATTTATATGACGTCTTCTGTGGTTAGGGTGTGGTTTTATACATCTTTTGTTCGAAAACTTCAAGACAAAAAGAATGACCGAATCCTTTCAAAATAGCTTTTATAACACAGAGATAAAATTAATTTGATGAAGACTGTCTCATTAAAATTTCCTGTGTGTCTCTCGATTGAAGCTTTAAGCCTAGAACAAAGATCAATCCCATGCAATTATCTCTCTTTTCTCTTTACTTTTTTCTTGAAATGTTACGTGGTGTTAGTGGTAAGGAAATGGACTCAAAGTCAGTCTGCGCAATAGATCTGCAGATTTTTTGGATGTTTAACGGTTAGTTTCTAAAGTATTCTGTAGGGGGTGTGGTCTACAAAATACATGTCACAACTAACTCCTAGATATGGAAAATATATGTTAAATGTGAACAAAATCAATAAAGTTGCTAAGATTTAACGGACTATAAAATATTGTCCTGCCAAAACAAAACAAAAATGTGTTCAAATGTCTCTGTAGCACTCTCTGTTGACCGGAACGTTATTAACTGTCTGTTTTTTGAAGAAAATTGGAACAATACTGTCACCAGTTCAAAAACCACATCGAACAGTCACTCGCTCATAATGCATTGGATCCTTTATAACTATACTAGGGTTTGCCACTTTGCTTGTTAAAGTAGACGACGAGATTAAATTGCGTTCCATTAGTAAAGATGATTTTTTTAACATAATAGCCTTCATTTTCCAGCTGCTCCAAAGCAGTGTTGCCAGAGAGACGAACTGAAATTTACCACTATTTGGGAAAAACTTTACCACTTTCGGAGAAAATTTACCTTTTCCCAAAATAAAAAAAATAAAAACTTTTTAAATGATTAACAACCGTTATAATTTTTTTATTAGTATACATATATTTATCTCTCATCAACTAGCTAACCGTCAACTCTTGATGTGTATAAACCGGGACTTACCGGCTATTTTGTTTCGCTATTTTTGAATTTAATTCACTTGTTGCTTTTACCCCTTTTACATTGGTTCTCTTTTGAACCCAAAAAGTTGACGATACAACACAAGCTACCGTCAATTTTTTTCTCTCTATTCTTCTTAGCCAATTCGCTGTAATTAGCCTACAAACTCGAAAAATTGCTTTCAATTATTGATCAATGTAAAAGGGCTCTTTGTTGAGGAACTAAAGATGGAAAATTCAAATTTTTTTTTTTGTTACACAGGATGATTCACAAGAATATTAAACTACTTGTGAGTATGTTCAGTGAGGTAACAGTACTGCCAATAACTCGAAAAATTAACAAGTATAAAAAAACTATTATTTCCACTAAATTTACCACTTTTGGTCAAAAATTACCTTTTTTACCTCTGCTCAAAAAATTGGTCAAAAATTACCTCAATTAAGGAAATTTGCCTCAATCTGGTAACGCTGCTCCAAAGCCCATATAAAGAAACACCACAGTCTTTGGCCCACCTTTTTTACTATAATTCAACTCCCATACGAAGCGACTATATTAAAATGGTAAAATATTCGAAAAATTCCACCCAAATTTTTTTTTTACCTTGAAATTTCATATGAGCTTTGATTCCTTTAGTTATATGAGCTTCATATGAACTTTGATTCCATCAGTTAAAACCACGCCTACCACTCATTTAAAGTGAAGTCATTAAAGTGTTTAATTCTCTTCAAATTCCACCAAAATTAGTCTCGAAATTCTGCACATTAACTTCATGTGTAACAAATATTTTTAGTTTGAAATTTATCAAAATCGATTGGAAACCACGCCTATTTTCCACACAAAGCGTAATTATCATAGTTCACATAAAAATGAATGTACATATGTATTAACTTAATATTTTACACAAAAGCTTTGATGTTTAAAATGTACAAAGATTTTGATATTTGGATAAATTTCCTCCAAACAAAATGACGTCTACAAAATAATAATAACTCAATAACTTCGGATACTAAACAAGGCTAGACCTAGAAGTACTCGACTTAACAAAAAAAAAAAAAAAACAAAAAAATATAGGGACCATTTCAGCTCTTGACTTTGGATTCAGGACTTTGACTCAGTTTCTTATGATCAAATTGTGTTGTGTGTGTTATTAAATGTTTGTATACAATTGATCGTGAACGGGAGCTACTAGTTTTATGCCTTCGGAGTCGGCAAACCAAACAGAAAAATTAATTTTTAACTTTCCGTGTCAGGTGGAAATGAACCAGAGTTCTTTTGAGTATGGGTCACGCACTCTACCCACTGCTCCACGGCCGTCACAAGAAAGCTTTAAAGCTTCAAGAAGCATTACATGGCATTATTTACTCTCTGAGCTTTACCATTGTCTGCAAAGATTAATATCGATTGAAAAAATTTGATGTGTCAGCTGGTATTCGAACCTAGTCTTGAATTGGTATCGAGTGGTCCACGCTCTGTTGAACCGGCCGGCACGACCTGACAAAGAAATCACAAAATTTGAGAAAGATATTGTTATTTCTCTTTATGGATCGATAAACTTTTTGACAGCGATGTTCGAAAGTTTATAGTGAGAACCCTGTCAATACCCTGTTTATAGTGAGAGCCGTCCAGCTCCTCAAAATAGCTATCAACCGCATATTCCACTTCTTCATTGTTGGCAAATATTTTACCATTTGCATTAATTTCAAGTTTGGAAACAGAAAATAATCCGAGCGGGCCAAATCTGGTGAATAGGGTGCGTGAGGAACCAATTCGAGCTTTAACTCATAGATTTTGGACATCGCGGGACCCCAGAGGTCCCGGGTTCGATTCCCGGCCAGGTCATGGTCCTTCGCTTTAAACCTTTCTTAATTTTCTTTCCTCATTTCAATTCAACGGAAATTAAAAATGCATCAATATTTACGACATGAAGTTGTAGTTGATGGTAGAGAAGTTTGTGGATGAGATTGCCTTATAACTTGAATTGACTGAGGTAAAGGCATAACACTTGCCTCTGATTCAAATTCACATGTTTCTTCGGCTCTTCACCACGCTTAGAACATCCTACACCTGTTTCAATTGATTGACCTTTCCTTCCCACTAATCTATCACCCCATTTCGAACCAAGGCAGACTTGACTGAAAAGGTATTCCACCTGAAATCCTTGGTTCAAAGCTAAAAAAAAAAAAGAAAAAAAAAAAAAAAACTGACGCCATGAATTTGTCTGCATATGGAACAGTCTTTGCTTTCCTTTAAGCCGATTCTCCCCTTTCAATCCATTGTTTTGACTGTTCCTTTCTTTCAGCTGTAAAGTGATGTACTCATGTTTGAACCATCGTTATGCATAGACGCATAAACACTGCCAAACACTCGATTGAAACATGCTCATGACACTCCTTTTTTTCCCTTGTGTAAAATCGGAACACCCATCTTACGGACAGCTTTCTCATTTCCAAATTTTCAGTCAATATGCGATGTATAGCACTTTTTTAAATACCTATCATGACTGCTATCTCGCACACTTTCGGTCGACGATCATCCAATATAATTTTGTGAATTTTCTTCACCATTTTTGGTGTAGTCTCTTAATTAAGTTGACCACTACCAGGTTCGTCTTAGCAGCTTGTACGGTCTCGTTTAAACTTTGCCATCCAATATTTTACTTTTGTAAACGAAGGAGCAGACTTCCCCAGAGTAGAATCTGGGTCCGAGACATTTTAAATGAAAGTTATTTATCACATAACGATGAGTAATTTTTTTTTCTCATATTTACAAATTCACTGAAAGGTTCACTATAATAGTGAATAATTGATGGCTACAAAAAAAAAAAAAATAACAACGTAGCGTAGTCAAGCGTCAAACTTAAGCTTTTTAAGGTTGGGTCTTTCCACCATAACCTTTTTTTGCAAGCAAAAACTGTCATCTATGCGTCAGGTAGGGTGCTTCTGGTATTATCCATGCACGCAAAGAAAAAAAACGTTTATCGCCAGTTTGCCGCAAACGAACTTCGTTTGTCGTGCTTGAAATCGTTATTTGCAAACGTTTCAACAGTTGTCATAATAACAGTTCAGTTGCTAGAAACGCGTCATATAGTTGCAGGAAATTAATTTCGTTTGTCATAAACGCGAGTGATTTTTAAATTGCAGCAATTGAAAACTTCGTTTTTCCCAACTGAAAATTTTGTTTATTTTTCCCTTCGTTGTATAAAACATAACGCTTATAGTTTAGAGTTACTTTTTGGACAAATTGTTACTATATAAGGAAATTGGTAGTTTGCTTAATACGCGGACGGAGATAGCAACAGAGGTGGAATCCATAAGAAGACGGACGGACATAATGAGAAAGATTATTAATATAATAAATAATAATGACCGAAATAGTTTGCGGTATATATACATATATAAGATATATTTTTAAGTTGTGACAACTGAATATTCGTTTGCGGCAAATACAGCTCGCAAACGAAGTATAGTTGGTGAATTTTTCAGTTGTGGTAAACGAAAAATTTCTTTGCGTGTGTATATTACACACGAGTGTGGTGATCTTTTAATTTTGGACATGCTGAAGATAATACAGTCCTTATTAAGTTCAATAAAATTTTGTATTTTTCAAATTTTAAACAGTAAATTTTAAAGTTTTTTTCTAAGACACATGATATTTTTTTCAAATTTTAAACATAAATAAACTTATCCAAATATAATTTTAGTTTATCCCGCTGTTTGTAAATATTCCGTTTCGAACCATAGAAACGAATTTATTGAAAGCGAAAAATGTTTCGTTTCTTTTTCATGATTTTTTAAACTCTCAAGATGGTGATGGAGAAAATGGTTTTTATAAGGAATTGATACTCATTATTTTTCAAAAGATGTAAGCGCGTTGCCCACCAGCTCTGTGCTGGTTGCTTTCCGAGAAAACTTTGGCTGATTTTAACTGAAAACACTAGATTTTCTTTATTTATTACTCCTATTGGGCAAGGAGTTACTTTAGGAGGAAGATTTCAATGAAGATTTTTGCTATAAGGCAGGTTTTTTTGTTAGATAAGATGATGAATACTTTATTTGTACACTAAGAGAAAAAAATATTAAATTTATCCAAAAACTTTTTTAATTTATCCAAAAACTTTTTTAATTTATCCAAAAAGCGAGTCAATTTTGCATCAATATCGCATTTGCATAAATCGACTACGTAAATATTTTAAATTTATTTAAATACTTTTTATATAAAATAAAATATTTAAACACTTAAACAGAATTAATTAAAAATATATTAAAATTATGCACGAATTTTTTTAAAATATCTTTCAAGTATTTAATATTTGAAAATAAAACTATCGCGTTTAAAGAAAATTTATATAAAAATATTGAATTTAAAAAACAACATACTTAAATTGAAGAGGAAGAAAAAGTAAGATAGAAAATATGAAGCAAAATACGCACGTAAATGACAACCGGTGCAAGATATTCGTGAGAAAATATCGAGTTGTCACTGCACCCTACATAGTTTCATCATGCGATCACCCATCGCACCAACAAATCATATTGCCCAAACATCCAGGCTATATTACCCTTGCAACAAAAACTAAACGAGAACTATAAGAAACCTGCAACAGCAAGAAATAAACTGCAGGAACAGAGTGCGATGCTGTTGCTGCTTGTCGGCTATTTCAGCTGTATGGAATATGTGTGTAGGTGTGTGGTATAAATAAAATTTAAATACGGGAAAAATCGTGTTGTAAGGAAAATATTTGATTTAACAACGTAAATATTTAAACATAATTTATACTCAGGCGTGGATAATGTTAATACGCGTTATTTCCCTTAGTGTAGAAGTAATGAAAATGATATCGCCCAGAGTTTTCGAAATAGTCTAAATTTTAAATTTAAGGGGGTTTTTGACCCCCTGTATGAGTATTGGGGGGAACAAAGTTTCCCAATTTCAAAGGGCATTAAATTTGCAAGAATTTTATTGAAGATATTAAATCAAAATTTTACTTAGCTTAGGAGTAAAATGAAATTAACTACGGCCACATTGTATACAATGTGACCTTGAAAAAATCGGTTATTTAAGCTAACTCAGAAAAATTCCTTGGACTATATGTTCTATGGACCAATGGCTGTCAAAAACCGTTGGAGTTTTTTGGTGCCGCACACACAGTGTTATTTACCTGAACTTTGTTTAGACATCAATGCCGGCTGGTACATTTCCATGATTTTCAAAATAACACTCTCTACGCTGGTCAAATCAGATTGCGTTGTAGCAAGGAAATAAGAAATAAAAAACTTTTACTGATCATAAAGTAGTTTCCCCTTTTTAATATGTATGAAAAATAAATACGTTATAATTTTTTTTTGTTTATTTTTTTTTTTACTTTAAACCCTTGAAAGTTTATTTAATTTTAATGATTTTTAAATAAGCGGTATCTTATGTAGATGAAAAATTAAAGTCGCAATTATGCAAGCCATAGCAGTGCTAATGAGTAAAAGTGAAAAATTGGTGGTATTTATGTGTTGTTATTGTTGTTGTTTATATTTCGCAGAATGACTATTATGAATAGTATGAATAACTGTGAACTTTAATAAGCTGCAAATTCAACATTGTATGTTAATTTATTCATTTTTGCAGATTCGAAATTTTTGTTTGACAATAAGTTAGATTTAAAATAAAAATCACAATTTTGAAAACAAATGCAGTTGTTTTGCACACACAGAAATTGATTTCTATTAAACTTTTGATAATATATGCTTTTTTTTTCTTAAGTCTTCAACTGTAGTTTTTTAAATGCCATGCAAACATATGCAATAATTTTTCACCTACAACTTTTAAGCCTGAGTTCAAAACCTAAACGCAAAAAGAATGTGTTCAGTTTGTGCAAAACTTGTGCAAAATTTGTTCTACTAAATTGCGTGTAATCAGCAAGTAACATGTGGCAACAGCTGACTGCAACATCAATAATATCCCCAACAACAACAACAAGTAAAGCAACAAACTTGGCTAGTTACTAATGCATCAGCATTAGCCTTACATAATACTTAAGCCCACTCAATTGAGCTCTTTGGAATCACTTTCGATCTCACTCGCCTCGGCCGATGCCTCTCACAGCTCATTTCTAATTGAAAAATTTGAGTTAAAGTTTTTGTTTGAGTTTGTTAAAAGCCGGTGTTTATCTCTTCCAAGTACGTTGCATATTTTAAGCTGGTTGTGTTATTTTTTTGTTTCGATTTTGATTTTGGTGGCTTTTATTTTGTTTGGCTTCTGCATGTTTTGTTTTTTTTTTTCGTATATTTACGTGACACATGATATATCACTGTTGTCTTATTTCTATAACAACAAAAGACTCAAGCTGCATATTTTGCTATCAAAGGGCAAAGATTTGGTTTTTATTATAGGTCGATATGTTACACTCGAAAAACAAGATATTTAAAACAGAATTTTATTCACAATGACAAATGTATCGGTTTTGTTATTGACCTTGAGGTATTGAAATATATTCAGAAAGCTGAAGGCAGCTTTTTTGTCTATAAATAGAGAACTAATTTAGGTTATTGACAAAATGTAAAGATGTTTTCATTACCACTAAATTTTTTCTGTTTGTATTTTTCATGATTTTTTTAAATTCGTTGATACATCTAATTTATTATTTTATTTATTTATAAGAATTAAAAAATTTTTTAAGCTATCTCATCTTTTTTGAGTTATTTTTCACCTGTTTCAGTAGTTTTCTTTGTTGATATTCTCAGCACTAAAAGTAAAGTATGCTGTTTACAAAATTACACATATTTATGCTGAGCGATAATACAAAAAAAAAAAAAAAATAAAATAAAGTGCAGTAAAGGGGCTTTCGGCTTTTGGCGTCCGTGGTGTAGTTGGTTAAAGTGCGTGGCCGCTATGTCAAAGAACCTGGAGACCCAGGTTCGAACCCCAGCAGCGACAGAAAATTATTTGAATTAAAATAATTTTTCTGTACGGCCGCCACCTCTCTGCAGATAATGGCAAATCTCAGAGAGTAATCAAAATGCCATGTAAAGCTTCTTGAGAACGAGAACATTCCGTTCATCGCCGTTCGGAGTCGGCGTTAAGCATGTAGGTCCGGTTCTCGGTCAATTGTGTACAAACTTAATAACACGCACAACACAATTGATCATAAGAAGCTAGGTCAAAGTCCTTTCAAGGGCTGAAATGGCCAGTTATTTATTTTTTTTTTTTTTAAAGGGGCTTTCAACGAGAGGTGTCATTTTAAATTTCCCACCATTTTTTCAGGTGGCAACGTGCAACTGTCATTAGATGAAGATTAATGAACAAAAAATATTAGATGATTTTCAAACATGGATCGATACTCACTCGCACAAAGCATTGAAATAGTGAAACAAAAAATAGTGAAACAAAAAATAGTGACACCTCTTGTTGAAAGACCCTTTACAAAGACCCTTATAAAGACATAGAGACTGATTTTTTTTTCATTGAAAATAATTTTTTTGTTTTTCGAAATATTCTCCTTATGATAATTTACATTTCTTGCATGCGTTCCAAGTATTTGTCATAACATTCATCCCATTCCGCTTGGGGAATGTAGGACGGATAACCCATTAATTCGAAGTTTTGAGTGCGCAAAAACGCTTTTGCTTAAGCTGATGTATGGGAGCTCACATTATCTTGATAAAGATTAATACTTCGGCGCTCATTTGCTATCCTTATTTAAAAAAGAGTTGGCCGTGTCGTGGACATTCCCGTAGGGTTTGACGTGACGGTATTTCTTTGTACTCCTATTTCATATCCAAACTCTTGTTTTTATGCATGACCAAATTCTTACCGTAAGGGCCTACTAAAGTTTTTCTGCTACCAAAAATCAATTTCTTTTTTTTTTAAGTTTTTGAATGTATAACATCTCTAAACATATTCTCAGAAGTTTTAAGACAACTGAATAAAAATTATTGCAGTTATAAGCACAATCGTCCGAAGAGAAGACAATAAAAAATATATGTACATACCTGCCTTACTCATACCATCTGCTGCAAAAAGGAAAAAACTTATATTATGAGGGATCTTATATGGTCCCGGAATATATGAAACTATCTAAGTTAAAACAAATGAATGTATAAATAAACTACTTTTAAAACTTTAAACGCGTTTTTCTCGAAAATGCTGTTTAAAACCGATGGACAGCATTACTTGAAAACTACGCTAAGGATCGCTACCAAATTGATTTCACTTGTTAAGCAAATATGACCGGTACTTTTAATCGTTTTAATCGTTGGTGTTGGTGTTGGTGTTTGTGTTGATGTTGATGTTGATGTTGATGTTGATGTTGATGTTGATGTTGATGTTGATGTTGATGTTGATGTTGATGTTGATGTTGATGTTGATGTTGATGTTGATGTTGATGTTGATGTTGATGTTGATGTTGATGTTGATGTTGATGTTGATGTTGATGTTGATGTTGATGTTGATGTTGATGTTGATGTTGATGTTGATGTTGATGTTGATGTTGATGTTGATGTTGATGTTGATGTTGATGTTGTTGTTGATGTTGTTGTTGTAGCTGTGGTTGGTGTTGGTATTGTTGCTTTTGCTTTTTTTTATTTTCTTCTCCATTGGTTGTGCTTTTCCTTGGTGCATTAACTTTTCCTTAGCGCTGCATGCAATTAAACCAGCAAAAGTGATGCATATAACGTTAGGTGGTTCCCTGAGGGGCCTCATGACGCCGTCAATTTTTGACGTGACGAAGTTACGTTATACTGCTCTAGTTTCGAAAAAAGTTGAAAAATTAATTTTTTAAAAATTTATCTGCGTTTCATTGAATTGTTATTCAATGGGTGTAAGACCTATGATTAAAAAAATAGTTTGACCGTAAAGGTTAATTTTTTGGCTATATTAAAAAAACAAAAAAAAAATTCAATACGGCATAGGGACGTAGTGGGAGCTGCGTAAGCAACGCAACTAAAAATTTGTTACATGGAATTATTACTCGCTGAGTATTAGTGCTGGGATTAAAAATACGATACGCCAATAAAGGCCTACTGGAAGCCCTCACAACAAACTTAGACAAAAAATTTCTGACATCATGGGAACGCTGAGAGAGCCGCTCAAAGATCGATAACGCAACATTCATGCAGCGGCGTTGCATTGAATTTTTACTCAATGAGTATATAACCTACGATAAAAGTTTAAAAAGGAAAATAAAGTTTTTATACATGGCTTTACGACAAAAATAAAAAAAAAATTCCGGCGTCGTCAGGTCGTGAATATAGCAGCTTATGTAACAGAAATGTAATATCGTTGCATGGAATTATTACTCACTCAGGAGGAGTGCTAGAGTAAATTTTGTTTTACGACAGCAGGGATGTGTTATTAGGCTTCACAACTAAATTACAAAAAAAATTTTGTTGTCATGATTTCAGGGATGCAATCACATAATGCAGTAAAAATGCTAAAGCCATGAAAAAACGTTGCATGGATTTTTAACTCTGTGACTACTGGTGCAACGGTAAATTTTAAGGAACGAAAACAAAGGTGAGGTCTTCGGGCATATGACAAAAACAAAAAAAAAATTTGACGGCGTGTCAAAAACCCCCAGGGAACCGCCTAATGTGACGCATATGCATCACTTTTACTGGATTAATTGAAATTAGAGCACAACCAATGGGGAAGAAAAAAAAAAGCTAAACGAAAAGCACCAACTCCAAATCCAACAACAACTCCAACACCAATACCAACACCAACACCAACACCAACACCAACACCAACACCAACACCAACACCAACACAAACACCAACACCAACACCAACACCAACACCAACACCAACACCAACACCAACAGCAACACCAACACCAGCACCAACACCAACACCAACACCAACACCAACACCAACACCCACACCAACACCAACACCAACACCAACACCAACACCAACACCAACACCAACACCAACATCAACATCAACATCAACATAACCATTAAAATCAACATCAACATCAACATTAACATTAACATCAACATCAACATCGACATCAACATCAACATCAATATCAATATTAACATAAACATCAATATCAACATCAACATCAACATAAACATAACCATTAACATCAACATCAACATCAACATCAACATCAACATCAACATTAACATCAACTCAACTTCAACATCAACATCAACATCAATATTAACATAAACATCAATATCAACATCACCATCAACATCAACATAAACATAACCATTAACATCAACATCTACATCAACATTAACATCAACATCAACATCAAGATCAACATCAACATCAACATCAACATCAACATCAACATCAACATCAACATCAACATCAACATCAACATCAACATCAACATCAACATCAACATCAACATCAACATCAACATCAACATCAACATCAACATCAACATCAACATCAACATCAACATCAAGATCAAGATCAACATCAACATCAACATCAACATCAACATCAACATCAACATCAACATCAACATCAACATCAACATCAACATCAACATCAACATCAACATCAACATCAACATCAACATCAACATCAACATCAACATCAACATCAACATCAACATCAACATCAACATCAACATCAACATCAACATCAACATCAACATCAACATCAACATCATCATCAACATCTACATCTACATCAACATCAACATCAACATCAACATCAACATCAACATCAACATCAACATCAACATCAACATCAACATCAACATCAACATTAACATCAACATCAACATCAACATCAACATCAACATCAACATCAACATCAACATCAACATCAACATCAACATCAACATCAACATCAACATCAACATCAACATCAACATCAACATCAACATCAACATCAACATCAACATCAACAACAACAACACCAACAACAACAACAACAACAACACCAACAACACCAACAACAACAACAACAACAACAACAACAACAACAACAACAACAACAACAAAAACAACAGCAACACTAACAACAAACAAGAAACTTCGTCACGTCAAAATCTACGGGTGTGTCCACGACACAGCCAACTCTTCTTTTATTTATTGTTATCATGTGCCGGAAAATCTCACCTTTATTTTGTTCCTTAAAATTTACCGTTACGTCAGTCAGAGAGTCAAAATTCCATGCGACGTTTTTTCATGGTTGTTGCAGTCTTACTGCATTATCTGGTTTTCACCCTGAAAAAATGAAATTTTTTCTGTATTTTAGTTGCGAGACGTAATAACCCATCTATGCTGTCGTAAAACAAAATTTACCGTTACACGTCCTCCTGAGTGAGTAATAATTCCATGCAACGATATTCGATTTTTTTTTTTACGTAAGCTGCTATCTTCACGTCCTGATATCGTTAGAATTTGTTTTTATTTTTGTTGTAAGGCCAAGTATAAATCTTTCATTTTATTTTATTAACATTTATCGTAGCTTATATACTCACCGAGTAAAAATTTAGTGCAACACTGTTGCATTGTCAATCTTTAAGCGGCTCTCTCTGTGTCGCCATGATGTCAGAAATTTTTTGTCTAATATTGTTGTGAGGGCTTAGAACAGGCCCTTATTCGTGTATCATATTTTTAATCCAACCACTAATACTCAGTGGCGTCCGTGGCGTAGTTGGTTAAAGTGCGTGGCCGCTATGTCAAAGAACTTTGGAAACCCAGGTTCGAACCCCAGCAGCGACAGAAAATTATTTGAATTAAAATAATTTTTCTGTATGGCCGCCACCTCTCTGCAGACAATGGCAAACCTCAGAGAGTAATCAAAATGCCATGTAAAGCTTCTTGAGAAGGAAAACTTTCCGTTCATCGCCGTTCGGAGTCGGCGTTAAGCATGTAGGTCCGGTTCTCGGTCAATTGTGTACAAACTTAATAACACGCACAACACAATTGATCATAAGAAGCTAGGTCAAAGTCCTTTCTAGGGCTGAAATGGCCAGTTATTTATTTTTTTATTTATTTTTTTAATACTCAGCGAGTAATAATACAATGTAACAAATTTTCAGGTGCGTTGCTTAAGCAGCTGCCACCGCGTCCCGATGACGTTTTGAATTTTTGTTTTTTTTTTGTAATGAAGTCAAAGAATTAACCTTTATGGTCGTACCATTTTTGGAATTATAACTTTTATAGTAAGCGAGTAACAATTCAATGCAACGTCGATGAATTTTGAAAAAATGCCTTTTTCAACTTTATTGGAAACCTGTGCGGTAAAAAAAAATCGGTTAGCATGGCCCTGTAAAGCGCACCGTTGACCGAAACGTTATTCCCAGCCTCATTTTCGAAGAAAAATGGTCCAATAATGCCACCACTCCACAATTCGCACCAAATTGTCTCTTTCTGTGGATGCATCGGCTTCCGACAATAACTTGCGGGTTTATCGAGCCTCTGAAGCGGCAATTTTGTTTGCTAACGCAGCCTCTGAGATGAAAATGATCCTCGTCAAAAAAATGACTTTTCGCTCTTTCAAATAACGCACAATTTCGGCTCACAGCACTCACTTTGGAAATAAGTTTCCAATATTTTTCCAATGTTGTTCAAGCCTAGGCGACTCATTTCTTTCCACGGAGGTATGATACTGACTTTATGACGAGATTTCGAGCGGAAAACAGATGTCAGTGTAAAAAGTAACCACTATTAATGGCCCACCTTATATAACGATTTAGTAATGCCCAAATAAATTGGGTATTTTTGTTAGCTTTTGGTTAAAAGCACTTGTTAATACAAAGAACCAAAATTATCAATATTTTTAATAATGTAGTTAATTACATCTTGACATATTAATGCAAAGCCATAACAATTAACAAAAATTTTTGGAAATATGCATTTTTTGGAAACTCACCTATTAAACCTATTCGGTATAGTCTGAAAGGGATTAAATGGAACGAATTTATTGTACCGTCAAGTCGAAATTGTTTTGAAAATGTAATGCAGAAAACAAAGTACTCAATCGTGTTAAACTATATAAAGAACTATGAAGAGCTTATTTTACAGAATTGATCTGCAGCAAAGCAAAGCAGCAAATGTCATTGAGCACTGCGATTGCTGGGAGTGCTCAATGACATTTCTATTTTCTTCCACTTTTGCAAAGTAAACCTGAGTAAGTACATTCACAACCTCTGGCAAATACTTAAATGCTATGGCATAAATTTATTACCTGGTTTACTAAGGAGTTTGTTTTGCAACAGTTGGCTTACTCAGAAATGATAGAATATGTGTGTTATCCAGTGAAATTATTTCATTATTTCATCAAAATGTAACAAGTAGCTCACAGTTGTTGTCTTCAACCGTTGACTGATATGTTAAGCAAGAAAAAACGACAATCAATTCATCACTATAATGCCTTAACTCACGGTAATTTGACCCACTTTTCATACCGGTTCCTTTAAGGAAACAGGTTGACGACAACTTTTGAAAACTTTGTTTTTTTTTTCTTATACAAAATACCGATTTTGCGCATTTCTGCATCAGGATTAAAAAAACTACCAATGTTAACCAAACAAGATTTGAGTAGTTTAGTGCAAAGCAAGCTGTTTTGAGTACTTCTTGACTTAACTCAGTTATTGCAGCACCAGCACAGCTTGTAGAAGCGGATGCAGCTGTTGGCGTGGCTACTACAACTGTTGTTTATGTTTTTATAATTGACTCAACCATGTGCAACAAAATAGCACATAAAATTTAAAATTTTTTTTTTTATTTTTTTTTTTTGAGGTTTTATTTCTGTTTTACTATCAATGAGTGTGGAAATAATATTAATGTTGTTTTATTGCTACAAAACCGTCACTTAACGGCTGTCAAAAAGTAATTTTTTTTGCTGCTTTGCTGCTTTCGTAAAGTATCCTAAGGCGAAAATTATACAACTTACAAATTTGAAAGTCATGCTAACAAAATCCAATGCACTTTCAACAGAATAAGTTGTGTCTGCATTTCCCTTGCTTTTGTAATGAGCTTGCAGCAGAACTTCCGTTTTGCAGTTAATTTAAAAAAAAATATCTACAGCGTCAAACTGCTGTTTATTTTTAATTAAATAGTCATTAAATAGCTGTTTGTTAAGTGTAAACGAACTATTTCATTAAAGCCAAGCTTGAAGTAAATTGCTTTTTATATTAAAAGATTTTTATGTGAAACTAATTATAAAATTGTTGCGAGTTAAGCAATTTTATAAAGGCCTTAAGGAAGCAGCCACTCTTTTTATATGCATTAAATTTAAACTATGATTTAATAGTGTTTGGCAACATTTTTCACTGCCATCGGTTTTTTTTTAATTTTTTAGCAGTTATTTTGTAACGTAATTTAAAATAGCAGGAATAAGAAGTCCTTTCTAAAAATAAAAGAAAACTGTTGGAATTTATATAACCGCTGTCGTCAGTTGAGTTTTTAAGTTTTTTGCATTCTGCATGGAAATCAAGTTCGTTGCTTAAGTCTTTTGTTTTGCGCACTAGCTGGGAATTAAAACGTGCACATATAAATGTATAATTTAGGCCACTGCAACCATCTTTACCATTAAGGTAATCTTATACTTCAATCTTCAATAATATGTCTGTAGAAAAGCTTCATGCTTTTATATGTATTATTATCATAACCATGGTATTGCAATGGTCTTTTTGCGCTTATAATTTTCTGCATTTTAAATTGAATTTTTCACTCCTCTCCACCTTCTAATTATAAACGCAGTACAGTGAGTAATCTCCAATTAAAGGATGTAAGAATATGAAGATTTGTTTAATCTACAAAAAACTGGTGAGCTCAAAACGCCTACAATTTTATTCACTTGTCCTTTTACATTAAATAAAAAAAAAAAAAATAAAAAAAAATTTATTGCAAAATATGGGAGTTTGGTGAACTTTTGCAGTTACATAGCATATAAGCAATGAAAAAACTATAACTTTTAAAATAATGTTCAAAAACCACTGTCACCACATAACAGGTAGTGCTGCCAACCATTTGCTTCGATTTGCTTCTACTGCGAACAGCTTTTGTTGAATTTACCTCGTTTTGGAAGTTCTATACTGTCCAAGGATCTCAAATAACGATTTCTTTATCGTAATCATTTGATCAGAAATAAAATTTATTTTTTTATTGTCATTTTTTTAACCAATAATAAAAGTTATTATTTTATTGCTATTTTTTCGATCAAAAATAAAAATAGTTTTGTGGTCGTTATTCTTAGAAATTTATATTTTTAGAAATAAAAGTTATTTTTTCATCGATTTTTTTTAGAGCAGAAATAAAAGTTCTTCTGAATCGTAATTTTTTCGGTAAAAAATAAAAATCACTTTGTGATCGTTATTTTTTCGATCAGAAATAAAAGCTATTTTTTATCGATATTTTTCCGATCAGCAATAAAAATTATTTTTTATCGTTATTTTTTCAATCAGAATTAAAAGTTATTCTTTAATTATTGCTTTTTCGATCAGAAATAAAAATCAGTCATTGGGTTAAATTTTTCAGATCAGTAATAAAAGTTGTTTTTCATCGATATTTTCTAGATCGGATTTAAAAATGCATCATTGATCGATATTTTTTCTATCAGATTAAAAAAAAATATTTTTTGATCGAAATTATGTCGATCAAATCAAGTAAGGTATGTATGAAGATATAAATTATAATAAAATTAAAACTTTGAAAATTAGAAAAATCGCCATATCTCGAAAATGAAGAAGGATAGGAAAAAATAAGAGCGATTTCGGCGTTTCTAAAGGGGTCTCGAACTCGAGACGCTCAGGTAAAGGGGTGCAAATATTTGCCCTAACCTAATCCTTGTCCAAATAGTATTTCAAATCCTTTTCCAAATTCATGTCTAAAATCTTGTCTTTATCTTTGTTTAAATCCTTGCCGAAGAAGGCTTGCTTCTCTGGTAGTAAACGTGGGTTTGAAGAGTGGTACGTATGAACAATATTTTTTATATGCGCAATAACTTAATTATTTTAACCCAAAACATTTTTATTAGTAAATAATGATTCGATTTTAATTGTAATCGATATTATTTCAATTAAAAAAAATTTTTTTTCAGATTGAAAAAATAACGATAAAAAAGAACTTTTATTTCTGATCGAAAAAATACGACTAAGAACCACTTGTATTTCTGCTTGAAAAAATATCGATAAAAAAATAATTTTTATTGCTGATCGAAAAAAATAACGAAAAAAGCAATTTTTTTTATCGAAAAAATAACGACAAAAAATAATTCTTATAAAAATCGATTATAAATAATTGGTTTAAGTTGATTTCTATCCTAAAAATCATTAAAAAAATAATGTCAAAAACGGAATTTCTGACTCACTTGCTTCATATTGTTACATTTAAAATTATTTTATATCTTTTTTTATAAATATGATCTTTTGATCTAAAAAATAAAAAAATAATCGTTATCAGTCGATGTACCTGTACCCGTCGATTACTGTTTTGTTTCAAGCTCATATGCATAAATCCATGATTCGTTACCAGTGTAGATATAACGTACCACGTGTAGATATAGTGAATTTTTTAATTTCCCGCATAGTAACTTTAAATGCAACACTGATCCTGTCAACTACCATCTGCTAATAGACTACTGTCAGCTCACTGCAAAGCTTAGTTTGTGTTTGGCAGCCATTGACAGCAGACGATTTTGTGAATTTTGGCGAAAATGGAAAAAGAGTGAATTTCGTGTGCTCATCAAGCATTATTTTTTGCGCAGAAAAACATCAGCTTAACCAAGGAAAGGCTTGATAAATACTATGGGGACTCTGCACCATCGATTGGAATAATTCACAAGTGGTTTACTGAATTCCGATGCGGTAGTACAAGCACAAGTGACGCTGAACGTTCTGGACGACCAAATGAGGTCACCACACCTGATATGGTCACTAAAATTCACGATATCGTGTTGGCCGATCGCAGAGTTAAAGTGTGCGAGATTGTTGAGGCCATATGCAGTGTAGAACAGTGTAGAACCTTTTGCAAAATCATTTGGATATGAAAAAATTATCCGCAAGATGTGTGCCGCGTTTGCTCACTCTTGACCATAAACGCGATTGTCTGACTGATTCAAAGGCGTGTTTGGCGATGTTGAACAAAGATTAGAAGGATTTTTTCATCGATTAGTAACCGTGGACGAAACATGGATCCATCACTACACACCAGAGACGAAGGAATCATCGAACAGTGGACTTCACCGACGGAACGTGCTTCGAAGAAGGCGAAGACGGTGTTATCGGTCAGAAAGGTTATAGCGACAGTATTTTGGGATAAGCGCGGTATAATCTACAGCGATCACCTTCCACAGAAAATAACGATCAATGGCAAATACAATGCAGCCGAGTTGGACCGTTTCAACGACGCTTTGAAAGAGAAACGTTCCCATTTGGCGAGGAAAAGAGTGCTTCCATCAAGACAATGCGCGCGTTCACACATGCTCAGCTCCCATGGCAAAATTCCATGGCTTGAAGTACGAATTGCTTCCTAATCCAGCATATTCTTCAGATTTGGCCCACAGCGACTATTTTCTGTTTCCAAACCTGAACAAAGGGCTCGGCGAAAAGAGATTCACTACCAGAGAGGACCTCATCACCGAAACAGATGCATATTTTGAAAACCTTCCGAAAACGTATTTTTCGGATGGGATAAAAAAATTGGAGGAACGTTGGACGAAGTGTATCAAGCTAAAAGGAGCATTACTTTCTTCACTATATTTACTAAAAGAGGAATTTGCACGTTTTTCACTTTCGAGAAATTTATTAAAAAACTTCTGAATGCCGAACAAGGACTACAAGGCATATAGGCAGTTTCATGGCAGACGGCATAATTGTGCCGCAAATTAAGAAGACATGTTTAATCGAGCGATGAATTCATCAGACCCGTTTCTATCATCTAAGTCTATTCGTTGTAGAGTTCAGAAGCGTAAATTCTTGCTACTTCCAAAGGAAGTCCTTCACCTTCTCATTGCATCTGAATTTGAGAATGACTGAGTTAAAAATAATGAAACCATTTCAGATTCAGATGACGATGAATTGGACGAAAATTAAAATGATAATTTAAACAATTTGCTTCTTTCGGATGAAAAATAAAAATTAAAGGTAAAATAAAAATTTTCAAATGTAAAATGAAGAATTATTTAAAAAAAAAAAAAATATTAAGAGCAAAAACATAAAAACAAAAAAGCGGAAAAAAAACTGGGGGTTCTTCCTGCAACCTCCACGTGGTGACCCTGAAAACTAAATATGCCATTTATATAGGCAAATTAATGGTTTTTTTTTTCTTAATCTTACAACATATTTATATTTCTTAATGTTTTAGTTCTTAAGTCAATATATACAGTGTCAGACAAAACGAAAGCACGAAACTTACCTTTTCAGCATTTTATTGAATAAAATTCTTATATAAGTTTAAAAGTAATTGTTTTCTGTTGAACTTAAGCAAATATATATTTTACGCAATAAATCAAACAAAAATTAACATAATATTTCATTTAAAAAAGAAACATTAAAACAAAGATAGGATTATAGCTAAAACTCTTCTGTGACAAAACTAAAGCACAAAACAAAAATGTAGTTTTTGCTAAACTTTGGTGGTGTATCCATTGCTTTCTAACACTGTTTCATATCTGCGAGGCATCGACTATATTAAGTTATTTAAATCGGTTTTTGAAATACTTTTTCGTTATCATGCTGGAAGATCCACTTCAACAGCATTTCTTCTTCCGCATGTGGTAACATAGCATTTTGGAGAATATCCTTATACATGAAATGATCCATTATATAATTGATCTTATGAATTTCGCCGATCACATGACCGGAAAAACATCCCCAGACCATGGCGTTTCCTCCGCCAAGTCTCGCAGAACCGTAGAGTAATGTGGATTTAGGCATTGCCCTTTTGGCCTGCGTCTTGAACTTTGACTCATCCGAAAATAGTATAGTTCGCCATTTCGCAACGGTCCAGTTAACATGGGCTCTTGTGAATTCAATTCGTGTTCGACATTTTTTTTGAGAAATCAATGGCTTTTTCACGCTCCTGTATGTTGGTAAGCCGCTGTCCACAGCTCGTCATTGAATGGATCTAAGTGAAATATTCAAATGCAATTCACTTTGAATGGATCTCGCTGATATAAATGGATCCTTTCTTATTGCCGAATGGTTGCCTGATTCTCACGTTTCGTTGTCTTTCGTGGTTTACCACCATTATGTGATGTAACTAAGGAACTACTCGAACGAAAACGGAATAGATCGGGATAAAACACTATGGAGAACACACATTGTTTTGCAATGCTTGTCACTAATTCGCCTTTTTTAAATTCGTTTAAAATTTTTTCTCTGAATGTAGCAGAATACTCCTCTTTGTTTGATCCCACCAACTTTTTGCAACATACTCCGAAACGATCTTACCCACCCCTATCCTGAATTTCAATACCTTATATCCCAAATAAGCTGAAATACGAAATTTTATTAAAAGTGCCACGACCATTTGTTAAACTCCGCCCAATTCCAAGCTCGGAAAAGGTTTTACCCATCACTGTCCAAATTTCAACAACCTAGTCTCAATATTAGGCGAGATACATTTCTTTTCTTTTCACACTTTTTCACATTTCTGGCCCAATGTGCAATGAAAACGTCAGATTGCTGGTGTTTGCACTTATTGTTGCCAATTCCAGATATATAAATGGTAGGAATTTTCCATTAAAAAATATGATTTATTTTAGCAAAACCAAAATGAAATTACTTTTATATTTTGGAAAAATTATAAACGATTTTGTTAAATAAATAAAATTTCAAATAAGAATTTATTTATATAATTTTTTTGTATTTTTTTTTTTTTGGCTCAGAAACAAATTTTTAAAAAAGAATTATTCAAAGCACAAAGTGGACTATATCGCATTGTCTTTTAAGAGTCATTGTCATTAAATTGATATAAAACATTCACCTTTTCTATTTTTTCTACAATAAATTTAATTACTTATCGATAGACAATTCACTCTGCGCGCCTAACACTGAGAAAACAAGTTCCTCTCTCCTCAATGTCAGCTCTTAAGTTATATTAAGAAATTATATGTCTGAGTGAAATATAACATTTTTAAGACGCACCTTCTTTGTATACTCACTGCTAATTACGGTGTCAGCATATTTGCTGGAACCACAACGAAAGTTTATAAATAATTGCACTTTACTTGCACGCCATGCACAGAGAGAGACCGAGTTCGTTGCTTAAGTCTTTTGTTTGTGCTAGCAATCAATCCATGTTGCATTTAACACATATTAAATGTGCACATATTGAATTTAACAGACAATTTAAAGAAAGTTAAATAGCATATGAAATGATAGCCACAAGCAATAAAATTGAAATCATTAGAGAATAATAAAAATGAAGATGTACGAATACTAGTGAGTATATGTGAGACACTTTACTTTTTTCAAAATAAAACTAACAGTGTTCGTAATATAGTGGATTTCAACTTTCTTATGCACGGAGAAAAAAAATCAAGCAAGCATTTTGTTCTTGTTTCAACCAATAATTTATTTGACTCAATTTTAGAAATAAATTCTCATTATGAAATTTTTTTTTCTTAATTTTAATTCTTAGTGTTTGATTTGAGCAAATGAGGCTTTTTTTTAAATTTTCTTAGATCAGGCAAAATATTGGCTTTATATAAGAATATTATTTCTCTCCGTGTGTTATGTCTTAAAATTATAAGTTTTCATTTGCTGAGATCATAAAAAACTCGTTATATCGGTTGTAGACTATCAGAAGTCATTTATTGTAGCCCCTGAAGAATATGCTCAGGAATTTCTTTTTATGAGTGTCTTTTTCTTTTATTGGATTCAATATTTAAATCCAATCGATTAAATTATAAAACAGTTTGCAATCGTATAAATATTTTGCTTTTATACTGCGATGAATATTCATTTGATAAGTTTTCGAGTCACATCTAAATAATATGGCGAATATACAATTTAACGTTTTAAAAACATTGAATTTTATATTTTTCTCATGTCTTAGTTGCAGTCGAGCTTTCGGCCCAGATAGTTATTCTGCTGCTTTAGTTAAAATTCTGGATGATATTAAATTGCCATATCATAGGGGTCATCTGAATTTGCTTTGTCTCTTAGACTTTTCTAAAGCGTTTGATACTATAGACCACTCTTTACTCTGTAAGAAACTTGAACTTTACTTCGGATTTTCCAATGCCTAGATGGCAGGTCTCAATGAGTCAGGGTAAGAAAAAATTTCTCGTTTTACATAAGAATCACGAGTGGCGTCCCGCAAGGCTCTATTCTTGGCCCACTTCTTTTTACTATGTTCATAAAGGACATCTTCAGTAAATGCAATCATGTAACTATGCAACTTGCAATTGTATTTGTCCAGGCGCCTTAGTCACGTTGAAGATTTAATTGGAAAAGTCAATGAAGATTTAAGTATAGTAGCGGAATGGGTCAGTCTTAACAAGCTGATGCTAAGCCCTCATAAATTGTATGTCCTACCGATTTCAAAGACTGCCTTTCAAAATCTTGATGTTCCTCCTATTCTTCTTAACAACGTTGACCTAAAATTCGTATGTAAGGCCACAAATCTTGGGTATTAAATAATTTTTTCTCTGTCTTGCAAAGATCATGTTAACTCCTGCATCATATTCCATACAGGATTAAATTCCGAAAGTCTGTAAAAAAAAAAGATTATTCGAAAAAACTTTGGGCTAATGATAGCATAGCTTCTTTATTTCTAATAGCTATAGGTACTTGGATGTCTGAAAAAAAAAATATTTTTATAAACATTTTGTGCTTATTTTGATTTTCATTTGAGAACCTGCCTATCTACTGAAAATCTTAGTTTTTATACATATATCGCTGACGTAAAATATGACACTGATGACGTAAAATATGACTTATACCTCAATTCAGGTTTTTTTTAACATACCAATTTGGGAAATGTAATCGAACACAAGTTATCACATATAAAACACACTATTTCTCGGTGCACTTTATGACTACTTTTACGAGCTTTTTGACACTTTAAGAGATATTATATTTATCGTTATTGTAAAAATTAACATAAGCGGAAAACATATTAGTTAAGCGTAAAAATTCCAAATTTTGGCTGAAACTGAGCTCAATTCAAAAATTAATTCACAAATTTCTTGAGCTTGACCTTTTAGCATTGGTGAATCCATGACTCACATCTTTTTTCTTTTTTAAATATAATCATAAATGTCTTTTAACCACAACATATGATAGCAAAGCCTAAACAAGCTTTAACCATTTCTATTTTGACAGCATAAACTTCCGCAGAGACTACCTTAAGACATTTTTTTTTTGTTTTTGTTTTTTTGTTTTGTTTTTTCCGCTAACAATTGCTTTTATTACAACATCGTTTTCTTTTGTTGTTGTCACTTTAACCCAGTCCAACAAGCAGTCTGTATTCAGGCAGAGACTACCTGTTGTCAACATAAGATAAGACAAATTTTATTGTCGCTGTTCAAGTCAACTTTCGCTGTTCAATGCGAAGTTTTTGAAGGTTGTCTGACACTTTTTTGTTGTTGTGTTTTGAACATAGTTTGCTTATTTCTTTTTTTTCAGTTTTTGCACAAGTGATTCAATTAAGTAATGTGGTCAAATTCCATCTGTTGAAGTCACGGTGCTGGGAGTAAAGCAATAAATTGATTAATAGTGACAGAATATTACTTAATATTGACGTTAAAATAGAAATTTTGTAAAATATGCTAATAAAGTAATATTTGCGAATTTGAAAAGTGATTTATATTAAATTAACACACCCTATTAATAGTTTTGAGGCGCAGCTGAAGCACATTTTTGACAATGAACGAAAAAACTCTGCCTTTAAATATATTTACAGTTCGTGTCTTGAGTCTTTTGTTTCTTCTTTCCTGTGAATCATTGTGAACTCAAGGTCGTTGCTTCCAAATGAGACTTTTATAAATATTAAAGATCAATACTACAATTTATATTGAAAATTAATTTGATTTTTGTAGCCTTACGTTTTCTTGACAACCTGGATGTACGGACATCTTTTTTTTAAAGCTATTGTGCACATTTTTTTCTGTCAACAATAACTGCAGTTTCCACACTTTTAATTAAAGGCATAAAATAATTGGATGGGTAAGCATCACAAACAAAAACCAAAAAAAAAAAAAACTTTGTTGCATATGTTGAGTGATGCATGCGATTCAAGAAAAAATGCTGAACATTTTATTATTGCGTCGATGTGTCAAAACAGTTTGATTAATTGAGTGGTAAGAAAACCAGCAGGGCCTTAATAAAAACAACACAAAAATAATTCATTAAACAACTTTAATCGGTGCTTTCAGAAAGATTTTAATTTAAGTGTGATGCGTGAAGCGATGTCGTTTGGTGACTGTTGCACAACAATAGCATGATTCGTATGGAAAGCGTTTTGTAGCTGAAAGTCGCAGTGAGGTTGAAATGCTGAATGTGCTACTTACTTACTAGCTTACATAAGAAGCCTTACAAGATGAGGCTTACGACCTTTAAGGCAGTAGCCAGGACTTTCCCTGTGTTGTGGGGGTTTTACTTAAATATGTAAATAACAGAACATTTTCAAAGACAAATTTAATACTTTTAAAAAAGTTTTTTGTTTGTTTTGAGCAAGAAAAGAGCTCACTATGATTTACTGATTTATTTCATTATTTTTATCAATACATTTTTCATTGAACACAGTGACAATGGGTTTGTGGTTTGTGGTTTGTTCACATAACTAAACAACGTTATGTGAATGTCAGCAGCTACATGAGTTACAAAGCGTGAAAACATTTGATCAATGGTTGTAACATATCTAAGCGTTCGCTGTGTGCTACCAACAACTAAATCTAATTGAAGTTCTTTTTTTAAAAAATTGCACTTAGCGCAATCCTTGATATTGATAGAAGTGAATATTGAAATCGCTGCCAATTATGAGCGGAAGTTCATGATAACGTTTCTTCAAAAGTTTTGAGCCGCCTTCTGAGCCTCTTGGAGAAGATATATTATGTCCTCAACGTTCTGATTAACCGAAATATAAACTGTTGCCATAAATATTTGTTGAATATCAGACAAAGTACATCTCGCGACGCATATATACGAGCATGTGCCCAAAAGCAGATTTGGTTTGACTAACGTGCTGGGAGTTTGTTCCCAAGAAAGCATCATCATAGAGAGTAAAGTCTTGTTGCAAAGCGACAACATTTTGATAGATTCCGACGGCTCTGCCGCGCTTTTTGTTGGGTTGTCTGTATTGTGTTATGTGATTAAAATATTCAATTTCAATATTGAGTTCCTCATTGTGCAGGCATGTTTCTGATAACATTAATACATGTAATTTCTGTATTATATTGCCATGGAGGTCACGCGCATGTGCCCGGAGGCTTTTGTCAATTAAGCGAAATGATTGTCATATTCCCCCTACTGATTTTTTCAAGTATCAGTGAAGTAAAAATTGTTTCGTAATGTAAGCATCGTTTCATTTTCTCGTCTACCATGGTGAAAAATTTGACGCCCATCAGTAGCTACAATATTAAGTCCTTCTTAAGTCTTGATTCTCGATGAGGAACGTAAGCCAGAGCTTGCAAATGTGACTTACTATATTTGCATTTTCATCAAATAACCTCCTTGCTATTTAAGACTTATCAAAAAACAGGCTGGTTTGAGTGGAAAATGGTTACTTTTAACATTTATTCCAATTAATTTCGACTGAGAGGAAAACTCTTGCAGATCTCCGATTGATAGTAATAGCTGTTTTAATACTAAGTTCTAAAATAAAATTATACCTCTGCAATTGCCGGGTGGGAAAATACGTTAAAAAATCTGACAACTTTCAATTATTTCATTACTTTTTATCCTACCACCACTAAAAAGTTTCATTCTGGTGCAAAGTGTACCTCGCTACTCACAGATTATCAAAGAACTAAGATATAAGGAAGTGATGTTATTGCAAAAAAGTGTGGTATTTTTCTTATTCGTGTTGGTTGACACAAATACATAAACATTCACAAAGGGCCGTATTCAGTTACGTCGAAAAAAAAGGCTCAAAGTGTGCTTGTTAGAATTACATATAAAACCGGTGTTTAGAGTAATACGTTATTAGTAAAAGTTTGACCTACAGCCGTATTCATAACAATATCTTATTCATAAAAATTCTTACTCATAGACCGTATTCATAAAAATATAGTGATTTTTCGTTTAATAACGTTTATGAATAATGTTTTTAATTCTTTCTCTGTTCTTCTCACTGATTTTTTTCTCTGCGATTTATTTTTCAAAACAGCTGATTTTGACAATGTGTCGATCATGACGTAGGCAGACATGCGCATGGTATAATCTTGTATTTATTATTTTTGGGTACAACCTGTCGTAGGATGGGATTTTTACTAATATTCATATAAAACGCATGAAAAAATAAATGAAAAATTTTGTTTTTACACATTTTGAAATATATAGTTTTATACAATTTTTGACGAATAGTCAGTTTAAGGTCCCGAATATGCGGAAATCTGAAAAGAAATGAATAAAATGTATTACATCTGATTAACTATGCTGAACACAGAAGCGCCCCAAAAATGTATTCAGCTGTGAAAAACTGATGCGCCCCTGAAGCATTTTGACAGATGTGGGTGCACCATTGTGAGTGCATATTGGTGCGAAATCAACTGGCTCTAATTTGCATTTTAGCAAATTCTAACCACACAACGCATGTTATTATTATTTTTGGTCATATTTTTCTTTAAAATTACATAGTTTTCAGCAGTGAAAAACGCTTTGAATTTAATTATTTCACTGCACAAACTTTCAATTATATTCAAGTGATCTCAGAAATGTCAAAAAACACTCTCTATCTAGCTCGCTCAATTCAGAAATCATACCACAGTTCATGTACACTGTGTGTGTGGCTAACACCATTTCCTTATATTTTATTTCTTTGCAGATTATTCACCACAACTTATTCACCACAACTAGTCAGCAATTCATTCCAGGACATCGATAACTTATCTGAGCAAATTCACAAATCAATGCTTATAATTTATTGACCGAAATAATATCTATTTATTTGACTAAATCTAAAGCGTCAAATAAATAATGACGCTTTAGAAAGCTAAAAATTTCCACCCCAGCATAGATTAGAATTTATAACATTGATTAGAAGCGAATTAAAAACACTAGTATTTTTTTTATTGTCTGTGGTCGAAATTCGATCATATCGAAATCAGTTTTTATCGGACTTTCATTTTATTTTTATTGATTAAATACTTGGAAAAGTTAAAAATAAGTTGGCTGTTTCGTGGACACATCCATAGATTTTGACATTTTCTTTCATTTGTTCCCAAACTTGACTTCCTTCTTATTCTTATTATTAATAATTGTTCTACTTTTATCTCAAAATTCCTGAACTTATCCTTGTTCAAATCCTTTTCTAATCCTTTTCCCACTTCCTTTCTAAATCTTTGTTCTAAAGTTTGTTCTTAGTGTATTCAAAACCATTCCTTGTCCTATTTCTTGTCCTTATACTTTTCCAAATCTTGTCCCAAATATTGTTTTAGGTATGTTCCAATCTTTTTCTTTGTCCTTATCCTTATCTCAGTCCTAGTCGAAGACATCTTCACAATTCTTGCCTTAGTCCTTGTCCAATTCTATATTCTAATCTTCGTTCAAATTTTTGTCCTTATCTTATTCCCGGTCTTAATTTTTGTCCAAATCCTTGCTCTCATCCTTTGTCTAATGATTTCCCCAATGTTTAACCAAATCCTTGTCCTAATACTTACCCTTATTTTAATTTTAATTTATTTTTGATTTTTTTTGTATTTTTGCTTTTGTTTCATTTAAGTTACTTTAAGAGGTTCCCTGAGAGACCTTATGACACCTTTCATTTTTATTTTTTTATTTTTATCATGTGTCGGGGACTTCAGCTTTACCGTGATTTTATAATATTTACCGTAGTACCAATAGTCATGGAGTTATAATTTCATGCAACGTTTTTTTATTGTTGTTGCATTACTGCATTTAGGCGGTTTGCCTCCATGGTGTCGTGGCTCCAACATTTTTTGTAATGAGGTTATAAAACAATCATTTTTATTGTTGCAAAATTAAATTTTTCGTATTACTTCTACTCAGCGTGCTAAAACTCCCTGCAGCAATGTTGCACTTTTTACGTTACCTGACGACGTCATATTTTTTTTCTTTGTTGCCGTAAGACCAAGTAAAAATGATTAATTTTTTTTTATCCGCATGTACACTCCAAGCAATAATTCTATGCAACTCCATTGCAAGATTGATGCATCTTGTAGCTGCTCTCTCCGCGGTCTCATGACTGCATAAAAATTTTGTCTATTTTTGCCATAAGGCTATCGAAGAGAGAGAAATTAGGAAAAAGCAACAACAATGCTACACAGTTTCAATTTTTGTTTTTCAAAATAATGTAGAATGCAATAAACAAAGAGAGACAAAGAGAGAGAGGGAGAGGGAGAGAGTTCAAGCAGCTGGAATTGTTTGCAAAACTTGAAAGGGAGAGAAATTTCAACTACAGCCATGGGTATAAGAATGCATACATTTATTTTTAAATGCAATAATCATATTTATAATAATCAATTTAATTTTTTCTGCTATTTTGAGTTTTTGACACATCTGTGGCACAATACCTTTCAAATGACATAGGTTTCATTCTCTTTTTTTTATTATAAATATTAAAAAAGCGTACGACAACATTTGATGTTTGCAACTAATAAGATTACGTCTTCATTTTTTTAACACTTGATTTCACTCACCATCGTATGTAGGCTTTATATGAGAAACGATTCTTTAGGAGTAAATTCCAAAAAGCTATTCCCGGTGATATCCAAAAAATTCACGGCCATATTTACTATGTAGTGGTTCCTCTTAGCTGCGTCGTCGAAAATAATTACAAGGTACAACAATTGTCCAAAAAAATAAAAAATCTCGTGGGATTTGATGAAATTTCGCTGAAACGTCGCTAAAACCGAATATGAAGTCCGTTTTTTTCGGGTCACGTCACGTTTTCATACTACATCGGGAGACAGCTCCAGGGAAAACCCTAACGTCCTACTTTTAGTGAAATCAATTTTTACATTTAAGAGAGGGCTGGAGAGGGTGAAGATATTACTTTTCTAGGAGGAAAATTTTTTCCTTTGAAACCTACCCCTTCCGACCCCTCCTTAGGGGGGCTCTCATACAAATGTTATATTTTTGCATATTTAATTATTATTTTAATACATTTTTTTTTTGAAAATGTTTAATAAAATAAAATTCCTTTTCCAAAAAAATGTTTGGTCAAGTTTTGAAAATTTCCAAAATACTTATATATATATCATATATATATTTTTTTTTTTTATTTCAATTACATATTTATTGTATTAGATTATTGTAGTGGTATTATAACTCGCTGCTTAGATGCAAACTCTCTAGTTTATTTATACTCGTTGCATCGATAGCACATATGAAAAAAAATTCACATGCCAATTTGTAGCTAGTAATTTAGTAATCCGAACATAGATGGCGCTTAAGTAAACTAAAATTTTCCACCACAGCATAGCATTTCACCGCATAACCCTTTCACTTCTTGTTTATACGCGATTTCACTTCCCATCTTATTTTCGAAACAAAGGCTATACATATATGAAAATCGATTCTGAAGTAGTAAACTCCAAAAAATCATCTGTTCACTTTTGCCTAGCGGCTCTATAACTATAATGAAGCATAAGAGCTCTGCAACGTTGCAAAAATGGAAAAAGAATTTGTGAATTGTTTCGTGAATTCGTGAATGCTTGAGGAAAATTTCAAAGACAACCCTTTTTCCTACACCATTTTTCTGAGAAATGGTCGGATTTTTGTTTGCTTCTAATTCAACAAGAAAATGTAAAATAATTACAAATTATTTCTTTTCCGCCGTGGAAATTGAACTCATATCCCATCGGTTTATGGTTCTATACACTAACCACCAAACCAAAATCCTTCCTTACAAACTGTCGTTGATTCAATATTAACTATTAACTTAAACTATGTTGTAACAGATCAGAAATCAGAATAATCTCTTAAAAGGATTGTGTATTGGCTATAAGAGTGTAGCTTTTACTTACTACACGATCGTTAAGTAGATGTTTTTTTTTTGTTTTTTGTTTTTTGTTTTAGTTAATGTGATTGCGTTTGTGTTGTTGTTGGTACATGATTTTTTTTTTCATAGAGTGAAGGAAAAATTAACAATTGACCTCAAGTGCGTTGACAGGTGCTTTTTCTAAGTGACACAACAATTAAAAAAAATTAATTGTATAAAATTTATTGGTGTGAATATTAAAGTGTGTTTTTTAATTCAGTATATTATTTTAAATTTTTGGATTTAAAAAATATATTTAATTAAAAAACAAAAACCATTAAATTATTAAATCTATAAAACTGCGAAAAAGCTTCCCTTCTCTAGTGTGTCCAGTGACGCACATGTGTTTTTTTTTCTCACTCTTAGTCAATAATAGGCTTCTGATATTCACTTAAAAACTTAAATATTCTCTTCAATAATAGAATAATAATAGCAACAATAGCCTTTTCTTAATATAAACCATATTTTTAACATATTAGTTTCTAATTAGACTTAAGATATTAATTATTAGTATGAGGTGAATTTCCTCTAGATAATACTTACATTCGTAATTGAATTAAAAAGGATCTCAGTTATTTCAATATCACTCTCATATTAAAATGCTCATAAAAATGTTCTTCAAAGTTAAATAATTTTGAATTGTATATTAAAAATATATAACGACTTTCAATATGTAAAATGTTAACATATAAAGCTAAAAGAAATAATTACATAGTAGAAAAACTTTCCATCATAACATTTTGTTTTTTTTAATTCTCTTCTATTAAAAATGTATAAATTTGCATTGAATTTACGTTGAAAGCGGCTGAATTTTAAAGCTAAGAAATCTACTTAAAAAGTTTTGCGTTAAACTTTCTTAACTACTGCTATAGTAATGGACTCGAGTTTTCATCATGCTGTAATCATCCAAGCAAGCCTTATTATATTATTAGCTATACAGCACTCATTTAAAAAAATTATAAAATGGAACAAAGCACTCAGCAAATTTGTGCACCAGGTGCAGCTTGAACAGATAAATTTCTTAATTAAGTTGCTGTCTTAAGTCTTTTGTTTCTGGATACTTGTAACTTAAAGACAGTTTTATTGCAATAGCTTTAGAGCAGTGTCGACCACAGCAACAGCGTTTGTTTCAGTTACTCTTTCGTGTATATGTGAAAAAACGAAGTATTGCTTCACACGCGTGTGTACTACGTGATCGACACTGCTTTAGAGAGATCGATAGGAAAAATATACGACAATCTCGATTGAACAAGTTCGTTTCTTAACTCTTTTGTTCTTTCAGCAAGAAATGTACGGATTATTTTAATATAATCTTAATATTAATATAATAATATGCTGCTGTCTTAAGTTTTTGTTTTTGTTGCTTGTTTATTTATTTATTTTTGTTTATTTATTCCATACACCTGAGCATATGACGTTTAAAAGAGTGCCGGAAAGGGTTAATGAGTATCACCGACCCCCATTACTTTTGCAAAAGGAACATTTTTGCGTTTGACACCTTATCCCTCCGACAACTCCTTAGGGGGTCTCCCATACAAATTTTATGGTTTTTGTTTATTTATTCCATACACCTGAGCATATGACCTTTAAAAGAGTGCCGGAAAGGGTTAATATGTATCACTGACCACCATTATTTTTGCAAAAGGAACATTTTTGCCTTTGACACCTATTCCCTCCGACCACTCCTTAGGGGGGCTCCCATAAAAATTTTATTGTGTTTGTGGCGGAAAGGGTTAATATGTAGCACCGACCCCCATTACTTTTGCAAAAGGAGAATATTTTCCTTTAACACCTATTCTCTCCGACCACTCCTTAGGGGGGCTCCCGTACAAATTTTATGGTTTTTGTTTATTTATTCCATACACCTGAGCATATGACCTTTAAAAGAGTGCCGGAAAGGGTTAATATGTATCACTGACCCCCATTATTTTTGCAAAAGGAACATTTTTGCCTTTGACACCTATTCCCTCCGACCACTCCTTAGGGGGCTCCCATACAAATTTTATGGTTTTGTCGATAAAACCGGAAACTGTCGATAAATAGGTAGCAAGTTTAAGCAAACAAAAACATCAAATGTTGGCTTTATATTTCATGTAATCGTGTAAAATTTATATAAATTAGAGAGTTCTAACATGAATTTTTGACGCATTGAGGATCAAGCAGACCAACAAATGCTAACATCAACATTGTACGATTAGTACTTTAGGCCCACCAAAGGCTCAAAAAGTTATATAAATACCGACAACTGATCACTATCAACCACCCTACTTACCTCCGAGAATGACGTATTCTACGTCAAAAGCTGATGGCTACTGCTGGGAATATTAAAATTTATCATCTCTGAAAGACGTGAATAATCTATTGTGCCCCTTATTAAGTCGAAAATTAACATTAGGGATAGTATGCCTTGTTCCACCTTGTTACACTTTGCTTTGATTTTACGTTTATATGTAAGTAAACATGGAGCATTATATGAGGGAAGCGGTCAACTAAAGTTTACGGATCTCAAAGCAAATTTTAAAATTTTCTTTTGAATATGCTTAATTCTCATTATATGAACCATGTAATATGGGTTCCATATAAAGGATGCATATTCAAGACGCGATCTTACAAATGCCATTAAAAGATTTTTCAAGGTGTAGGGATCAGAAAAGTTTGAACAATTTCTTCTCAAGAAAGCATATACAGCATATGATCGTGAAAGTGCGCACGTTAAATGTTGAACGAAAGAAAAACTTGAGTCCAAAATTACACCTAAATCTTTGATCGCATCTACAATTTTAAGTTGAGTACTTCCAATATAATAAGTCGATGAAAAAACCTTTTTAGTTTTAGCAAAATTAATATGATAGCATCTTCTTCTTATATATAAAGGGTGTTTTTTTTTGGGTTTGTTTTTCGAATAGAGATAAAACTGGCATTTTGTGGTCAAATCTGGCAACTCTAATGTCATTTATGTTCAGTTTGGTTTGCCATTTCATCATAAACAGGTTGACAAAAGAACAACGCTTGCAAATGGGCCGAAAATGAGATTGATCTCGATGCTGATTTTCATCGCAAAATTTTGTTCAGTGATGAGGCTCATTTTTGGTTGAATGGCTACGTCAACAAGCAAAATTGCCGCATTTGGAGAGAAGAGAATCCATATGAGATCCTTCAGACGCCATTACATCCACAAAAACTGACTGTTTGGTGTGCTCTATGGGCTGGTGGAGTCATTGGGCCATACTTCTTCCGAAATAATGCGGGAGAGTCAGTTACCGTTAATGGAGACCGGTATAGAGCCATGATAACCGACTATTTTGTTCCCGAATTGGATGGCATGAATGTGGATGAGTTGTGGTTCCAACAAGACGGCGCTACATGCCACACAGCGCACGTCACAATCGATTTATTGAAGGAAACATTCGATGAGCGCATAATTTCGCGGAATGGACCTGTCAATTGGCCACCAAGATCGTGTGATTTGACACCATTGGATTATTTTCTTTGGGGATATGTGAAGTCGCTCGTCTACGCCAACAAACCGTTAGGGGACTTAGAGGCCAACATTCGTGGCGTTATTGCCGACATACGGCCCCATATGCTCGAAAAAGTGGTTGAAAATTGGACCTGTAGAATTGGCTTTATTCGAGCCAGCCGCGGCGGCCACATGCCCGAAATCATATTTAAACATTAATGGCATAAATTTATCCTTCCAATAAAGCCAAATTGATGGACATTAAAACGATTTTCTTGTGTTTAATTTCAATTCGAAAAACAAACCCCTAAAAAAACACCCTATATTACGCAAGCCCAAATTTTATCCGGCGTAAGGCTTTTTAAGTACAAGTCCTATTTTAATAAATTTAGTATGGTTTGATTGGTTTAGACCTGTAGATGTGCAAACTGGACTTTTTATTTCTTAAGAATTTATATTTTTTAAGTTATAGCTTATTAAAGTTTGCATATAATTGCATATAATTGTTGTTGTCATGTTGGTTTTTCTTTTGTTAACAGAGCAGCCGAGAACAACGCATGGTATAATAATACAAGGTAGCATTGACAACTGCTTCTTTTCTCTTCTACAAGAAAACATCTCCTGTCAAAAACAGCTTTTTGTGAAAACGCATCTGCAGCTGCTTAACAGGCATGCTACACAGGCCAGTACACTGGCTCTGTAGTTCGAAAAACTCAATACATTCACACTTTTTTACGAATACACTCACACTGGATTTACTTTCACGCCACTTTCATCGCTACTGGCAAGGAGCCAGTGGATTTTGACAGCAGCGGCTAGTGTATGTCAAAAAGGGGGATATCAGTGTTGTTTTTAATTACTTTTGGTGAATTTATTTCGGGATTTCGTACAGGAAGCAACACTGATAGCTTGTAAAAGTTAAAATAAAAGTTAAAAATTTACTATTCTTGTTGTAAAAAGAAAATTAACGCAAAACCTAATCATTTAAACTGCAATAGTAGCGAAAACCTTCGCATAAGATGAAATTTTTTGAATGAACTTTCACTTGCATGTGTAGCACCTCTTGCTACTAGCATGAAAGTTCGAAATTTTTCGAATCATTCGAACAGTACACGTATTCTTTCGCACTTTCACTGTCACTGGCCTGTGTAACCGGCCTGTAAGCTGGATTCACTGATCACCTTCAGCATGTTTTTTGCGAAAGCTCTATTGCTCTCAACAAGAGAATGTGGCAATTTTGATTCACTGACATGTAAAACATTCTGCAAGTTTGTTGTTTTTTTCATTGTCATTCAGCATTGCCAGATGCAATGTTCCTTTATTATAAAGACATAAAAAATAATATATGCCTATGCATAGTTTGCACTTGACAAACTCCATTCTGGCAGTTCCGCTCAAAAACATTCAGCAAGAAAATTAAAATAAAGTTAATAAAGTTCAAGAGATGCAGCAAGTTTTTGTTACTCTCTCATTGAGTGTGGAAAAAAATAGAGCGCATAAACTCCATATAAAAAAACTTGAAAAACATGCTGAAGGTGATCAGTGAACCCAGCTTTAGGTTGTTGTTTTTTTTCACTTCAACGTTCTCAACATTGTTTGTGTTTTCAATGGCGGATTGTGAGCGCTCTTTTTTTGAGTATATTTTTTGACAGGAGATGGTTAGTAACGGACCAGGTATGCTTCCTTGTAGCACGCCTGAAATCGCATTAAATCTGAAGGATCTAGCTTTTTCCAACTCAACAAAGCACACACGATCGGCCAAATAAGATCTTATCCAACTCAAAAATTCAGAATGAAAACCGATACATTCGAGTTTTGCAATCAATAAACTATGTGATACCTTATCGCATGCCTTTGAGAAGTCGGTGTAAATAGTATCAACTTGAAAGCCATCTGCAAGTGAAGACAAACAGGAATTTGTGAAAACGGCCAAATTCGTAGTTGTTGATCGACCCCTTACACAACCATGTTGTGACGGCGATAATAAATTTCTTAGAGCGTAATTAAGTTTAGCCTTGACAATGTTTTCAAATAGCTTAGCCACATTGGACAGTTTTGATATTGGCCGATAATTTGTAACATAATTTTAACGCCCACTTTTAAAAATTGGTGTTATTGAAGCAATTTTCCAACTTTTAATGGAAGTACCAGAGTCCTGCGATTTATTAAAAATCAAAAATAAGGGCTTCTCAAGAGAACATGCGAATTTTTTAAAGAAAAATACGGATAATCCATCAATATCTGATTTCACTGAGCTTTTCATACTCTCAATACCTTTGATAACATCTTGCTCTACCAGAGAAATCGCGCCTATATTAATAGTGTTATCCAACTCAAATTTAATTAAAGCATCAAGAGAATCAAAGCCATTATCAACCTCGCAATTGGACTTAAAGAAGTCGACAAACAGATTGACAGAATCTTGGTTATTATCCGAAAATTTAAAGTTGAAATTTAAAATCGAAGGAATAAACGAGCTATTATTCTTCGCCTGAACAAAACGCCAAAAAATCTTCGGATTGGATTTGATATTTTGCTCAATAGAAAGAATATGCTGTCTGTATAAGAACTTGTTCAAAAAATCAAATTCTGGATACAAAGGACTTTTCGTAGCTTTGAAAAGATTATAAAATTTATTTCTTCGATTTTTCAATCTTTTCATGCCTTTAGTATACTATGGTAATTTATGAATACTACACTGTAATATGACGTATTTTTTTTTTTTAGCTTTGAACCAAGGATTTCAGGTGTTTTCTTATTCAGCCTTTTCTGCCTTAATTTGAAATGGGGTGATAGATTAGTGGGAAGAAAGAGGCAATCAAGTGAAACATGTAGGATGTTCTCAGAGTGGTAGAAAGCCAAAGAAACTTTTCAAATGGAAGACGATTTTGGCAACACCACGTATATCGTTAGACAGTTCATTTTGAAGAAAAGATGAATTCCGATTTATTTCTACCTGAAGTGTATGGGTATTTTTAGTTCATTTGAATATAAGAGATAATTCGCTTTTAAAAAATAAGAATTAAAATCATTTCTGAGCAATATCAATAAAAAATGTCCCAAAACACTACCTTGTGAAACCCCAGATAAAACAATAAATGGGGCAGATTAAGCATTATCGATAACAACAAAGCAAGTTGCTTGGAAATAGGACCACGTAGCCACTGTAATACGGCTGAATGGAAAACCAATTTAGCTAGTTATTGTGCTAAGATACACACAAGATTGAATATTTGATAGAATACCTCGAATTGATATTATGCTTTAGAGAAGTCAGTATACATATATTGTATCGACTTGATCCAATTTGAGAAGCAGAAATGCAATCTTTAGAGAAAGTAGCAAGATTTAATACGGTTGAACGTCCTGTGAGAAATTCATGTTGATTATAACAGATCAAGTGTTTAACTTCAAAGTAGAACTTGTCTTTAATAATTTTTTCAAAGAGTTTCGAGAAAGTATATAATTTAGAAATTGGCCTATAGTTAGAGATATAAATTTTTTTACTACTTTTAAAAATAGCGGTTACCAAAGCAAACTTCCCTTCGTCTTCAATAAATAAACCAGAAGTTAATGATTTATTTCATATAATTTCAATAGAATTATCTAATGCTAAGAATCGTTTTTAACATAAATGGAGACATAACATCAATGCTATGTCTCCAAAATGAAAAGATGTCTGAATTTTATTTAATAAATCATCTCAAGTATCATTTGTGCATCACAGAGAGATCTATAAGAAAAACGTATTGATTTTGAACGCGTTCGTTTCCTAAATCTTTTGTCTCTAAATGAAAAATTTACGAATAATTTTTATATAATTATAATTACTAGGTTTTATTATAATAGTTATCGTTTTGTAAAATTATTCAATTATAGAAATGACTCAATAAGCAGTCTCAGACTCAATTAAAAAAATCTTTCGCAATAATTTAATTAACTTCACTAATTTTGCGTGCGTGACATCTGCGTTTTATTTAGTTGGCGCCATTATGGTCAAAATTAATAAAAGGTCCATTAGGCAGATGTGAAAACAAAAAAAAAAAAAACAGTCCAATATTGTGCGTGATGTAATGTAATTAAGCTACAAGCAATTTAGAGTTTACGCTTAGCCTGCTGAAGGCTATTTTTAAAAAATAATAAAAAATTATTTTTATTTTCCCAAAAAAGCGCTCAAAAATAAGTTAAAACGGTCAGTGTATGACGACTATGCTGGCTGTAAATATTAAAAAAAAAAAACATATTTGACGGATAATATTTTGACTGATTACAATTTAGTAATTGATGAACATTGAAGTTATGAAAAAGTTGTACTTTGCGCAAGAATAGATGAGGATTTATAATAAAGTTGAAGAGATAAACTTTCTTACTAGTTATTAAAACACGTTTTTTAAGATTTCTTTTTTTTTTTTAACCATCACCTTTTGTTGTAAAATACTTTTTACAAAGCAGCTTTTGTTGTTTGATTTGTTTTAAATTCAGAAGAAAATTTCAGTAGTTTATTAAAGTAGTTTAAAGCAAAACTTTTAAAAACACAAGATTTTTTCGAAATTTACTTTTAATGTTGACTTTCATTAACTTATAAATTAACTTATATAAAGAAGATAAGCTTAGAGGAAGAATCACCAATAGCGGAAAGTGACAGGAAAATGTGAATGTGAGTACGGAAATATTCAGCCAGGACGAGTTGAGTGACTTAGGCAGAGAGTTTGATTTGTTGAAAAAGACTTGTAAGGAATTTAAACTAACTAGTAAATAATTTATTATCTTCGACTTGATAGAAATTAAAATTAAGTGTTTCTTTTTTTTTTTTTTAATGAACAAACACGGTGGACGATGAAGGTGGCAAACATCTATTTTTCAACGCGGCTTTACAACAAGCTTTTTTAAGTTTTTAAGTTTTTTAAAATAATTAAAATCAATTGTTTGTGAAAAAAGTTCCTCAACAATGATTTAAAAAAATTTATATATGTTTTTATGTCCGATGAAGGCCCACAAAGTGAGCCGAAATATTACATTAAAAACTAAAAGATAAAAATAAAATTTTTTCGTCTTTTATTCACGGCCAAAGCCCATTTAAAATCAACATTAAGTGTTTCATATATAATATGCATAGTTATGAAAAAAAAAAAAATAAATAAATAACTGGCCATTTCAGCCCTTGAAAGGACTTTGACCTAGCTTCTTATGATCAATTGTGTTGTGCGTGTTATTAAGTTTGTACACAATTGACCGAGAAATGGACCTACATGCTTAACGCCGACTCCGAACGGCGATGAACGGAATGTTCTTATTCTCAAGAAGCTTTACATGGCATTTTGATTACTCTCTGAGGTTTGCCATTGTCTGCAGAGAGGTGGCGGCCGTACAGAAAAATTATTTTAATTCAAATAATTTTCTGTCTGGCTGGGGTTCGAACCTGGGTCTCCAAGGTTCTTTGACATAGCGGCCACGCACTTTAACCAACTACGCCACGGACGCCACATGCATAGTTATGAAGGTTTTATTAATTTGATGGCACCAGGGACAACCCTCTTCATAAGGTGCACATCCAGAATCAATTCACACAAATCATATCTCTGGAGGAGTTCAAACAAATTAAGTTACTAAACGGTTCAAGCTCTATTTTGCAACAGTAAAAACTTCTGCATCGTCTTCAGTATTGCTTTTAGTAGACGGGTATACAATCCATACGAGAAATATTAAAATCATTGACCTGGTTACGATTTCTCCACATTCGAGCCACAAAACTCAACCTCTCGACGATACTTTCATGGGGCCCATGAAAGAATATTTAACTAAAAAAATAATGTGTTAGGTCATAAATAACGCAAAAACATTGACACCAGGGATGGCAAAATCTTGGCTTTTTCATTTCCCGGGATATTCGGAATTTAAAAATGCAATCCTAGGATTTAGCTTTTTATAAATTATTAGAATTAAATTATTTTAATTACGAATCTAACATAAAATTTGACATTATGTCAAATTAAATACCCCAAATATACTCTAATTATGAACAAATCAAACGAAGTTCATGAATTAAAATTTTAAACGAAATTATTTTGATGAAAAAGTGATAAAAAACAAAAAGAATGTAAATATTTTAAAGCGAACTCTTTTGTTTTTTTAAAAATATTGCATCACTAATCTGAAAAATTCAATTCAAATGTGGATCATTAATTATGAAGTGATACACCTAAAATTCAAAAGTACTCGAATTTGATGAAATTATCACCGTGTACATTTCTTGTGGTTATTAAAAATAGTTATTAAGTTATTAAAAATATTGAAATATTGTGGTAAAAATATTGAAATTTTAAAAACAATATATTTAAATATTTCTCACGAGCTGCGTCCATCAAATACCATTTGCTCGTATATTTTATTTCCTTTTTTTTCTTTTTCGTTCTCTAATTTTTACTATTTTTGTCAGTTGGTGCAATATTATGTCATGAAATATCAAAAATAGTATAAACTAGAGAAAGAAAAAGTAAGATAGAAAATGAGAAGCAAAATATACAGGTAAATTACAACCGGTGCAAGACAGTCGTGAGAAAATATCGAGTTGTCACTCCACCCTACATAATTTCATCACGCGATCACCCATCGCACTCACAAATCATCTTGGCCAAACATCCAAGCTATATTACCCTTGCAAAAAAAACTAAACGAGAACTATAAGAAACCTGCAACTGCAAGAAATAAATAATAGCCATACGGCTATTTCAACTGTATGGAATATGTGTGTAGGTGTGTGGTATAAATAAAATTTAAATACGAGAAAAAAATGAGTTGTAAGGAAAACACTTCATTTATCCACGTAAAAATTTAAATAAAATTTATATTCAGGCATGGATAATGTTAACATGCGTTATTTCCCTTAGTGTACTCTCAAGGCGTTCATTTTAGGCCTAGATTAATGGACTAACTTTTTATAGGGTGTTAAAGACAGTTTAAGTTATTTTTATGAGCTCTGCTAACCCTACAAAGTCAGATTTTGCTCAAAATTTGTCGAATTGATATGGAATCATCGATATGCCCCTTTAATTTTCTGGCAGCGGATGAAATAAATGCTACATTTGAACAAGTGCATAATGTTAATCCTTTTCATATACAAGGTGGCGCAAAAATAACCTTCCGATGTTTTTTGGCTGTAATTTTAAAAAAACATGAAAAACTTTGATTCTTCTTGTGGATTATTTTTATTTGGTCTTTTAGTTTTTTTTACATCAAGTCGAGAATATGATATCATGTAAATGGCCGCCGCCACAGTTGATTGTCATTTGAGCCCTTTTTATTGCATTTTCCATCACTTCGGCCAAAACTTCCGGCGATAGGTCCTCACATTCTTGACGGATATTGTCTTTAAGAGCTGCAAGAGTCTGAGGCTTGTTGACATAAACCCGCGATATCCTTCAGCATATCGGTTGTGGCACGTGCAGTGTGTGCCGTTGCACCGTCCTGTTGGAACCACATGTTTTCCAATCCCAATTCATCAAGTTGCGGCAAAAAGAACTCGTTAATCATTGCTCTGTAGCGCTCACCATTCACAGTAACCGTCTTCGAAGAAAAAAAGATCCGATGACTCCTCCAGCGAAAACAGCACACCATACAGTGACTTTGAGCGGGTGTAATCGCTCTTCGTGGGTTACACGCGGATTTTCAGTGCCCCAGAAGCGTAAATTTTGCTTATTTACGTACCCGCTAAGATGGAAATGGGCCTCATTACTCATGATTATTTTTGATGAAAAATCATCTTCCTCTTGGTGGTGATTAATTCCGCGTTCTGGAGCAGTGTAGCGTAACATTGTTTATCAACGTGTATTTCGCATGTGTTTACTACACAAATGTCAAAACAGAACTGACATTAGGGGCCAATCGCAAAATTTATAGCATTTTCTGATAGGAGGATTACTTTTGCGCCACCTTGTACCTACTGATTAACATGAACTAGTGCATTTAGAACCATAACCTTATAACCTTTTTCATTAATTATATTGAAACAACAAGACAACATTAAAACAATGAACCCAACAATCAACAACAATAACAACGGCTTTGTATAAATAATACAGCAGACTAGACAGACTATTTCATTGGCCGCTACACCAACTCATCAGTAGTCTTGCATGACTGTTCACTGTGATCCACTCAAGCTACTAAGGTCCCACTTTTACTGCCAATATGCGGACAAAGTTACCCGGAAGTTTATTTTGACAGAGAGAACGCATTTACATTAAAAACCGAGTTCTTATTTACTTTTGAAGCACCCTGTGTCAAGGATAACCTTGATCGTGTCATACAAAAGTAGATAAGAACTCAGTTACTAACGTAAAAACGTTCTCTCTGCCAAATAAACTTCCCAGTAACTTTCTCGTTGATGTTGAACACTTGTCTCAGATATTCAAATTCACATGTTTCTACGGCTTTCCGCCCCACTTAGAACATTCTACACATGTTTTACTTCATTGCCCCTTCCCTCCCACTAATCTATCACCCCATTTCGAACTAAGGCAGACTTGGCTCAAAAGGTATTACACCTGAAATCCTTGGGCCAAAGCTAAAAATAAAAACAAGGAATTATAACACGCTTAACATGGGTGCTAAGGCAAAAATTATAATGCGTCAGTAGAGACTGGCTCTAAGCCCTTACGTCAAAAATATACAAAAAATTATTGAAGTTACAAGGCTGCGAAGATAGGCGATCTAAAATTGAAAATGCAACTATTATGCAAATGCATGCGTTGCATGGAATTAGTACTCGTTAAATATATGCACCTCGTTAATTTTATAAACCGCAAACGAAAAATTTGTACTTACTTTTACGATAAAAATAAAAGAAAAAAAATAAAACGTCGTCAGGTCTTGCAGACAGAAGCTTTTGCAATAAAAATGCAATATTATTGCATGGAATTCATACTCGCTGAGTAGGAGTGTTACGTAAATTTTTATTATGAAGGCAAAAAATGGTTTTTGACCTCATAACGATAATAAAAAAAAAAATTTAAATGAAAAAAAAAAACTTGCATGGAACTTTAGGCGCAACGGTAAATTTTATGGAACAACAGTAAAGCTGAGGTTTTCGGCCACATGATAACAATATAACAAGAATTAATGGCATCATGAGGCCTTTCAGAGAACCGCTTAAAGTGACCTAAATGCATCATCGATGCATGGATATATTAAGTAAAATGTAAATGTGCCACAAAAAAACAAAAAAATCTTATATATTAATACGCAAACATCGAATGTTGTGGTACACTTTTTTAATATTTATAATAAAAAAAGGGGAATGAAACTTACATCATTCGAAAGATACTGTGCCACAGAATATTATATTATGTAATTTTTACATTTTAAAATATATGTATGCATTATCATACTCATGCCTGTAGTTTGAATCTCTATGCCTTTCTTAAGCGAGAGAAATAACAAAAAAAAAAAAAAAAAGGTTTACAGACAAATACTATTGCTGCTCTTTTCCTCTTTTTCTCTTTGCATGCAAAATTATAAGGACAAGTAGCATACTTTAACAGAGCTATGTAACATTGTTGATGTTGATGCTTTTTCTTAATTTTTCTCTCTGCGATAGCCTCATGACAAAAATAGCCCAAATATTCATACCGTTCCGATATTGCGTAGAGAGCCGCTGCAAGAACCAAAATTCATCAATCATTCAACGGCGTTGCATAGAATTATTACCTATACTTGGAGTGTATATGAGGCACGACAAATATGATAAAACAAAAATTATACTGTTGGGAAAAAATTAGTTTTACAACAATAAAAAATGAATTGCATCATAGTGTCTCTCAGGGAACCCCTTGATTAAAGTAACCAGAATGCAATAAATGCAAAAGCAAAAAAAAATTAAATTAAAATAAAAATAAGGACAAGTATTAGAACAAGGATTATAATAAGTATTAGAAAAAGGATAAGAACAAAGATTTGGACAAAGATTAGAACCAGAAATAAGATAAGAAATCGGACAAAGATTAGAGTATAGAATTGGACAAGTATTAGGATAAGAGTTCTGCCAAGAATTGGGAAGATGACTTCGACAAGGACATGGAAGATTGAGACATGCCTAAAACAATACTTGGGCAAGATTGGGAAAAGTATAATGACAAGAAATAGAACAAAGATAAGTACAATAAGTACAAAGGTTTATAAAGGAAGTGGGACAAGGATTAGGAAAGGATTTGAACAAGAATAAGGTCAGAGCTTTGGACATGGATTAAAACAAGAATTTGGACCGGAAGTAGGTCAATTATTAGAACACATATAAGAATAAGAATATGAATAAAGAGAATTTGGGAATGAATGCAAGGATAGGGACAAGAATAAAGATGTACTGTCATGTCAAAATCTACTGATGCGTCCACGATAAAGCCATCTTCTTTTCAACTTTGCCAAGCGTTTTTCAATAAAAAAAAAACAAGAGAAAAATCGATGTTGATATGGTCGAATTTCGACCACAGGCGATGCTAGTAAATATAAATAAGTATTTATAAAATAAAAATAAAAATATTTCAAACATATAAATATTTTATAAAATAAAAATAAAATTAAAATTAAAATTAGGACAAGTATTAGGACAAGAACTTGGGTATGGATAAGGACAAAGATTAGATAAAGGATGAGGGCTATAATTTAGACAAAGATTAGGACCAACAATAACATAAGGAGAAGGACAAAGATTTAGACATAAATTTAAGCATGGAATTAGACAAAGACAAAGACAAGAATTCAGTGAAGGATTGGGGAAAGGACTAAGAGATCCTAGGATAAAGACGTAGGCATACTTAAAGCCATATTTAGAATAAGATTGAAAAAAGGATGAGGATAATGATTGGGATAAGGAATGGAATAAGAATTTGAACACGCTAAGGACAAGATCTAGGACAAAGATTGGGAAAATATGTGGAACAAGGATAAAGAAAGGGATACGAACAAGAAATGGGTCAGGAATTGGGTTAAAACAACAATTTGGACAGAGATAAGGAAAATTATTAGGACAAATATAAGAACAAGGATAAGAATGTGTACAAGTTTGGGAACAAAGGATACGCTGTCACGTCAAAACCTACGGGTGTGTCCACAACACAGCCAACTCATTTCTTTTCTATGAAGTTTCGAGACTCTACCGAATTTTTTTTTCTTTTTAATAAAATATTAATTTTGATCTGATAAAACTCAGAAACCAGAACTGGCAAGGAAAGGACTAATACTGCATTGAAAAACTATGATGACTAGCTATATGATGATTTTATCCAACAACAAAGGTATTAAATGAATAGTGATTTCATATCTAAATATTGTTTGGAAAACTTAAAAATTGCAAAACACCATGTAACTCAAAAACTAGATTAAATTTTACAAAATTGAGTACGGAGTTAAAAACACTGTTATGTTATTTTACTTGCATTACATACTTCAAATTTTGTAGACCAGTGTCATTGACCTATAACATTAATTTTTTAATTTTAGCGTAACATGATTAAGGTTAAAACCCTGAAGACTGCTAGTGATGCGTGTATGGCGCTCTAGATATAAAAAAATAACACAAAAAAATGACTCGCTGCTTTTAATGTTGACCATTTTTAATGATGACTTGCCGCTTCCAAAATTTGAAACACTTAAAAATAAAAAAAAATAAACATTTAACATTAAAACATTAACATCTTCGAAGCTACCTTGACAGCGGCTACCGTTAGTTACAAGATATAAGCGCCACAAAAAATATTTCAGCGCAATTTTAATGTAATTGTTAAGGTTTTTTGTTTGAAAATTTTAGTACAGTTAGATTCATTTTGAGTAAATTGTTAAATAGAGGTATTTTCAGCTTTTAATGACTCTTCATAAGGTTAGCGTTAAGTGCTGTGATAATTGTAAAATTCATGCCAAAACAACAACAACAACAACAACAACAACTTCTTATTTAAATTGTTTATTTCTTTCAGAACGCAGCCTCAGAGCAGCGCCTGTCAGGCCATGAAGGACAAACGCTGTTGCTGGACGCGTGGCAAAGTAATAGGTGGCAGCTCAGTGCTCAACACAATGCTCTATATACGCGGCAATCGACGCGACTTCGATCAATGGGCCTCATTCGGAAATCCTGGCTGGGGTTTTGAGGATGTGCTGCCGTATTTCCGCAAGTCGGAGGATCAAAGAAATCCATATTTGGCACAGAATAAACGCTATCATGGCACAGGTAAGAATAACCACTATTTTTACAAAATTAAAATATATTAAAAATGATCCTCCCCTCAGGTGGCTTGTGGACTGTGCAGGATGCGCCCTATAACACGCCACTAGGTCCTGCTTTTCTGCAGGCCGGCGAGGAGCTGGGTTACGATATAGTCGATGTAAATGGGCCTCAACAGACCGGCTTTGCCTTCTACCAGTTCAACATGCGTCGCGGCTCACGCGCTTCAACAGCAAAATCTTTTCTGCGACCAGCACGCCTACGAAAAAACCTACACATTGCGCTCTTTTCGCATGTGACCAAAGTCATCACGGATCCGCGTACGAAACGCGCTATTGGCGTTCAATTTATACGCAAGGGACAGCTGCAGAATGTTTATGCAACACGCGAGGTCATCCTCTCCGCCGGTGCTATTGGCTCGCCTCATCTCATGATGCTGTCTGGCATCGGTCACTTCGACGAGCTCAACCGCGTCGGCATACCGCCGGTTCATCATTTACCTGGAGTGGGACAAAATCTACAGGATCACATTGCAGTAGGTGGCATCGCTTTTCTCATCGATTATCCCATTTCGATTGTTATGAAGCGCATGGTAAACATCAACACAGCGCTGCGCTATGCCATCACCGAAAACGGGCCGCTCACCTCCAGCGTCGGGCTCGAGGCAGTGGCCTTCATCAATACCAAGTATGCCAATGCCAGCGATGATTGGCCTGATATGAACTTCATGATGACCTCGGCCTCTGTAATGTCCGATGGTGGGTCACAAGTCAAAAATGCGCATGGCCTCACCGACGAGTTCTACAATGAGGTCTATGGCGAGGTTAACAATCGCGATGTTTTTGGCATTTTTCCGATGATGTTGCGCCCCAAGAGTCGTGGTAACATCAAGTTGGCCTCGAAGAACCCGTTGCGCTATCCGCTACTCTATCATAATTACTTGACGCATCCGGACGATGTCAATGTGCTGCGCGAGGGCGTTAAGGCAGCCGTCGCCATGGGCGAGACACAGGCTTTAAAGCGTTTTGGGGCGCGTTTTTGGAGCAAACAGCTGCCGAACTGCAAACATCTGCCACATTTCACCGATGAGTACTGGGATTGTGCCATTCGACAGTATACGATGACGATTTATCACATGTCCGGCACAGCTAAGATGGGTCCACCCTCTGATCTTTGGGCGGTAGTTGATCCACAGCTGCGTGTCTATGGTGTGCCAGGATTGCGCGTCATTGATGCCAGCATTATGCCAACCATAACGAATGGCAATATTCATGCACCTGTTGTTATGATTGCCGAGAAGGGCGCCGATATGATTAAGGAACTGTGGCTACGTGGCACACGTTGGCGTGCGAAACGCACATTGGAAGAAGGAGAAGAAGAGGAAGAGGGACTGACACCAAGTAATTTTACTGCGACAACGAGCAGCAGTAGTAATAGTAGTAGTTGGACAGGCTCATAGCCGTATAAGCATTATTTACCAGTGACACTCACTGGTTGGCGTCCTCACTCAGTGTAAACGTCACAAGTGACCAGCTTTTCAGTATCTTTATTTATTTAGTCAGTAATTTTAATGTTTAATTCTTTGGCTTAAAGCTGCTACGCTATTCCTATAATTCTTAGTAGTTGCTGAGAAAAAGATCTACTGTCCAGCTTCGCTTTTTTCGCTTTTTAAGTTATATTTAGTTGCATAGTTTTAGGCGATATTGTAAATATTGAGTCAGCTAGTTTTTAAGATTTTATTTAAAAAAAAAACTTGCATGGAAAAAGTTTCTCTTGTTACTGTGTGATTGTTTTTATTTATATGTATATGAGTGAAATTGAAAATAAAGAAGAAATCAAAAAGAATCAAAAGATCTTTAAGATTTGAAAATATTTATGATTTAAAAAAAAAATATAAAAATTTACAGAATTAAAATTTTTTGGTTTTCTGGAAAATAACTGTCGGAAATATATTTATTCAACTGGTATCATGGGCGTAGACAGGGGGGTCCAGCGGGCACCCTACCCTAAATCTTTCGAATTTTACAACGATAATCGGTGACTATTAGTGCCTTAATTTACCCATTGTTTATGTGTTTACTTCAGGACTTTGGTAACGTGTCCACTCTATAGAAAATTCTGGCTACGCCCATGGCTGGTGTTATTATTTAACTGCGCCTTGGACTTGAAGATGAGCCAGGGCCTTCTGTGGGTAAACCTGACTCTGGCCATGAATAGTTCTGGGGGTCCTCTTTAATAAAATAAAAGACGTTTCAGGATATAAAAGGAAAGTAAGTGCATCGATATTACCAAAAAGCTTTGTAGTGGCACTTTTGAAATCTAAAAGATACAATTTATGCAATTGTAGGATCATGTAATGTTTTGTAAAGAAAGAGTATAGAAACGTTTTCTTTAGAAATACTTTATTCTGGGGTTACAACACTTATGATATGGTTCCCGGGCCAAATGAGGCTGTTGGGACCACCTGACGGAGCCTGCTAAGAAGTATCTAAATAGATATATTAGATATATGTTATATAAAGGGTGTCTCAGTAAGAGTGCACTTTTTTATTTTAATATAAAAACGCATATTTTTGAGAGAGTTGTGATTTTTTTATTGAATTGTAAAAAAGACATGTTCTGATTAAGTATGGAATAAAATATCGGACAAATGGCCCCCACGGCCCTGATGACAGACCATTACTCTTTTCATGTAATTTTCTATGACTTTCTCACAGAGATGTGGCTGTATCTCACTGATGACGCGTCGGATTTCGGATTTGAGCTCAGGAATTGTTTCTGGTTTATTCGCATAAGCCTTTGATTTGAGAAAACCCCAAAGAAAAAATCGCACGGCGTTAAATCGGATGATTTTGGTGGCCAGTTGACATCAGAATTTATTGATATAATTTGTCCTAGAAATCGTTCCTCCAATAAAACGATTGTTTCACGCTCGGTGTGTCAGGTGGCGCCGTCTTGCTGAAACCACATATCGCCCAGATCCATACCGTCCAGTTGAGGCCACAAGAACTCTGTTATCATTTTCCGAATGCCGTCAAACAAGTAAGGCTCAATCACGCCGCCTGACCAACATCCGCACCAGACAGTTGTTCTTTGTGGATGCAATTGTTTCTCATGAATTGCATGAGGATTTTCTGAACCCCAAATTCGACAATTTTGTTTATTAACGAAGTCATTGAGATGGAAATGCGCTTCACCGGAGAAGATGACTTTTTTGGAAAAATTGGCATTGACTTCACTTTGCTCCATTACACATTCAACGAACTGCCGGCGCTTACCATGATCTGCTGATTTGAACTCCTGAGTAAGCAGAATTTTGTATGCATGAAGGTGGAGATCTTTTCTCAAAATTCGCTGCGAAGCATATGCTTCGTGAAATTTGAAGTTGTTGAGAACGATGCCGAATTCATGTTGTCGAATTTTCGGTTTACAGCGAGAATATTTTTCAAGAGGCTGACCGGTACGTTGACGCACAGTAGTCTACTGTCCATAACCGACCTAGTTTCTTCAAATTTTTTGACCATTCTTCGAATGGTTGACACATTAGGTGCACTTTCTCTACTGAAAATTGTTCAAAGTTTGCGAGCGGTCTCAGCATAACTTTCCAAAATTTTGTAATAACTTTTCACAATTATAACGCGTTGTTCTTTTGTAAAGCACTCAATTTTTAATAATCGGAATAAACATATATTCCAACTGCCAAATTTCAGAGTTGCCACTTGCACAAAAAACAAAAATAACACTAAATTTAAGAAGTGCACTCTTACTGAGACACCCTTTATTTTTATATAATATTGATACGTTTGTTGGCAAAATCCTGGTAACGGAAATGTGTTTGTAAGTTCCCCTATTTCACTTAGGAGTCGTTTTGAAAAATTGTAGTTTTTTCCTGAAATGGTCATTTGATAATTTAATTCTATGATTTTGTTAAAAAATCAGTAATTTTATCAAAACCTACTTATTTTTATTTTAGTAAATGTAAATGTGAGGTCTTTGTGCACGTAGCGTATTCATAACCTTTCAGTGATACTACCATATACTACGGCGTTCAAGATATTGCCAGCCTAACAAAGGAAACACACGATTCTTGCAAAAAATATTGTTTACTCTCCCACGTAGTCCTCTTTCAGTTCGACTTATTCTAATGATTTTCTAACATTGTATTGACCTTTGAATAGTAAGATTTCTCAAGATCTCCGAAAAACGCTTCAGTTTTCAATTCGAACTGTTCATTCGTTGTAAATCTCCTTCCCTTGGAGCCACCTTTTTAAGTTTAGAAACAGATAATAGTCGACAGGGGTCAAATAGTGCAGATGGTTTTCCGATTCGGTAGTAGGCAACGTAGAGTTGGCCATGCGAGAAAACTGGATTTTCCAAATTTATACCGCACATTTGTAAAGATTGTCCTTGCAACTTATTGATGGTGACGGCGATTGCAAGACGGAATTTGAAGACGCTTAAATTCAAATGGCACATCAGATGTAATCATTGGGATGCGAGGAATCAAAACGTCTTCGCCTTTGAATTATGCATTAAAAATTGTTGCTTCTATCAAATTTCTCAATATTTTTTTTTACGGCAAGCCTGGTGCCATTACAAAGTTTTGGTTACTCGAGGTTGCGAAGCATAATGATAGACGCTCCAATTTTTAGCTGCAATGCATATTGTGGTATTCCTGGCGAATCAAGTGCGTTTAAAAATTCTGTGGGTTAATTCACCACCTCATCCTGATTCACGGTGGTATCCACTGGTTTGAATGTTAATAATGGACCTAGTATATTTCTAAAATAACCTCGTTATGATAATTGACATCTTTGTTCTTTTCGGCCAGTATTGCTCGCTCATTTAACCAATGATGATTTGTAGTTGAAAAAAGATTTTTGTAGTTTTGTGCTATGTTTGGGAACACGTTATGAATCAGTTCTTCTTTTGATCAGAGATAATGAGATGGGAAACTTCGTTTATATTATGAATTCTGTTGATTTTGACAGCTAAAAATGCTTCTTCTCCAATTTTTTATGCAATCACGTATTGTGTATGTGAGTTCACCTCATATTTGTCAAAAATAGTTCCTACACCTAAAAAAGTTTTGCATATTTAAGAGAAAATTGTTTTTAGCTGAGCAAGAATATTGTTAATAATAGTCGATAAAGAACTTTTGTTAATATAGAAATGTCAGTTTTGTCAATCTAATTTATGGAGTTGCTTTGATAATACACAAAAATATTTTTGATAGAAAAAAATTGAATTTAAATAAAAATGATTGTTCTATTTACAAGTGCTGTTGTTAGTAGAAAAACATAAATCAATTTCTTTCATGAACAGCTATATCTTTGTTTTGAAAACTCTGGTCCAATTTTTAAATGCATGAATTTGTTTGAACAAAAATTGTAAGTTAGTTTTTCCCTATGTGTACACTGGTGGCTTAGCTGTCGAAAGTGAGATATTCACCAGCGCTCATGTCCATCCTGAGGGGTGAATTCATCGAGAATCCATCGCGAGGGGTGAGTTTGTCATGAAATTTTACAAACACATTTATAATATTTGCATTAGTATTGACTGCATTTTAGCATACGGCTGGCTATCTCTTTTTTGCCGAAGTTTCCAATCTCTTTATCTCTGCTTTTGATTGACTAAAAACGCAAAAATCGTTTGTTAGTGTATCATTCCTGTATTCCTGTTGATTGGCATTGTACCATCCCCAATTTTTAGCAATTGCTTTGAAAATTCAGCTGCTAATGGATCGTTTTGCAATTGAACGCGTACGTTTTTTTCCGTGTGAGCGTTCTAAAATTTTTCCACAGAGTTGAAGATTTCAAGAATGCGTGTATATCATCGGCAGCAGTAGATTTAGGAATGAGTGTGCAGAATTTTCTAGAATTCTGACAACGGATGCGGTTTCAGTGGCCCATTTTTACCTAGTGTTCGCCCCAGCACCGAATTTGTAAAAATAAGAAAATTTAGCTGGCATCATCCCTAAGGTAAGATAACTACATCATTTTTTAATTCAAACAACGGGTTAGGATTCAGCGACTAATTTTTACCTAGAGTTCGCCAGCACCAGCCCTATGGTAAGTAAATAACATAATTTTAAAATTCTTATAAGGCTATTGAAAAAAAGTCTTACAACTATTAAAAAAAATTAAGTTACTTTCAAAGTCTGACAACAGATTCGGATTCAGCGACCCGTTTTTAGCTTATGTTCCCCCAGCACCTAATTCGAAAAAATTTTAAAGTCAAGGTGGTAACCCTATGGTAAAAAATTGCATATTATTTGAAACTCTGACAATAGATTCGGATTTAGTGACCCATTTTAAACTAGTGTTCGCCCCAGCACTAAATAAGATTTAAGGGATGGCCGGAGAGGGTTAATATGTAGAACCAACCCCCATTACTTTTGCAAAAGGAAAATTTTACCCTTAGAGACCAATTCCCTCCGTCCACTCCTTAGGGGTGCTCCCATACAAATTTTATGATTTTTGTATATTTATTCCCTACACCTGAACAGAGGGGCTTTAAAGGAGGGCTGGAGAGGATTAATATGTATCATAAAACTATGTGATATGTAGAATTTTGTATCAAAAACATAAAGATATAAGCAAAATAAATGCAATACAGAAATATACTCTGTGTACTCGTCATTTCTTGGTGAACACACTGTTTTTTAAACAAGCATCACTGCAATCTGCTCAGCGGTTAAACAAAGAGTGTGCAACGAGCTGAATGTTGCATAGTAGTCGTTTCGATTTTCTGAAATTACTGCACAAAAGGTTGAAATTTACTTTTAAATGTTGTACATTACAACTCTGTTACTTAGCAGCAGTCAGTGAGTGGTTGCCTTTTTGTTTAAGGTAGAAGTTTTCAATATGAATATCAAAGACATGCTCCATATGCTTCGAATTTTTATGGCAATATTATCGATGTGTGAACCATGCAGTCCATACTATATTATAATTATTTAATTTTGCGTAACACTATGTTAAAAACACGCCGAAGCGTTTCACGGCGAAACGTTTCATCGGCGAATTGATTGATCAGCTTTACTCCTCATTGCGGCTAAAGAAATTTCACTTCAAAAAATTCTTTATTTTTGAAATTCTGGCAACAGATTCGGATTTAGTTACCCATTTTTAGCTAGTGTTCCCCTCAGCACTAAATTCATAAAAATAAAAAAAAAATGTTTGCAGCCCTATGGAAAAATACGTAATTTTGAAATTCTGACAACGGATTTGGATTCAGTGATTTATTTTTTCCTAGTGTTTGCCAACCGAATTCGTAAAAACAAAATAATTAGGTTGCAATCCTATTTTTTTTTTTTTTGCTTATAACATTAGCATCGTAAGTATCTACATTTTAAAAAAAAGAATCAACTAAATTGGTTTAAAATTACGGGCAGCAGAGGGAAACAGACGCTTTTTTTCCACTTTTTTTTATATACAGTTGCAGTCAAAATAATAGCAGTGATATTATTCAATGAGTATGAACCTGGTATTTTGTTTATTTGATTTATTTTTTATGTCTTCTCTGTTAGATTCCGCTACATAGATACAGCATGTGCAAACTGATCCCGTTATGTTCATATGGGTTTGTTATTGTTGTTATAATTTAAAATGTTTCAAATGTATTCATTATTTAGTCAGTCAAAAAAGTAGTAGTGTTTGCAGAGATACCGTGAAAAAATTCAAGTTACATAAATCAATACCGATAAAAGTTTACAAACAAGTAAGTATTGAAATTTTCTTTTTATTTCGTTAAGCCTTTTATTGAATTGACTTTTATTTTGGTCAGCAATGGGACGAGGTATTCACTATATGGCTCATTAGCGTGATCTTATTAAAAAAATTATTTCGCAAGGAAAAACCTATGCAGAATTTCAAAACCTTATTACTTACTCATCGATGATAATATGTAATGCCTTAAAATATCAACCACAACTAGCAAAACGTGGGTGGCAACCTGCAATGATACCGAAATCAATTGAGCGAGTAGTGAGATATTCGAAGAAGTACCCATTTGCAGCTACTACTGAAATAAAAGATGAGCTCAATGTAGAGGCTATCATCGCAACAGTCCGCAGACGCTTACAAGAACACAACCTTGTAGCTCGTAGTCTAAGAAAAGTGACCCTACTAACAAAAAATCATATGACAAAGAGATTGAGATTTGCAAAGGAAGACTGGAATTAGCCTGCAGAAAAATGGAGGAACATTTTGTTATCAGATGAGTCAAAGATCATGCTTTATGGGGACAAGGGGCTACGCCAATATGTCAGATGACTACCAAGCTCCGAATATAACCCAAAATTTACAACAAAAACCATTGAACATGGTTGATTTAACATCATGATAGGGGCGTGCTTTTCATTTTACGGAGTTGGACCAATATACCAGATCGAACAAATAATGGATCGCTACCTGTATTTGCAAATCATGCAGAAGATTATGTTCCCATATGCCAGTAAATAAATGCCACTACCTTTGATCTTCCAGCAAGACAATGACCCAAAGCTCACAAGCAAAGTCGCGCAACAGTGGTTTCAAATTAACGAGATTAAGGTCAAGGAATGGCCGCCGCAGTCACCAGATCTCAACCCAATTGAGAATTTGTGGTGTGATTTGAACACAGCAGTGAGTCAATTCACACCTACAAATAACTGTAAGCTTTGAAACGAAGTACAGCGTGCTTGGAATTCAATACCTTCAAAAAGTTGTAAAAACCTGGTCAACTCCATGCATCGACGCTATGCCGCAGTAATTGCGAACAAAGGCTACGCAACCAAATACTAATTTCTTGAAATCATATTTTAATACCCCTACATTTAAATAAGGAGGCGTGGTAGGTATAGAAAAGTATATATATTCTTGATCAACATCACCACCCGAGTCGATTTAGCCATGTCCGTCCGTCTGTCCGTCTGTGATCACGATTACAGTCGTAATTTTCAAGCTATCACGAAATTCGATATTTAAGCTTGTATCTAAAAAATAAAGGTTAAGTTCGAAAATGAGCCAAATCGGGTCATAACCACGCCTACCTCCCATACAAAGTGACTTTATGAAAAAACAAAAGAGAATATTCTCTGTTAAAACTATGACGAAAATGTTTTTACAAATAAACAATTTTTTGACTGCTTAAGACTTTGAATATACTTTGGTTCGGACGTGGGGGTATTTTAACTTCGACCCAGTCGAAGATCATTTCTTACTAGTTTTTCACTGTTATCTTACATGCATGAAAAATATAAGCTAATTTTAATATTTTTTATTGAAGTAAGCCTTACTACTATATTTTAGGCCATCTTCAATAAAGAATCTTAACTATTTTTCAGTTATTTACTTCTAATATGATTTGATTTCTAAAGATTTTTTTATTTCTGAATATTTTGTTAAGACAATAACTTACTTTGATAATACAAAATAAAATACTACAATAACATAAACATATATTTTTGTTTACTTTTTCTTTTGCGATGGGTACAATACTATTACTTTGACCGCAGCTGTATATACTATGTAGATTTAATAAAGAATTTATTGTTGTAATAATTTCCCTTAATTAATTAAATATGTCTTTTAATGGCTGTACATTGGTTTTTAAAAAAAGTTTCTTTCAGATTTTATCACAAAATTTTGCGATTTTCCCTTATAAAAAATATATTTTCAGTTGACATTTTGTGGTATGTTCAAAGAAAATAACTTTTTCGACAAAATGACACCTACGACAAATGTATTCTGAAGCAATAAGGGTAATAACTCCTTTGTAATTAAAATTATATTAAATATTAATTTACTATAAGTAATTAAAACTAAAAGATTCAGATTATATTCAATCCAAGACTGGAGAGAATCCATAGGTCCATTTGGAAGATATTTGATGTTATACATTTAAAATCGTCCCCTGAAAAGTTAGGTTACATACATACGAAAGTCCTACATACGACATTCGTTTTTAAAGGTAGCTACTTGTATTTATGAGAACAGTTTAAAAAGCGTAAAGATTTGTAGTGAGAATAGCTTGGACAAACACCTAATAAACTCAGATTGAAGACACTCACTAATGCACTCCGTTTAGTTTGTTCACAAACCACTAACATGTCTTGTTGGAATTGCTAAATATCTACGTACTTTAAAAGAGTGACCATTCACAATAGTACAGAAATAAACAAGTTTTACACTTGGTTAAAAACAACACTGTCTTATTATAAATTTGTATACTACGCTCAGTTAGACGGAAGTTGCGTCGGTTGAGAGCAATAGCGATAACTTTTCGTCATAGCTACGAAGTAAAAACAAACATTGCTGTAAATGTAAAGTGAGAACAGAGAAAAAACTCACCACTGTCTCATAGCTTCGTAAAAGTTATGTATAGTACTATCCAAGAATACGATGAAAATTTACCTGTAAATAAAAAAAGTAAAATTAAGTTTAATTGTAAAGTTGTTAATTTATTTTAATTAATAATAATTTATTATTTATAAAAAAAAATTAATAGCATTGTAAGCATTAATTTGTATTAATTGAAATGCAACAAGGAAGCTTGTTCAATTTAGAGATATAAAAAAATTAAAATTTACATTATTAAAATAGATAAAATCTGCATATTTTAAGATGGAGCAGTGGTAAGCAAGAATTACATAATAACTTTGTGGTTAGGAGGAATGACCAACGTGGTAAAGTGTAATAAAAGAAGAAAAAAACTGCCAATAAATTGCAAAGAAAAAAAAAACCAATAAAAACATTTTCCAACACATAGTTGGAAAAATTTATTGTTTTATTTGTATTAGACATGGTTAAGATACTTGCACTAACAAATGCGCATCCATTAGATACGCAACGCGTATCACTTAATGCCATTGCAACTATAAAAGCAACAATAACAATCCAGTTAAACGGAGAGGGGCAGTTAAATATATTTTTTATGCAAAAGTAGCCATTAATTGCAAATGCATCCATTGTTTTAATTACAAAGACTAACGAAGCACTAAGTTAAAAATAAAAAAATGTTCAATTAGTTTTCTAGTCATCCGCACCATCCCCCTCAACAGCAGACAAGGTCGCTGCAGCCGGCAAGAGAATCTTGAACTTCTCACAATAAAAGCAATAGTATTTTCTACACAACTCAGGCGTAAAATGAATAAATATTTTAAGAAATTGTTTTTATGAATTATTAAAACGATATCTAATTTATTTTGTTAACAAATGGAAACAGTTGTAATTGGCCGCACCTCAATGAATAAGCATTTGTATGGGTGATAAAATATAACGACCATTGTTAAATTATTGCAGAGAGGCTCTTAAAAAAGCACTTAGAGCTCTACACGCATAAAATGTTTTACTGAACTGATCATTTTCTCAAACGTTTCATTAAAAACAGAAAGTAAAAATATTTCATTTCAAACAACCAGTAAGAAGTGGGTGTTTGTATTAAATCCTAGTTAAAGAGTAAAGGAATCCTTTTATAGTAATAAATAAAACAAAACTATAATTTTTAATGGATTTTGGAAATAACACAACCTCAACATGCTCTGATAGCGGTAAGCCACTGTGATCGAATTTTCGAAGATGCACTTGAATTAAGACTATACCTAAGAGTATTATACGATCAAGGTTAACCTTGACACAGGGTGCATCAAAGTAGACTGAGTTCTCAGTTACTAATGTAAAAGCGCTCTCTCTGTCAAAATAAACTTCCGGGGAACTTGTTCGGCATATTGACATTATAAGCGGGACCTTAGTAGCTTGAGTGGATCACAGTGAAAAGTCATGCAAGACTACTGATGAGTTGGTGTAGCGGCCAACGAAGCTGTCTGTCTAGTCTGCTGTGTGATTTTCTCTGTACAGAGTCGTTGTTGTTGTTGTTGGTTGTTGTCTTCATGTTGTCTTATTGTCAACGTACTTGGCATAATGCTCAAATTTGTTTTCAATATTAATAATGAAAGGTCATATTCAAATTTAAGTGAAACCTTTTATTTAAAAATATGTTCTAGCGTGAATCCTGAATGTTTCCTGAGTTTTGTATTATTTAAATGTTGACACATGCTCTGCATTATCGACTTACTAAAATTGCATCTTTTTCGATTGTCCCAAGGTTGAGTTACTCATCATGAGATGGTTCTGTATCCTTTCTCATTTATTTTGTTGTAAAGAAAATCTTTTAATTTGTTGTCATTTTTGTAATAGAGATATCAGACGTCTGTGTTGAAAGGTCGAAATTATTTTGTTTTTTATTGTATTCAGTAAATATTGAAATTTTTTCATGTACAGATATACGACTTAGCAACTACGACTACGAGATATACGGCTTCTTCAAATAAAAGCTAAAAAGTGACATATTTTTGGACGAGGGTAAGTAAACAAATAGAATAGAAAATAAATAGAATAGAATAGAATATAATAGAATAGAATAGAATATAATAGAATAGAGTAGAATAGAATAGAATAGAATAGAATAAAAGAGAAGAGAATAGAATAGAATTGAAATAGAATAGAATATAATAGAATAGTATATAATAGAATAGAATATAATAGAATAGAATAGAATAGATTAGAACAGAATATAATAGAATAGAATAGAATAGAATATAATAGAATAGAATAGAATATAATATAATAGAATAGAATAGAATAGAATAGAATAGAATAGAATAGAATAGAATAGAATAGAATAGAATAGAATAGAATAGAATATAATAGAATAGAATAGAATAGAATAGAATAGAATAGAATAGAATAGAATAGAATAGAAAGAATAGAATAGCATAGAATAGAATAGAATAATAGAATAAAATAAAATAGAGTAGAATAGAAAAGAATAGAATAGAATAGAATAGAATAAAATAGAATAGAATATAATAGAATAGAATAGAATAAAATATAATAGAATAGAAAAGAATAGAATAGAATAGAATAGAATAGAACAGAATATAATAGAATAGAATAAAATAGAATAGAATAGAATAGAATATAATAGAATAGAATAGAATAGAATAGAATAAAATAGAATAGAATAGAATAGAACACAAAAACATAGAATGAACAGCCCCACGAGATACTGGAGATACTGGTTTGATGTGAAAATGTTGACACACATGTTCTCGATACGCACTGGATCCAGCAAAATGGCGCAAAGAGCCATACATCCATAGAAACAATACATTTGTTGAGAGAGACTTTTCGATTCGCCGACGTGATCTCGGTATTTGACGTCTCCTTGATTAATTCTTGTGGGATAATGCCAAGTCATTGGTATGTGCGAATGAGCCGCCAACAATTGAGCAGCAACAATACGCGAGTTATCAACGAAAATCGGTCAGAAATGCTTTCAAAAGTGACGAAAAATTGGGACGTGAAACGAAGCCGGGGAAATAGTTTTGAACAAATAATTTCTTGTCGCAAATGTCTTGGCACCAATCTGCACGAACACATATTTTTCACAACTATCTGTTCATGTAAAATAGTATGTACATAGGCGTCCGCAGAACTTTTTCGAGGGGGGAACAAAGGTATGCATTGGTGTGCACTTATATGAAAATGATGATATGAAAATGTAACATAAACACATAGGAAATAAAAATATATAAAATTTTTCCAGTCCAGGGGAGTAGGGAGGGCCAAGTGCCCCCTCACCGATACACAGAGTTTTTTGATGGTGTTTCATAGCTTGAATGCATCGATTGATCGAACATTATATAAAAAAAAATCGCGCGCAAATGTTCACGTGTTAATACCATTTTTTTGCTGAAATACAGTTTTAAAAGCACTGTAAACAACACAATAGACACACGTACACCAAAACGTTGTGAGTTTGTACACGCTCAAAAATGCCAAAATTTCCAATGGAAACGCCAGTTTGACTGGAATTACATTAGCGTTGCCAGATCCCGAAATATAAGTTGCCTCCTACGTACAATTAAATTTCATATATATTTTTTGTCATAGATACCCTATAGTAGGTAAAAATTATTTAAAAAAATCTTATTTTGACACCGAAAAAACTTCACATATTTTTAAAACAATGGAAATAGTAAGAAGAGTTTTTCTCTCTTTCGCTATCAGAAATGCAATGTTTTGACTTAGGATGCATATTTCATCGCTGTTTTGTATGTTTTATTTGTTTCCTTTTGTGAACTTCATATAATCGATATCTATACTATTATATAAAATTAAAGTGAACATTTTTTGTTGCCGTTAAACTTCAAAACTACTGATCTAATTTTTATGAAATAAGTTTTAAAATATCACATTTGTGCTACAAAAGGTTATAGGGATATTTCCTTTACGAAATTTTAATAATAAGTATCTTTAATTAAAGTACAGAGTTTTTAAAACGTCATCTAAAGGGTGTCCCAACAAGAACGCAATTTTTAAATGTGGCAACGCTGGAAGTGTCATTGTTTGACATTTGAACAATTGTTACTGTTTGCTAGTAGAAGGTACGAGGTTAGTAAAAATGGAGCGCTACACGAATGAACAACGCATTCTCATTGTGAAATTGTTTTTCCAAAATGGCGAAAGTTTTGCGGCTACAGTTCGCAAATTGCGATCAATTTGGGGTCACAATAATGCTCCAAAAGAGTCAACTGTAAAGAGATTAATGGATAAATTTGCCGAAACTGGGTCTGTTAGTGATGTAAAGACAACAACGCGCCTTCGACCAGGTCGATCGACCGAAAATGTCGCAGCTGTACGTGATGATGTCGCTCAAACTCCATCCACCTCAATTCGACACCGAACTCAACAAATTGGTGTCTCCAAATCCACTATGCAGCGAATTTTGACGAAAGATTTGCATCTTCATGCATACAAAGTTCAATTGACTCAGGAACTGAAGCCAGCTGACCATTGACAACGAAGGGAGTTCGTTAATTGGGTATTGGAGACACAACATGAAAATGCTGATTTTGCCGCTAAAATCATCTTCAGTGACGAGGCCCATTTAAATCTTGATGGCTTCGTCAATAGGCAGAATTGTCGCATTTGGGGTGAGGAAAATCCTCGAGTGATTCACGAGAAGCAAATGCATCCTCAACGTGTTACTGTGTGGTGTGGTTTTTGGGCTGGAGGAATCATTGGACCTTTTTTTTATGAAAATGAGGCAGGTCAAGCGCAAACAGGCAATGGTGTTCGGTATCGTGAAATGATAACCAGTTTTTTCTTGCCTAGAATTGAAGAAATTAATGTGGAGGGCATGTGGTTCCAACAAGACGGCGCCACATGTCATACAGCCAGAGATACAATTCAATTGCTGCATCAGTCATTTCACGGTCGTGTTATTTCGCGTTTTGGAAATCAGAATTGGCCGCCTAGATCGTGCGATTTAACACCATTAGATTTTTTTCTTTGGGGTTTTTTGAAATCAATGGTTTACGCGAATAAGCCGACGACGACTCGAGCCTTAAAAGAGGAAATTGGACGCTGCATTAATGAAATACCGCAGCATTTATGCAAAACGGTCATTGAAAATTTCATTAAAAGATCGCGTGCATGCCAGCAAAGCCGCGGCGGCCATCTGCACGATATATTGTTCCATACATAACCTCATTCTGTCTACTTTACGATATAATAAAGTTTCACGATTTTTTTTTTAAATATCTGTGTTTTATATAAAATTAAAAAATTGCGTTCTTGTTGGGACACCCTTTACAATGACACGCTTTGCATGATAGTAAGCTTTTCATGCGTTTGTGCTGCGAGAGCTTCAATAAACTCCATGTTGCTCTTTACTCTATTCTCTCTTTGTTTTCAGCAAGCACAACACAACCATGATACAATTATACAAGGTAGGAGTGACAGTTTTTTTGTCTTGCACCAACTGTCAAAAATTAGTGAACGAAAAAAGAAGAAAAGAAAATAGAAAACAAAATATACAGACAAATGACAGTCGGTGTAAGATACTAGTGAGAAAATAGCCAGTTGTCACTCCTACCTTTTATAATTGTATCATGAACACGACAAAATAAGCAAACAAATGCATATAATTACATGCATACTTTGCTGCGCTTAAAACAAAAGAGCAAATGAATTCACGACACCAAATGCCAATTGGATCGAAGTAAATTGTAATATGTTGAAATTAGATTTAATGTAGTGAATTAATCCAACACAGTTGTGTTAAAAGAGGATTCACTGACCACCTCCAGCATGTTCAGAATTTTTTTTTTTTATATGAAGTATTTCCGCTCTATCTCTCTACAATAACACTCAATCCGACTTGATATAAAGTATGTATGTATGTATGTATGTATGTATGTATATTTTCTTTACTGTGGTTTTTCTACACTAAGGGAAATAACGCATATTAGCATTATCAACGCCTGAGTATAAAATTTATTTAAATATTTCTGTGGATAAATCTAATGTTTTTCTTACAACTCGTTTTTCTCCCGTATTTAAATTTTACTTATACCACACACGTACACACATATCCCATAAAGCTGAAATAGCCGACAAGCAGCAACAGCATCGCACTCTGTTCTTGCAGTTTAGTTCTTGCAGTTGCAGGTTTCTTACAGTTCTCGTTTAGTTTTTGTTGCAAGGGTAATATAGCCTGGATGTTTGGCCAAGATTCTTTGTGGGTGCGATTGGTGATCGCATAGTAAAATTGTGTAAGGTTAGAGTGACAACCGGACATTTTCTCACGAATTTCTTGCACCGGTTGTTATTTGCCTGCATATTTTTTATTTTAGTTTCTAAATTTTCTTTCTCTAATTTATACTATTTTGACATTTGGTGCCCTAATATTGCAACAACTGTCAAAAATCAAGAATGATAGAAAAATAGATTACGTTATGTTGTTTACTTTTCATTTTGACATTTCTAGCTACGAACAAAGATTTTTTTACGATCATGACGTCACGCTAGACCAAGTTTGTTTCTTGAATCTTTTGCCATTGTTTCATATTTGTTCACATTCTGAACAAGACTTGACAGAAAGACATATCGTAAGCTTATATCGTAAGTCTATAGTGACGTAGATGCGCAGATCGTTGAAAATTATTTTTACGATCTGCGCAATCTATTTTTCTATCATTCTTGGTCAAAAATAGTATAAATTAGAGAACGAAGAATTAGAGTAAAAAATAAAATAAAATATAAAACCAAATGGCATGTGGTGGACGCAGCTCTTGGGAAATATTCAAATATATTGTTTTTTAATTTAAATATTTTTATATAAATTTTCTTTAAATGAGATGTTTTATTTTCAAATAGTAAATATTTGAAAGTTATTTAAAAAAATTCGTGCATAATTTTAATATATTTTTTATTAATTCTGTTTAAATATTTTATTTAATTAAAAAAGTATTTAAATAAATTTTGTATATTTACGTAGTCGATTTAAGCAAATGCGTTATTGGTGCAAAAATGACTCGCTTTTTGGATTAATTAAAAAAGTTTTTGGATAAATTTAATATTTTTTCTCTTAGTGTATAATTTATAAATTAGTAAGAACAAATGGGCGGCTTTTTACTTTTATTTAAGTGATGTTATGTGTTTCAATAAGTTGTTTGTAAATTGATAAAAATAAACTATTGATAAAGAGAAAATCATGACGATATTATTTTTTTTATATATGTGAGGCGTTGTGAGGCGTAATAACACATCTATGTTGTCATAAAACAAAATTGACCGCAGTACATCTCCTGAGTGAGTAATAATTACATGCAACGATTTTACATTTCTGTTACACAAGCTGCTATTTCACGAATTGAGGACGTCATTCATTTCGTACCTTCATTTTAATCATAGCACCTGTACTCCTTTTACCTGTACTCCTCAAGTAACAATTCCATGCAACACCGTTGTATTTTGAAAAATGTCCTCTTCAACTTTTTTGGAAAACCTGCTTTACTGCGCGTAACGTTATCAAATCAAAAGATTTGTACTTTTGTAAAAATGTTTCTGACATGGGTTAGTAATAAATGTATGCTGCGCTTAAAGGGTCATTCAACATGTTTCTCTGCATGATATCGAGTTACACAATTTATGTCTCGCTTGTACTCAAATGTGACAACATGTCATAGAAACAAGATTGCATTATTTTAAGCAATTATTTATGTAGCCTCAGACCACAAGCAACAACACTAGCTTCAACTGAAATACAAGCTGCCCCAATCAGCAAAAATAAAGATCCTTAATTTAAATAGCCACTCAAACTACAACTACATGATGTAGTACAATTGTAACTCAAAGTGGAAGTAAAAAAAATATGGTGCAAAAAAAAAAATATCAAGTAAAATTGATATAATGTTGCCGCATTTGCAGCATGCTGCACGTTGTAGAGAAGCATAGACAAAAAATAAACCAAAACCAAAATACATGAAAACGAAAGTTGAAACTCCGGTTAAAATTTCTACAAAACAAATAAAAACTGTGGTAACTTGAGACGGAGTGGAAAACATAGATGCCTTTGGTTTAGCTCTAATATATTTACATGAAACTAAAGCAAAAGCCGAGGTGCGGATGTGGCTGCAGAGGATTTATATTGAGCAAGCTTAATTGAAAGTTTTTTGCTGTTGCTTTTGTAATATTGCAACCATTGCGGGTTGCAACTCAAGCCACTCAATGTCAATGTCGGCGATGCCGTCATCCACAAAGTTCAGCGTTCACAGGCAACACCGGAAATTGGCATCATTCAAGCTTTAAGCAAAGCATATGGCTGGCATCTAAAATGGCTGCAAAAGTTCAATGTGGCTGTGTTGTACGGAAATGCTATTTGCTATTATAAACATGGTCAGCAGTGGATGGAAACAAACAATGGATTAAAATAGATGTTTTTTAGATGCAGAGTCTGCTAATTGATTCAAAATCAAAGCAATAGTTTTGGAAAATATAAAAAAAAAACCTTTAAACTAAAGTTCATTGTCAGCAACTCACTGATTTTATAGTCATACTAGCTGGTACCCGACGCGTTGCTGTCGTAGCGGAAATAATTTCTATCTCTATCTGAATCTCAAACTCAGTCTCAATCTCAATCTCAATCTCAATCTCAATCTCAATCTCAATCTCAATCTCAATCTCAATCTCAACCTCAATTTCAATCTCTATCTCTATTTCTATCTCTATCTCTATCTCTATCTCTATCTCTATCTCTATCTCTATCTCTATCTCTATCTCTATCTCTATCTCTATCTCTATCTCTATCTCTATCTCTATCTCTATCTCTATCTCTATCTCTATCTCTATCTCTATCTCTATCTCTATCTCTATCTCTATCTCTATCTCTATCTCTATCTCTATCTCTATCTCTATCTCTATCTCTATCTCTATCTCTATCTCTATCTCTATCTCTATCTCTATCTCTATCTCTATCTCTATCTCTATCTCTATCTCTATCTCTATCTCTATCTCTATCTCTATCGCTATCTCTATTTCTAAGTGGAACGACTCGTGTAAATTGATAACCAAATTTCGAGGCTATGCTACCCATAATTCCAAAGTTATTCGATATCGCAAATTTGGCTTGTATGGGCGGAGCCACACCCCCTTGTTCAATGACGTCTCAGTTTTCTAGTTGATGTATATAACCGAATAGTAATTCCATACTGAATTTCGTTGTTATACGACTTTTTGTTCCAAAGCTATCTGATATCAAAAATTTAAAGTGTATGGGCGGGGCCACACCCCCCTTTCCAAAGCCCATCCCAGTTTTATAGTAGAAATATTTCACCAAGTGGCAACTCCGTACTGAATTTCATTATTATACGGCATTTAGTTCCAAAGCTATTCGATATCATAAATTTGAATTGTATGGGCGGTGCCACACCCCTTTGGCCTATACTTGCTCAATTTTGCCAGTCGAAAGACACAACTAAATAGAACGTTCTAACCGAGTTGCATTAATGTGTGACTTATAGCTCGAAAGTTATACCGAAAATTTGGTCTGCTGAAAAAGTGCCACGCCCCACGTCCAACGCCCATAAAATTTTACCTGTGGAACGGCTCTTGTAAATTGAGGTAGAACACCGAATTCCGATGCTATGCGACCTATAACTTCAGAGCTATTCGCTACCGTAGATTTTCGTTGTATGGGAGGTGCCACGCCCCCTTATTTTAGGGGGATGAAAAATAGATGTTGTTCGATTCTCACCCCTGACTAATATCCTCGCTAAGGATCACGAAAATCGGTCGAGCCGTTTCGGAGGAGTTCGATCACGCACCCCGTGACAGAAGAATTTTATATATTAGAATAATAAATCCACTTGTTGGCCTCCAACAAATAAAGCTATGATCAACCATAAACTAGTCAACATAAAACTGAAAAAGTTAAATTGTAGCAACTTTAAGGAATTGCAAATAAAAACAAACGAAAAGGCTCAGAAAATGAACTGCTTTACAATGTAGCTAAGTTGCAGTGAAAATGCAATAGATAGCATGGCATGAGTTGAGGGCAGGTTCAGCACATATTTCAAAACTTTCAATTGAGTTCAAGACACTACATACATATGTTGTGAAATACTTTGAACTCCGACAAGCAAATTCAGGAATTCAGGTAATAAATCAGCATAGTATTTATTATCAATAAACTATAATTATATGTTGATGTTATAGTTTACGCTAAGTTATTATCCGCTGAAGTGTTAGCCATGGCCTAGCACTAAAGTGTGCAGACATTTATGTGCAGCGATTAAGTTTGACTACCAACGGCATTTAAAAATAATACAAAAAAAAAAAAACAAAATGCCGTTTTGACCTCTTTGCAGTTTAATTTTTTGACTGTAAAGTTACATTGAAACGCCAGTTCGGGGTCGGCAATAAACTCTTGGTGCTGTTTGGTCAGTTGTATGATATGGGTTCAAATACATTGTATACTCGCTCGATACACTTAATAAAATTAAGTGACCAATTTAATACTTTAATTCTTGCGCCTGAATAAAGCGAGAGACGAGGGTAGTCTCAGAAGTACTTGAAGAAGTGTTTGAAAATAATGGCTGTAGTAGAAAATACTAACCTTAAAAACCTAAACTCCTCTCTTATCTTAAGAAAAACTCACACATGTGATTCTAAGGTTACGACCTGATACATATTTTATTGAAAACTTTATGGAAATTCACTTCATATGTTGATTTTGTAAAATATTTAAGCAATAAGGCACTTTATTTATTAATTTTATGGAACAGTTAATGATGTTTACTATCAGCCATATTCATTAAAATATAAAGGGTTTTCCCTTAAGGACTTGACAACTTTTTTTTTAAATAAAACGCAAACCATTTGAGATATTTCAAAAACTTTATTATCACCTTGAAGTACAATCAAAACATTTATGAATGGAACTCGTAAAATAACTACTCTTCTGTATAAAAATATGGTTATTTTCGTTATGAAAAAATTTTAACTTTTTAAATTTTCACTATTTTTATCTCCTAAATCATTCGAGACCGACAAAATTTTACTGCATCAAACCACACTTTGGGTCTGGGAAAGTTCATATGCTCTCAAGCCAAGTAAGAAAAATTGCAAAGTAAGGTGGTTGATAGTGATCAGGTGTTGGTATTTATATCACAATTTGAGCCTTTGGTGTGCCTAAAGTACTGATCGTACAATGTTGATGTTAGCACTTGTTGGTCTGCTTGATCCTCACTGGGAGAAAAAATCATGTTTGCACTCTCTAACTTATATAAATTTTACACAATTACATGAAATATAAAGCCAACATTTGATGTTTTTGTTTGCTTAGGTTTGCTACCTATTTATCGACGGTTTCCGGTTTTTTCGACGGTGAAGACGGCGCCATCTAGGGTGAAGACAAAAATCTTATCATAACAAAAACAAAGCATACTTTTGGGGGCATGTTGTTTTTAACAGAATCGCGTAGCCCAGTAATTCTGAATAATTTTGAGGGACATGCTTTTTTAACAGAATCTGTTATTGAAATGTCAAAATTCCGCAGCCAATTAAATATCCGGGCATATTATCGACAGTGAAATTTTGACATTTCGACTCTCCACATGGGTTGTTGAACTTGGTAGCATTGAACAAATTTTGTTTGCTTGTTTAAATTTGCAACCTATTTATCGACAGTTTCCGGGTTTATCGTCAAAACCATAAAATTTGTATGGGAGCCCCCTAAGGAGTGGTCGGAGGGAATAGGTGTCAAAGGCAAAAATGTTCCTTTTGCAAAAGTAATGGGGGTCGGTCATACATATTAACCCTCTCCGGCACTCTTTTAAAGGTCATATGCTCAGGTGTATGGAATAAATATACAAAAACCATAAAATTTGTATGGGAGCCCCCTAAGGAGTGGTCGGAGGGAATAGGTGTCAAAGGCAAAAATGTTTCTTTTGCAAAAGTAATGTGGGTCGGTGATGCATATTAACCCTTTCCGGCTCTCTTTTAAAGGTCATATGCTCAGGTGTACGGAATAAATATACAAAAACCATAAAATTTGTATGGGAGCCCCTCTAAGGAGTGGCCGGAGGGAATAGGTGTCCAAGGCAAAAATGTTCCTTTTGCAAAAGTAATGGGGGTCGGTCATATATATTAACCCTCTCCGGCACTCTTTTAAAGGTCAAATGCACAGGTGTATAGAATAAATATTTTGCTAAATATTTTTTAAAAAAGAAATAGATGTCATCAAAAGCGAATTGAATAATTCTACGTCTTGTTTTACGACATAGTCGAAACTACTGTATATTTTTTACATACGTTGGGGCTGATAACTGTTATTTATATACATATACTATCTGTATAACAATTATCAGCATTTTTCATTGCATTACCACCGAAACATGACGCGTTTGATAGCAGATATGATCCGCCTGTTCTACATTTGGCTTGGGTGACCGCAGTACGTGTGTGTACACAACTACGATAACCAATTGTTAGAAAATTAGCTTTTTTAAATTCAAAGACTTTTTTTTGCCCTGGCTCTTAGTCTATAAGTAGAAGTCAATTTGAAATCTTAACTTTTTTTAGAAAATATTTAAGACTAGTAAACCGGTATGGCGTTGAAACGCCAAAATGAGAAAAAAAATATCTGTTATTTACTATTTTTGATGTTGTGAAACCTTCATTGTTGGGTAAGATGCGCTGCATACTCTTTTCTTAACTGAAAATTTTCACGACATCAAAAGAGCGAACTCTATTTAATGCCAAATATTATTGGCCGTAAGCGAATGCTGGAGTTTGCAGGTATATATGTATATTGCAATTTTTCTCAACGACTGTCTTAGGCTCTTATTAACCTTAGACCCGTTTACATGTTTTACAACTTAATCCCTTTTATCTGGGTCATATTGACCCGTAGTGTATTTTGTATAGAAATTGTCTATTTTTCAATGATATAAAATTAAAAAGTACTGTTATTTCATGAAATATTAATGTTAGTATTTGTTTTTTTTTTAAATATATGTTTGCACAAAACATTTGCATTTTACATAAGATTTATAGCGGATTGATAAATCCGATTCGATTGAGCTGCATTTGATGTGCTAGGCATTGGTAGATCTGTCCTATCATTATCATGGTTATCTTCCAATATATCAGGTTCTTTGTATTTGTGAAGGTAACACGATTAACATGCACGAACATAATGCAAAGGTCAAAAAGTTTTAAGCAATGGTCACACACAGCAGACGTTTTATTATCCTTTGTTTTGCTGTTACCCTTATCTTGCTTCCAGGCGCGGATCCAGGGGGGGGTTTAGGGGGTTCAACCCCCCCCCCCGAAATTCTAAAAGAACCTGTATTTAAATGTGATGTACTGATGTTTATTATGTGGGCTAAGAGTACCAAAAAGAAAAACATTGGTTTTTTATAATTTACTTTAAATATTCACACCCCTATGCTGTAAACGTTTGTAGCTGTTTCTACACGTATTGCTAAAATACTGAATTCTGTTCCAGTTTTTGTTTGTTTTTGCGATATCGCGCCTGTAGCTGTAAACAGTCACATATATAATCTTAACCTGAAATCACAAAAACACCGCATTTTTTGGATAAAATATATCCAAACAACGCACAGTTTTAATTGAAAACCCCCACAGTTTCGATAGTATCGGAAGTGTAGACGTAAAATTCCTTTTTATACAGTAATGGAGAAAAATTCAGGTTTTTGTAGTTTTTATTTATTTTGATGTTGGTTTTATGTTGGTCTTTTAGATTTGTATTCGGGTCAAATAAACAGAGAAATAACTTTTATTATTATAATTATCTTCTCCCCAGCGTCAGCTTGTGGTATTTAACACAAAAAAATAATCCTGAGAACCACACAATCATATGGAGTGAATATGGAGTGAAATGTGGATGGCTATTTTTTTCGTAGCAAAGGTTTTTCCAATAAGTGGAATAATTTTTTCACATATTGCAGCAAAACACAAATTATAACCTTCTTTTGAAAAACCAGTGGCTCGAAATAGATTTTAGACTAACGGTTTCTTCAGAAAAGTTGAATTTGCTCCGTAGAATATTATCCACGCCTACGATTTTTTGAAAAAAAAAATTAACCCGCTCTAATGTACACTCTAAACGATTTCTGTTGAATTTTACGACGATAATCGTCGGCAACGGCGTACGTGGCGTCCGTGGCGTAGTTGGTTAAAGTGCGTGGCCGCTATGTCAAAGAACCTGGAGAACCAGGTTCGAACCCCAGCAGCGACAGAAAATTCTTTGAATTAAAATAATTTTTCTGTACGGCCGCCACCTCTCTGCAGACAATGGCAAACCTCAGAGAGTAATAAAAATACCATGTAAAGCTTCTTGAGAATAAGAACATTTCGTTCATCGCCGTTCGGAGTCGGCGTTAAGCATGTAAGTCCATTTCTCGGTCAATTGTGTACAAACTTAATAACACACACAACACAATTGATCATAAGAAGCTAGGTCAAAGTCCTTTCAAGGGCTGAAATGTCCAGTTATTTATTTTTTTTTTTTATTGTAAATCGTCGGCAACGCTTTTCTAACTAATAGTGTCTAAATAGTGCACATTTTTAAACATTTTTTGTTGGATATTACACAGAAAATGTTTAAGGATTTACGCAACTTGTGTGTAAAAGTTGAAACTCTTCGTGTTTATTTTTCAACAAAAAATGTGTAAAAATATGCCCCTTCCTTCGTACCATTGCTCTATTTCATTACTCTTGCGTAAATAAAAGTAAGTAATAAGTAAGATATAGAATGCGTTTTTGTTTTATAATATATTTTTGTATTCAGTAGTATTAAATTCAAATTGTAGTTATGTGAAAATATATGTTAACTCAGGTAGCTTATTATCACTTTTAGCTTTAATTAATTTAAGAAAATGATAATTAATTTTATAATTAATTTATAAAAAAAAAATTGAAATAATGTAATCATTTCTAAGAAAATAAAAAAATAATAATAGAAATAGAAAACTTTTAAGTTAAACTTTCCGGCTTACTAATAATTGTATTGATTTTTTTGACGTAGAATACGTCATTCTCGGAGGTAAGTAGGGTGGTTGATACTGATCAGGTGTCGGTATTTATATAACTTTTTGAGCCTTTGGTGGGCCTAAAGTACTGATCGTACAATGTTGATGTTAGCACTTGTTGGTCTGCTTGATCCTCAATGCGACAAAAATTCATGTTAGAACTCTCTAACTTCTATAAATTTTACACAATTACATGAAATATAAAGCTAACATTTGATGTTTTTGTTTGCTTAAACTTGCTACCTATTTATCGACAGTTTCCGGTTTTATCGACAAAACCATAAAATTTGTATTAGAGCCCCCCTAAGGAGTGGTCGGAGGGAATAGGTGTCAAAGGCAAAAATGTTCCTTTTGCAAAAGTAATGGGGGTCGGCCATACATATTAACTTTCTACGGTACTCTCTTAAAGGTCATATGCTCAGGTGTATGGAATAAATAAACAAAAACCATAAAATTTGTATGGGAGCCCCCTAAGGAGTGGTCGGAAGGAATAGGTGTCAAAGGCAAAAATCTTCCTTTGGGAAAAGTAATGGGGGTCAGTCATACATATTAACCCTGTCCGGCACTCTCTTGAAGGTCATATGCTCAGGTGTATGGAATAAATAAACAAAAACCATAAAATTTGTATGGGAGCCCCCCTAAGAAGTGGTCGGAAGGAATAGGTGTCAAAGGCAAAAATGTTCCTTTTGCAAAAGTAATGGGGGTCGGTGATACATATTAACCCTTTCCGGCACAAACACAATAAAATTTGTGTGGGAGCCCCCCTAAGGAGTGGTCGGAGGGAATAGGTGTCAAATACAAAAATGCTCCTTTTGTAAAAGTAATGGGGTCAGTGATATATATTATATTATGATACATTTTGACCCTTTCCGGCACAAAAACCATAAAATTTGTATGTGAGCCCCCCTAAGGAGTGGTCGGAGGGAAAAGGTGTCAAAGGCAAAAATGTGGCTTTTAGAAAAGTAATGGGGGTCGGTAATATATATTAACCCTCTCCGGCACTCTCTTGTAGGTCATATGCTCAGGTGTATGGAATAAATATTTTGCTAAATAGTTTTTAAAAAAGATGTCATCAAAAGCGAATTGACTAATTCTACGTCTTGTGTTACGACATAGTCGAAACTACTGTATCTTTTTTTTTTACAAAGCATCCGGAATAAGGAATTACTGGAACTGTTTCCATAAAATCACCAGAAAATACAACTTTCCAAAAAACAGTTAACAAAGTCTGGTAATATCGCGAAACATACGATCCTCGGCATATTCAAATTGGGCTTAACGCCTAATATAAATGTATCTCAAGAAGAGGTTTAGGAAGTTTGAATTAGTTTTGCAAGGTACGTCCTCGTTCAACCAATATAAATGCCAATAAAGGCTACTGAAATAGGGGTTTTGCATGAACTTGCTCTTTTGCGGTTGGTACATCAAGATAACATTTATTTCAACGTTTTTCGCTTTGCTCAACTGCCTTAAATATACAAAAGTATGATTTTGGAAAATTTCAGAAAAAAGATTATCACATATTTTTAGGCATCACTTAGAAAACTTACTTTCTGTGCAGAAGATTGTTTTGATTTTTTTTTTTTGTTTAAATACTTAGAAAAAGTCATGGTATAATAATACAAGTTAGCATTGACAACTGCTTACTTTCTCTTCTACAAGAAAACATCTCCTGTCAAAAACAGCTTTTTGTGGAAAACATCAGCAGCTGCTGTGGTTGTTGTTTTTTTTTTCACATCAACGTTTTCAACATTGTTTGTGTTTTCAATGGCGGATTGTGAGCGCTCTTTTTTTGAGTATATTTTTTGACAGGAGATGTTTTACCATGCAACTGTCAATGCTACCTTGTATTATTATACCATGAGAAAAAGTAAGACCTTATTCCACATCTGCAGAGCAGGACCTTTATGTTGATGCCCTTTTTATAAAAATCGCATTTACGGTATAGATTTGATAGTCGTCACAACAAAAACGCCACCTACCAATATATTCTTTTAAAGAGTTTTAAACGTCATCTAACAGTTTTAGGGAATTGTCAGAATTTCAAAATTATGATATTTTGACAATAAGGTTTTTAAAACATCATCGAACAAAAAATAAAAAATAGGTGGCAACCCTATAAGCCATCTTAAATTTTAAAATTCTGACATCAGATTCGAAATCAGCTTCCCCTAAAACTGTTGAATGATGTTTAAAAAATATATTGTTAATTGGCAACCCTATTGTCAAAATATCATAATTTCGAAATTCTGACAACGGATTCGGAGGCAGTGACCCATTTTTACCTAAAAAACAGATCATTGTATACATGCATTTCTTAATTTAACGGCAATAAAATATTTTTGTTAATAAAAAATGGTTTTTGCATTGATGTTAAAAAAGTTAGTGAATTATGACTTTTCTTTAGGCAAGTATGTACTTGAAATTTTTGTAATAAAATTCTCTATCAGATAAGAGGGCTGACTTTTTCTCTCCGATATAATTATTTCGAGATATAGGGCTTCAAACATAAAATATGTTTATTGAAAAACGAAAAAAGTGATTTTTTTTACTTGATAAGAGCATATCACTGATGCTATTACCTCATATTATGCCTTAAAATTTCCATCTGACTCTCCTCTACTACATGCAATTAAATTAAAATTAATTGACTGAACATGTTAGTTTTTACATTTTATGTGAAGCATTTAATGTGAAGCATTTATGTGAAGTATGTGTTCTCAATAATAGATTTTTTTTAATTTTGCCATTTTAATAAAAAATTGGGGCCAATCGAAAATAATCATTACGATATTCGGATTCTATGGAAAATTTTACTATAAAAAATGTTATCGCAATTCGTTGTGGTGAAAGTTTTCGAAAATTTGTGGAGTAGTGTAATATAGATATTATTAAGAACAAGCTAAATGAACTAAATTGAATGATATAGGAATTCAAGAGTCGAATTTCCAAGTGTTACAAATATGGATAAAATATTCTACGTTATTAGGTTCAAGTTAATTCACTCTTTTTTTTTTTTTTTTGTCAAGTTTACTTTAGGCCATATATTTGCAAGGCTTAATTCCTCAGGCAGGTCGTTGCTCTTGATGCAGTTAGCACAAGAAGACCACCATCAAGTAAATTGGGTAAAAAAACCATAGTTTATTTACTCAGATACATCAGTATTTTTAATTGAATTACATTTTCCAAACCAAAACAAACCTCATTATTCTAGCTGGAATTTTTCATGGCACTTTTTAAAATGCTTAAATATCGATAGAAACTGATGGAAATTCAAGTGATTAACTTCAAAAGAGCAGCGTGTTAAAATAATCAACATTGCGTTGTATACAAACCAGTTCCAAGAAAAAAAAAAAATAATGCAATCAAATTTTTGGTTGTTTAAAATCTCAGTCACGTAGTAGAGCATGTTGGCAGCTCCTAAATTACAAGAAATACTTGAAAGTGCTGCTGCTGCTTCTGCTGTGTTTGAGAGCGGCTATATAGTAATAATCTCTACCACGATCTCTATGGGCTTGTGGATTGGCGGTTGATCAAGATGAAGCTTGAAGTAGCAGCGATTTGAAATCGAAAGTGTTGGTTGGGTAAGACACAAGAAATAAAAAACCGGCGCTGGCTGATTGTAGTGGGTGAGGTATTGATATTGAACGCAGACTTGGCGTTCTTGGCGCATGAATGAAATTCAAAAATCGAAGAGTTTATATTAATTTTAAACTTTTTCAATAACACTTATCTACCTTAATAATATAAATATCGAGGTGTTAATAAGTTGCTTAAACACACATACACATTATTAAGTTAACGATTCATTTAAGCTTAGAGCGCATGGTTTGAAGCGAGCTTTTACAAGAGATTGCAGAGCTTTAACCAGCAACTTTTTAAGCACCACCAACGTTGGATGACCACAACGATCATGTCTGCGATCATTGCATTCATAAACCTCGAAGTGAACGCAACGTAAAGTCGTTAATTTAAAGACGTTGTAAAAGAAAAACAACAATAAAACAAAAACAAAAAAAACAAAAACAAAAAACAAACGAAAAAATCCACTTGAAATAACTGAAGAAAGTGATAAATATTTTATTTAGCATTTTAATGTTTTTCTCTGCGTAATCGCGAATGTGTGAATCAAGTTGTTGCCGCTACTGTTGCCACTTGTGTGGAAAGTCGTGAGCTTTTTACGAAATGCAGCGTAAATAAAAAAGTCCGTTTCCATACCTGAAGAGCATGGCTAATTTTTACTAAAATTGTTTTAAATTCTGTGCAGAAACACGCTTAAAATGTTTGTTTTGTGACATTGTTTTATATTGTTAAGTCCAACATTAAACGCAGCTTGCGATTTTTTTTAACTGCAACATGCGACCTAAAATAAAATTATATAATTTGCACTCTCTGCGTCGGCGTCGTCATGTTAAGCTGTCAGTGAGTCACAATATTTAAAAGAAGACAAAGAAGAAAGTAAAGAAATAAAGAGGAGTTAAAAAATTATTATAGAAGAAAGTCTGGGTGAAGTTTTTTTTTTTGTTTTTTTTTTGTGCTGGCAATAATTACTATAACTATTATTCCTGGAAATAATTGTAATTGTTGGTTACTATTAGCTGGCTGCTGTTAATAATGTGGAGCTTCAACAGTTTCTGAGATTGTTGCAAATTTTTGCAATTCCAAACAAATTCAGGTAATTATAAGAAAAACACTTTTCATACACCGACTTCTTTTAAGCTGTTGTAGATAAGTAGACTTCTGGCAGACAAATTGTTGAGAAAATATGTCTGAGTATGTGGAGAACTTGTCTTGGAGAAGTAGCCATGAAATTTTTAGTAATTAAGACTAGCTTCACTTCGACTTACTGAGAAACAGAAAGCATACAGAGGGGCGTGTAAGAAGTTTTCTTATCACATTGGAATTTCAGATTGAAAGCCGGTAAAGGGGTATTCACCATTTCTTTTTTCATTTCAAGTATAAGAAAACCTATTTGTTAAAAATCTTTATTTTTCGGTTATTTGAGAATTAGTTTTATTACATTTTGGCGAATCTAATAAAACAGGAGTATTTTTTTTAATTAATTTAAGAATTAATTCGAGTAGAACGTTGTCGGCATTCGCAAATGAATCATTAGAGTATAATTTGTCGGACTAAAATGGAACAAAGTAAAAGTTTAACGAGCATTGTTGAAGGAAAACTTCTTTAGCCGCGATAGGGAGTAAGCCCGATATATTCCTAGTGAAACGGAAATGAAAAAAAATATTTGTGTGGCCACTACGCTCTTGGGGACCTGAGCTCCCCACAAATCCTTTGCTCCCATACAAATTTTATAATTTTTTGTATATTCATTCCCTACACCTGAACAGGGGAGCTTTAAGTGAGGGTGATGGTTAATATGTGTCATAAAACTATGTCATATGTAGAATTTTTTTTTATCAAAAACGTAAAGATATAAGGAAAATAAATGCTATACATAAATATACTCTGTGTACTCTTTATTTCTTGGTGAATGCACTGTATTTTAAACATGCGGTACTGCAATCTGCCCTTCTGCGGTTACACAAAGCGTGTGCATGATCAGAAAATTCTGTACACACTCTATTGAGAGCCAGCCGAATGTTGTAAAGTACTCGTTTCGATTTCTGGTTTGATTTACCACTAATGATTGATAAACCACTTAAACTCTATACATCAATACTCGACAGATTTATGACACAGTATGACGGCATAGGATGATAGTATCGTCCCCGTGATCAATTATCGTAAGCGCCAATTTTTCGAAAAAAGTTTTTTTTGTTTCATTTATTAATGTAGCATCAGATACGGGTTTTCATGATTATAGTTACAGTGATGGGCGATGAAATAGTGCTATAAAAATTATTTAAATCAAAAGATCTAAGGAAACTTTTCATTTTTATAATTCATTTTAATAATTCATTTAATTAATATTAGTACACTAATTAACTAAGTTAAATGTGAAACATAAACGAAAACATTCAAATGTATGTATTATAAATTGTAATATATTCAATGATATGTTCTCTTTCGTCTGTGACTTGAAATAGAGCCAGAAATAGTTACTTGATTTTAGCCATGACTTGTGATTAGAAAATTTGAAATTTCATGATATAATCATTAGAAATTATTGAAATATAATTATTTCTACCTCAATGTTTGGTGGAGTATTCATTATTTCTGATAACTGCTGAGCCTAGGCATCGAATCCACTAGTTTTTGGTACTTATTAGCTTGAATTTTCTCCCATGCATCCTTGATTAACCTCCAAAGATCATCTTTGTTTATTGGATGTTTGTCTCTAAGAGACGCTTTAACCTCTCGCCATAAATTTTCGATAGGATTTAGGTCTGGCGACTGTGGCGGCCAGCTTAAAACTTCGATGTATTTTTGTCTAAAACATATTTGTTTCCCGCTTCGATGTGTGTTTCGGGTCGTTATCCTGCTGAAACACCTATGGAAGTGGCATATTAAATCCTGGTGTATTTTAAAGCATCCATATTTTCCTCGAAGCGAAATAAGGGACATGTGTCATTTTATGATAAACACCCCCAAACTATTATACTTCCACCGCCATGTTTAACAGGTTTTTATAGTGTGTTGAGGGAGGAATTCGGTATTGGAGGGGTCTTCTCATAGAAAGGCTGCCTCGGTCTGAGTTAAATAAAGTAACTTTGGTTTCATCTGACCAAAGAATGTTTCGCCATTTGCTCGCTGGCCAACCAGCATAATCCTTTGCGAGTTGAAATCGCTTGCGGACTTTAACTTTGGTCAGGAATGGTATCTTTCGAGTTGGTTTAGTCTTCAATCCGTTTTTAATTAAAAGTTTTCGAATTGTTGAAGTGTCTATGCCCAAGGAATATTATTTATTGAGAGCGGAAGAGGTCACAAACGAATCTTTTTTTACGTGACGTAGGATTTGTCTTTGCAAACTGGTACTTATTTTGGGTTGTTTTCCTCTGGTGTCTTTTGTTTGTGTAAACTTTAATGCGTTCTCAACCATTTTCTACTGGCTATTATCCTTTGGTTTTTACCTTGTTTACGCAAATTTTTAATAATTCTTCGGTTTTCAGAACTGTAGTGCTTGGCTCTTCCCATTCTTAGACCAAATTGTTTGAAACACAAAAATTTATTTTAAAATTATAAAACTGAGAACTCTAACGCACGCTCTGCAGTAAAATTTTATTAAAAAAGACCTTTTTACATGAAAAAATTTTTAGTTATATTGGTTGGCTCAATTTTAACGCACACTTTAAATGCAACAATATCACACAGTTTCACAGCTTAGAGAAAAATAAAGGCGCAATTGTACTCAAAAACAACTGTACAATATTCGTGGGAGAAGTGGTTTTTAAACTACGTTTGGTTTGCAGCATGCCAAGTTGTTAAAAAAAATTTGAACTAAGTAATATCATAAGCAAGTGCGTGGCTCTATTTCATCGCACATCACTGTATAATCATACAAATTTAGTAGAATTTTAGAAATTTTTGATGTATTGAAATTTATTGGGGAAAATATGTTTGAATACTCAAATAACGTAGGTATTGTTGTTAAGACATTTTTTAAAATATTCAGTTATATAAACTATGTAACCAAGCCAAAGTTTAAGCTAAAAATATTCAAAAAAAATCTCATAAAAATAATTAATGTTCAACAAAAATATAATTTTTTTTTAAATTATGATACATAAACAATGATACATGGTAAGTGGCAATTTTGATTAAAAATAGAAACACTTTCGATTTGAATTGGGGAAAGTGTCAAAGTTTGAGAATTAGATAAATTTAATGATTTTTTAAACATTAAAAAATATTTAGTATTTTCTTCAGCTTCATTTCGAAACGCAATTTTTTTTTGGCGAAGTTAAATTTTATAATTCAATATAATCTCCTTTTAGGTTGATATACCCATTTCAGCTATTTCTCAAGAATTCGATACATTTCATATGGTACGGTTTGTTCAACTCACCAAAATATGTTTTGTTTTCTAATTCAACTTCCTCATTTGATTTAAATTTTTTACCCGTGAGCCATCTCTTGAGATTGGGAAATTGCAATAGTAGCTGGGGGTTCATAGGAGGAGAATACGATGTGCGAGGAAGCATATCAAAGCGTAATTCATTCAGTTTTGTCATTGTTTTCATTGTCTTGTCAAATGGTCTTGTAAAAAAATACATCTTTTCTTCGTGTACATCGATTGTGACGTCTTCAGGGTCCTCCAGTAGTGCTGAATAATATTCGCCTTTTTTAAGTTTTTATTTTTAGATACTCAATGAATAAAATGCCGTGAGAATCCCAAAAACACTGTCCTTGACCGTGTTAAAACGGCAAATAAACTTTAATCACAAGCTTCTGCCTGAAACTGGTTTATATTTTGACAGTATCGTTTAATAGGTTCCAACTATGTGGTCTCATGCTTCATTGTGTGAAAGGGTTGTCCGCATCCCCTAATTGCAGAATCCCACAAACAAAGTAAACAAATTTCCCACAAACTAATATGTCGGACCATGTTGGATATGTCGGACCATAGACTTATTGAATTGCTTAGTTTATTTTATTTTTTATTTTTGTTACATTTTATGTTCAAATTGTACAGTATGTACAACATGTAAAAGCCGGTAACACCCCTTTACCATTTTTATTTTTTTTTCATTTCAAATATTACAAAAACTTTTCGTTAAAAAACTTCATTTTCGCGGTATGAGAAGTAGTTTTTTACATTACATTTTGTCGAATATCGGATAATCTAGTGAATCACGAGTATATTTTTTGATATAAAAGAAACTTATAAGAATAATAACCGCTCCGGTAAATTTTCAATAACAATTCGATTCGGTTTAATTTACATCAAAAGTTAGTTAAATTGCTGTTTATGAAAAACAAAAGAGAAGATACGCCATGTATAACTCGAAATTAAATAAGGAATGAATACGTGAAAATTACAGTTAAATGAATGCAAATATTTGTAAATTAAATTAATTTGAATAAAAAATTGTGTATGGCACTGCCATGAATGGAAAAAGTGAAACTTATACCCGAAAAAGTAGAGATCTCAAAGTGGTTAAATTATGCACTCTTTATTAGGAGGCTGACGACAAAAAAATTTCATTTCATATTTGGATTAGAGCAGATACAATTTGCTTTCATATTATTTCGAAAAATTGAAATGTGATTGAAACATTTAAAAATAGTTTCCAACAAAGGCGTAAGAGACAACAATTGAAAATTTCTTCTTCTCTAATGAGGTTTGATATAAATATTGGCAATTTTCTTAAAAAAAATTCTTTAAATTAGACAGATTATAACATCAAAACAGTCTTCATAAACATATCATAATTGCAATAATTATAGCCATAACATAGTCACACCATACCATAATACCAAATCTTGCATACCATGCCCATCATGCCATATCCATCATACCTGTACTAAAGGCATATCATACTTTCATACCAAATCCTTCATACTATACCCATCATGCCATATTCATCATACCGTACCGATCATTTGACTTCCCATCATATAACACCCATTAACCCCATAGAATTCACGTCATACTATAACAATTGTTCCATACCCATCATACCATAACGATTATATACGATCGCACAATATCCATCATCCCATATCTACATCCCACAATCATTATACTACACATTCATCCAATAACAATCATTCAAAATCATCATACTATTCTCATAATACCATATTTATGATACCCATCCTGTTATGCTTCACACCCATTATAAAAAACTACCATATCATATACCCATAATCAATAGTTTTTTACCATATCTATCATAACATGCCCATAATACCATACTCATCATACATACCCATCATGCCAAAGCACTTTGGTCAGTGGCCAAATCTACTGGCAAGACTCATAAGAACTTTTTGAACTCATAAGAACTCATAAGAACAAATGCAAAAAAGTTGAAAATGCCCAAATCGACAGTATACGATGTCATAAATAGATTTGAACAACGTTTGAGTGTAGAGAGAGCAGCTGGTTCTGGTAGTCGAAAGGGTGTGAAATTCCCAGAAATCAAAAAAGAGGTGATCAATGCATAAATGCTGTTTCCATGTGACCTCGAGATCATGCTTAACGGCAGTTTCAAGGGGTTAATAAATGGACGATGCTTCAATGAGGAGGTTAAGGTTAAGTGCATGAAAAGTGTGCACTCCCCCCTTCCTTTTTGAATAAAATATAAAGATAAAAAAAAGTGGCCATTTCAGTCCTTGAAAGGACTTTGACCGAGCTTCTTATAATCAAAATGTGTTGTGCGTGTCATTAAAAGTTTTAAACACATGTTTTGCCGAGAACTGGACCTCCTAGTTTTTTTTGCCGACTCCGAACGACTAATGTGCATAATATCAAAAAGCTTTATGTACAAGGCATTATTTACCCCCTGAATTTTGTCATTGTCTGCAGAGAAGTGACGACCGATCAGACAATTTAATTCAATTAAAAATTTTTTTGGTGTTACCTGAGGTTCGAACCTAGTCTCGAATTGGCATCGAGTGGTTCGCGCACTTCTTAACGCATTCGGCTACGGCCGCCAGTAAAATATAAAATACAAAAAATTCCAACATATCATACCATATATTTTATGCAATACCAATCATACTCATACCTATAATTCCATACCATATTCCATACCATACCCGTCATGTCCTGCTCGTTATGGCACATCTATTGAACTATGGATACATTTCAGTCCTTTTGATTTTAGTGGGCGTTCCGACCGTATTTCTAGTGAAAACCTAGATTTAATACCTTTAAAAAAAATATTAAGAAATGATCTTCGACTGGACCGAAGTTAAAATACTCCACGATCGAACCAAAGCATATTCAAAGTCTTAAGCAGGCAATAAAATGTTTATTTGTAAAAATATTTTCGTCATAGTTTTAACAGAAAATATTCGTTTTTTTTTATATAAAGTGACTTTGTATGGGAGGTGGGTGTGGTTTTCACTCGATTTCGTTAAATTTCTTACACAGATTATATGTTGTATATAAAAGTTGCAAGTCCAATACAAAATTGCAAGTCCATTTATTCAATTTTGTGAAATTTAAAGAGATTCTTACATTTTTGATAAAGTAATTTTGTATGGGTAGTAGGCGTTGTTTTCATCCTATTTGGTTGAATTTTATACTAGGAGTGTATATTCAGTAGCAAAGCTCATATGCCAGTCTATATATTAATTTTTATGGAATTCTAAGAGATTTTAGCGTTTTGATAAAGTCATTTTGTGTGAAAGGTAAGCGTGGTTTTCATCCGATTTGGCCTTAATCTTTGTTTTTTAGATAAAAGCTTAAATGTCGACGTAGCACACTTATTATTCCAAAATAAACTAAGTTTGATAGCCATAAGCTCACATTTGAATATTTTATCTATTCAATGTTAATATATCTATTGATGTCGTGTTTTTTTATTATCACTTCCGGCTCATTTTCAAGTTCAATATTTAGATTTTGTATATTTCGATTAATTTAGAATCACAACCACATTTTTATCAGTGAGCGTGTCGCACTAATTATTTAAAGCAATTTGTCTGAAGGCTTTAAGCTTTAGATTTGAGCTTATTTTATTTTATCTTATATATTAATACGCAAACATCAAATGTTGTCGTACACTTTTTCAATATTTATTTTAGAATAAGGACAATGAAACGTATATCATTCGAAAGGTACTGCACCATAGATGTGCCGAATTATGTTAGATTTTAAATTGATGACCTTTGACCCGAAATATTAACGTTGAAATTTTATATCAATTTTAGTTAGGGATCTCAGAACTGGGAAGAGGTAGAATGAAGAATGTGGTATCAGATGAAAGGTCTGGCTACACAGTATGATTGAATATAAGATTGGTGACCTTTGACCTCAAATATGAGCGGAAAAAGAGCATTTATTAAATAAAAGCTAAACTATAAGAGATGGAAAAACATGATATAAGAAAGAAATTTAGACATTCATAAGATGTGTAAAAAAAAATTTAATATTTTCCACCATCGTTTACGGTTACCCTACAATAAGCACTTTTTCATGTAACAAGTGTCAATATATATTGTGATGGTAAAATTGCTTACAAATAGTAAATTTTGAAAAATTTCCGTTATTTTGACATCAAAATTATTGTGATATCTCGAAAACTATAGATGTTTTCAGTACAACGTTTTTTGTATGAAAATTCGTTGGTTGAGAAAAATAACGGTATACGAAAACTTTCTTGCTAATATTTTCCACGAATAGTATGTTAAAAAAATTTCCCGTTATTATGACATCAAAAGTATTGCGATATTTCGAAACCTGTAGATTTTTTCCATGCAATGCATTTCTTAAAGCAATGTCATTGTCTCAGAATGAGAAAAAAACAATTGATATTTCAAATTTTGATTTTGCAAGCAAATATCTCAGCCATTTTTCAATCGATTTTCCCTAAATTTTCTTTGTTTGAAAGTTTAATTAAATAACTTTTGAGAAATAAGAAAAGATTTACCGTTATCTCACTAATTCAATTTCTTATGTTGTTTTCAAAAAAACTCTAAAATATTCAATATTTGCTTAAAAATTAGACCAGACATTCTTTTTTTGTAATTTTATTTTTGTTTTTCTATTTTCTTCTCTCACACTCTTTCATATACCATATCATTTATTTGCAAAAATTGCTTCATTTTGACACATATTTTAATTAAGTGTTTCTATCATCGAAAATCATGAGCTTTGTATTTTTTATAAAGTTCTACAGCTAAAAAAATAATTTCTGTGAAAAAATTTTTCAAATATTTCAAACCACTCCAAAGTTATATGCACAAATCTATGTTTTAAACCATTTCCTTATCTACTTTATATATTATACATATTATTATTATGTATCTATATATAAATATGTGTACGCAGAACAGTTAAGAAACATTTTCTCCCGTGTCTCTCAACCAATTTTGATAATTTTTTTTTTTAAATCAATAAGAGTAGGGAAAAGGAGTGCACCGAATATCTCTCAAATCAGACGTTCCATTCCACTGGTTACATTTGATGGGCGTTGAAATAGAGGCGAGGCACTTTTCATCAGCCCAAATTTTCGGTATAACTTTTGAACTATGAGTCACAAATCAATGAAACTTGGTAAGAACTTCCTTCCTTGACAAAGGGGGGTGGAAGCACTCATACAACTCAAAGTGGTTCTATCAAATAGCTTCGGAAGCATTTCTACTAGAAAGTAGAATAAGTGAAGTTGGGTACTGTGACGGGCATTGGACAAAGGGGTGTGGCTCCGCATATATAAGCCACATTTTTGATATTGAATAGCTTTAAAAGTAAAAATCACAGAACATGGAAAATCAGAATTGAGTTACTGTTTTGTGATTTCCTGCTGGTGGTGCGTTTGGTGCTGTAAGAGTTCGGTTACGTTTGCATATGAGTGAAGAAAGAAAAAAAATTTTTTCAATAAAAATACAAAAAAAAAATCAATTTTTAAATGGTCGAATCTCGACCAAAGGTGATACTAGTAACACTTATTATTCGCATCATGTTTTTCGGCCCTTAACGTGTTAAGCTGTGTGCACTTTACGGTATACAACTATTTCTGCCAAGCATTGTGTACTTAAGACTTTCTCTATATTTAAGGTACATACTTCAAAATATGAACAGTTTCTGAATACAAATTTTTATTTTGTGCTTGTTTCAAACAAAGACTAAAGCAAACACTGAACAACATTTTTTTTCCATTAAGTTTTTCCGTTTTTAGGAATATAAAATAACGTAAAAGACGAAAGATTTTTTTTTAAAGTCAAAAGAATTTGTTTTGCTTAGAAAAATGAGAATGAAAAGATTTTCATTGTTTTATTTTTAAACCAACTCAGTAGAAATATTTAGTCTTTCAACGTGTCACGTGGGAAAAATATTTAATAACTCTCGAACATCTTTTAAAATGCATTAATTGAAATTTTATCATTTGAATAGAATATGAAAAGAATATTGCTCAAGTTAAGTTTTATGAGCTATAAAAAATATCGCTGTATGTTCACACATAAGAGCTCTTTATTGCTACTTGTTTAAGAGTATTATGAAATTTACGAGTATGTCATCAAATCATAAAAAAGATTTGTTAAACTATACTAAAAAGTCGTTAATTGTTTTAAAGCAGTGACAAACAATAATACTCTGTTATTTTTTTGTTTGGGTTGGTCTTCTCAAAACCACTTAGCGATGGAGTAAAATTGAGATGTTTGTTTCAAGTTTAACCCACTAACTCGGGATGTTTATGAGTTTATTGGACAACTATGTAAGTGTATAATAAAAAAAGATTTCTCATGCATGCCGCGAGTTAAATCAATAACAACTCCATAAAAAAAATGTAGAAATTATAATTAAAATTAAATAAGATACAAAAAAATAATCAAAAATGTTTATGTAAGAAATTGACAAAATCATGACTTAAAGATAATGGTGCAATTAATTGCAACTTAGAACTAACTTCAAAGAGAGAAGGAGAAAAAAAAGGAGGATAGATTGAGTTTAACAAAATAATTAAAAATTAAATGCTTAAAGGCTCTATGGCTGGAAGTAATGTGTTTAATATTTCCAAAAATTTTAATAATTTACAAATGTGTAGAAAAAACATAAAAAAACCCATACCATCAGACAAACAGGCAGATCCTGAGTTTTTACTCAAATTTACTTTTTAAATTTATCACGAAATTTCTCTTGATAAATTTTCAGAAATCTGAATTTATAAAATGTAAAAAGTTTTAATAGTACTACCATTTGCCATTTACAAGTGACCATTTGCCATTTACCATAAACCACTTCTCATTGACCATTTCTCATTTACCATCTACAACTTCCATTGCCTTTACTATTTTCATTACTATTACCATTACCATTATCATCACTATTTCTTTTCTCACTAACATTGACATTACCGTAACCATTACCATAACTATTTCAATTGCCATCAACATCAACATTACCATAATCATTACTTTATAATATTACCATTATCATTACCTTTACCATTACCATTGCCGTTATCACTACCATTACCATTACATTACCATTCCTATAACTGTTGTTATTATCAAACCATTACTTTATTATATTACCATTACTATTATCCTTACCATTACCATTACCATTATCGCTTCCATTGCCATTTCTTTATCATTACCTTAATCATTACCATTATCATAACCATTACCACTACTGTTATCGTTACCGTTACCGTTACCATAACTATTATCATTATAATAACCATTATCATTGCTATTATCAATACCATCATTGCTACCATTGCCATTACCATTACCATTTTCATTACCATTACCATTTCCACTACCATTACCAATCGCAATGGCTTGGCATCGACAACTGTTTCACAATACGGAGGACTGCTACTTCTGCCAAACGAACATCGTAGGTCAGGTTATTGCAGTACTAGATACATATTTTAAAAGCTTTCTCTTTCATCTTTACAAAACCGTTATAAAATCGAAAATCGGTTGAAAACTGGCTCAGTTTTTGATTTTTAATTGCGTCAAATACCTTAAGATCGGGTTTTTAACGGTAAATCGAAAATTTAGGGGTTTATGAACAATTCCAAACATGGTTTCGCATTGTGCTCGACCAGATCTATAACCTACACTACATCACTTCAAAAGTAAATTTCCACTATAGCACCGTGCTATCATTACCATTGCCACTGCCATTACCATAAATCAGGGATGCACACAGAGCCGCTAGATCATTTTCACATGCATACGACAGCTTTCAATTAAAAAAACTTTTCAGTCAAGGTGCGGATGTATTACACTGTATAAAACAATACTAGTCGCTTTGCGAACTTCATGCTGTATAGTTGTGGTCGCTCGATTTTGCGTTGCCTTATTGAATTAATTGAAAAAACTTTTTAAGGGGACTTTCTCATGAATTTTTGAAAAATACACTTTTTTAAGATTTTGACGTGACGAAGTTACGTTTTACCGTGCAGGTTTCCAAAAAAGTTAAAAAAATGCATTTTTTCAAAATTCATCGACGTTGCATTGAATTGTTACTCGCTGAGTATAAGAACTATGACTAAAAAAATGGTGCAACAGTAAAGGTTGATTTTTATACCCCCACGTTTAAAAAACGTAAATGGGGGTATATTAATTTTGTCACTCCGTTTGTAACGCCCATAAGGAGGCGTGGTAAGTATAGAAAAGTATATATATTCTTGATCAGCATCACCACCAGTGTTGCCAGATTTTTTTTTTTTAAAACTGCTAAATCTGAAGAAAAAACTGCATTTTGAACAAAAAAACTGCCATTCGAAAAACGATTTGTTAAGCATTTTCTTTAATTTTTTATTAAAAACTGAAATAAAACAAATTCATTTGTATATAAAATTGTTGCTGTGTTTAATATATAAAAAACTTCTGGTATTTTATTCACATTTCCGATCATTTTAAGATAAGTAATTCAGGTATTTTTAATGTTTGTTTTTTTACATATATTATTATTTGCAATAGTTATATATGTATATCCCTATTAAATTTTTGTATCATAGTTTTTGATACGTCAAAGCTTGAACAATTATAATTGTTTTTTTGTTTTGAAAGAGTTAGAATTTCTAGTTGTCTAAGCGACTTTTGCTTTTGCCAATCCAACCTTTCAAGTACTTATTTTCCTCCTAGGATCTACAAGACTTACAGCCATGTGTCTTGAAAAGAAAACACGCAAATTCGCGCAAATAGAGAAGTGAGTTTGGTTCATGTTCAATGCGTGAAGTTGGCTGAAGCTGCTGCTGAAGTTTAAAGCAGGTCTGCTTCAACCCTATTCAAGTCAGGCTGTGTCTTTGGGTCACTTTTCAATTTCAAACCAATAGAAATGATTTAAAACTTGTTTTAATCATTTAACGTAACTGTTCCTCTTATAAAATAGGACGATTTTCTAAGCAATTCCGTGGTAATAGTCAGAAACACATTAGTAACGAGCATTCACAGAAAAGTGTAGTTTGCCTTAAGTGTACTAATAAATAGCTTAATAGCAATTTCCACATTATTTATAAATAATTTAATTTTTCTTTTTAATAAAAGAAATGAATTCTCCATGAACGATATTTTGTATCAAATTTTCTTTTTTTCAATGAAATAGTTATGTTTTTGTATTAGTGTCTCCAAGTCACACCGTGACAGTATACGTTATTCAGTTAGCGTGTCATGAATAGGGTTAAAAAAGTAATTGAACCATAATGATGTTTTGGTAAAGAGAATTTATGAAAACTACATAAGATTTTATATTTTCATAAAAACTGCATTTTACCCTGAAGAACTGCATTAATAATGGAAAAACTGCATTTTTTTTAAAAAAACTGCCAACCTGCTCTGAGTTAAAAAAACTGCCATTTGCAGGCAAAACTGCCATTCTGGCAACACTGATCACCACCCAAGTTGATTTAGCCATGTCCGTCTGTCCGTCTGTCTGTGATCACGATTACAGCCGTAATTTTAAAGCTATCATCACGAAATTCAATATTTAAGCTTTTATTTAAAAAATGAAGGTCAAGTTCGAAAATGAGCCAAATCGGATAATAACCACGCCTCCCAAACAAAGTGACTTTATCAAAAAGGTAAAAATAAATATATGCACTTGAAAATTGAAAAATATGAACTTTGGTATATAACATGTACTATGTGTATGAAATTCAACCAAATCGGAAGAAAACCACGCCCACCTCCTATACAAAGTGACTTTATCAAAAAACAAAAGCGAATATTTTCTGATAAAACTATAACGAAAACGTTTTTACCGATAAAATTATATTGATTGCTTAAGACTTTGAATATGCTTTGGTTCGGCCGTGGGGGTATTTTAACTTCGGCCCAGCCGAAGATAATTTCTTACTAGTTTGACTTCATTATAAAAATAAAACAAAAATTCAAAATGTCATCAGGACGCGGTGGGAGCTGCTTAAGCAACGAAAATTAAAATTAGTAACTTGGAATTATTACTCGCTGACTATTCGCACTAGGATTTAAAATATGATACAACAATAAAGCCCTCACAACAAAATTAGACAAAAAATTTCTGACATCATGGACACACGGAAAGAGTCGCTCAAAGATCGACAATATAACATTCATTCAACGGCGTTGCATTGAATTTTTACTCAGTGAGTATATAAGCTACGATAAATGTTTAAAAAGGAAAATAAAGGATTTATACTTGGCCTTACGACAAAACTAAAAAAAATTCTGACGTCCCCAGGTAGTGAATATAGCAGCATACGAAACAGAAATATAATATCGTTGCATGGAATTATTACTCACTCAGGAAACGTGCTGCGGTAAATTTTTTTTTTCATGACAGTATGGATGTGTTATAACTCCTCACAACTAAATTAAAAAAAACATCTTATCGTCATGATTTCAGGGTGGCAGCAACATAATGCAGTAAAAATGCTACAATCATGAAAAAACGTTGCATGGAATTTTATCTCTGTGACTACTGGCGGAACGGTAAATTTTCAGGAACGAAAATGAAGGTGAGGACTTCGGGCACATGCTAAAAATAACAATTTAAATTGACGGCGTCATGAGGCCCCTCAGGGATCCGCCTAATGTGACGCATATGCATCACTTTTGCTGGATTTCTTGCATACAGCTAAGGCAAAGTTAATGCACCAGGGAAAAGCACAACACATGGAGAAGCAAATAAAATAAACCAACAACACCAACAACAACAACAACAACAACAACAACAACAACAACAACAACAACAACAACAAACACAACAACAACAACAACACCAATACTAACACCAACACCAACACAAACACCAACACCTACACCAACACCAACACCGACACCAACACCAACACCAACACCAACACCCACACCAATATCAACATCAACAACAACATCAACATCAACATCAACATCAACATCAACATCAACATCAACATCAACATCAACATCAACATCAACATCAACATCAACATCAACATCAACATCAACATCAACATCAACATCAACATCAACATCAACATCAACATCAACATCAACATCAACATCAACATCAACATCAACATCAACATCAACATCAACATCAACATCAACATCAACATCAACATCAACATCAACATCAACATCAACATCAACATCAACATCAACATCAACATCAACATCAACATAAAAATCAACATCAACATCAACATTAACATCAACATCAACATCAACATCAACATAAACATCAACATCAACATCAACATCAACATCAACATCAACAACAACATCAACATCAACATCAACATCAACATCAACATCCACATTAACATCAACATCAACATCAACATCAACATCAACATCAACATCAACATCAACATCAACATCAACATCAACATCAACATCAACATCAACATCAACATCAACATCAACATCAACATCAACATCAACATCAACATCAACATCAACATCAACAACAACATCAACATCAACAACAACATCAACATCAACATCAACATAAACATCCACATCAACATCAACATCAACATCAACATCAACATCAACATCAACATCAACATCAACATCAACATCAACATCAACATCAACATCAACATCAACATCAACATCAACATAAACATCAACATCAACAACAACATCAACATCAACATCAACATCAACATCAACATCAACATCAACATCAACATCAACATCAACAACATCAACATCAACATCAACATCAACATCAACATCAACATCCACATCAACATCAACATCAACATCAACATCAACATCAACATCAACATCAACATCAACATCAACATCAACATCAACATCAACATCAACATCAACATCAACATTAACATCAACATCAACATCAACATCAACATTAACATCAACATCAACATCAACATCAACACCAACATCAACATCAACATCAACATCAACATCAACATTAAGATCAACATCAACATCAACATCAACATCGACATCGACATCAACATCAACATCAACATCAACATCATCAACATCAACATCAATATCAATACTAACATCAACATCAGCATCAACATCAACATCAAAAAATCAACATCAACATCCACATCAACATCAACATCAACATCAACATCAACATCATTATCAACACCAACATCAACATCAACATCAACATCAACATCAATATCAACATCAACATCAACATCAACATCAACATCAACATCAACATAAAAATCAACATCAACATCAACATCAACATGAACATCAACATCAACATCAACATCAACATCAACATAAACATCAACATCAACATCAACATCAACATCAACAACAACATCAACATCAACATCAACATCAACATCAACATAAACATCCACATTAACATCAACATCAACATCAACATCAACATCAACATCAACATCAACATCAACATCAACATCAACATCAACATCAACATCAACATCAACATCAACATCAACATCAACATCAACATCAACATCAACAACAACATCAACATCAACAACAACATCAACATCAACATCAGCATCAACATCAACATCAAAAAATCAACATCAACAACATCAACATCCACATCAACATCAACATCATTATCAACACCAACATCAACATCAACATTAACATCAACCTCAACATCAATATCAATATCAACATCAACAGTTTTTTTCTTTCCTTTTTCTATGAAAACGTAAAAGGACTATGACTTGAATGAGGGATATGCATTAGGACAAAAATTACGACAAACCTAAAACACACATTTTCAAATTAGGAAAGGGATTCAGTATACATATTTGATTAAGTCAAGAATTTATATTATGAAATAGGAGTATAAAGAAACACCGTCACGTCAAAACCTACGGGTTTTTCCACGACACAGCTAACTCTTTTTTAATGTTTTTAAACATTTTTTGTTAAAACACTTTTGTCGCGAAACGAACTTGATCTTGATTTTGACAATTTCACTCTACGGAGAACGACTGCTAAATGAACACGCAAACAGCTTACAATAGAACAAATGTCTGTTAGTTTGCACAACTTACTTATAAGCCTACATATTGCAAAAAACCACAGGTCACTGAAATGAAAATAGCGGGACTTAGAAGTCTATAAGTACAATGTTGCCTATAGACAACGTTGGGCATGAGAGGGTTAAGAGCTTTTTTAATGAGCAATAAATTTTAGTAAATTTAATTATTTTTGAAAATTTTTGTCGATACTTTTTTGCTTAAAATCAGCCATTTTTATTTTTTTTAAGGTTGATAATGCAATTGTAAAACCGGAAATCGAAAAATCGCATCCAAAAACCGTAAAATAGTAAAAACAATAGTTTTCCTTATAATATTTTCATGTATCCATGAAGAATGAAGCTCACAAAAGAGCCTAAATTTGCGTCGCCTTGGTCGTTAATGGATTAAAACAGTTCGTTAGTCACATTTGTTGACAACCAGTAGATGCTTGTTACATGAAATTATTTATAACTTTTTCCTCATATCGTTAATAGGGTTAAGTATGATGCTATAATAAACTAAACTATGCAAAAGTTATCAAAGCGATGTTAATCGATTTTGTGTTGAAATTTTTGTGCCATTTAGTTATGGTTCAGTGTGATTGATTTCTTTTTGTGGTATGGGACATGTACCGCATTTTTATGTTGAATCATTTATAATTTTCTTTTGTTACTGCATTGTTTGACAAAGTTTCAAACGAGTTGCTGTGTTACAAGAAGCACTCGTAGTTATGCGGTATTAGGCGAATTCATGTGGTTGATTTTGATTTCGCTTTTGGGCTTATTATTTCAATTAAGGTTATGAGTTATGATTCCTTTGGGATTGCTTGGTGAATCATTAGTTAATGTTATACTTATTGTGGTACTTTCTTTGGAAGTTTTAGTAGTTGTAGTCCTTAGAGAAGTGTTCACGCTAGGAGTGAGTATAGAACGAGGATATTGTTCATTATTTTACTAAACATAAGTCGGTTTTAGTCATTTATGGTTCATTTCGAACAATAGTAGCAGTGTGATTATATCACTGAGTATTGTACGGCTTTTTATGACATCTCATTAACAATTAGCTCCATAACATTTTTGGCACTTGTAAAACTATCATCGTTTGGATATTGTTGTTTACGGAACCGAAATTCGCTACAACAACATTAACATTTTTATAACTATTTTATTGGTCATTATGATGCGCTTCATACTCTGACAAATGTACGCGCCACATAGCGATAACACGCATACATTTATGTTTTATTCAGGCCAACACAAAGAAAAAAAAGCATAAGTAACAATGGTACGTTGACAACAATGTTGATGGAAAAAGCTAAAGCAAAATATAATAAAAAAAAAGCCAAATAGAAGCAGACGAAATAACAAAAAAAAAAATAATCAAAATAAAACAATAGAAAATTGTAAAGAAATTGTAAATTATGTAAAAAAATTAAAAATAAAAAATCACAACTAAATCCAAAGAATAAGTATGAGCAATAGCTATACGCAAAATCAAGATACCACAGATAATTTTTGTTGATAATGTTGATGCTGCTGATGTTGTTGTTGTCGTTGTTGCTGCTGCAATATTGCTTTATTTCTCTAAGTTTGAAATTAAAAAATTTACACTATTACATCATGAAATACGTAGTAATAACGGTATAAATGCTGCAAGAGTACGTTCGAGGCATGATAAAAGAAAAGGTAATAAAGAGTGATTTTTTTTTTCAAAAATATACATGATGAAGTAGACGAAATGGGTAATTAAGTTGGAACAAAGAAAATTTGAGTTCGAAATGGCAGTTTTTGTAAAAATTAAAAAAATATATTACTAACAGGCATCATAAACGCACTTAAGATGAAATAAAAACCAACTAGATAAAAGTTACGATTTTTTTTTTAAAAGTATGATTGGGTAGCTTACATTTATATATGAGACTGGCATGAATTTTGCCGACGATCAACGAAGTTATACAAGAAAATTGGTTCCTTTACTGATGTTGAGTAAATAACAAGGTCGTTCTCATTTTTTAAATATATCATACTTTGTAGAGTCATTATACGAAGATTGTCATTGTGATATTGTGATATTGCCAAGATTCAAATGATATCATAAAGCATGTGACAGAGATTCACAAAATGAATATTACTTCATTTTTAAAATTAAGAAATAATTTTCATCTATGAAACTCACCTAAGAAGCATTTTTTTTCAAACACAACTGAAAATGATGAAAACGAAAGTGACGAAAATAGAACACAGTGCCTCAAAAAAAAATGAGTATTTCTTATGCTTGTTTTATGAGTAAGCACTAAAAAGGCTCCTAAAGGACTTTTGGATATGATTGTAAAATGATTGTTCAGAAGAAAGACTCTAAAAAGAGTATTAATTATGCATGTCTTATGAGTACGCATTTAAAAAACTCCTAAATGAGTCTTTGGTATGATTGTAAAATGATTGCTTAGAAATAAGACTCTAAAAAGAGTATTTTTCATGCATGTTTTAGAAGTACGCAATAAAAAGACTCATAAAATACTTTTTTGATATGATTGTAAAATGATAAGACTCCAAATAGAGTATTTTTTATGCATGTCTTATAAGTACGCATTTAAAAGACTCCTTAAGACTCCTTGATATGATTGTAAAATGATTGCTCAGAAATAAGACTCTAAAAAGAATATTTGTTTTGTGTGTTTTATGAGTACGCACTAAAAAAACTGCTAAATGAGTCTTTGATATGATTGTAAAATGATTGCTCAGAAATAAGAATCTAAAAAGAGAATTTGTTTTGTGTGTTTTATGAGTACGCTCTGAAAAGACTCCTAAAGGACTTTTTGATATGATTGTAAAATGATTGCTCAAAAATAAGACTCTAAAAAGAGTATTAATTATGGATGTCTTATGAGTACGCATAAAAAAAACTCCTAAATGTGTCTTTGGTATGATTGTAAAATGATTGCTTAGTAATAAGACTCTAAAAAGATTATTTTTTATGCATGTTTTAGAAGTACGCAATTAAAAGACTCCTAAAGGAGTCTTTGATGTGATTGTAAAATAGCTGCTCAAAAAGAGGACTCTTAAAAGAGTTAATATTATACTTTCTTTATGAGTTGTCACAAAAAGAATCATTAAAAAGTCCTAAATAAGTCAAAATTATGATTATTCATATCAAAGACTCACAAAAGGATTATACTTATGTTGCGTTTGTATGAGAACTCGACAATTAGGTTCTGAGAGGATTTTATACATTTTAAAATAATATTTTTATCTTCTTAATATATAAAGAAGATAATAATCATTTCTTTCCAAATAACTTAATTGTTAGTTTAACTAGTATTTATTATTATTTCTTTTTCGGTTGTTTATTCTATAACTTGTTGAGAATTGTTAGTTCGCTTTGCATTCAAAAGACTATGTCTTACATGTAAACATTAATTTAAATAAATAAATAAATAAATAAATAAATAAATAAATAAATAAAAATGTTAGTGCATACGTATGTCTGACCATCACGGCTGATCGTCTGTAATTTGTAATGTTATGGTAATTGTGAATTTGAATGTGAATATTTTTTTTTTCGAAGTGAATGCTCCAATATGTACGTCATATTTTATCTTTCAGTCATTCAGCTTTAAACTTTTAATTTTTCTACAATTACTATTTATTTGAAATGTTTAAAAACAATATTTTATATTTTTTTTTATTTTTCAATTAAAAAAAATTTTAAATAAACTTTAATCTAAAAATATATTTCAACCTCAACGAATCATTGTTACTTCTATGAAATCTAAAATAGTCTTCATTATGATTCTTTAACGATTCCATTACATGATTCTTAAAAGAGCACTAAATATGGCTATTTTGATTTTTGATTTTGAGTCCAAAGGACTAATTAATATGAGTTTTAAAAGAGTATTTATTATGAGTTTTTAAAAAATCTTTATTATAAGTGTTAAAAGAGTATTAAATATGAGTTTAAAAAGAGTCTAAATTTTGAGTCCAAAAAGACTTATTTATATGAGTTCTAAAAGAGTCTTTATTATGAGTATTTAAAGAGTCTTTATTATGAGTCTTAAAAGAGTATTAAATATGAGTCTTAAAAGAGTCTTAATTTTGAGTCCAAAACGAGACATAAAGCAGTCATGAATCATATTTTGAAAACCATAACCTACGAAAATGTACTTATAAAAGAGTCTTTTTTAAGCGCATTATGACGATAAAAACTCAATTATATTTATTATAAAAGAATCTTTTAAGAGTCATAATGTTTACTGGGAAATGATTACACTGTGCCTGAATCGAGCCCTTTTTATTACAAACAAGCTAGGAACATATCATTTCAGCATAATTCGAGAGCGGTGTATTTTATTAACCGTTACCCTTTTTTCAATAGTTCGGTCCGTTTTCGAGAAATTAAAATCAAGCACATGTTGATGCAGTTTTTGTTAAAAAAACTTTTTTTATTGACTTTATTTACTTCATTAGTGAAGTAAAGTGAACAAGTGAAACATTAACAATTACCTGGCAAATAATTTCTTAGAACAGTTTAACCCTCGAAACGCAACACTTATGGTCCAAATTGAACCAATAAATCAAATAAAGCTGTTTTTTCGTATAAAAGCTTTATTTAAACAAAAACAAACAAATTAATAATCAGGGGAATATTATTTTGATTGAATAATATTTCCCTGATATACTTTCGCTAAATAAAATTACAAATTACCCCAAAGTACCAAAATTAAGTATCCCCAAAATGACCCCAAGAGTATTAAAATCAAGTTCTACATATTTATTCTATAATCAGGGAGAAAAGATTAAATATTACTTTTTCTACATCAGCATGTATTTGACCTTGAACGTTGAATTTCTCGAAAACGGACCGAAGGATTGAAAAATGGTTAGCGCCATTAAATTCAGCGTCTTAGAATTATGCTGAAATGATATGTCTTCAGCTTGTTTGATATTTGGACATGCGAAATGGTATTTATATTTTAAAATTATGGAAATTTGACAAATACCTTGAATTGTTCTCATTCAAAGGAGAATTCTTTGTCCCACCTCACTCAAATGATGATTTGTAATAAAAAATAATGAAAATTTGATAAAATCTTTGATTTTCCACTTGTTTCTAAGTCTGTTCGAAATAATCTTTAAAGGAACGAAAATACTCGCCCGTTCGAGGCTCCCTCTCATGACTGATAGCTACTGATTTCAACAAATGAGCTCGATCTGTTTTTTTTTAATTTCTGCAGCTACCGCAGCTACTTTTTTTAGTGCTTTCACTCGAGAGCTAGAGCCGACAACATTTCCTTAGCCCCTATTGCTCACAAGCCTGAACTTCTTGTCGTTCCAACTCGCGAGCAAGAGCTTAACTAAAATTTCTTAGCCGTCGCAAGCGGTCCCTTACATGACTTCAGGCGCTTATCTCTCTCTCTCTCGCTAGTACTTGCAAGTCGTGCTCGGAAGCGGGAGCTTAAACAATTAAAGAAGGTGCAGGCTCTCAAGCACGAGCTTCAAATAATTAAAAAATAACTGAAGTTCAGATGAAGGATTATGCGTAGAGATGGGCTTAGACCTGGGTATTTACCCAATTATACCCACTTTCATACCCGGGTATTTATCTAATTTCGGGTAAATACTCATTTGAATAAAAAATACTCGTTGTTACGTAGAGTAAGAGAAATGTGAAAATTTTCGAATTTATTCTGAACATATTTTGTTTAAGTGTATTTTGTTTATACATTTCTTGATGCGGTTTGCTCAGATAAGGCAGTTTTGACTGCATCAAACACAACAACAATTCTTAATAAGAACCGCTAATCAGCGTGCTTATGGCAATTCAATGTAATGAGTACAACAGCAATGCTGAAGCAACTAGAAATATTAAAGTTTCGAAACCCAAGCTTGAGCCTCAGGTGCATAAAAAGAATTTAGTTCATTCATTCTTAAATATTATAAATAAAAAATAAAAAAATCTAATTCATAATAAACAATTAAATTCTTTTGATTTATTCAGCCAATTTAACTAAATGGCCAAAATCTGCTAAGAGATTAATGGCCTATTTGTATGTTAATAAGACCGGACCACACTTGAGATTTATACATGTCTTAGACCAGTTCGTCAAAAGTCTTTAGTACATTATGTAAAACCAACGCAGGAAATTGACAACAACAACAACAACAACAGCAACAACAACAACAAAAACAAGAAAAGTGTTAACAAACTTTATTGTTTTTTTTTACAAAAGATTTTCAAATGTGCTGGTTTTAATAGTCGAATTGCCAATAAATCGTTATAATAACCATTTTGCCAAAGCAACGTTGAAAAATCATGAAGAAGAAAAAAAAAATGGCTGCAAGCTAAACTGTTTTCGTCGCGCAATGCTTCTTTTACATATGTTTTCCTTTGTGGCAACTCCAAAGCATAGCGACAATATTTTAACGGTTCAGTTCAAATTCAAACGTTTGACGCGCAGGTTGCAAGCTTTCGATACGACGCAAGTTTTAGCGTAACAAAACATAAAAAAAAAACATAAAAAGAAATAAAAATATCAGCTCAACTTATATTTCGGGTAATTCACTTTTTCCGTTACAGTTGTCGTTTAGTGTCATGATACTTATAAAAAAATAACAATAATTCATTTTTATTAACTGTTCAAAGAACTTACCAAAAAAATTAGTGAATAGAAGAGTGCAGTAAGGCACACAGATTGTTTTTTTTAAATTGATTTAAATGATTTATGTGTATATGTGAAGGAGTTGTGCAGTGCTTAGTTTTAAGTTGCATTTTGAGTCAAAATTTAAAATATTACAATTTGTTGGCTTTAACCCCCTAGTCCGCAGCCATTATTTTAATCAATGTAATTTGGACATTTTAATACTCTCAATCATACAATGATATCAGAATTACCAAATCGACAAAAAATTTTTGAAACTATTCGAAGCTGTATTTCATCAAAATAAATGTATAAAAAATATAAATTTTGAAGTGTACAATATAAGTGAAATTTATATGGAATCTGATTAAGCCTTGTTTGTTTCACAACTTTGAATATATGGGAATTTTTGTAAGAAAATCATTTTGAAATTATAGTTTCGGAAAAACCAAAAAATTTGAAGAATTTCCTTTTTTTGTTTTGTTTGTTTTTTTTTGTGAATGGCTACACACCTACGCAGCTACGTTTCTGGGTTGGTCACAGAAAAAGTACACGGACAAAAAAACAATCAAGCATTCTATGCTTGAATCAGGCAAATAGGCTATCAGTTTACACTCAAGCGTAAATATCTCAATTTAAGCATTATTTTGCTAGGAAAAATTTTAGGAATAAAATATTTAAGTCAAGAAACATTTGCTTAAGACTCAAACATTTTTTTCTATATCCAATCTAATATTTGCTTGAACTGAAAAAGTTTGCTTGATTCAAGAAAGTAATTCGCTGAAAACTAGAATAATTTGCTTGATTTGAGAATTTTTTTTTCGTTAAATTGAGAACAATTTGTTGGATTCAAGGAAAAAGTTAAATTAAAACTTTTTAACAAAAGAAAAAAAAAAAAAAAAAACCGACTTAAAAATTACTACAAACTAAAAATAATTTTAAATAACTTTTCCCATTAATTTCTTTAAATGATAAGATTTCCAATATTATAATATATGTAAATCACTTTTAAAATTTAACCAATAAATTGATGAGAAAAGTTATTTAAAATTATTTTTTACTTTGAAGTGAATTTTAAGTCGTGAATTTTTTAAGTGAAACTTCTTTAGCCGCGACAGCGAGTAAGACTGGTGAATCATTTCGCCTATGAAACACTTCGCCGTGAAACGCTTCGGCATGTATTTAACATAGTGTTGCAGAAAATTCAATAATTATAATATAGTATGGACACAGTCGCTTTTTAACTGCATGGTTCATACATCGAGTAATTATAACATTGCCATAAAAATTCAAAGTGTATGGAGCATGTCCTTGATATTTATATTGAAAACATCAACCTTAAACAAAAAGACAATCACTGACTGCTGCTAAGTAACAGAGTTGAAATATACAAAATTTTAAAGTATATTTCAAACTTTTGAGAGTAACAAAAGAGTACACAGAGTATATTTCTGTATTGTATTTATTTTTCTTATATCTTTATGTTTTTGATACACAATTCTACATATCACATAGTTTTATGATACATATAAACCCTCTCCAGCCCTGTTCAGGTGTAGGGAATAAATATAAAAAAAATCATAAAATTTGTATGGGAGCCCCCCTAAGGAGTGGTAGGAGAGAATAGGTCTCCAAAGGAAAAAATATCCTGTTGCAAAAGTAATGGGGGCAATCAAATATATTAACCCTCTCCGGCCCTCCCTTAAAGCCCCCCCTGTTCAGATGTAGAGAATATATGTATAAAAATCATAAAATTTGTATGGGAGCACACCTAAGGAGTGGTTGGAGGGAATAGGTCCCCTAGAGAAAAATGTTCCTTTTGCAAAAGTAATGGGGTTCGGTCATACATATTAACCCTCTCCGGCCCTCGCTTAAAAACCCCCTCTACTGGTGTAGGGAATACAAATTGACATGATCCAGCAACAAAGTTGTGTGGCTTAAAAAAGTTGTTTTATTCAATTCTGAAAATGTGTTGGGTATTTTTCAGACAATTTCTATCGCTTTACAATTATTTTTAAAGTGTCACGCCCTTTTTCGAATCCCGCTCACTTTATTAATACGTACAAAAGTTCCAGTAACCTAGTGTAAATATTATTTGAGAAACAGTGTTTTAATAATATTACCACACCGTAATATTCTTGACCGAAATTCGTAATAATTGTGTCTACCCCTGTACAAAATTTCAGTAGCCTAGTATCAAAATTATTTGTAATCTATATATTAATACGCAAACAAATAAGTTTGTGTTCCCTATTTTTCTGTGTTACCTTCAACATATTCACATAATACTTATATCGATGGATAGGTATTTTCGAATAGATTTGCACAATATAATTTTTATTCGAATATGTTGCCATTAAGATAAGTAAAACTGAGCAAATGTAAAAAGGTTTTTTTTACCAATGGGACAATGAGAAACTACAAAGCGACAAAGCTCTGTTGAATATTGCTGCTGTAGCTTACAAAAGCAAGAGTAGAATGCGGGAGTGACGCAAACACTTAAAAAGAGCTGAGTAGCATAATTGGTGTTGTTATTATTGTTGTTGTGGTTGTTGTTGCTTTCTCTTAATTTCTCTCAGCGTTAAAAAAATCAGTTAAACTGCTGCTTGCTTCATATAACACTTGACGCCAAGCCATTGATAATTGTTTCTTTTGTTCAATACTTGGTGGATTATTTCGGGATGACGCTTGAATAAATTTTTGTTATTGACGCATATATGCTTCCTTTTTTGTCCTTTACCACTTTTTTTCTCATAACGTAAAGGTAAGAATTTTCATGCAAATTAATAACAATTCATTATGTGAAAAACCATGGTATAATAATACAAGGTAGCATTGACAACTGCTTATTTTCTCTTCTACAAGAAAACATCTCCTGTCAAAAACAGCTTTTTGTGGAAATACATCTGCAGCTGCTGTGGTTGCTGTTTTTTTTCACTTCAACGTTTTCAACATTGCTTGTGTTTTCAATGGCGGATTGTGAGCGCTCTTTTTTTGAGTATATTTTTTGACAGGAGATGGTTTCCCAATGGTTTCACTGATGGTTTTGTCAGTGCAGAGAGCTACACACACAAGCACAAAAGTGGAAATTGTAGTAGTATGCGTGTGAACACCACTGCCTTACAGAAACGGATGGCCGAATTTCGGCCACAGGCGATACTAGTTTGTAATAATTATACCTACCCCTGTACAAAATTTCAGTAGCCTAGTGTCAATATTATTTGAGATACAATGTTTTTCTAATATTGACACGTCCCTTTATCGAATTTTTCCCAGTTTCTTGATCGATATATGTAATAATTATTCCTAAACCTGAATTAAATTTCAATACCACAGTTTCAATATTAACTAAAATACAGGAATTTTTTAACCTTCTGCAAACTGACGTGCTCCAAATTTAACAATATACCTGACGTGGGGTTCAGCAGACCTCACTTTTCAACTGATTTCCTATGATGAAGTTTCTGTCTGTAACTTTGTTGACCTTATTCGGTTTGGTTTTGATTTTTGATTGAGTTTTAAAGGATACGCCCCTTTGTCAAATACCACCCACTTTTTGAAAAAAGGACTTCCGTGTTCATGGTCTCTATGTGCTGACAAAATCGCTGTGTGCTCTACGGCTGACAAAACATTTACAAAAAAAAAAAAAAAATAGCGAGCCATATTGTGTTTTTAAATTAAACGAAAACTTAACTTATATTAAAAGTTTTTCTTATACAGGGTTTTGGAATAGGGACTTCACAACTTAGAATTAAATTTCTGAACGCACCCTTTCACTAATCATCAAACTGTGACTGTGAATTTATTCAGCAAACTCAACATTTTCATCATGGTAAAGTACACGAACGAACAACTTCTGCAAATTATAAAAATTTACTACCGAAATTCGAAGTCGGTAAATCATCTTCAGTGACGAAGCTCATTTTTGGCTCAATGGGTTCGTCAAAAAGCAAAATATGCGTTATTGGTCGGGTGAAAATCCATATGCGCTTCATGAATCACCACTTCATCCACAAAAAATAACTGTTTGGTGCGGTTTGCAGGCCGGCGGCGTCATTGGACCATAGTTTTTCGTCGACGAAAACGATCGTAACGTTAATGTGAATGGCCATCGTTATCACGCCATGATTACCGATTATTTTTGGCCCGAATTGGCAGATATGGACTTGGACGACATGTGGTTCCAACAGGACGGTGCCGCAAGCCACATAGCACACGTTACAATCGATTTATTGAAGAGTTACTTTGATGAGCGTGTTATCTCAATAAATGGGCCAGTCGATGGGCCGCCTCGTTCGTGCGATTTAACGCCTCTAGACTATTTTCTTTGGGGCTACGTCAAGTCATTGGCCTATGCCAACAAGCTCAGAGCCAACATTGAACGCGAAATAAGTGGCCGTTTCGGCAGAAATGTGTGGCCGAGTCATCGAAAATTGTTTTGAACGAATCGACCTCTGCATACGTGCCTGCAGTGGCCAAATGAACGAAGTCGAGTTCCATTCATAAATGTTTTGATTGTACTTCAAGCCGATAATAAAGGTCTTGGAATATCTCAAATACTTTGCGTTTTATTTAAAAAACAGTAGACAAGTCCTTATTGGAAAAATCTATATTTTGTGATAAATAAATAAATTATTTAGTTGTGGTTAATTAATTGTGATTAGATAATGCATAATATATCGTCAGATGAGAAGAGTGAGAGTGATTTTTTGAGTGAAAAGGTTGAAAGATTTGAGAATGAAAGTAAAGTTCTACATGCTTGAACCAAGCCATAATTAATTTTTAATTTTATCTTAAGTAAAGCAAAATAATTGGTCAATTCAAGAATATTTATAATACATATCCAACTTTGCGTTTCCTTAAATTAAGAAAATAAGTTCTTCAGTCAAGTCTTGATCCAGTTTTTAGGATCAAGCATATTACTCTTGTTTCGTAGTCTCGACCTACGTAACTGATGTAGTCATAGGCTCGACGCACAGTGTAACGAGTGCGGACAAAAATAGCTAACGAAAAAAAGTCATAAATTTATAAATCTAAATATGCAGAATTTTAGTTTAGAGTATTAATATTCTTAATGTAAGAGGACTTTGCGATATCTTTTCAATTACGGATATGCCACTCTTTAAAAGTTGACTTGAAAATATGATAAAAATTTTCTTTTTACATATACAAAGCAAAAAGCGTTTTAGCAAAAATTTTTTAATTAAAAGCAGACGTAAAAAAAAATTTGTATAACTGAGGACAGGTTCCAGAAATCTAAAAAAAACAAAACTTTGAGAACCAATAACAAAAAGCTTTAGTATGTCCAATATCAACACTTTCTCAATACGTTCCTAAAATTTGGGTTGCCGAAATTCAATAATAACGACTTTACGCCTACTTTTCTGGAGCATGTTTTGGCGAAAATGAGCAATTTTATAAGAAAAAATAACAAATTTTTCACAATGTTCAAAACGCAATAAAATAAAAAAACCATGTTTGTTTTTTTTTAAGCTTTAATATGGGTAATATCAACACTTCTTCAATATGTTACCAAAACTTGGTTTGCCGAAACTCAATAATAAAGACTTTACGCCCACTTTTCTGAAGCATGTTTTGTCGAAAATACGCAATTTTATATGAAAAAATAAAAAAAAAATTTTCTCAAACTTAAAAAAAAAAATGAATTTGTTTAATAAAACTTTCAAATTTATTAACAAAGTCCTAAATTTTGTTCGACGAAAGCGAAAAAGAAGGAGTAATGGCGAATTATCTGAATCTTGTTTTCGCTAATATTGCCCTTCACGTTCATAGTGGAAAATAAGTTATATGGGAGGTGGGCGTGCTAGTAGGCCGATTTAGTTAATTTTCGCACCAGCTATTTACAGCTACAAAAGAACTATGTGTGGTAAATTAAAATGATCTCGGGTAATTTTTTGTGTAAATATACCTGATTACCGATTTCAGTTATAAGGGCGGTGGTCCTATTAGTCGATTTAGTTCATTTTTACACCAGCTATTTAAAGCTCCAAACGAACTATGTGTACCAAATTTTGTTGATCTAGAATAATAGTTTGGGGATCTATTTCATATTACCGATTTCGGTTATATGGTAGGTAGGCATGCCATTCATTCAATTTGAACGAAGTTTTGTGAAAATAATTCTTTGATCGTAAAACTCATTTTCACAAAATTTTATGATTCTAGGATAACTCCTTCTATTTTTGTCCACTTGCTATATGGGCTCGTCACACTGTGCGACGCACAGTGCGTTTTTTTCGATTTTAGGATGACATTTCTTCTTTTTTCCAAAACTATAAAAGCTAGAGGAATGAAATTTTGCACAAATGTTTATTGTGTTAACTTCTTGACAAAAAGTAAGAAATTTAGGCCAACCTCTCATAGGAAGTGACTTTTTCAACAGCAAAAATCCCACTAATTTTGCTCATATGTGAACTTAAAAAATAAAATGAATTTTTTTAAAAACAAAATAAACACCATGCCAAAAATAATTAAGATCGGACAACTTTTAGATTTTCCTCCCACACAACAAGACAGCAAGGCACTATTTTGATGATATTTCACATGTTCGCTTATTTATTTGTGTACATGCATGATAAAAAAGTAGATTAAAAAAGGTTTTAATATTGTGTTATTTTCTGTTTTTTTCTGAATCAAAACTATCACTCAGACATGGGGATTTTAAAAGACCTAGAATATTTGGAGTTATATTTGATTTTTTATATTTAGGTGGTTGCCTTAAAGAATTTATAATTGGATCGGATGTAAAAAGCAACCTGTGAATAAGGTCAACATTTGTATTTGTTCTTGATGTCTTTCTTGTAAAAAATTTGTTTTTGCAATAAAGTTTGACAAGAAAACAATGTCTAACAATAGAATGCTTCTAAAGATGTGGTTCAAACATATTGCATGTTTTAAATAAATTGGGAAAAAATGAAATCCTGGTTGAGACTAAAACCACTATTCATGTGATTGAAAACAAAAATAGGAGCAATTGTGTTTTAAGCAAAAAAACATAAAAGAAATTATTTTAAAAATATGTTTGTGTGCCTGCAGCTGGATTCGAACCCAGGTCCGCAAAATTCCTCATTACAAAAAAAAAAAACAAAATTTGACACGGGTTAACACTCTCAGCCAAAGTCATCTATAATTTCGTTGTAGGAGAATTGCTCTCACTAGGTTAGTTTTCTTTTGAAAGAAGTTTTACCGTTCTATTTTTCAATTATTTTTTATTAAAGAAACCATTATTGCTTATTTGTGTTGTGTTACGTTTGCTTTGAGAAACTCTATTACTGGGAAAAAACTGGACTTCTATCGAAATAATCTAAATTTCAAAATTTAACACCTATTTAAGTCTTCAGTAGTCGCGCGCTGGCTTACAATTAATTTTTCTGTAACTTTTTCTATTGTTAACGTTAACTAACTGTAAACATCTAAAATAAAATCACACGATCAAAATTTCAAGTCAAAAAAACACTTTTTGTGCAATTTAATGCGGTTTTACCATTTTTATATGGTCACTTTGTATGGGAGGTAGGCGTTGTTTTCATCCGAAAAGGCTGACTTACGACCTCGACCTTTATTTTTTTGATAAAAGCTTATATTTCGAATTTCATTAAGATCGCTTCAATATAAGAGCTATAATGGCCTGAACAGATGGACAGACAGACAATCGGACAGACAGAAACATGACAATACGCGGGGGAAACAAAAATATATCTTACTTATTTTAAATACCTTTGTTAATTAACACAAACACGAAATCTTTCATAAATATCTTTTAGTTCAATAACAGAAGTTGTCTTGAAAATTAGTGCGTTTTGAGGAAATCTTGTATTTTAAGCGTTTTTTTAAATGAAGTGTTTTTTCTTATGCGCAACTTTGCGCAGCCAATTTTTTAAGAAACATAAGGCAGAAATACTATATTTTATGAAAGCATAATTACTCGATTGTAATTACGTTGAACTTTTTAGATTTATTCCACTAAATTTTAGTAAAATTAAAACTGCTTAATAAATTTAGAGACATAATTTCACGTTTTTTCTAAGTTTTGTTTTTTTTTTTTTGGTTTATTTGTTATAATTTCAATGGTAATTAAGTCAGTAAAAAATACAAAAAAAAAAATAAATTTAAATATATGCTTTTTCTTCTAAGTAATAAATGTTTCAAATTGCTTTACTGTTTTAGCATGCAATGTGCTACCTTTTGTTCGAAAAAAGTTTCAACTTTCAAAAATTCAGAAGAGAGAATCAATTTCATAATATCATTTCCATAATATTTCATCAATTATCTGTCGAAAACAAAATATATTTTTGTTAAATTTAAAAAAAAAAAAAACTTTTGTCATCCTAAAATCGAAAAAAGCGCACTGTGCAACGCACAGTGGGGTATTTTATACCAAAAGTGACGATTAATTGACAGGGGCCACTTATCGAGACAAAAATTGTACTTTGGGGGTTTTTGGGGTCGCTGATCACGAATCTGAAGTCAAAAATCTGAAATTAAAAATGGCGGCTTCGAAATGGCGGCCATGAACAAGCTAACTTCTACAAAAAACGTTTAATAGAAGTAAAATTTTGTTTACAGCAGTTTTTGGGGTCGCTGATTAAGAATATGAAGTCAAAAATTTGAAATTCAAAATGGCGGCTTCAAAATGTAATAATTAGCTATGTAACTTCTACCGAATTACATAGTATATAGAACATAATTTTCGTTATTACTACAAATTGCACAAAACAAGCTTTGAACGATATTTTATACAAAAACAAAGGATTGCAATAACAATAGTTAATAAACATAAACAATGATGTTGATTTCACATGTACCCTGCAAATTGCAGGGCAAACAATTTATGTCTTACTAATATCAAAATCAGAAAATAAGTGTGAAAATCGAACAAATATAATTTAATTTAATAGCTTAACACATTCATCTGCTTCTTTTAATATATAAAAGCCGGTGTTTGAAAGAAACATCAACTATCTATCTTAATTGTGGAAAGGTGCACTGCATATGCCGCTTTCCATAATGTAGGGTAAAAAATAGCGTACAACAAAAAACAAAGTGAAGAAGAGTAGTGGTAAACAACAAAAAAAACAAAAAACAGCAAAACCTGTTTAGTATTTACATTTATTTTGTACTTTATTTCGTTTGTTTTAATTTTTCGAAATAAAATCGTAAATTCGTGACATGTAAGTTAAAGTAAAAAAATCGAAATACCGCGAAAGTGCGCAACATTGACGCAACTTTTTTTTTATAGAATATAGCTAGAATGTTCATAGCTTACGATAATCAAAACAGTTTTCCTTAATTCCACTCAACACACAACTATATCTCTATTAACATATTGAAAAATCCAACTTTTTAAGGTTAAATTAAAATAAATAAATTAATATATATATAAACACTACTTACTTACTTACTTAGGTGGCCATTGCAACCCGTCGTCGGGTTTCGGCCGACCTCATCAGCTCTCGCCAGGCGCCTCTGCTTCGCGCGCGCCTTCTCCAATTGTTTTCACCAAGCGCGGTTAGGGCTTCCTCGACCTGGTCAATCCATCGGAGGCATGGTCTTCCTCGTCGTCGTCGTCCTTCGGCTTTCGATTCGAACACCTTTTTCGCTGGAGCATCGTCATCCATACGATGGACATGACCCAGCCAGCGTAGTCGCTGGATTGCTATACGCTGAACTATATCAATGTCGTCGTAGAGCTCATACAGTTCGTGGTTCATTCGAATGCGATAGTCGTCGCCAACTCGAATCGGACCGAAGATTTTGCGAAGAACTTTTCTCTCGAACACCCCAAGAGCGGCTGCGTCTGCTTGCGAGACAACCCATGCCTCAGCGCCATAGAGAAGCACAGGTATGACGAGCGTCTTGTAGAGTGTTAGTTTCGTCGATCGAGAGAGGGCTCTACATCGTAATTGCTTACCAAGCCCATAGTAGCACCTATTAGCAATCATTATTCTTCGCTTTATCTCCAGGCTGACATCGTTGTTGCTGTTAACGGCGGTGCCAAGGTAGGTGAATTCCTTGACCACTTCAAAATTATATTTGCCTGTTGAAACGTGAGAGCCTAGACGCCGCGCTCCCCTGCCTGCAGGCAACATATACTTCGTCTTGCCCTCGTTTACCGCCAAACCCACTTTGGCTGATTCCTTTTCGATAGCGGTGAAAGCAGCGGTGACATCTCTCTTGGTTCTGCCGATTATATCAATATCATCAGCATACGCAAGGAGCTGAACACCTTTGTAGAAAATGGTGCCATTGCGATGCACACCGGCCTTTCGTAGGATCCCTTCCATGATGATATTGAAGAGATCACAGGATAACGGGTCGCCTTGTCTGAAACCTCGTTCGGTATTAAAGGTTTCGGAGAGGTCATTTCCTACCTTAACGGAGCTGCATGTGTTGCTCAACGTCATCCTGCAGAGTCTTATCAACTTTGCAGGTATACCAAACTCAGACATTGTTGCGTATAGGCAATCCCGCCTCGGGCTATCAAACGCAGCTTTGTAATCGACAAAGAGATGATGCGTGTCGATTTGGTTTTCGTGGGTTTTTTCCAGGATTTGGCGCAATGTAAAAATCTGGTCTATGGTGGACTTACCAGGTCGAAAGCCACACTGATAAGGTCCAATCAGTGTTTTCATTTGCGGCTTAAGTCTTTCACACAGTACGCTCGAGAGGACCTTATATGCGATGGAAATAAGACTGATACCTCGGTAGTTGGCGCATATTGTTGGGTCTCCTTTCTTAAGTATGGGGCAAAGCACGCTGAGATTCCAATCGTCGGGCATGCTTTCCGCTAGCCATATTTTGCTGATGAGTTGATGCATGCACCTTGTCAATTCATCGCCGCCGGCTTTAAACAATTCAGCTGGCAGGCCGTCAGCACCCGCTGCTTTGTTGTTTTTGAGCCGCTGAATAGCAGCTCGAACCTCGTCATGGCTAGGTGTCGGGACTTCTATTCCATCATCGTCAATTGGTTGTATTGAACTGCATTCTCCTTGGGCGGAATTGGTGGGATCGTCGCCCGTAAGTAGACTGGAAAAATGCTGTCTCCACAATCTCAGTGCGCACTGCGTATCTGTAACCAGATCTCCATTCTCATCTCTGCAAGTGGATGCTCCGGGCTTGAAACCTTGGGTTAGACGCTTAACCTGTTGATAAAATTTTCGTGCATCCTTCCTGCCCTGGTACACTTCAATTTCCTCACGCTCGCGCTTTTCTTGCTCTCTTTTCTTGCGTCTGAAAAGGCGTCTCTCTTCCTTCCTCTTTTCGCGGTATTTTTCTCGCACGGCTCGCGTTGCAGCTGACTGCAGCGTCTTTTTATATGCGGCGTTCTTAGCTGCTGTCGCTTCGCGACACTCCTGGTCGTACCATTGGTTCCGAGGTTGTGGGCGCCGGAAACCAAGCACTTCTTCAGCGGCAGTGCGCATGGAGTGGGAGATGTGCGCCCAAAGTCCACCGGCGTCATCGGGTCGAGAGGTTGGTTGGTTGAGCTTAACCGAGAGTTGAGCGGAGTAGGCCTCAGCTGTCCGTTGTGATTGCAGCTTAGCGACGTCTAGCTTTCGTTGTATTCCTGTGCGTATGTTCTTGGCATTGCATAGTCGCATGCGGATCTTGGCTGCAACAAGAAAGTGGTCCGAGTCAATGTTGACTCCTCGAAATGTACGCACGTCCAGAACACTAGAAGCGTGCCTTCCGTCGATCACAACATGATCAATTTGGTTTCGTGTTTTTTGATCCGGGGACAGCCAGGTAGCCTTGTGGATGTCGAGGTGTTGGAATCTGGTGCTACTAACTACCATGTTTCGGGCCGCGGCGAAGTCGATCAGCCTTAGACCGTTGTTCGTAGTGGTCTCGTGAAGACTGAACTGACCGACAGTGGAGCCAAAAATGCCTTCTTTTCCGACCTTCGCGTTAAAATCACCGAGAACTATTTTTACGTCGTGGGCCGGACAGCGGTCGTACACGTTCTCAAGGCTCGCGTAGAAAGCATCCTTGGCGGCATCGTCCTTTTCCTCCGTCGGGGCGTGCGCGCAAATTAAGGTTACGTAGAAAAATTTCGCCTTGATGCGTATCGTCGCCAACCTCTCGTTCACGGGTGTGAAACGGGAAACAAGGTGGCGTAGTTTTCGTCTCACGACGAAACCGCATCCGAATTCGCGCTTCTCCGCATGGCAGCTGTAGTAGATATCGCAGTCTGCTCGTTTAGAGCAGCCTTGCCCTTTCCATCGCATCTCCTGGATGGCGGTGATGTCAGCCTTTATTTTTTCGAGGGCTTCCGCCAGTTGGATAGATGCACCTTCTCTATATAGAGTTCGGACATTCCAGGTGCATATCCGTAAATCATTGTCCGTTTTTCGTTTGCGGTGGTCGTCAACGTGTTTGGGGTTATCATCCGAGGCTGTTTTAGTTTTCATTGGGCGGTGTTAATGTAGCGGGACCCAAACCCTGCGCACATTCCAAGTTTAAGGTCTAGGAGAGACCTCTCAAGTTTAATGTCTAGAGAGAGACAAAGGGGCTTTTGGGCAAGATGCTTTTAAGGCGGCACCGACTCGCCTTGTCAGTGCCAGTTGCGGGCTTTGTGGGTTTTTTGTTCAAGACGCAGCGCTGCCCAGCACTACGTCCTTCCACACCCTAGCTGGTCACCCGCTGCATTGTCCAGGACCGCTCATTAGTTAGAAACCTATTCGCGGCTAACCTCCATATCTAGAGGCCGTCCACTATCCGCAACCTGTGACCTGTCCGGCGGCGTGCAGCTGGGCCTCCGCTGAATACCCTTATATTCACGGAACCGGAGTATAAGGAACCGGATATATAAACACTATTTCATAAAAAAAATTTAATTTTGTATTGCTTAAATACCTGAACAAGAAGGTTCCATCGTAATTTTTTGTAATTTTTAAAAAATAATACACAAAAAAAACTTGAAAAATTTCGAATAAACACGTTTGTCACTGTGCACATTCAAAGAGAAAAAAAAAATGATGACTTTCAAACTGCGTTGCGGGTAAACGGTAGAATATTTTCAACTATTCTTTCACCTAGTGATGCAGAATTTTATTTAATTTCATCGGGTACCTAACATCACTATGTACCTTGAACTTTTTTTTTTTCAATTAATCGTCACTTTTGGCATAAAATACCCCATTGTGCGACGTAGTCGTCATCATCGTGAATTTATTCTATAAAAAATATGATCTTGTTTTTTTTCTAACTTAAAGTAGGGTGTTTGTTTTGTTCTATTGTTAATTTTGTTTTTTTTTTTTTGAACTATTCAACATGAAACAGTAAAAAAATTCATTAATTGTAGTACTTAGCTCGGTTATTACGCTTCTTTATATTTTGGACAAAACTCATTGCTTTGACCTTTGTAAGCAAGGTTCTTTGAATATATTTTAAACTTTCGGGTCTAGTTTTAACGTGTTCATGCTAAAATTATTCATCTTTTTCTGTCATCTTATTTTATATTATTCTTTGTTAAGTTAAGTTACAATCAAGACTCTTTTCAACTATTTTTTTTTGCGGAAATGTTTCATAACTTAATGATTTAAGCTATATGCTAGTGGAAGCTTGTTAAAGTGTTATATCAAATCCATTACGAGTCAATACAGAAGTGAATTATAATAAATACACATTATTTAAAGCACTTATCTCAGCAATGTGATATTTCTCAAATAAATGCTCAAATTATTTTAACTAAAAAAAAAACTCTAATATGCTGAAAACTATGTTAGTAGCAGTGGCATTATTGAAAATATTTACATTAACTTAAATTGATTGCTTACATAGCCATAAGTCTTGCAGAGCAGCGAGATAGGTAATTAATTAGTTTCATGTGGCGTGCATAGGAAGTAGAGGAAGCGTTATTTGTTTACAACATCAGTAATAAATACGAGTGTACCATGATTTATAGCACGTATTACTTCGTTTCTTATTTGCTATTGCTTAAGCAGAGCTATTGAAATTTGTTGACTTTATTTCAAGACATATAATGCTGCTCATAATTGTATAATTTCACAATTAAAGAGTTTAATTAATAATTTAGACGAATTCCCACACAGTCAATGGATATATTTTTATCAAACAACAACAATCAGAGGCAATCTTGCGATGCCTGCGATGCTTGCTCAAAAACAAACAAAAGACTTAAGCAACAAACTCGTCTTAATAGTTTTCGCCATCGTTCGTGCTGATCATCTTTCTGCCTGTCGATTGAGTCTGCGTGCGTGAGTCTGTGGAGTGTTGAGCTCATTATTTAGCTTAATTTTAGAAAATTGCCAAAATTATATTAATTTAAAAAAGCTGCTTTCGAAGATTGACAAATCGTTGCTGTGTTGGTTTCAAACCTTGAATTTTATCAGTTATAAAATCAGTCATCAAATGATTTTTTTTTTATTTTCTTTCAGATAAAAATGCAAAAAGAAAAAATTGTTTGTTGCACTTTCAAGTTCATTGCCACAGACAAGCGACAAATGGTTGCAACTGTTTTAGTGGTTTAAAATGACAGCACAAAAACAGCAAAAATAAAAGGAAAAATAATGTTCATAAATATGAGGAAAACCCAAACGCAAGTTTAAGACATGAGATGGAAGCAGACAAACCGGATTGAAAGTCTACTTTATTGGCTGTTGTTGGTTTTAAGTTTTGGTTATGCTTTGGTTGTTTTTTGTGGTTGTTGTTATTGTTGTTGTTGCTGCAATTCGGAAGCAATTATTGCGTTACATGTTATTTTTTGCTACTATATTTTGCTTGTGGAGTTAAAAATTTCAATAAAATTTTCTTTGTCGCTTTGCAGCGAGGGCAATAAGCTTCCTAACTAAAGAAAAAAAATATTATGAGTAACTTAATACTTTTCGCTTTAAAGAGGGCTTGGAAAATATATAAAAATTTAACATAATTTAATGTAATAAATTGAATGTATGCAGTTGGAGTAACACTTTGAACATATTTCACTCTTGACGTTTTTAAGATTTTAAATTTTTTATTTTTAAACGTTTTTATTAGCTTCACTTCATTTGACTGGCCCGTACAAGTTTTGGAATCCATTTGTAACCAACTTCTCGATGAGCTAGTGTTTTGAAACTTAAAATGTAGTTCAAAACTGGATGAAAACACAATATTGACTTATTTTCTTATATGTACGTTTATTTGTTTGGCTTAAATGCGAAGTTATGATACATACATACATACATATTAAAAATAATAAAAAAAAAATAAAGAACTCATTGACATTTTTAAATTCCAAAAATTCACAACTGAAGTGAATTTATTACCTCATTTAGAAAATATATTTTCGTATGAGGTTTGTAGCTCAGAGCGCACGGCGACTGCTTTATAATCGTGTGGTTGTGTCAATGAATTTCTTGTTTGTTTTTTTTGTTTAATATTTATGGAACCATTTTGGTTTTTAAAACTAATTATGTACTGATAAAAACATAAAACCTTCAAAATCTATTTTAAAATTTTACACAAGACTAAAAACCAGAAAATAACACTTTTCTTTAAAATAAAAATGTAATATACCACGTTCTTAAAATGAATTAAAAAGTATAAAATAATTAGAGTGGGGCTTTTAGTTCTCATAAAAACGTGGGGCGCATGCTATAGAGAATAGTAAGGACTGTTATTAACAATTCTAGTACGTTAGATAGACTCCCCATAGGTCTTCTGAACATATTAAATGCATCCGGACAAGAAGTTCCGTTGGTAAAACACAATTTCAAACACACTCTTTATTCAAATTTTTTTTCGATTATGAAATTCACAGGTCAGACTCGAGGTGAACTTGCTTACAAAGCAATAAGAAAGAAACGTCCAAGCATATAAAAGCGTTACCAGCCCTCAAAAAAAAAAACAAAAAAAAAACAAATCATTAGCTTTATGACAACTGTTGTTATTTCATTCGACACAGTTCGGTTCAATTTTGAACAGAAGCTATGTACACCTGAAATAGTACAATAAGCAAAACAATGGGTTGGGCAACGTGGAAGTGCTCCGAAGCTGCCAAAGACACAAAATCGACTAGAAAGTTTTTGGATAATGTTTTTGGGACTCTTATGGCTTGTCATTGACTTTTCACTACCTTAAAGAAAAAATAAGAACGGGCTAATATTATGCAGCATTTGGACCTTTTAAGCCAGTGGTTTTTAACCTTTTATCGATGGCGGACCACTAAACTCATCAGTAATAAAGAAAAAATAAGCAAAATATGGGTTTCAAAAACAATTTATTATAAATAAGAATGGAAAAATTTATATATATTCGGAATTGTTTTACACATTATTAACCCTAGAAAGGTAACCTACCTCAATTCGACGTACATTATATACATATTTTCAATATGTACTGCAAATATGATTATCTTTCTAGGGTTAATGAGATTTTTGAGCTTGTATTTGTCTAATTAAATGCTGAATCCTTGGTTCGATATTGCTCAATGCTACCCACATATCATTCCTAGCATCCAAATGATCTGTGTCTGTGTTTGTTTTTTATTAGTAATAGCGTCAAGAATCCCTGCTCGCATAGGTATGTTGTTGAAAACAAAGTGATATCTTGAATTTTATTAAATAACCTGCTTTTTGACTCGAGAAATCTTTCAAGACTTATACCTGACTGATATGTATTTCTGCAGTCACTGTTGTTTTGCAATTCAATAAAATCTTCTTACAAATCATCAGGAGTTTCTTTAATACTTACTATGAAAGGATTGCGCACCATTTGAAGAGATCTAATTCATGTCCGTTGAATTCTAGAAAGTAACGGTTGAATTCATTTTGCAACTGCAAGTGTACAAAAAAAAAAAAAAAACAACCACACGATAAGAATGTTGACAGGAATTAATGTTGAGGGAATTGATCTTCATTTGCTCGTCAAAAAATTACGTTCACGCCCCTTGTGTGTCAATTTCGACACATTGATATTTCAATAAATTTCTGTATTTCTATACATCAGTTTGTTCACGTAGTACCACGCCTGGTGAGACTCGAAAGCTTTATTCGAGAATCGAAACACATACCCGATCGCATGCACGAAGTTCTCCCAATCAGTTGGCGCCAGAGATAACAAGATGAGAAACTTCGATGTGAAAGGGATAGCACTATGCATGGTTTATGGCAAATTGAAGTCAATACAAACACAATATCATAGTTGTGTTCGTACGTTTTGTTGACAAACTCACCCAGTTTGGGTGCTAGTTTGAGTTATTCAGCTGGTTTGGGTTCTCCCCACTGTGTAAAATTTCACTGAGTTTAGACAAACTGACCACGGTATAAACATAAACAAATTAAGGGGTAATTCGCACTTGTAACTCTGAACTTCATCGTTTTTTTTTTGTTATTGCTTATTTTTGAAGTATAACTATCTACGAAGTAATACGTCTCCAAAAAGGGTCGTATACCTCGTATTTCTGGCATTCATATAATGTTTGGATCTTTCAGAAATTAATTTTCGATGCCTCTTATTGTTTAAATTTGTCAGTTTAGCTCGAAGGTTCGACAACTCGATTGCAGTAACAGAGAGGTGCGCGATGAGAGAAAAATGAAAAGCAACAGGAAATTTATAAATAGGTCGGTTACAGGAGGTCGGTATAAACAGGTCGGTATAAACAGGAAATTTATAAGAATCATCGTCGGTGGAAGAGCTACCATATGAGTCCTGAATTGAAAAATTGTTTCCTTCGTGTAAACTGAAGTTGAAACTTAAATCGTAATTTCTCGAAATGCCATTTATTAATCGGTGACAAAAATTACTCGAAAATTCTGAACCTATCTTTTTAAAAGTTTGTAGACTGCAAAAAACAACAGTATTTTTAGTGAAAATCGAACCATTAATTATACTTTGCATACTTTTTAAATGAATCGATCAGACTCTAGTTTATTATGTCATTTAACTAAATCTATTCGCCTATTTCTCTTTCAGGTGATCCAGTTCATCACAATGTTCTTCACCACAATGTTGGTCACCGCAAAACGCAAAATTAAAAACACCATTTTTTAAAGTCATTTGTTACAAGACCATACAATATTTTTCAATAAAAAATATAACTGAAAGTGTTCAATGTATGTATTTTAAGATGATATAATGATCGTTTAAAAAATTTTAGTAGTTTTCGCATTCATGAAAAAACCCTATTTTTTGTACTGCAAGTTTGGGTAGCGCCTTAAGTAAATAAAGTCAGCTGCTGGTTCAAATTTACGCAAATTTGGTTGTTGTATAATCTGTGAAGAAACTCAACATGCATTGAAGGTTCGTGTACGGTATAAGGATCAGAGTTGCTATTTTAATTTTCAAGGCATTTTCATTGGCAATATTAAGTTAATATGTTATCAGTTGAGAGATTTTGCATGCATAAATTAAGTTTCAGCCTCTTTTATATTCCTTTTATGTCCATATTCAATGCCTATTTTTTGAAGCTTCAAAAATAAAACAATTTTGTTGCTAACTTAAAGCAGCTGTTAGTCGATACAACAACAGTTGACAATCTTGAGGTGAACTCATATACACAATATGTGAGTGCATAAAAAATGAGAAGAACAAAATCATGTTGGCGCAAAATCAACAAAAATGACAGCCGAATTGAAGTTTCCCATCTCGTTATCTCTAATTGGCGCTGAAACTTCAAGCAGGAAAGTTCACGTCGCTTTGTCGTGTGGTTTGAACTGTAAAAAAAGTTTGAGGCCTATGAAAATTAGTTCTTCTGCAGTTATGAGTGCAGAATAATATTAATAATAATAATATTAATGATATTGATAACGATAGTTATAATAATAATGATAATGATACCGATGATGATTATGAGCGGGTATGGGCCGACTACATTTAAAGCTTCTCTGTTGTTTCTGTGTTTACCTTTTGTGTTTGATTTGTTGTTGCGGTATGTGTTGCTACATAAGCCTTTGCGCTCAATTCTTGCTCTCAGATCTCCCAGTGAGCTCTCTGCCCATACCCGATTATGATAATTATAACACAATTCTTGCTTAATACCTGCACAAGAGCGCTAATAAAACAAGTACAAAAGTTGAAAATTGTGGTAGTATGCGTGTGAACACCACTGCTATACAAGCACACTTTCAGCCCTATTCTGTCAGCTTAACTAAGCTCACCACATTAACAAAATAGTTAATATCAACAAATTGTTAAGGTTTCGTATTCTGGTAATAATTTGAAAGCTCCTTTCTTTACGATTTTGTTAATGACAGAAAACAACTTAACAACGAAAGATAGTTCAGTATTAAGCCAAACAAATGCTGTGTAAATAAAATAAAATAAAAAAAAATGGATGAATTCTTACTTTTTACTTCTTTTTAGCATTGATACTGAAGAAGATCAAAGAAAAAATAAATTTTAAAGACTGCAAAACACTCGAAAATTGCTTGGCTATTAAAAAAATTCATTTTGAAACTTAAAACAATTGAAAGCAATAAGTAAATTGTTTATTTCTTAACATTTTATTTCTTACTTGTAGAAAAACAAACATAAGCAATCAAAATAAGCAAGAAAAGAGCAATATGAAAACAGCTGAAGGCCTGACTATAATAGCCACATGCTGGCAGACGGATCTTTCAAAATGAAAGCGACCCCATGTAAATATATGAGCATACCCATAATTGGAATTGCTACAATTTCGTTAAGTTTCGTTGACTTTCAGTGGCTTTTTGTAGAGCGACTCAAATCGCTCACAGCATAGGCAAATGTCAAATAATTGTAGATTCTAATTTATTGAAGTAATAATTGAAGCTAAACAGCAAAGGCTTCATATGATAAAATTTTTTTATATGATTTTGCACATTACTTTTGAAAAAAATCTCACAAACAAGCACAAATAAAAACAAACTATTTTGTGACACTTCTCAAAGTCAGTATATGGCAATTATAGACATTTTTGATTTTGACAACAGCCTGCTGGCTTTTCGTTTAAATTTTGGCATAAGCGTATGCCAGCATGTGGCTATTATAGTCAGGCCTTGACGCTTTATATCTAAGGCATTTATATTTTCACCATGCGTGGTGAACTTTAATAGCTTTTGAGAGCTTTCAAATTGTAAATGATTTGCCAGAATACGAACATTTACATTACATAACAACAACATTAACAAGAGCTCGTTAACAGTTCCTTGTTAAGTTAACAAGCAGAATAGGGCTGTTTGTTTATGTATAAAAGCTCACTGAAAGCTTTGCACTGAAAAAAAAATTACTACTTGAGTCTCAGTTCAACTTTGAGCATTTGCTCAGAAGCCAGTTTGCTATTTTTTTTTTTTTCACTAAACGCTTTTTTTAAGCGAATTGCTAATTCTCTACTCTCAATTTCACTCAAATTTTTGTATATTAAACTATTACAAACGTTATAATGCCGTTCAATATTATATTTTTTACGAGCAGAAGCACACCATACATTACGGTTTAGAAAAAATATTTTCTGCAAAAATTAATTGCAACTTCCATTGAAGAAGAGACATTGTGCATAGAAATAACAACAAATTATATTTTTATGAGTGTAGCAAGAGTGTAGCGTATGCGCAGCAACATCAACAATCTGACTAGCATGCACGTGCCGCAGCTTCGTTCTGCATGACATTTCAATAGACACTGACGCAGTTCATTGCTCGTCCGTGAGTTAATATCTAGACAGAAAGCTTTTAAGCACAAAAACTCAAATGCCCGCGTGCATTTGCTATGGAAATCACTGATTTAAAGTAAGGTTTTTCAAATATAAATATATATGCAAAAACAAAAAAAAAAGAAATAAAAAATACAAATTACTGAAACATTGTATTCCCATCAGCTTTTTTTCAACACACTTTACACAAAAATTACGCGAATGGGAGCAAACTCATCTGACGACCGTTACTGTCTTCTATCAATGGAATCGTCAAATCGAATATGTAAAAGTTTTTTGACATATTTGCTCTGAATACTGAACGACCATATTCACCATCGAATAAATCACTTATGGTTTCATTTTTTGATTTTAAATACAAAAAAAAAAAAAGTTTATTTGAAACAAATAGCCTGCCTGTAAGCACCAGCCAGCTTAGCTCCAACTGGTTCAGATAGAGTGGAAATATTTAGCCCCTGGTATCACAACGGGCCAAACTGGCCTAAGTGTGTCTCATAGGAGACAGCCACGTCAACCTAACCTAACCTAAACACCAGCCAATATCAAAACACCAACATATGCATGCAAAAGATTTGAATCGATGTTTATATAGTCCTCACCATACCTAGTAAGAGCAAAGGCATTTGAATGATTCAGAATTAAATTTTCGATATGTTTGAGAAAAAAAAACAATAATATCTTTGGATATTATCAACACGAACTTTTGTATATCTTGTAGTACCGGAAGGAAGTAGTTCCACTTTCATGTTGAATTGGTTCTGGTTGCAACACCATGCCTTCTTTTGAAACAAACAAGGGATCCATATTTTCCTTGGCACATTCGTTATCGTTTATTTACCTGAATGTATTATTTTCTCCAAACAGGAGAATCAGGAAGAGACTATCAGGAGAAAACAAGTCATTGTCAATATTAGGAAACTTTTTAATCTGGTTCATACGCCACCAGAACTACATTCTGCACAACTATCGCTTATTTTCAGCAATTAGTCAATTTCTTCCATCGAAATATATCTTGGCTAGAAAATTTTTATTGTTTTATTCATTTTTTAACTGAAATTAAACACTTTTCACCAACAAGTTTTTCACTTTTTTGTTTCTATTGCACTAAGACGTGATGTAAATATAAGTTTACCACCAAAAAACAAAAGAAGTTGCCATATGTGTCAAAGACGACACACGACCCAACATAACTTTTTGAATGAAATCCCTAAAAATAAATTTTTTTTCAACGTGAAACCGTTTTTATGTTTAAAATAACAAAAGAAATATTTATTGATGGTTTTTTAAAGGAAAATTTTAAAAAAGTTCTTGTGTCGTTTTTGACACAAGAAGCAGATGAAGGTTAAGAAAATATTAAAAGATGTTTGGTGAAAAATCTTGTACTATCTGTATTAAGCACTGCGTACTTAAACAATGAAATGTCAAACAAAATGGCCCAGTCAACAAACTTTTAACGATAGCCTAGTTAACACTTTCATTTTATTTCACCAGTAAACATTTTAATAAAAAAAATTACCTTTTTTAGTTACGCCTACAATAAACAGCTAAAAAAGCAAAAAAAATTAGAAACTTTTTAATTGCGACTTCGCAGACCACCTGTTAAGAACCACTGACAGACTCTTTCGTTGAAAGCAATGGCAAAATTCAACGGATTACACTTTGAATTGCTTCCTCATCCATCGTATTTTCAAGACATGGTCCTCAGTGACTATTATCTTTTTTCCAATCTCAAAGAGGGAAAAGATTTACATTGAAACAAATTTGAGTATGTTGACAACAACATACTCAAAGTAGCCAAGTATGTTGACAACAACAACGGCACTGCATAGAGCAAATCATACAGCAGACTAGACAAACTGTTTGTTGGCCGCTACACCAACTCATCAGTAGTCTTGCATAACTTTTTACTGTGATCCACTCAAGCTACTTAGGTCCTACTTATGCTACCAATTATGCCGAGAAAGTTACCCGAAAGTTTATTTGGCAGAGAGAACGCTTTTACATTAGTAACTGAGTTCTTATCAACTTTTGATGCACCCTGTGTCAAGGTTAACCTTGATCGTGTCATACTTATAGGCATAGCCTTAACTCATGTATATCTTCGAAAATTCGACTAATAAAATAAATAATATAAATAACGTTCGTTCTCTGACAAATAAACTTCCGGAAATAAATAATTTTCTGTCCAAAAGTCCATTTAAAGCAAATTTTTCTCTTCTCTTCCTTAGCTTTCTTAACTAAAGCTCAAGAAAATATGGGACAAGAGATATCGCAGCAAAATACATGCAACATTGGAAGACGACAGCATCAAAAACCAACCAACCAACAACCAAAGCATCACACGCAACTGAAGCAACAACAAAGCTTAACTAATAGCAACGAAAAATATTCAAAACGCCAGGACAATTTTGCTTCACTCGCCCCACCAACTATTCCAAATAAGTGCAACAGAGACGAACTGCATAGAAAGCAACAACATCTTGCGACACCACATTCCTATGTCAAGCCCAAAGTAACGAAAAAATTGAGTCTTGTTAGCAACGCATCCACCACATCGGACTATCACAGCCCCTCGGTAACAAGCAGCAATACCCCTAAAACCGAATCGCTTTACTACGAAAAGCTACCTAAACCGAGTCTTATCAACTATAGCGGACTCACTCAACATCAACGCAAGCATTCGCAAAGTAACGATAGCGGTATCTACTACTCATCATCCAACTCTTCGTGCCGTCGTTCTTCCTCATCGGCTGCTTCGATCTGTGGCTCAATTACTGGTTCTGCTTCGACCACAACATCGTCTAAGTCTGTGGACAAACAGAAAAACTATCTTAATCATCATTTGTACATCAAATCCTATTTGGACATCTTGGAAGAGGACGAAAAAGCGCGTGCACACTTTCAACCAGCACGGCCTGGCATACGTAACTATACGCCAAAAATACTCTCGTCTGAAACTTCTGCAGCGACAACGCTGTCGACAAGCGCACCAGCGGCGACAAAGCAACGCTCAAAGATCAAAGACGATCCGTGGATTTGACAATTAATGAAAAATGGCGTTTGGCACAATCACATCTTTGCTTGGAGTGATACCGCTGCTAGCGATCGGCATGAATTTCTATCGCTATCAGAGTCACGATCCAGAGACAAGGGTGCAGGAGACACAGCTGGTAAGTTGAACATGCTTAAATATTAGGAACTAAAAGAAAAAACAAAGTTCACAAAATTTGATCCTTATTCCCTTGTCCTTACAGGTTCGTCGTCAGTACGATTTCGTCGTAATTGGTGGCGGGTCAGCCGGTGCCGTTGTCGCAAATCGCCTATCGGAAGTCAGAAACTGGACAGTGCTACTACTTGAGGCTGGTGGCGATGAGACTGAAATTTCGGATGTGCCCGCGTTGGCGGGCTATTTGCAGCTCACCGATCTCGATTGGAAATACCAGACCGCTCCGTCGGCAACGCGTCAATACTGTCAGGCCATGAAGGGTGATCGTTGTTTTTGGCCGCGTGGCAAGGTGCTTGGCGGATCCAGTGTGCTCAATGCCATGGTTTATGTGCGTGGCTCCAAGAATGACTACAACCACTGGGAGTCACTCGGCAACACTGGCTGGGGTTATGAAGATGTGCTCAAGTATTTTCTCAAATCGGAAGATGTGCGCAATCCGTACTTGGCCAAGACGCCCTATCATGAAACGGGCGGTTATTTGACCGTCCAGGAGTCACCTTGGCGTACCCCGCTATCTATTGCCTTTCTGCAGGCTGGACTTGAGATGGGCTACGAAAACCGCGACATCAACGGAGAGCAACAGACGGGCTTCATGATAACGCAAAGCACCATACGCCGTGGTTCACGCTGTAGCACTGGTAAAGCGTTTATTCGACCTGTGCGGCTGCGCAAGAATCTAGATGTTCTGTTACGTGCCCAAGCCACAAAAATACTTATCGACAAGGATAAGCGCGCCATTGGTGTGGAATTTATGAAGAATGGTCACAAGAATATAGTTTTCGTGAAGCGCGAGGTTATCTCATCGGCAGGCGCCTTGAATACCCCACAACTGCTAATGCTGTCGGGCATCGGCCCCTCAGAACATCTGCAGGAACATGGCATACCCGTCATAGCTGATTTGCCGGTGGGCAGCAATTTACAGGATCACGTGGGCCTCGGTGGTCTAACTTTTGTGGTTGATGCACCTCTCACAGTTACACGAAATCGTTTTCAAACAATTCCCGTTTCCATGGAATATATTTTGCGTGAACGCGGTCCGATGACGTTCTCCGGAGTTGAGGCTGTCGCCTTTCTCAACAGCAAGTATCAGGATCCTGCCATGGACTGGCCTGATATACAATTTCATTTCTGCCCAAGCTCCATTAACTCTGACAGCGGAGAGCAGATACGCAAAATTCTAAATTTGCGTGACGGCTTCTATAACACCGTCTACAAACCGTTAATAAACTCTGAGACTTGGTCTATCTTGCCGCTTCTGCTGCGTCCCAAGAGCACCGGCTGGATACGGCTAAACTCACGAAATCCAATGCAACAGCCGAAAATAATACCCAACTATTTTGCGCATCAAGAGGATATCGATGTGCTGGTGGAAGGCATCAAGATGGCAATTAATGTCTCCAATACACACGCCTTTCAACGCTTTGGTTCCAGGCCGCACAATATACCGCTGCCCGGCTGTCGTCACTTCGAATTTATGTCCGATGCTTACTGGGGCTGTTGCATCAAGCAGTTTACTTTTACCATCTATCATCCCACGGGCACCACCAAAATGGGTCCCAGTTGGGATCCCACTGCAGTAGTTGATCCACGTCTACGTGTTTACGGAGTCTCCGGAATACGCGTGGTTGATGCAAGCATCATGCCCACCATCGTCAATGGTAATCCTAATGCGCCAGTGATTATGATCGGTGAAAAGGCCTCCGATATGATCAAAGAGGATTGGGGTGCGCGTCCTTGGCGCAAACAGGGTTGAGTAATGGCTATATGAGTGGAATTATTGAATGCTTTTATGTTGCTTCTTAGCTAAGGCTTTCTTTCATCATTTTGATTTAAATATTTCCTAAAATCAAAAATCAGGACTAGTCAAGTTTTTTGTATTAATCTAACCGTTATAAAATTTGAATTTGACCTAAAATGTTTTTCGTCTAATAAGTATTTTAAGTTTATTGGTATTATTTTAAGTGTTCAATTGTAAATATTTTCTATTGAGTAACAACAAAATTTATTTATGTAACATAGTTCAATTCGTGTACTTTACATACTTATTTATTTCCTTAATGTTGACCTAAGATATTACGAAAAATGATTTGTCTAAGAAAAAAGTAGGAACATCAATAAAAATTTCCTTACATTTGGCTACCTTAAAATATATGGAGGAAAGAGTTGTTCACTAATTTCTGATTCTTATATATACCATTAAAATAAAAGAAATTCCTTAACCACTTCTGAGAAATAAATAAGAAAACTGTCGGACCTTCTATCAATATCGATTACATACAAGATATTTTACTATATGGTCTCTACTAAAACTTTTGGCGGTTTATCTGGCGAAAATTTTCATAAAAGATAATTTACATATTTTGACGTATCTCTGATGCGACGAAAAACGATAGCGGATGTGCTCTTGTGAAACTTTTAACCCTTTGACGGTTTCGCTGGGAAACGAACCGCTGGGAAATTCGTGAATTCGACACCGGGTTTTTGGTTCCGTCAGATTTGGTGGTTGCGTTGATAGTCGAAGTGAAGATTTTTTTTGTTATAAAGTGGTTGCCCTCTCCAAAAAACTTCTCCAAAAATTTAGTACCTGTAGTTCCTCCGACGTCCGAAATATTGCAGCAAGTAGAAGGGGTAGAAAAAGTAAAGATTTTTCTACTTTGAGGTAGTCACTTTGAGGCAAAGGGAAAAATCTACCCTTGCAAATTAAGTACTTTCTGAAAACCACATTCATTCCCTTTAGAATGATACCTTGTAAATTGGATATTTTTTTCAGGAAATTTCGAAAGTAAAAGGCAACATTTTTCACTGTAGTGTCAGCTAGCTAATTTTCACGAATTCCTGAATGGGCTGGGATCCACATAATTTTATTTTCTTTTGACCCTGAATAAGAATGTCTCTAGTGGAAGCAATGGCGTTTGAAGTGTTGATAGTTGCTCTAATTGCTCTGACACAAGACTTTCCGTGAAAATCACAAATTTACCCTAATTGGTTTTAGCAAAAATAGCAGTCTGAAGTATCGCGACAGTTTCTGCTGTAAACATGGAGCAAAAGCTGTGGAATAGCCCATATCTTGAAGGACCGCCGTCGTCGCGGACAACTGCATAGAAGGTACTGCTACTAGTTTTAGATCCTTCAGTGGAGATAAGGCTCCATCCTGAGACTTTATATTGATCAGCTTCATTAAGGAACAGCGGTTGATAAGTTGTGTTGTCTTTTAGATGTTCCATAAGCTTTGTGTTCGTTGAGGAGTCTTTTAGCATCCAGGGTGGATAAAGTTCGGAAGTATTTCTTATTTGCTTTAGAGGTAGGAAATGTTTCATTCTTACTTACTTATCTGGAGCTTACAACCGTTGATCGGTTTTGGCCTCGTCTAAGAAATTGTGCCATCCATTTTTCTTTCGCGCATCCAGACGGAAACACCAAGCGTAGTCAGGTTATCCAACACTTGATCCCTCCAACGAAGATGTGGCCGTTCTCTTCCTCGTTGAACACCACCGGGTACCGAATAAAATATTTTTTCGCTAGAGCGTCGTTTTCCATCAGCTTAACTTGACCTAGCCCGCGGAGCCGCTTGATTTTAATGTGCTTCCCTATGTCGATGTCAGCGTACAGCTCATACAGCTCGTGGTTCCATCGAATTCGGTACTCCCCATCGACGCAGACCAGGTCAAAGGTCTTATGAATGATCTTTCTCTCGAAGGCTCCCAAAGTCTTTTCATCAGAACTGCTCAAAGTCCAGGTTTGTGCTGCATATAACAGGACGGGTATGATTAGTTACTTATAGAGCGTTAGTTTTGTTCGTCGAGAGAGGTTTCTGCTTCTCAATTGCCTACTCAGCCCAAAGTAACACCTGTTCGAAAGAGTTATACTTCGTCTTATCTCAATACTGACATCATTGAAAGAGTTTATGCTGGATCCCAGGTAAACGAAGTCATTAACAACCTCGAAGGAGATGTGTCAACAGTGATGTGGTTTCCAAGCCGCTAGGAATGTTTATTTGTTGACACTAGGTATTTCGTGTTATCTGCGTTCACTGCAAGACCCATTCGACTCGACTCTTTCACAAATCTAGAGAATGCTGCACTGACTTCAAGCATATGATGGCCAAGATATCGATATCATCAGCATACGCCAGCAGCATAATAGTTTTGTAGAATTACATGATACTACGTTTCAAATCCGCAGGTCGTATGATATTCTCAATCATTAGGTTGAAAAAGTCGCACGATAAGAAATCACCTTGTCTGAAACCTCGTTTGGTATCGAATGGAGGAGTGAGATCCTTCCCGATTTTAACTGTACTGCTGGTGACGCTCAGGGTCATTTTTCAAAGACGGATGAGCTTTGCAGGAATACCAAATTCAGACATGGTTGAGTACAGATGTTTCATTATTAGACTGTCAAAGGCGGCTTTTTTATCGACAAAAAGATGGTGTGTGTCGATTTGTTTCTCTAGGGTCTTCTCCAAGAATTGTCGTAGCGTAAATATCTGGTGTATAGTGGATTTTTCAGTTGTAAAGCCACACTGATAAGGTCCAATCAGCTGGCTTACGATGGAATTCAGTCTTTCACATAATATCGTCTCAATAGGACCTTACATGCAATATTAAGAAGGCTTACCCACTGTAGTTAGCGCAAATCGTCGTTCTTGTTTATTGGGCAGAGCTTACTGAGGTTCCAATCATTTGGAATGCATTTTTCCGACCATATTCTGCATAGAAGGTCATGAATGCATTTAAATAGAGCTTCGCCTCCATTCTTGAAGAGCTCAGCAGGTAAACCATCGGCTCCTGCGGTTTTGTTGTTTTTAAGCCGAGCTATAGCTTTTAAGGAGACCCAGGTTCGAACACCAGCAGCGACAGAAAATTATTTGAATTAAAATAATTTTTCTGTACGGCCGCCACCTCTCTGCAGACAACGGCAAACCTCAGAGAGTAATCAAAATGCCATGTAAAGCTTCTTGAGAATAAGAACATTTCGTTCATCGCCGTTCGGACTCGGCGTTAAGCCTGTAGGTCCATTTCTCGGTCAATTGTGTACAAACTTTATAACACGCACAACACAATTGATCATAAGAAGCTAGGTCAAAGTCCTTTCAAGGGCTGAAATGGCCAGTTATTTATTTGTTTTTTATTTATAGCTTTCAAGACTTCAATACTATAGGGCAGCGGAACTTTAACACGTTGTTGTCCGCAATTGCGTTTTCAGGGATATCATCGTAAATGGTGAGGTTTTTTCGTCGTCACCATTCAGAAGCCTACAAAAGTGTTCCCTCCACTTCATTAGTACTCTGTATATCTGTCACTAGATTCCCGTTTTCCTCCTCAATCATCGACCAGGTATTTTTCAAAAAATTACGAACCTCATTCCTGTATCATGTATCTCAATTTTCTCGCACTGACGCTTTTCTGCTTATCTTTTTTTCACCTGAATGCGTCTCTCTTTCCTCCTTTTCTCTTTGTATTGCTCCTTAGCAGCACGTCGTGTTACAATCGGCTGCAGGGTGGCTTTGTTGGAGGCGTCTTTTTCTGCAGTGGCGTCGCGACACTCTTGGTCGTGTCACTGGTTTCGGTGAGGGCGGTGATAGCCAATCACCTTTTCAGCAGACGTACGTATATGTTAGAGTGGGAAATGTGATTCCACTGGGCGCATATATCGTTGATTGGAGGAATGCTTTCTTGAAGCAGGAGTGAAAGTCGAGTAGCGAAGTCTGTTCGGCTGTTCGTTTTGATTGCAGCTTTTCGACGTCTAGCTTTCTCTGTGCTAGATTGCACGCCTTCTTGCTTGCACACAGACGTGTACGGATCATGGGTGCGACAAGATAATGATCCGAGTCTATATTTGCACCACGGATCGTGCGTACATCTAAAATACTAGAAGAGTGCCTTCCGTGATCAAAACGTTATCAATTTGGTTGCGCAACTTTTGATCTGGAGACAGACAAGTGGTCTTATAAATATTGCTCTAGTGCTACTAACGACCTACTAAATTGAATCTAGCGCTACTAACGACCATGTTTCGCGCTGCGGCAAAGTCAATCAGACTCATTCCGTTGTAGGAGATATTGTCGTGGAGGTTGAACTTTTCTACTGTTGAACCAAAGATTTTTTTCTTTTCCCACCTTGGCGTTGAATCACTAAGCACGATTTTTATGTCGTAGCTGCGCTCATAGGCCTCTTCGAGGCACTCGTAGAAACTTTCTTTGGTCTCATCGTCCTTGTCTTCTGTCGGCAGAAGCCTGATATGTGCGCATATATCAGGCTTATATTAAAGAATTTTGTCTTGAAACGGATTATGGCAGGTCGTTCGTTCATAGGTGTGATTCGCAGGACATGATGCCGTAGTCTCTTACCAACCATGAATCCGCATTCAAACTCGTGCTTCTCCGCATTGCCGCCGTAGAAGATATCACAGGATACTTGCCGTGAGCAACCCCGTCTCTTGCATCGTATTCCTTGGATTGTGTGATATCAGGTTTGTATCTTACCAAAAAATATTCCGTTCGAAACTTTAAACATCTAGCGATTGTTGAGCATTTGTTAGGAGTCCATTTTCGACTCAATGACTTTTACATATCAATTGCAGGAACAGGACTTTTTTTGTTGCATTAGTTTAGAATAGAGACGACAAGTTATATCTTCAGAATTATGAAGTAATAAGGGTTATAAGGGTAAAACAGATTCTGCCAGAATACTTATTGTTGCTATAGTAGGGAAGGCCCTAAGGCTGCTCCGCACAGCTTTGTGATATGGACCGAACAGGAGATCAATATTACTTTTGGCGAAATTACCATAGATTGGAAGCCCAAAATCTATTTCGGAGAGGACAAGTGCGCTAGTGACATTGATGAGGGTTGTGGAATGAACAAGGGTGAAACATACTTAGCTTATTAGCCTTAAAATTAAACTTTCTCCTTCAAATCTTATCTATATATTAATTATTTTAGTATCTTTTCTTTCGAAAGATCAACATCAAAGTAGTACGAACACAACAGATACGCGATTGCAGCTCAGTTAAAAAGAAGTCACTTTAAAATTAAGCCTAAAAGTGCGCCGCAATTTTCAAATTTGTACAGCAATTAATGGAAAAATAACTGCGCGATAAAACGATACGATATTAAAACTAATAAAGTAGGTACTCATTAGCAACACATAAGACTACAAGTGCCTGTAAAACTTTGCACGAAAAACAAGCTGCAATTAAAAGTAAACCGCTTATAAATGTTTGAGTTTATTTAATTAAGTTAAAAATTGTTAATGGACAACTAACACTGAATAACTGCGCACAGCATTAATTTATATGCTTGTAGTTGGGAAGTGAAAGTGTTGAATAATATTTCGACCACCTTTTGGTTCAACATCGTTATGATCTTCTCATCATCTTTATTTTAGGCATTTACATTTATTTTGTACGCTTGAGTTAGACATTCGTATACAAGACATTCGAGCTAAGCGCTATTATGCAAGCACAATAATTCTCCTCGCCCATAAAGCAAATCAGCTACGCGCATGCGCACACAACAATATCTGCAACCTTGAAATTTGGTTGACACTCTGTAATGGTTTGTAATGCTTGATTAGACCAGCAGCGCTAATTGGCAAATAAGCTTGTATTTGGAATTTCAATTTTTCGTTTTCTATTGTTTGAGTAGAAATGTTTCTTTGGCGAATTGGATTTTCTCACCAAAATAATATTTTTGATATTTGCAGAGTGTGTGTTGGATTTACCTGAAATGAAAAAAAACCAGAAATTAGTTTTGTTGATTTTTTAAAATAGTTTGTTATGCTTATGAAAATAAAATAAATATTTACTTTTGTATATATAAAGAACTCTCAAAAGTATTAATTGTAACCCAAATGAAAAAATTACAAAAAAGAATAATGAAACCACTTCGATTTTACAGTAGTAACAGTAAGAAGAATTTTGTATTAAACGTCATTATTAAAAATTATATTAAAAATATTGAAAATTTATTCTGTCACTATTTCGTAATTTATGTACTCCATAAAATTGATGTCAATCTTAAGACAACTTCATTTAAGAGGTCAACCAATCAATCAGACCAACGTCTTTCATCGTCAAATTTTAAATGATAGGCTACTTGAAACAGTAAAATTGAATTTTGAGCTCGTTGCCTACAATTTCAAAACAACTGAGCCATTAATGTTAACACCTGAAGTTGGCGATGAGTGCAGTCAAGCATAGTGATTGAGTGAGAGGCGGATCGGTGAACGAAGCAAGTGGCCGCATGATTGAACGAATGATTACACAGCTGATGGTGGTAACGTTAATTAGGAGTAAAGCAAAACAAAAAAGGCCCTGATTTGCGTCACGATCGCTTTCGTCGATTGAAGAGGAATGACTGGATGAATATCGCAAAAATATTAAAGTTCAAATGCTTAACTTCGATCATGTAGGTAGAGTTATGATGAAAATTATCAAGCGAAGAAAAAAAAAAGATAATAAGAAGGAAAAGAAAGGAGTGCAAAATAAGCCAGGAAAATAATTTAATTTTCAAGAGTGGGCGAGTAAAAATGACTTGCCAGTCTTTTGTTATGTCTTCGAAAACTTCCTATATTCCACAACAGACTTCAAAATTATCATTGCAGCGAAGAGATGTTTGGATATTTCAATAAGGGGTCGTCTATAGACTACGTTCCCGATTTTAGTTTTTTTCTTCTGGCTGTTTCTGGATCAGTACAAAGAATTTTTATTGATTCTTTTTCCCTTTCGTGGTATGAAAAAGTCTTAACGAATGGAAAAAGTTAACGAAAATTTTTTTCAATAGTGAGATTATGTTAGGGCAAGGATGGCGATGATTAAGCGGTCCTTCATATACTGATGATATATGTAAATCGAGTCGCGGTTCCAATACTTTCCATATTAACACCTAGAACATCACATCACATACATATAGCCATCGAGCCAGGGTTCTATTCTTCTCGAAAGTTAATGTATATATTCTCGTTATTTCACCCTTTTATGCATTTGTTGTTTGTGTACAACATCACTTTTTGAGAGCACATTTCTCTTTTCTAACTGTATATTTCTCAAAATAAAGTTTGTCAAAAAAAAAAAAAAAAAAAAACCGAAGCAAACGTTTTAAATTAAATGCACCGTGTATCTTTAAAGATACAACCATTCATTAAATTCCTACGGCTATATTTTTAGTTTGATTTTTTCAAATCGGTTCTATATTATTTAGAATATTATAAGTCTTAAATAAAAAATAGTTTTTACTTCTATTTGTCATACTTAAAAAAAAAAAATATGTACAAAGTCAAAAATAATTTTTTTTTATATTAAATAATAAAAACTTTTTAACAAAAAAAAAAACCGACTTCAAAATCACTACAAAGTAAAAAATAATTTTAATTAACTTTTCCCATTAATTTCTTGGTCATATTTTAAAAGCTATTTATATGTATTATAATACTGGAATTCTTATCATTTTCATTTTTTCTATTTTGTTTTATTATCATCAATATATTAATTGCTTTATGTACATAAAAGCTTTGAAGTCGGCGCTTACTTTATTATGTCGAAATCTTTTTATTTTAATTTTTTCTAATTTGTTTTATCATAAAAATATTATTAACTTTATGAATATAAAAGCTTCTTAGCGATTTTTTTTCTTTCAGTTGGCAATTTTACGCTGAGTACGCTGAATGTAGCCAATGTGACCATGCATTATTTGTGCAGCTGTTGTTACACACTATGTATGTCATATTCAATATGAGCTTTACAAGCTCATCCAAACCAGTTTAGTGAGAATTTTAATGTGTACAAAGCTTTTAAAATTACTACAGTGTCACCAAGGCACCAAATAGTGCACGGATGGTAAAAGATCATGATTGTGTGTTAAAGATGAGCGCCGACTTCAAAGCTTTTATGTTCATAAAGCAATTAATATATTGATGATAATAAAACAAAATAGAAAAAATGAAAATGATAAGAATTCCAGTATTATAATACATGTAAATAGCTTTTAAAATATGACCAAGAAATTAATGGGAAAAGTTAATTAAAATTATTTTTTACTTTGTAGTGATTTTGAAGTCGGTTTTTTTTTTGTTAAAAAGTTTTTATTTCTTCCTTTTTAGAGAATATGAAATACTTTATGTAATCGTATTCTTGACGAAAATTTTCAAACATGAAACTTTGTTCTTAAAAAATTTGTTTTATTAATTCCTGAAAGTTTGTTCGGTATTTTCCATTTCGGTTTCTTTACAATTTTTAGTGTCACGCCCTTTCTCTAATCCCGCCCACTTTATTTACCGTACCTCATAATGATTCTACCTAACCCTGTGCCAAATTTCAGTATCCAAGTATCAATATTAAGCATAATATAGTACTTTCCTTAAAGTGCCACACTCTGTGTACAATCCCGCTCACTTTTTTATTGATTCTACCTACCCACCTACCTGCATACCAAATATTATTATTTTAATAGGGATTTTAGATGTGGGTAAATTCACATTGAATCGCTGCTGTGGTTCGAACCTGTGTCTCCAAAGTTCGTTGACATAGCGGCCACGCACTTTAACCAACTACGCCATGGACGCCACGGTTTAACTTCTAGGAACAGATAAATAATTTTGATTAGGAAAAAATACTGACTGCTTTCAAAACATGTCCTTTAGTGATTTTAAGTGGTTCGAAAAAATTTCGATCATTTGGCACCTCACTGGGTCACTTTAGTTGGTTGTATCTTTAAAGATACACTGTGGACTCCCTGCAGTTTTTGATAATCTTATATATATTACGCAAACCCAAATTTTGTCCGGCATAAGGCTTTTTAAGTACAAGTCCAATTTTAATAAATTTAGTATGGTTTGATAGGTTTAGACCTGTAGATGTGCAAACTGGACTTTTTATTTCTTAAAAATTTATATTTTTGAAGTTATAGCTTATTAAAGTTTGCATATAATTGCATATAATTGTTGTTGTTATGTTGGTTTTTCTTTTATTAACAGAGCAGCTGAGAACAACGTTATCAAACTCAGAGCAAAACTATTCGCTGCTCACATTTCGCTCTCTTCTGTCTCTTCTTAATAGAGCGTCTGTTAACAACAAAATTAAAGTCAGAAAAATATAAAACTTTCGCAAGCCGCTCGCGCTGAATGCTCGCATCCAAGATAAGATACATACAAGTTTTTTTTTTAGCAATTTTCTGCTCACATTTCACTTAACTCTGCCTCTTCTTTATAGAGGTATGTTATTATAATTGCTGGGGGCAGCATCGCGCACCAGTGGTCGCTAGTTATTAATTATTAATTAATAAATAAAAATTTCATAACACATTTCTTTTATTTTGATATATTTTAATAGAGATTTTAGATGTGGGTAAATTCACATTGAATCTTTATAGATACAACCACTTTTTTTAAAAAAAATTTTTTTTAAAAAAAATTTTTCAAAACCAAAGACGCAGTTTTTATTTTTACTTAATTTTACATAAAATATATTTTTTTCGGTAAAAATCGGGCACCTTGCTTAAGGGTTAAATATGTGAAGATATAACGGCTGCAGATTTGATGATGGTTTAAATCTCCAAAGACTGGGAACTTCCCGGCATAGAGATGGATGAAATAGATGTTCCTATTTTTGACAATTCTGAGATGGAAATGGAGCAACAGTTTCAAAAAGTGGCCTGAAAAAATTTAAAACGGAAAAAATGACCTTCAATCTCTTGGTGACAAACAGTGGACAGATCATATTGTCAATGATGTAGAAGAATATACACTATTGTAATATTTTAAAATGTTTTATTTTATTATAACATGATACATAAAATTGCTAAAAAGAAAAACCTGTATGAAGCCCGGCAATGTGGTGTTTCGGTAAATGTAACATTTAAAGAAATATAACAGTTTTTGGGTATCCTTCTATATATTAGGCTTGGGCATTTTAGTTCACCACAAAGATCGCTCTTTTTAATTCAATCGCATGTAATGAACTAGTTCGTTCATTTAGTTCTTTTAGTTCGTTCGTTCTTTTGGTTCGTTACATGTTTTACCTCTTTCAGTGTTCGCACCTTACTGCTATTGCAATAGATCTACTGCGTTTTTTAGCAAAATTGAATGTTTTACTGCGTCACTGCGGTTTTTTCAAATCTGCTATGATTTATTCTGAACAAACACTTTTATAGTTATTTTTGTATTTATCTTACAAACGACAGGAAACTCAGGCAATTCCTTATGTAACGTTGCATTACGTCAAGTTTAACCAAAACTTTTAATACCATTACATAAAAAACTAGAAAGATGGCAGCATAAGTGTTAAATTAATAGTCATATTAATTTTGAATCCGTAAAAAATATGTTTCTGCAACATTCAAATATAAAGCATATAGTTATGTACTTTCATTTAATACTTAATATTTGTATTAGGTATTTTTTTTATTTGTATAAAATTTACGTACTTTTTTTTTACGCGTTTTTTTTTTTTTAATTTGCTGCAATTTACTTTGTTCGTTTGTCTCTTAGTTCGTTAGTTCTTTTTGTTCGTTCGTTATTTTAGTTCGTTAAGCGGGAAGTTCATTCACTGCATTTGCATATCCGTCTATTCGCTGAACGCAATACAATAGAAATATGTGAAAGCTTACAGATGAAAGTTCATTTACTGCATTTGCATATGCGTCCGTTTACTCGCTACACAAGCAAAGTCGAAAATATTTCAACTTTTTTTGGGTAATTTGCGTTTTTTGACAGTTCGTTACTTATAACGAACAGAGAGAAGAAATAAAATAAACGAGTCAGAAGCTCATAACTTTAAGGGATGGCTCTTGTACATAAATCTTAAAATTTAAAATTTCTATAATTTTTTTATTGGTTATTTATTAAAATATTTTTTTTATACTCAGGACTTGAGATTTTTGTAATTATAAATTAAGACATTTTAAGTATGTTTGTGTAATATGTATGATAAAAAAATTCCCCATTAAGAACATACCAAATATTTTACAAGCTTGTAGCCCTGCTTAGTCTGAACGTAAAACGCAATCATTGAACTCTGCCATAATTTTCATGCGTAAATTGTGCCGTAGAGTAGACGGACGCATATGCAAATGCAGTGAATGAACTTCCAGCTTTAGGCCTGACCAAAATAGACGAAACGAGACGATTGCAACTTGCCGAACGTTTGCTATCGTTACTTCTGTTTTGACATTTAACCCAAAATGAAACGAGTTCCCCCAATCGTCTGAAACAAAAAGAATACTACTCTGCACAGCTGTTGTTGACGAGTTGAGGCTCTAAGAATTCGGTTGTTACGAAACAGAACGTTTCATCAAACAGTTTCTTTTAGTTTCGATAGGCTTACGTTTATTTATTTTGGGTTACAACATTGAAATGCATTTATGCGAACATTTTCGTTTTCACTCGTTACGGAGCAAACCGTCTATTTTGGTTAGGTCTTTTGTCTTTGATATACGCAGGGATGCTACGTTGAGTGTGCTAGATGGTGCAAACACTGTATGTTGTGCATACGCCACAGTAAACGTAGACATACATCGATTCAACGTATTGCGTTTAACCTGCTCAGATGGACGATTAAGCGCACCGTCCTTTGTGCGAAGTGCTCTATAAGTTCGCCGCACAGGAAATGAAGTTTCGAAATAAATTTCCATAATTTGTGAACGTTGCTCTTGTGTAAGTCTTTCGCATGTCAATTTCCCAAAGTATATTTAAATAAATGTCAAACACATGTGTTTACTTTGACAGAAGTGCTAGCGAACTTTAATTATTACTAGCTTTTCCCGGCGCGCGTTGCTGCACCCTGCAACTATATGGGAACATAATAGGTGTATTCAAAACTTTTCTTAGATTCATAGTTTAACACCACTGTTATTTTCCACTGCCCGTTACAGTTTCCCAGTAGCAGGAGATCACCAAATAGTAACTCCATTTTGAGTTTGTAAGTAAGTATTGCTACTTTTACTTTCAAAGCTATTCGATAATACAAATTTTAACTGTATGGGCGGAGCCACACCCTCTTATATAATGCTCATCCCAGTTTTCTAGTAGATGGACATTACCCTGTTTTAGTACAGTTGCCGACAGTAAGCATACAGACTAAATTACCAAAATGTAGCCCAATCGACGAAAACCGTAGGAATTATAGCATTTTTATAGATTTGTGGGCGGTAAAAGGGGGTGTGACAGAAATTTAAACCATCTCGTACTTGAAAAAAATGTACTGCCAAAATTTCAGCTCTATCGGCTAAGTAATTTAGAAGTTTCCAGCCATCACACAGACAGCGTTTTGCTTTTTGTATATATATTTTGGATAAACGTTATTCTCTATAACTTTTGATTGGCAAGAGATACTTAGATACATTTTTCTATTAAATTAAGTTTTTAGCTTGTATATTTTTTCAAAATTATAAAAACATAATATTGGAAACAAAAAATTTTGTTCGAAAAATTCTAGGTGTACCCTTGCTTTTTGAATCACAAAAATGGTTTTTAATTTTTGCGTAAAATTTACATAACTTTTGCTTATAAATGTTATAACTTTTAAATAGAGTTAAAAATTTTCGAATTTGAATTTAAATTATTTTTACAACAAAACCAAACTTTGAGCCTTTTTGTGAGGAAAACTCCAAAATTTCAGACCTTTTTTAAAAAAAATATTTAAAATATATATACTTAACTAACGGTATTTTTGCAATAAGGTTTTCATAATACTTTGATGAAGCTTTAAGACAAAAAAAAATTTAACAAAATGTATACAAAAGCAGCGGAGATATTTGACTCGAAAGTCGCAAAATTAAATTTCTGATTGTTTTTTTCGTAATTTTGTTTAACGATGTTGCATTAAATATATCGTTGTAGTAAAATTTTTCATAGTTTTCAAGATATGTTCATGTTTTTGATATCAAAATAACGGAAATTTTTTTAATTTTACTAAATTTAAGAAATATTTTATATTTTGTAAATATTTGCACATGTAACCTAAGAAAACAACTAAAAATATGCGATTTTGTAAAAAATTTGTACTACAGCACCATCTGGTGTCCAAGGTGGGTCAAAGAAGATAGTGCTAAAAAACTCATCGTACCTGAAAACTACTATATACCAATTTTTATTCTAATCGCATGAGCGGTTTGGGAGTTTTAGGTGGTTTTGTAAAAAATTTGTACTATAGCGCCCTCTGGTGTTCAATATAGGTCAAAAACGATAGCAGCAGAACACTCAACGGGCTCTTTGCTGTCCTTTGTAAATTCCAAACAATGGCAGGTGCCTTGCGAGTATGAGAATCGCATAAAAGGCCCTTGATAAAAATAAAACATTTTGAAATTTTGATTTTTTTACACTTTTTTCGATTTTTTTTTTCTTTTTTTTTTTTTAAAACCCGAACTGAAAAAATACCTTTCCAACAAAGTATAAATCATCAAAATCGGTTCGGCCGATCTCGAGTTATGGGATTACATCGCATTCGGACACTTTCTTTTATATATATAGAAGATTTAATTTTTATTTAAGACTAGTTGATGTACCCGGTTTTACTCGGGTGAAAAAAATGCAAGGTTTTGATATGTAGTCCTCGTTTTAATATTTTTAAAAATCCAAATAATCAAAAAAAGCTCAATATTTTGGACCATTTCAAAAAAAAAAGATTAAAAATGTACCGTTAAGCTAGATAATGGTATTTATTAAGTGCTTGAATGGAATTTATCAACAAAAAAAAAAATTGAATGAAATATATTCAAAATCAACGGAATTATTTGATCGAAAGGAAAACATTCAAATCTCTGATGTTTTTTTATTATTCTAAGGAAACGATTTTTTTAAGAAAACGACGTTGTACTCAAATTTCGTGTGATTTTGAAGATTCGTAAATATTTTTGATATCAGAATTACAGATTTTTTTTTAATTTTTGACGAAAATTTTCGCTGAAAAAAGTACGCTGTAGCGTTTCTTTTAAAGGGGCGGAAGAGGCGTAGTCAAAAATAAGCTCATAAAAATGAGCTTCCAAGTGACTTATTACATTATGTATATGCGAAAATAACTTTTGTTCGTACACTAGTCACGGGAGAGGATACCAATCCCAATACTACAACATATTTTACACTTTTTCGAAAGTAAGAGAGTTATGAGTTGATACATGAGTTATTTTTTATTTTTTGACATTTGACAGCTGCCAACTAATTAACTAATTGTCAAATGTGGAACATGTAACAATACTACATTTTAGACTTAATTTCCTAAGTTCATTTGCTTCATTTGGGGCTGCTGACCATAGATTTGGTAACAGAAGCGGATTTTGACAACCACTGAGTAGTCAAACAGCTGTCAAGCTGCCAAATATACAATATAATCGAGAGAATCTTCTTCTATATGAAGCTAACGCCGGTAATGATGCATAGATTACAGGATCTTATTCAATGCTTTGAAAACGAATTTTATTTGGCAGCTAAACTTTGGCAGTTGACGCCTGTCAACTTATTGACAGTTGTGGAAAATATGCAAATAAAACAATCCGGGTATCATTCCCTAGGTTTTCGGGAATTCTACATTTTGTCAGTTGGAATGACAGTTGACAGCTGTCAAATTTAATTTTTCGTACTCAACGACCCCAAAAACCTACAGGCTAGCAATTTTTTTGAAGTGATAACTTCTTTAGGCGCGTTTGGCAATTTCTGATCAGTGATTTTCTCGATTCAATCGTCAGCATACAGTTAGATTCCGCCGCTGCTTTTGTATGTTCGAACATGTGCACACTCGCATCGTAGTCGTTGCTACACACAATCTTACGTTTGCATTTTGTTGTTGTTGTGTTTCAACATTTATATCATGCGTGTGTAGGTTTGCGCTTTTTAAAGTGTGTACGTACATACAGGGTGGGCCAAATAAAAGTTTTGTATGCGTTTTTTTATAAAATGAACAAATTATTTTTTAAGTGCTTGAAATGTTTCCGGATTGTTGGCCAATTGACAACGCTAAGACGGCTGAAAACACGATTTCGGAATTTGGTGCGCAAAAGATCGATTGTGGCATGGGCTGAGTAGCCCATGCATATTATAGAACTGCATCTTATTGTTTTTCGTGAATGTCGACCTGTGCACCTATAATCGTGCTCAGAACTTTTCTAGAATAAATCAAGAAAAAAAAAAACCAAACATATTAAAATTTAAAGCGTAGTCAGACGCTGTTATTAAAGTAACTTTTTTACATAAGTTGCACTTATAAATGTCTCGTACTATTGCAAAAATCGAGGAATTGCGTGTATCAAGGGTTGAGATTATCGAGTCTACTGAAATATTTTATATAACATAAAAGTTATTATTTGTGTACATAGATCTATCTTTTAGAATTTGAAAATGAAAAGTTAACACTTCTATTGTGTGGTCATATTCACACACCTTCTTTTTTTTCATAGGCGTTGGTTCACCATAATGCGCCCCTCAAAGGGTTAAGGCGAACAAAAAAAGAAAGTTATTATGTTAAAATTGGTCGACGCACGGCAATTGACTTATACACTAAGGGAAATAACGCATATTAACATTATCCCGGTCTGAGTATAAATTTTATTTAAATATTTACGAGGATAAATCAAATATTTTCCTTACAACTCGTTTTTTTCTCGTATTTAAATTTATTTATACTACACACGTACACACAAGCAGCAAGAGCATCGCTGTTTATTTCTTGCAGTTGCAGGTTTCTTATAGTTCTCGTTTAGTTTTTGTTGCAAGGGTAATATAGCCTGGATTTTGGCCAAGATGACTTGTGAGTGCGATGGATGGTCGCTAGATGAAGTGATGTAGGGTAAAGTGACAACTCAATATTTTCTTGATGTTTTGAACCGGTTGTCATTTACCTGCATATTTTGCTTCTTATCAATTTTAATTCTTATTGATGTGGTTTTTGATTGATTAAATATGTTGGTTTTTAAATTCAATATTTTTATATAAATTTTTTCTTTAAATGCGATAGTTGTATTTTAAAATATTAAATATTTGAAAGATATTTTAAAAAAATTCCTGGATATTTTAATATATTTTTTATTAATACTGTTTAAATATTCAAATATTTTATTTAATTAAAAAATATTTAAAAAAATTTTAAATATTTACGTAGTCGATTTATGCAAATCCTTTATTGGTGCAAAATCGACTCGCTTTTTGGATAAATTAAAAATTTTTTTGGATAAATTTAATATTTTTTTTCTTAGTGTATATATATATAATTATATATGTATATACACGAGTTCCGAAACGTCGTGGTCACCGCATATTCCAAGTGTTTCACTAAACTACTGATTCCTGCTATATAAACCGGGATTCGTAACTGTTATGAGCGATATCCAAAAACTCAAAGTTTAATTATTATTATTAGATTTTTATTTTATTGCTCAATAATAAAAATTATCTTACGATTTTTATTTTATTCATCAGAAATAAGAGTTATTTTTTGATTTTTATTTTTTCGCTCAAGAATAAAAATTGTTTTTCAATTTTTTTTCGATCAGAAATAAAAGTTATTTCTCAATTTTTATTTTTTACGCTCAAAAATAAAAATCATTTTTCCAGTTTTATTTTTTTTAGGTAGGGAATAAATGCCATTCCCTACACCAGAACAGGGGGGCTTTAATGGAGGGCCGGAGAGGGTTAATATGTAAGACCGACCCCCATTACTTTTGCAAAAGGAACATTTTTCCGCTGGGGTTCTAGTCCCTCCGACCACTCCTTATTGGGGCGCTCATACAAATTTTATGATTTTTATATATTTATTCCCTACCTAAAAAAAAAAAATAAAACTGGACAAATGATTTTTATTTTTGAGCGTAAAAAATATAAAACTGAGAAATAACTTTTATTTCTGAGCGAAAAAAAAATTGAAAAACAATTTTTATTCTTGAGCGAAAAAATAAAAATCAAAAAATAACTCTTATTCTTGAACAGAAAAATAAAAATTCAAAAATAATTCTTATTCTTAAAATAAAAATCAGTAAATAATAATTAAATTAAATTTTTATCGGTAAAACTCAAGAAATAAAAATCATTTTTTATTTCGATAGAACATGCATTACGCAGCATATTGAAGTTATCAAAAATGTGCTCCGACATTTGGAAAATGTTGATTTTTTCGTATTTAATTTTTGGAAATAATCGTTATTTTCTGTCCCTGATATTAACTAATATTTGCTATCCAAAGATTCACAAAATATTTTTCAAAGTTATATAGTTATAATGCGAAAACAAAAAAATTTTCTAAAATAAACATTTACTTGAAAATAAAACTTTTAATACCGTGTTTTTTCGCTTAAACACCTTTAGTGTGCCCTTAAACTAAGCTTTACTAAGTGAAAAAAATCAATTAAAATGGCTTTCGACACATTTCGAAAAATTTTAAAATCATAAAATTACATTTGTGGATATTGTGCAGAGACAAATAATAGTCGATTTGAACAAAGAAAGGCCGAAGAATATAAAGTGCACCAAAAAAATATACACATCACTTAATACATCTTAACTACCATGACCAAATGTTTAACATGAACATGATATTGTTTCCTGCTGGGCCCTCAAATGCGAGTATAAGTCGGTTAAACCATCAACCACTTAATAAAAATACACAAAATTGTCCAATAATCATTATTTTTTTTTTCACAGCTCCAACATTACTAAAAAAAACAAATAAAAAAAAAACTGCCGCATTTTAGGACTGACGAACAACAAACGCAACGTATATCAAAGTAGGTAAAAAAATATGTGTTCAAAATCACGTACAATCACGAAAGGCATCAAACAAAAATGTTGAATGCAGACCATACAACAACAATTGCTTCCAACTTCTGGTGAAAGATCATCGGATATATAATGCTTTTAATAAAATTTTTTAACGGTTTAGGTAAATAATAATGTGGGCCAAAGCTAATAGTGTAGAAGCAGCACACTTAAGCTCTCATCTGTTTAATGACCTACATTTAAATGTTGCATTCGTTTTGGTCGGTGACAACACTTTTATTTTTTATTTCAATTTGTATTGTTTTAGTTTCCGTTTTGTTCGGTTTCTTGGTTGCCATAACGAATTATAGCGCAGAGCTATCGCTTTACCTTAAGTGGTGATTTGCCAAAAACGTTTATATTTGTCAAAAGTTAAAAAAAAACAACAAATAGTGCGCTTAATTCACCAGATTTATTTTGGTTATGTTGCGCGCCATTTTGGTTGTTTTGGTTTTGCTATTTTTCTTATTTCAAATTTTTGGCTGTGCTGTCAGTTATATAACGGTTTTTGACGCTTGATTCGATTTTTGCATATTAAAAATGATTTGAGTTTTATTTCTTGTTACATTGGCATAAATTTTGTTGTTACTTTGATTTATTTTGTGGTGTGTGGTGTTGTAATTGGTTAGGTGTTGTAATGGTCAGTTTGTGTGTCTGTTGTTGCTTGGTTAAGATGTTCGGGTAATGTTTTGGTATATTGCCGAGATTACACCTCTCCGATCACCAGATTCTTGAGTCTTTAAATTCCCATTCCGAAATAATCAGTATCATAGTGCCGTTAATTCAATAAACTTTTTTAAAATCAGTTATAATTTAGTATTTTGTTAAAGAGCAATTCTCGGCCCGATTCCAATATAAAGATTACTGCAGTTCTGAAACAGAATTTGAAATTATAAAACTCCAAAATATAAGGGTAATTATATCTATACTATTATATAAAAGAAGACTCACGTATGTTCGGCTGCGAAAAGCTTGAGAATGGCAGGCGCTATTTCAAAAATTCTTTTTCTCTAGGATAGCTATGGTGCCCAGTTGGGACATGAGATATATAAATTGAATAACCATTGTTTAAATAATTAATTAAAATTCAAAGAGAATAACCATACAATTTGTTTATTCTTATTCTCAGAGAGAAAAAATGTTCTCATTAAAACTCTGTGCATCTCAAAAAAAGGTTGTGCCCAAAGCTAATAAGGTAGAACATATGTATATGTAATACTTCTGTATTCCAACTCTAAAATCGAAGAGAGACAGCCATAACAACATAAGATGTTGCTGTTTGTGTTTGTATATTTGAATAAATGAAAATTACTACACAAAAAATAAAAAGTCAAACCGTCACAGGGGCGGTTGTTATGAAAACGCTTGCCCCAAACATATAAGAAAACAAATCATATCTGTTTTTCCTAAATCACAGGTACGCACCATTATAAAACAATTATCAGAATGCCTGAAATATGATTAAATTTAAACAAACAAAATTTTAATCAAAAAATTCAAACAACAAAAATTTCAAATAAAAATTATTGACAATGGAAGCACCGCTCCTGAGTTTTTTTATTTTGAAATTTAATTTCCTCTATATATTTTCTCGCTCATATAACAATATATCATGATACAATTATAAGGTAGGTCGGAGAGAAGGCAGGCTCTCAAAATTTAAAAACTTGTTCTTCTTCTCATTTTAAATTATCAGTCAACTGTTTTGAAAAATCGATATCAGGGTTTCGTGCGGTATTTTTTTAAAGTACTTTTTTATGCATATTTGAATATGGGTTGCTGTGCATTACTTTGTACATTTTAAGTTAAATAAAATTAAAGTTAAAAAGTGGCGTCCGTGGCGTAGTTGGTTAAAGTGCGTGGCCACTATGTCAACGAACTTTGGAGACCCAGGTTCGAACCCCAGCAGCGACAGAAAATTATTTGAATTAAAATTATTTTTCTGTACGGCTGCCACCTCTCTGCAGACAATGGCAAACCTCAGAGAGTAATCAAAATGCCATGTAAAGCTTCTTGAGAACGAGAACATTCCGTTCATCGCCGTTCGGAGTCGGCGTTAAACATGTAGGTCCGGTTCTCGGTCAATTGTGTACAAACTTAATAACACGCATAACACAATTTGATCATAAGAAGCTATTTATTTTTTTAAAATGAATAAAAGTTATAGATAACTATTTTTTAGCGAGCAATTTTCATAATAATCGTACATTATTCATAAACGTTCAATGGGATTAAAAAAATTTTTTTAAAATCCTTCATAACTGAGACAATTTTTAAAATGGCTGAAAACTTAAATAAAGTCTCGATCAATCATTTTTAAATATTTTTTTTTTAACGGGCACAAGTTTTGTTAAAAATAATATATCAAATTATTTCAAAATATATCAAAAACAAAGAAAATGTCAAAAAATGATTGAAAATGTTTGTTTATAAATGAGAGGCATGAAAAATTAAGTATTAAAATAAAATCACAATACAATAGTACTTTTTTTATCAACTCTGGGTGTGAATTTAAATGTTTTCGTTTGAATTATTTTTGACGGAATTGTAGGTATTGTGAAAAATGAACAAAAGAAAATACAAAAAATAAGGGGTACTTTTTAAAGTCTCTCTCCATCCGACCTACTTGTTATTGTATCATGACAATATATCAGCACTCTAATGTTGACGAATATATGAGATAGAACAATATGTCAAAATCGCTGTGAGACAAAAGCTCTATTTTCAAACCCTTTTTGAGCATCATATATAAAAGTCAACAACCCAGCGGGAAAATGAGAATTGATTAAAAAAAAAAAATCGTAAATGGAATAGATTCTTTTGCTTACATTTTAGAACGTATTCCAAAGAATATATAAATTAAAGCAAAACATATGAATTGGAATATATCAATCAAAAGTTTATATCAACCAATATATCAACGAATATATCGACCAAACAAATTTTGGCATAAGTGAGAAAAGCAACAGTCTGTTTTGATTAGTTTTCTCATTTCCGAAAATGAATACTTTTTATTTAAAAGAATGCATTTAAAAAGTGAATAAAAGAATCGATTTCTGTAGCTATTCATATGGAAGCGAGAAAAGAATGTACTATTTGTAGGACGTCAGCGTCCCACCGGCAAAATGAAAATGGATTCTAGAAACAAAAATCGTAAATAGAATGAATTCTATTGCTAACATTTTAGAATGTATTCCAAAGAATATATACATTTATAGCAAAACCTATGAATTGGAATCTATCAAGCAAAAGTTTACTGATTCGTTTTTATTCCAGCCATAATCGATTACGACCCATATAATTATTTCTAATATATAAAATGTTTTTAGATTCCTTGCTTGCCTTTTTGATAAGTGAAAAACGAACTGATTCTAAAACAAATTCTGGTATAAATGAGAAAAGCATCAGTCTGTTTTGATTTGTTTTCTTATTTCCGAAAGTTAATGCATTTTATTTAAAATAATCATATATGTAATACTTCTATATTGGCAGTACACTGTACTGTGAATGTACCCGAAATTGTGGCGTCCGTGGCGTAGTTGGTTAAAAGTCCGTGGCCTCTATGTCAACGAACCTGGAGACCCGGGTTCTAATCCCAGCAGCGACAAAAAATGATTTGAATTAAAATGATTTTTCTGTACGGCCGCCACCTCTCTGCTGACAATGGCAAACCTGACAATGGCAAACCTCAGAGAGTAATCAAAATGCCATGCAAAGCTAATTGAAAATAAGAACATTCCGTTCATCGCCGTTCGGAGTCGGCGTTAAACCTGTAGGTCCGGTTCTCGGTCAATTGTGTACAAAATTAATAACATGCACAACACAATTGATCATAAGAAGCTAGGTCAAAGTCCTTTCAATAGCTAAAATGACCAGTTATTTATTTATTTTTGGTTTTTTTTATGTACTCGAAATTTAATTTTATAACAAAAAAACTCAGGAGCGGTGCTTTCATTGTCAAAACTTTCATTTAAAATTTCTGTTGTTTAAATTTTTATGGTTTAAATTTTGTTTGCTTGAATTTTTCTTTTTAAATTTTTATCATATTTCACGCGTTGGTCTTATAATTGTTTTATAATGGTGCGTACCTATGATTTATGCAAAACAAATATGTATGCTTTGTTTTGTTTTATGTTTGGGTAGACATTTTTCTTAACAACCGCCCCGTTGACGTATAGTAGTAGTATATTTAAATATACTAATACAGACAACAAAATCTTATGTAGGCTATCTCTCTTTGATTTCGTAGTTGAAACTCATTAAAAATTTAGTTTGCTGCCAATATTGAAGTATTACATACATGGTTTAATAAATAAGGTGGTCGCATGGGTGAGAGCGAGTTCCAATAAATGTCGAATCGAAGTTGACAACTCATACAAAATCTGAATGCGTAAATTGATAACATGCAAAGCCGATGAAGTTGTTGTTGTAGCTTTTCATTGATTTTGACAATTATGTGCACTGAGAAGAGAGTACGATCAGCCACGAGACAACCTAATTTATTCAACCATGATTATATATATGAAAAGAATCTATTTAAAAAGTGAAAAAAAAAGATTCTGTAGCGATTCCACTTGAAGCGAGAAAAGAATATACTATTCTTTGTAGGACATCAGCATGTTAAAAATAATCAATTCTAGAATCTATACTGGAGAAGAGAATTGATTCTTTTTTTATATAAAATTGCATCTTTTTCCCGATGGGGTGTTTAAAATAATCAATTCTAGAATCTATATTGGAGAAGAGAATTGATTTTTTTCCCGGTGGGAAGGTCCACAAAAAAGAAAAAAAAAAGACAGCAACATGTATTGAGTGCGGTACCAATGCTGCCACCTTTTTGAATGTAAAAATACTGCCACTTTTATAAAAGCATCGACAAAAATTCCGTGTCGATGTTTTGTTGAAATGTTTTGATGAAATTTATCAGCTTAAACGAAAGATATATTTAATTTTAAAATAACAATTCTCTAAGGCCGTCATATATTTTTCTTACCTCAGAGCTGATATTTTTACGTATAAACGAGATTTTTATATATAGGGTATTTACAGATCCCTTCTAAAGTTGATATATAGTAACTTTAAAACGATACTTCAATCAAATTGTGAGAACCCCTACACGTAGTTCATTCTAAAATTGACACGCCTTTTGAAAAGAGAAGCTTTCTTTAATTAATTGATTTTTCAATAAAATAAAAATAACAAGAGAAGCTTTCTTTGATTTATTGATTTTTCAATAAAATAAAAATACCTTTCAGAAATGCCAGTTTGCTACGAAAAACAAACATGTTGGAAAGCAAGGCAATTTTACCAGTTTGTGTTATCTCTTTTTTACATGCAAAACAAAATCAAAAATAGTTACCACATGGCAATATGTTTTAGAGTTAACAGACGGCGTAGTTAACACACCAGATAAAACAAAACTGTGAGTACCCCAATGGTCACAGCGCTAGGAAAAGTGAACCAATGCATGAAAAAAAATGATCAGGAAGATACAGAAAGTTTATTAAAAAAATAAATAAATAAATAACTGGTCATTTCAGCCCTTGAAAGGACTTTGACCTAGCTTCATATGATCAATTGTGTTGTGCGTGTTATTAAGTTTGTACACAATTGACCGAGAATTGGACCTACAGGTTTAACGCCGACTCCGAACGGCGATGAACAGAATGTTCTTATTCTCAAGAAGCTTTACATGGCATTTTGATTACTCTCTGAGGTTTGCCATTGTCTGCAGAGAGGTGGCGGCCGTACAGAAAAATTATTTTAATTCAAATAATTTTCTGTCGCTGCTGGGATTCGAACCCGGGTCTCCAGGTTCGTTGACATAGAGGCCACGCACTTTAACCAACTACGCCACGGACGCCACTAAAAGCTTATTACTTTAGGTTTTTTTTATTACATTAGTTAGCTGGTTACTTTATTCGGATGGAACTACTAAGTCGCTCCAACACAAATATACAATTTTACCGAAATTCAAACGGCTGTATTCATAAAAAATTATGAGCCTCTTACAAAGCCTTCATAAGAAAAAAATCGAAAAAAAATGTAAAAACATTTTTCATGTTGAACGTTTCAACAGCTCTTTTAAATGCTTGATAAATAAGAGAATTTTAAAAATGGTTGAAACCTTCAATAAACCCTCGATAAAGCATTTTAAAAATTTGTTTGTTCTCATCTAAGCACAAAAAATATTGTCAAAAATGTATCAAATTATTTCAAAATGTATCAAAAACAAACAAAATGTCAAAAAGTGTTTGAAAATGTTTGTTTATAAATTAGAGGATTTTTAAATATGGTTGAAATTAAAATTTTTTTTTTTAAGGCGGATTCACTGATCACCTTCAGCAAGTTTTTTGTGAGCGCTCCTTTGCTCTCTCTTCGGGAATGTTCTGTACCATGGTATAATAATATAAGGTAGTATTGACAGTTGCTTGGGCAACGACCATTTGTCAAAAAAAATGTCTAGAAAGAGAGCGTTCAATTATTTCTTATGTTTTCGCCATTGTTTATGTTTCAGCGCTTGCAAATAACCAAACATTTTCTTACAAAATATTGCCTATTTTATTTAATCAATAGTGAATTATTATTACTACAACGAAGATAACTTGTGAACTTTGTGTTATTAAGTGCAAACATAAGAAAAAATGTTGAAAACGTTCAAATGTAGCAACCTCAGCAGCTGCAGATGCATATGGACGAAATTAAAGAAGTTTCCAATTATTATTAAAACACCACGGCTGGAAAACGTTAAACACATATCACACATAATTTTTTCACAACTTTCATTATTATAATTGTGTATTTAACGCACATATTTTGCGGAATTTATTTATTTTTACATTCGTTTAATTCTTGTTGCACGAACAACTGTTTTTGACAGATGGTCGTTGCCTTGTTGCTGAGAAAATCTATACTTGTCAATGCTACCTGTATAATTATATCATGTTCTGTACGAAGGTTTATAACACACCTCTCATAAAGCAGTTTTTAAATTATTTGCTCTCATTTGAGCACAAATATTGTCAAAAATAATTAAAATTCTTCAAAATATTTCAAACATTTGGAAAATATGTCAAGAAAATTCAAAATATATAAAAAACTTCCAAAAAAAGAAAATAAATACAAGAAAATTTGTCAAAGATTTCAAAATATTTATAAAAAAAAAAAATAATAAAATGACAATTATTTCAGTGCAGATGGCTTAGAAAACTATTGATTTTTGAATATCAAAATCTTGACGAAACTGCGACAAATAAATAACAAATCACTGAATTTATCTAATACACAAACCATTATTTACACTCTTCCCACTTCAATATGAATACGGCTGTTAAATTGTAAGATTTAAAGTTTTTAATGATATTTAATATTTTTATCGCCGGCGAAGCAGCGGGTATTTGCTAGTAAATATATAAATACGAAAAATAAAATTGAGCTTTTAGTGATACAACATTTCTTCGCGTGTAAGTTCTGGCGAAGTAGTTTTAGTTCAAAATTATGATATTTTTTAACCATCTGAAAGCGGCTAGTCAAAAATAAAATGGTACTGAAAAAATTAATAGAAAACTATAATAAACTGATAAGAATCGATTTTCATTTGAATAAAAAATAAAGTGGTCCTTATTTTTTCCAGTTTTCAAAAATAATTGTTAAAAAATTTTGTTAAAAATATAAGCTCGATGAATTGAAAATAGCACACAGTGCAGTTTGTGAGAACGAAATCGGGGCCAAATGAAAAGAAAAACGCTCACAACCTAAGGAGACACCCATAGGGAGATTGTTTTTTTTTTTTCCTCAATATTTCTCTACACTCAGAAAAAAGTCTCTCGGAATATGATAAAAATGGTATATGATAAAAATAACTCCAGAAAATGCTTTTTTCTAATGATACCAAAAATTCTCTAAAAATGGTAAAATCTTCCATGAAAAATAGAAATATAAGAAAAATATATCGTTCTTAGAGAAAATGACTTTTATTTTTAAGAAATTATTTGTTTTTATTGAAGAAAATATTTCGCGTAGTGAATTCTTTATCTATAATAGAGAAAACTTTTAATTTTCTAGAAATTTTTATCTATAAATGAGAATTTTTTATCTATAAATGAGAATTTTTTAGTGGAGAAAAATACTTATCATTACCTTACCCAGCAGAAAAGTGGACCAAATTTTAAACAGCTCTGAACTAGTTCCAAAAAGGACCAGTACTAGTTCCACTACAATACCCTTTAACATTGAACGAACTGACGCTTTTTGCGGGTTGATGTCATAGAAAAAGACAATTATCCCCATTAACACTCCTTTTTCCCCATATTTGAACTAGTTGCATTAGGGACATTTTTAAACTGGTTGCTTTCGCAGTAGCCTGAAAGTGATTCTTTTTTAACTAGTTTTAAAGTGAACATTTAAAAATGTAAACCTGTTTTGTACGATCTTTTCCATCCATAATCCAGAAGATATTTTATTTATAAATGTCTAAAAACATTTTTTTTTTATTGGTTATGATTTTTTCAATTTTTCAATTTAATTTATTCATCGTAAGACTGTAGTGCTAACAAGATTTAAATCTTATGGCAAGCACTATTGACATGGTGACATATAGATGTGACAATATAAATGGTTATACGTAACTTAGCCTAGTTACATTACTTTAATAAAATTATTGTGAACTATACATAAAACATTTAGGGTGCAACGAGTCAAATCAAGTTTTTAAAATTTAATTAAGGTTAAATGTGTTCGAAGCAATTAGATAGAAGTTAAGGTTTAAATTTTAAATTATGGACACATAAAATAATTGAATATATTGCTTTTGAACTGCATTGCGCTTTTTATCTTCTGAATGTTATGGGGGAGTGAGTTCCAAAGACGAATGGAATGGACAAAAAACTGACGCTCAGAGGTTAAATTTGTATAAAGTGGTTAAACAAGACTATTTCCCCGATTTGATCGTAGAAAGCTAAGTCGTTGGAACATACAGGCTCTTTTGTAGTTATGATTTTGTGCAACATTAACAGGACTCTGATATTTATAAGACAGCCAAAGAAAACTTTGAAGATTTTTATTGCATACAGCGAGACGCGATCGGAGCGCTTCAAACTGAAAACATAGCGTGCAATATTATTGAAAAGGACGTTCAGTTTACGCCGGCTCGTAGAATCGCAAACTGCAAAGATTTCACAGCCGTATAGTAATGCAGGCACTACATAGGTCTTAGCTAGTAGCATTCTTATATTTAGAGGGATGAAATTTTGCGTGGCCCAAAGATTACGCAACATACCATAGGTTTCGCCCAGAAGTTCATGTATGTGACTTGACCATGTTAGGGTATTATTAAATGTTATGCCCAGATTCTTCGCTGATTTCACCATCTCAATTCTGGAGCCATTAACAAAAATTCCAGAATCAGGCAACCGTACACTTTTCCTTGATATAGTTAAGCATTTTAATTTTTTTGGATTCAAGAGCAAACCATTGGCCGACGCCCATTCATTAACGCGAGCTTAATCAGCGTTAAGCATATCAAAACATTTTTTAATGTCATTTGGTTGACAACTCATATCCCAGTGGGCAAAAGCAGGGCTTCGAAGCGCTACTTGCAGGCCTTCATATGGATTTTGAAGACCTTCCGCACTCATATCCAAGCCCATTAAGTTTTTTATATGAAACGAGAAAATTTTCTACGCCTTCCTCTCTCGCGACTCTAAAGAGGCCTGCCAGAAGTTCTTTTTTGAGAATGCATGTTAAAAGACCTTCTTTATGAGGGCTTATAAAAGCACTCTCAATTCAAGCCTTATTATTGTACTTCATTTGTTAGGGCTGAAGAAGGGTGCTGCTTTAGTAGACCTAATTGTACCTATTTTTTAATGAGTGCTAATAAGAGTGTTCTAGCATAAGCTTGTAAGCTTTAAAAAAGGACAGCCTCTATAATTTGCTGGATGGCCGTGCAAAACAGAAAACAGTTAACTGCCTTACAAAACATATGCAATTTATGCCGAATGAAGTTGAATCGCTATTTTGAAGTGAAACTTCTTAGACGGCGCTTCGAAATTTGAACGAGAATATGACAAGTGAAATTTCAAGGTCACTTTACTTCATTTCGTCACTGGATATAGAAGAAAGATATGTTTTATAGTAGAGAGAATGAGAAAGATATATTATACATTGTATAAAAGACTGAAAAAATTCCTTTATCACCGCTGAGGGTCGAACCTGGAAGGGATCCATAGGAAGGGCTTCTATACGTGCTCATTGGTACAGCGATATTAAAAGGTATAAAGATGCCAATAGTAGTAGTCTTAGCATGCCTTCTTTTGTTAAGGCCTAGTATAATTGCCCACTGGGATATAGTTGCAAGTCGTCTGCATACAAATGTATCTTGCAATGTTGCAGGACTTTCGGAAGGTCATTGACGTAAAAAGAGAAAAGAAGCGGACCCAGAATTGAACCCTCCGACGCGCCTCTGGGAACTGGTAAATAGTTTGAATAAATTTCGTTTATATTTACTGCCTGTGATCTATCTACAAGGTATGACATAAGAAGTCATACCTTATGTGCTACTTTGCATCTTGTGCGCAATTTATTATTTTTTTCAGCAATACTTTTGAAAACAAAAGCTGGACACTGAACGCCTGAACACTGCAACGCCTTTGGTACTTTTTTAGAGCTATTTCGAACTACGCTAGAAATGAAATAGTTCACTTTTTCAATTGACTCCAAAATAACTGCTGGGTATTAGAAGCTTGAAATATTTTCATTTCCGACAAGTGCAGAAATATTTCTTCGAATATGTGAAAATTTATTCTAATTGTAGGAAATTTTATCTAAAAAAGAGAAAATTACTACTATCAAAAAAAGAGATTTTTTATGGAGAAAAGATATGGGTTTTTTTCTCAGTGTAGAACATTCTAACCCTCTATCGCTTGATCTTCACGAGGTCCTCGTCAAAAAATAGCTTGAGTGCATTCAAATTGAGTTTTGTATGTCTCGTCAATATACGAGCTACGAGTGTGCCTGCTGCATATAAATTTATTCGCGACATGTGCAAGTCACTGTGGTACGAATGCCATAGAGTGCGAGCGCTCACGATTACGAATGTCTACCAGACAACAACGCAACATTCGCCAAAAGCAATAAATATTCATGCTTTAATATCCATTCGCACCAAGAAAAAAAGAAAAACAGGAAAAAAGAAACTCGTGTGTAGCAACGTACACGTGACAGAAGGGAAACTTCTAAAAAAGTAAAGAATAAGAGACATTTTAGTGTAAAATAGAGAGAGGAAGTTTCCAAAAAGAAATCAATACAAAATGAAATAAATTAAGTTTTTTTCCATTTTCTTTAAGCGTGAGAACGTTCAGCTGGTGTTTTAGTAGTTTTCAAATGGCTCTTCAACTTGATCACTTTTTGAATATTAGGTTGCATTTGTATAGTACTGGTTGACGGTGCTTTCGAAAGCGAAGGTAATTCTGTTTGAATATTGTCTCCTGCTTCCTGATCATCATAGCTATGTATGTTGAGTGAGGGCCTCGTAAAGTAGCGATCGTTGATTTTTATGTATATCAACTTGGTTGGCTTCAAAATTTTGTTGAGATGATGTTCCAATCGCCATACTCCTACCATTAGTTGTAGATCTAGCCGCGGCTGCATTCTTAAGAGCTCTAATTCGCTGTCTATGTATACGAATGCGTTCTGCTCCTTTTTTCGCTATTTTTCTTACCTCCGAGACATTCTTTACTTCTCGACTTCCTGGGTGTCGTTTTGTTATTTCATTTGAAAAATGTGTACGGAAACGCTTTCAAGTAACTTCAAGTTACTATCCATTCTTAAAATTAAATGTTTGAAAGGCATTGGTTTGTGTCTGTGACATACTAGAAACGGAGCAGGAAGCGTGCAATATTTCGAGTAATAGCATTTTGTTTGCCCGTTTGAAAGAGTCAATGTAGCATAACGCTAGAACGTTCGACTCTTATTCGATGCTTGCGACAGTCCAAGGTTCAATCCGTGTTTGTGGCCAACATTTTTATGGTAGGTAGTGGAAATTTTCATATAAATATTTGCTTTTGAGACATTATTATAAGCTTCACGAAAAAAGCAGCCTTGAAAATGTGCATATAAATTGAAAACGTTACACATCGTCACGAATAAGAGACCTTGAATTTCACTCGCTGCCAAAGAAGTTTCACTTCAAAAGAGATAAATATTGAAACAAACAACACAAAGAGAAACGCGCTCCTAGAGAACAGCAGAGAAGTATCATAACAACAAAAATTCATGCAGCAGCAAACACTCGAGTTTTAAGCGAATCATTCGAATGTCTGCATTGTCTGGATGCTGCCTTTGTATCATTCGCAATCGTGACAAACTGTATTCATTCATTTTTGAGTGCGATTGTGCCTGACGACGAATGTTATGCGAGTGGCAAAAAATTACGAATGGTCTTATGCAAATCTCTGATACGTAATACATTAAACTTTCGTAATTGGAGCCAGATTATGACGGCACTTAAGGATTTTGGAGTGCCATCGTACCTCACGGAGATGTAAGCAAACTATTTTAGCAAAAATAACTCTTCGCTTCGACACAAAAGAAGGTATGACTGTGTGCGTCAGTCGCGGGTGAAATCCCACAGGGGTTTGTTTTGAACCTTCTGCTGTGGAGGTCATCCACAATGGTGTTCTCAGACTTGCGGTAAACCATGCGTTTATATGGTTACGGTAAGAGCAAATTATCAGGTAGAATTCGAGCCCCTCAGTAGTGTAAGTATCGCCACTATCAAAAATTGGTTGAGGTCAGTGGAGTAGTACAGTGGAGTAGTAGCCCTATAGTTTGGTGGTTTGATTACCATTCAATAATGACCGATATTCATCTCATCAGCTACACACAAAAAAGCAGCCAACGCATGTTATGCACTATCGAGAATAATGCCAAATGCTAGACCCCACATACTAGCATACATACTAGTATGTGCGGAGGAGACTTCTCCTCAATGATCGATTGTGTGATCGATTATAATGAATGGACTCACCAGTATGGGACACAACGTTAAAGATGAAGTCTTACCGCCGATATTTTGAGTAGGTATATAAAATTGGTATACTTAGGGTATACTGCGGTTTAAGGATAGTATCCGAAGACGCAGCACTAGTTGAAACCATCGTTTTATTTCCATCGAACATTACTGATCAAAAGATACCTGTTATACTTTAACCGAAATACCGTACGTCTAAAACTTTATTTTGTTTTTAACAGTTGAATTTAATATTGTTTGTGAGTTAAATAACCCTTTGCTCTTCTAAAAAATAATAAGCCATTAAAGGTTCAAGCTCGTTCACTTTTCCAAAGTTTTAAAGTAGCTTTAAAATCATACACGGAGAAAAAAATTGCAAAAAGCATTCAATGCCTGAATCAAATAAATAGGCTATCAGTTTATACCAGGGACCGCAAATAACGATTTTCGCTATCAATCAATCATTTTACAACAATTATGTTTTTAGATCAGAAATAAAAATTATTTTTTTATCGATATTTTTTCAATCTATAGAATTAAAAATCAAATGGCGTTCGTTGGAAATTGTATAAGTTGAGAACGCCTGGACCGACTTGGATAAATTTTTTTTTAAATGTTCGTAATAGACTAACTTAGGTTTTTACGGAAAGAAAAACTGACCACGCCCACTATATTGATTTATTTAAAATCGGAAAACAGCTGCACCGATTTGGCTAATCTATTTTTTAAATGTTCGTAGGTGTCCATTTTAAGTTTTTACTGAAGAAAAATTTACCATGCCCACTTTTACGCCCACTTTTTTGATATCTATATGTAAAAAAGAGGAGTTTTTGTGTATAACTATGCAATAGACACCTAAACTATTCATCCGATTGGCATTAAAATTTGTGAATAGAAGATTTTGGTACGGTGCGTGTTTATGGACTGTCAATTTTTATCCACCTTGAACACCAGAGGGCGCTGTAGTACAAATTTTTTACAAAACTGCCTAAAACTCACAGTTTCAATGTGATTGGGATGAAAATTGTTATGTAGTAGTTTTCTTGTACGTTGAGTGTTTTTCTGCTATATTTTTTGACCCAACATGAACGACAGAGGGCGCTGTAGTACAAATTTTTTGTAAAACCACCTAAAACTCCCAAACCGCTCATGCGATTAAAATTAAAATTGGTACATACGGGTTTTCAGATACGATGAGTTTTTCAGCACTATCTTCTTTGATCCACCTTGGACACCAGATGGTGCTGTAGTAAACATTTTTACAAAATCGCATATTTTTAGTGGTTTTCTTAGGTTACATATGCAAATATTTACAAAATATAAAATACTTCTTAAATTAAGTAAAATAAAAAAAATTCCGTTATTTTGACATCAAATTATGAACATAACTTGGAAACTGCCAAATGATCGACATTTTTTCGAACCACTTAAAATCACTAAAGGACAAGTTTTGAAAGCAGTCAGTATTTTTTCCTAATCAAAATTATTTATCTGTTCCTAGAAGTTAAAATAAGTGTTTATTTAATTACAAAAAAATTTTTTTTAGACTTTGTACATAATTTTTTTTTTTTTAAATATGACAAATTAAAGTAAAAACTATTTTATTTTTTAAGACTTATAATATTCTAAGTAATATAGAACCGATTTGAAAAAAATCAAACCAAAAATATAGTCGTAGGAATTTTTTTTAATGGTTGTATCTTTAAAGATACACGGTGCATTTAAGGGTTAAGTTGATTTCTATCTTACCCCATCATTCACTATCACGAAACGAGGCACGAACGACAAAAAAGAAACGATCAGTAATTCTTTCTTGCATTAAAAATCTATTGCTTATCGTGTCTTGCTCATCGCTGTTATGCTTTTTCGTGATACAGAATGAAGGGACTAAAAACCATGAAAAAAATCACATCATTTTATATATGATCTTCTCACTAACTATATAACTGATCTAATATGATCTTATATATGATCATCCCTAATTTACAGTCAAGAGTAAATTTCTCAATTCAAGCATTATTTTGCTAGAAATGAGCAAATTTAAAACACATGATATTAAGAAAAAAAATGTTTAATTCAAGAAACATTTGCTTAAAACTCAAGAATATTTTTTCTAGATTCAAGTCTAATATATGCTTGAAGTGAGAAAAATGTGCTTGATTCAAGTTAACAATTTGCTGAAAACTACAACAATTTGCTTGATATGAGCAATTTATTTTCGTTGAATTGAGAACACTTTGCTTGATTCAAGTAAAAAATTTATTGAAAACTAGAATAATTTGCTTGATTCAAGTAAACAATTTTCTTAATACAGGAATGTTTTGCTTGATATTAGAAACTTAATTTTCTTACTAAGAGCAGAATATGCTTGATCAAAGTAAACAATTTGCTGAAAACGAGAATAATTTGCTTGATTTGAGAAATTTATTTTTCTATATAGAACTCAGTAGAATTTGCTTTATTCAAATAAACAATTTTCACCATATTCAAAATTGCTTGATTCACGCATTTAAAACTACACAAGTAGAAAGCAGAATTTTCTTAAATCAAGCAAAAAAATTGATTAATTCAAGAATTTGCTTAAATTAAGAAAATATTTTCTTGATACAAGTCTTGTTCCAGGTTCTAGAATCAAGTATTTTATTCTTCTTTCAATCAATCATTCATTTTACTCAATTTTCGAAATAAATGCTCATTATAAAATTTTTTTCTTAATTTTAGTTTTTAGAGCTTGTTTTGAGCAAATGAGGCTTCATTTTAAATTTTCTGAGATCAAGCAAAATATTTGCTCAATATATGAATATTATTTCTCTCTGTGTACATAGTTAAAACCCAACTAAATTGCAATTGCAATGCATTTAATTAACTCGACAATAATAAAATTTTGCAATTAAAGCGTCGAATAGTGCCATTACGCATAACCTTGAACTAATTTAATTTTTGGCTTGGTTACTCGATACAAAGCTGCTAACGAACCTAAGCGATGAGGTAAAAAATATACAAATAATAAACGTACAATAATAAAAATGCACCTTATTTGAATTTTTAACATGAATCTGCTAATGCGTAAAATGAATATAGTTCAGAAACTTCGCACACTTTATGGCTACAAGCAAATAATGAAAATAGTAAAAAATATAAAAACGCCCATAAAAATGCCTACAAAACATCTATTAAAGCTCAATTTAATAATGCTTCAAAGCCTTTGTTTATTTATAATGGCAGCGAACATGCTTGATGCCTTTACTGCTATTAACAGTTGATTTGCTGTTAGGGGTCAGAGAGACTAACAACTCTCGATAGCAGAGATGTTAGTAGATTGCTGCTTGAACTGCAATGAGTTTAGTATTATTAACTTATATGAGGGTATTCAGACGCAAACATACAGGCTAAGTGTTAACCTTTGTTAATCTTAATAAATATAGTTAAAGTTATCTCTAAGACTTCTCAAAAATATTTTTTTTTTTTTTTTTTTTTTTTTTCTTTATTGATAACGTATGTATACATTAAATTTTATATACAACTATTTCTCAAAAAAAATTACATTTTGTGGGAGAAAATAGCTAAAAATCATTCAAAAATTATATAAGCTATCAATTGCTTGAGCGAATTATGTATATCCTTATGAATTTAATTTATTATTTATTTCAGGATTATAACGTGTATGAATTGGTTTATTATTGCAGTTCAAAATTATAATTTTGCATTAAGAGAGATTTGACTGATCTTTTGAATAGTAACAAATTATTGCAAGTTTTTACATCTTCGGGCAACTTATTATATATTCTTATGCCACAACTACGTATCGATCTCGTACTTCTTTCAGTTCTAAAAAAAAACGGTTCTAATATTTATTGTGTTTCGAAAGGTATATGATGAGTTTTCTGAGAAGTTTAGTCTTAAATTATGTTTAATCATATTGTTTTTAATTTTAAATACAGTTAAATTCCTTGTGGGTGTTCTTTGTGGAAGCAATAATACATATATTCTTTACTATTTTATTTTGAATTATTTGTACCTCATTTAGTTTCTTCTCAGAACACCTATTCCATATTGTGTTCAAATAATTTATTTGTGACAAAAAGTATGAATCATAAATCATCCACAGCTGCTTCTTTGGAATATTATTTCTATTTCTATAAATTGCAAAATTGAGAGGTAATAGTTTTACTTTCAATTTATTTAAATGTTCATTCCAGCTCAGGTTGGTGTCGAACCATAACCCTAAATAATTTATGGTTGTAACTCTCGTTATTAATATATTCTTGAAGGGAATCCCTGGTAAATCATTTAAGTCTGGTAACGGTCTATTGTTATTAAACACTATGAAATTAGTCTTTTTAAGATTAATTTTCAATAAATTTTTTTCAAACCATTGGTCAATTTTTTCTAAGTCTGATGTTATATTTATTATTAGTTCTTCTATTGAAACTGTTGCATACAAAAATGTTCAATCATCAGCATAGAATTGTGGAACTCCTTTTAAATCCATCTTAAAAACATTATTAATATAAATTAAGAACAGCGTTGCCGCTAGTTTTGATCCCTGTGGTACCTCCGTTTTTATTTGTAGTGTTCTACTTTTTGTCTCATTAATTGTAACATATTGTTCCCTATTCATCAAGAAACTTTCGAACAATTTTAGATCGGTTCCCCCTATACCCAATTCAGCAAGTTTTCGAATCATAATTTTTAAATTAACTGAGTCAAATGCTTTAGACAAATCAATCGCCAACATTGCTACATATTTTTTTTTTGTCTAAGTTTTCATATATATATTCTGTACATGATATACATGCTGCTTAAGTATTCGAATTTTCAACAAATCCGAACTGATTTTTATTAATTATTTGATTTTCTCTTAGAAAATTTTTAAGTCGATTTAGTATAATATTTTCGAATATTTTATCAACTGTACTCAACTTGGTTATTGGTCGATAATTTGCACAGATTTCCTTACTTCCTGCTTTGTGTATTGGGACAACGCAACCAGTTTTTAATTCTTTTGGATACTGTCCATTTCGGAAACATTCATTAATAAATTTAGCCAATGGACCAACTAGGAATTCCTTGTATTTCTTAACAAAACGTCCAGATATTCCATCCGGACCATTTGCTGACTTTATATTTAATAGTTTGATCGCTGTTCCTACTTCTATGCTGTTACATTCACTAAGTGAGAATGGTTTTGTAATACCAAAGACTGGCTCATCAATGTAATTGAAAGAATCTGTCGTTTCAACTACGTTTATGAAATGCTCATTGAAAGCATTGGCAATTTCTTTAGAATTTATGATGATATTATTTTTATATTTAATTTGGCTAACTTCAGTTCTGCTCTTATTTCTTTTTCCATACATTAATTCCTTCAAAATTGCCTATGTTTCATTGCTTGAGTCTATATTTTGTTCGATTTTTCTGCCATAATACTGTTTTTTGCGGTGATTTATTTCATTTCTAACTTTGATTTTAAGTTTTTTGAATTCATTGTCGAAATAGGTATTATTTTTATATTTCAATTTTAGTTTGTAGAATTTATTTCTATTTTTTATTAATTCAAAAAGCTGACTATTCATCCACGGACTTCTATACTTCTTAGCAGATTTTTGAAAACATTTCATATTTCGATTTATACTTTCACATAATGAAGTATGGAAATCCGAGAAGGTAGGTTTACGTATAATCTCATTAAGCAACCCATTTGCTTCAAAGGCACGGTAATCAAATATAGTAATGGTCTGGTTATTTCTCGAAAATCCTGTATTTCTTTTTAAATTCACCGCGAGGGATATTAATCTGTGATCTGAGATCGGGTTGTCTTCCAATGAAAGAACGAAATCAAAACTTAATTTGTCAGTTATAATATGATCAATGATTGTTCCCATGTTGTTCCCTATTCTAGTGACCATATCGTTGCTTAACTTGTTTAAACAAAAAAAAACCATTGCTGTAAATATTATTTAGATAACTAAGTGTTTCATTATTATTACAGAGAAGATTGATTTTAAAGTCTCCTATTATGATTGAGTTTTTAAATTTTAATACTTCATTTTCAAAGGCATTTATAAAGCATTCTATGTTAGAAGAACAGAAACGATACACACATGTTATGCGATTTTTAATAATTTGACAGTGAGAAAACTACTTTTTTCAATCTCTGAAGAGTGTAGAAGTGTTGAGTTTATACTTTCATGTACGAAAATTAAGCAGCCGCCTGCTCTATCTGATTCCCGATTCGCAATATATACATTATAGTTTGGTAAATTGTAATAAATATTTTCATTTTTATATATCCATATTTCGCTTAAAGCAATTACATGTATTATTTGATTATTTCTCCTATTTGCTTCTACTATAATATTTAGATCATTCAATTTGTTTCTAATGCTCTGTATATTTAGATACAATATGTTTAAGTAGCAATCTCCTGCTCCAATAATTAGCTTACTACGTACGTATTTAACATTTCTTTCAAAAATCTTATCGTTTATTAAGTTTATATTTTCCATAAAGGAATTTATTTAAATTTGCTAATTAAATATATTATTTTATAATAATTTTTTATAATAGAAAAGAAAATCTTAATTTCAATTATTTTAATTTCTTTATATCCTCCATATTTTCAATTTGAATAATCGCTGCACTATCATTTTTCCTGACAAAAATTTTGGCGTTTTTCATCCATACAAACTGATATTGTTTTTTTTTAGCTTCCTCTTTTGCTTTCTTCATCAACTCGCTAAGCTCTTTTTCTAGAAGATGATGAAAGTTCACATTTTTTCCTCTCATATCAAAGTTCGGTATAATTTTTTTAACATCTATCTGCTGTTTATTTTTTCTAAGTTCCATACACTTATTTTTAAAGTTTTCATTTTTCATTTTTAGTATAATTGGATATGTGTTAAATTTTTTGTTTTCAGATTGAAATATATCGCTTATATCTTTTTCCACTACGTTTAAGTTTACTTGCTCTCCGATTTTCATTATGACATCTTTTAAGTTGCTTTTTTCAATTTTCGGTAGGTTTGTTATTATTAGGTTATTTTTGTGTTCTTTTTGTTTTAACGTTAACACGTCTCGCTCTAAGCTTTTAATTTGGTGTTTGGCGTTTGAGTTTTGAGCTTTTATCTCTCCTAGTTCTTTTTTTATTTGCTTATTTTCTTTATCTCGTTCTTAAGTTCATCGAAACTATCGCTGATATATTGCTGAGAGTCTTTTATTTTATTCATTGCTCTTTCTTGTAACTTAAATTGTTTTTGCATATTTTCAATTATGGATGAAAGCAAATATAAATGATTTGATTTATTTGCTTCTCCTTCTTCATCACTTGTTTCACTTGAAATTGACACTCTCTCTATTTGATTTTGCTTTTTATTTTTTCTAGTTTTTGGCGCCATAATTAATTCTTCACTTTCAGCTAAACTTTTATTTTTTTAATATATGTTGTTTTGTTGATTTTAACTTTGTTTAATATCACACGCACTCAGGGTTATTTTCAGATTATTTTAGGTGTATTTTGATTTATTAAAGGTGCTGTTCTATTCGTTTTTATAGATTGATTTCTTAGAGACATTCAAGATACGTGCTCGCGCAATTGACAGCTTTGTAAAAAAGATTTAACAGAAAAATATGACGACAACTTCAACATATTCTGTTAAATGTTTGCTTTCTTAACACTTTTCAGAGTGTGGTGTCGGTTTCAACGGACCCACAATTAAAATCAATTTCCGCGAAAAAAGTAAAAATTTTGTTAACATAAAATAACATAAAAATTATACAAAAATAATATAAAAATAAGAAAAATAATTATAGAAATGCACATCGTTGACTTAAATTAATAGCTGAATTAAATAAACAATTTTCATCGTTGTTTCGGTTGTAGTGCTGGTTTGGCACTTTTCGGCCCGTTAATATGTTTGGTTTCCCCCCACATTAACGTGAGTAACAGCAACAAAAACTCAAAATTGTATGCAATAAATTAGCGTTGATGATGTTGGCGGGCAGCTACATAAAGTTGGCTCAAATGTCGTAGCAAGACAGTCTTGTAATGCATTCACTTTTAACTCTTGCAACTATTTTTTGTAGCATTTTCTTTCCTTTTCTTCCTTTACCAGCGTTGCCTATACATTGTTGAACATTTATGGCAATAGCTGTGGTTGTTGTTATTGCTATTGTTAAAATTTATTGTAACTTTGTCATTGTGTTGTTGTCAAATAGGTGCAATTTTCAATCAGTTAGTGTCACAGCTTCTCCTTGAGAGTTGAACTCTAATGGCTTCACTCTGTGGCTTCAAATTTTTTTAAAAAATTGTTTTTTTTTCAAGGAAATACAAAACTGACAATTTATAAAAATTTATTGCTATGAGGTTTTTATTACTAACTGCAACTTTTTTACAAAAGAAACTCCTTAGAAAATAAATCAATAAGTTAAGTATATCTTGACTTTTAAGGAAAAAGAGAAATTTTCATTTCGTTTTTATGTTCGACATATTTTAATACTTAGTCAATGTAGACTTTTAATAAAATCAATATTTTTTGCTAAAAATGTGCATTGGTACCTTAAAAATAATAAATACACAAAAACAGCAACAGCAACAGCAACAGCAACAGCAACAGCAACAGCAACAGCAACAGCAACAGCAACAGCAACAGCAACAGCAACAGCAACAGCAACAGCAACAGCAACAGCAACAGCAACAGCAACAGCAACAGCAACAGCAACAGCAACAGCAACAGCAACAGCAACAGCAACAGCAACAGCAACAGCAACAGCAACAGCAACAGCAACAGCAACAGCAACAGCAACAGCAACAGCAACAGCAACAGTAACAGTAACAGTAACAGTAACAGTAACAGTAACAGTAACAGTAACAGTAACAGTAACAGTAACAGTAACAGTAACAGTAACAGTAACAGTAACAGTAACAGTAACAGTAACAGTAACAGTAACAGTAACAGTAACAGTAACAGTAACAGTAACAGTAACAGTAACAGTAACAGTAACAGTAACAGTAACAGTAACAGTAACAGTAACAGTAACAGTAACAGTAACAGTAACAGTAACAGTAACAGTAACAGTAACAGTAACAGTAACAGTAACAGTAACAGTAACAGTAACAGTAACAGTAACAGTAACAGTAACAGTAACAGTAACAGTAACAGTAACAGTAACAGTAACAGTAACAGTAACAGTAACAGTAACAGTAACAGTAACAGTAACAGTAACAGTAACAGTAACAGTAACAGTAACAGTAACAGTAACAGTAACAGTAACAGTAACAGTAACAGTAACAGTAACAGTAACAGTAACGGTAGCAGTAACAGTAACAGTAACAGTAACAGTAACAGTAACAGTAACAGTAACAGTAACAGTAACAGTAACAGTAACAGTAACAGTAACAGTAACAGTAACAGTAACGGTAACAGTAACAGTAACAGTAACAGTAACAGTAACAGTAACAGTAACAGTAACAGTAACAGTAATAGTAACAGTAACAGTAATAGTAACAGTAACAGTAACAGTAACAGTAACAGTAACAGTAACAGTAAATTATATGAGCGATTCCATCAATTATCGGTCAACTGTGGATCTCGCCATCATCTAGGATCTTTTTGTAAATTTTATGATTTGAAGAGAATGTAAAAAATGTAAAAAAAAAAGTGTAAAAAAATGTTTTTCTTTATCTTTTTTATTTCAGCTGTTATCACTATTATCCATTGCGGTATTTCTTTAATATGTTGTTTCAATCATGATATCTTTTATTTTTCATGGTGTGCCTATATATATGAATGTTTGCAAATGAGCGAAGAAAGACAAAAAAAAACAAAGAATATATTTTAAACAAAGACAACCTGTATACATTTGTCGGTCTCAGAACGTACACACAAAGATATTTCAATAACAAAGATTCGCTCACATTCTGCTCTCGTCGAGGCGAAAAAATTGGTGGCAAATTCATTAGGAAAGTAAATTTTTATGGCAAAGCATATGCTATTCAATTAATGTGAAATATGTTGTATTTCAATTAAAATTTAAAATTTGATTTAAATAAAATGCATTGTCAAGTCGAATCCTTCTAGAAAATCCAGAAGACTATGAAATCTAAGTTCAATTTACATGCATTCAAATCAATTTTTCAATATAATCTTTATAAAATAAAAATTTATTTACTTCAATAACAATTCATTTTCATGTCGTTAATTATATTGTCATAAAGCATTTCCCAATTCAATGATTTTTAATTTTGCCAAATGTGTTTCAACGAAAAAAGCAAAGAAAAACAAAATAAAAATCGATTTTTATACGGTCGAATCAGTAAAGATCAGTAAAAGTAACAGTACATTTAACAGTTAACTTTTTACAATGCTAGCACATTGAGAAATAAATTGTGAGAATTTTGCAGAAAATATTTCACTTTCTATTATGTTAGGAAGACAATTATAAGCTTTCTACATGTGTCAAATAATTTTGTTTTTTGCAAGCTTAATTTGTTGGAGAGAGTTAGTTACAATACACGGTGTGTCAAATAGCCCAGACAGGCTTTAGAAAACATAATTAAAACGTGATTTTTGTTTATTTTCTGTGCTTATTCAAAATATTCTTCTCCCGGTGCAATACACTTGTTGTAGCGATTCAATAGTGATTAAAATGCCTGATCTACCTCATTTTGCGAGTTTGCTTCCAGTGCTTCTGTCGTAGCAACTTGGATAGTCGGGATGTCGTTAAAAAAGCATCCTTTCCAAAGAACTAAGAGATAAGGAAGCGGTGAAGTTGAACAGAAATGAAGTATTTTACAAATACAATGAAGTTAATGCAAACACATAAACATTCAAACAGGGCCGCATTAGGTTATATCGTAAATAAAGGCGAAAACTTTTTGGTGTTCAGACGTATTTTTATTTTTTAATTTTTATTGTATTTGAAATCATAGATATTTTACAAAAAATGTCACAAATACGGGACAAATTTTGTTTCGGCAGGACACTTAAAAAAATCATGCAAAATATGGCACGTCCCGTGAAATACGGGAGGTATGGCACGACTAGTCATTCGGCTTATTAGCATATTTTCGGGTGCAAAAAATGTGTACCGGGTAAGCTAGTATTTAATATAGGATATCACTGTCATATATATATTTTTGACCGGAAAAATAAGTCATATTTTAACATTTATTTTTTACCGAAAAAATAAGTCATATTTTAACTTCTATTTTTAACCGAAAAATAAACATACTTTAACTGGTATTTTTGACCGAATAAATAAAAGTAAATAATAACAAAAAAACAAAAGAACAAAAAATACGTAAAAATAAACATTATTTATTGACTTTTTTTAAAAAAAAATTAGAACAGTTACAGTCCCTGATCAAAACTTATCTTCAATCGAAAAAAAATTAGGGCCCTAATGTTTGCCACCCTATGGAAGGAATGCGCTCATGAAGCTGAACTAGTGTTTTGACAGAAGCTCTTGCACATGACTCATGCACACAAATGGCGGGAAACCAACAAACTATAAACAAGATTACCTGTGAAATGAAACCTCCTTATTATGTGTTTTTTGTGAACTTTCACAACTTTTCACGGCACAACGCATGCTTATTTAATTTTTTATTTTATTTATGTTCGTTTTAATAGAATTTATAGCGATGACAATCGCTAATTATTTAATATTTTAATATTTTTTCACCACGCATTCTCTTTGTTTTGCTGTGCAAGAGCTTATGTCAAAAAATCATGCTCTATCTCGCTTGAAAAATTCTTCAACACACGTATAGTAACATATGTGTGAGTAGAACACCACTTCCTTATATATTATTTCTATGATCCTTTCAACTTCATTTTCAATTTCGGAACAAAGAGTAGTCGCACGGTGCAAAATCTGGTGAATACGGTGGATGATTTGACTCACAGACTTGATTTCGAGCAAAAATTAACGAACAATGAGTGCTGTGTGACTCATTGCATTATCGTGCAACAGAAACCAACTTTCTGAAGCGCGATACTCGAATACGACGGATACCGGATATCAAACGCTTCAAAACTCCAAGATAATATGCGGCAGTAACTTTTTTACCAGTTGGAATAAATTGTTTGTGGATAATTCCTTTGCTATTGAAGATTTATCTCGATTTTAGAAGGAACTTTTTGTGCTTTTTTAGCTTGTGGTGACTTTTTTCTTCCATTTCACACTCCGATACTTGGTTTCTGGATCTTATTGGAAACACGACGTTTTATCAACCGTAACAATTGCTTTCATGAAGTTTGGATTTTTTCTTGAGGCCGCAACGACGTCTCTGGAATGCCGTAATAATAATAATAATGACTGGCCATTTCAGCCCTTGAAAGGACTTTGAGCTAGCTTCTTATGATCAATTGTGTTGTGCGTGTCATTAAGTTTGTACACAATTGACCGAGAACCGGACCTACATGTTTAGCGCCGACTCTGAACGGCGATGAACGGAATGTTCTTGTTCTCAAGAAGCTTTACATGGCATTTTGAATACTCTCTGAGGTTTGCCATTGTCTACAGAGAGGTGGCGGCCGTACAGAAAAATTATTTTAATTCAAATAATTTTCTGTCGCTGCTGGGGTTCAAACCTGGGTCTCCAGGTTCTTTGACATAGTGGCCACGCACTTTAACCAACTACGCCACGGACGCCACATCTGGAATGCCGTAGTCTCATCAATTTTTGATCACCATTCAATGTGTGTGGAACAAATTTTGCATAGACCTTTGTTTTGCCCAAATCCTCGTAATAGTCGAATAGTCTCCTTGCTGATGTTTAGGGCCTCTGACATCGTTCTCATTGAAGTATTGCGGTCGTTTACAAAAAAACCTCGTACTTTTTGAATCATTTCAGGCGTCGGAACTGAAAATGGGTTTTCTGTGTATTTGTCGTTCTCCAGCGTCTCTCTACCGCTCAAAAAAACGTTATTTGCCACTCAAAAATAACTTCTCTACTTAAACAATCATCACGGTACACTTGTTGCATCAAGTCGAAATATTTTTGATGCATTTTTACCAAGTTTTGCGTGGAATTCAATGACCGCTCTTTGTTCCAGGTTGGAATTTCAACAGCAAGTGAACTTTTTTTACAAAATAATTACTATAACTGTTTAATGACATACAACTTTTGATGTCATTTTGATTTGTTGACATTTTGATAGAGTAGAGACTTTGGTAGGGTAGAAAAAAATTCAAACATTAAAAAGCATGTTCGAATACATAGACAGCGCTCTTGGTTGTTGATATATGGTTCGTGTCCGGGATATTGTTAACCAAACTGTGCCATATATAACTTTTCTGTGTTTTTTTCGGTGAAATATAGATATTTTCACCTTCCCACTAAAAACCCAACCGTCTTCTGAACGAACACAAAGCTTATACATTTATAATGGCTATCCTTTAGTAAGTATTCCTAGTTTATAGGGTATCCCAAAAAAAAAAAAAAAAAAAACACTAAAAATGTTTGTATAGAAGTAATTCGAAGGAAGTAAGCTGAGTCGAGCATTGTACAAAATAAGCATCTGAACTGTGTCTTTGCGTATCTTTAAGTCATTGGCTTAAACGATACAAAACTATTCCCATCGGCCACGTTTGACAAGACTTCAGAAGTATATGGGAGTTTGAGAAGAATAACACCTCTAGAACAAAAATGCAAAAAGTCTTTCAACCCAATGATAGTTCAAACAGAGATTATGGAATACCTATACAAAAGGAAGGTGTTCAACCAAACTCAACTACGCAAAAAGCAGTCGGCAGCGAAGATATTTGCAGCATATTGTTGCCAGATTAGGGGAATTCCCCCTAGATTTAGGGGTTTTTTAACTGGTTTGAGGAATTTTAGGGGTAATAAATCTTTAGGGGCTTTTTTAGGGTGATTTCAAATTTTCTGGGGATTTTTTAGGGGTATTTGGAAATTTACCTTTCGAAATAAAGATTTATTACTTTTCCTTAAAACTATGCAAAAAATTTAGGAAAAATACTTTTTCCTCCATATTGTGTAAAAAGCGATTCCAGCAACACTTTATAAAAACAGCTGAATTGGCAACATTTCAAATAAATTACCAATAATTTCCCACTTCACTTCAAACTCGCTTCGCACTTAACTTGCAACTCTGGGTAAATATTAAAAACAAAGCAAGTATGGGGAAAACTGACGAAAAGAAAAGGTATGCCCAAAAATATACAAACAAATGGGAGACGGAGCCTGCTTGCAAAGTGAAACTAAATTTTAAGGCCAATTTCAGCTTGGACAATTGAAAGCTACAAAGCAACTTCCTGAGCTTGCTGAAGACGTCCAACAGCTCAGCCCTTTACATACATAGGAACACATTACCAATTTGCATTGCAGTTGCGCTACTCTTCAGCTACCCCTTGAAGCTGAAGTTTTAACTCAATAAATTTTAAGTTATTTACAACTGTATTTTTGTATGTTTTTCGAAAAAAAATTTTAGGGGGATTTGAAATCCAATCTAGGGGTAAATGGTGAGAGGCATCTGGCAACACTGATTTGCAGATATGTGTGGAAAATATGTCCAAGACGTGGAATATAAAAAATAATAAACGAGACTAGGCAAAGGTATCAGTACGGATGCAGTCTTTTTGCCTACAACGATACTTCGAAAGCGATACTACACCGAGAAAAAAAGCAATAGTAAAATCACCTAAATCGTCTTAGGTAAAAATAACTGTATTGACATTAGAAACTTATGCTTATTCACCAAAGTAATATATTGTTTAATACATTGCTTTGAGAGAATTTACTTCAATACCCTGCCAAAAAAAAATGTTTGATTCACTCAAGCCAAGAATATAATATTTTAACCAATAGTGTAGATAAACCACCGAAAACGTTGACACTTTATCAAAATGGTATGAGCAAAATTTATTGTTGAATAGTCCCGGTTTGTTATAGGTCTCGTTTAGTTTTTGTTATGAAAATGATATAGCCTAGATTTTTAGCCAAGGTGAGTGCATTTTTTGGTATTAAATTAGAGCAGTAATATCCTGCTATTGACTCATTTATGCTCAAAACTGCATAAATTTTGTAAATGTATGTTTATTTATATTAAATAAAACAACGTTTCCTTACAAAAATAAAAACTTTTGGTCCAAGTTCCATCTAAGTGCTTAGGTAATTTTGTACAACAGCAATATACACAATTTTACCTAAGTATGTGTACATTTTATACATGTTTTTTGATATTTTTTTACACAAGCAATATACAGTACTTTACCTAAGTAAATGTATATTTTATACTTCTCGTATATGTATATGTATATGTATTGATTTATTTAACTTTGATAGTTCAACAAAGCTTTTTGTTGAGAACTTGAACACTATGTTCGGCAGATTAAGCAAGCACGCTAATATAAAATGTCGAAGCCACAATGTATAAATTACAAAATACTTCATTAACCCTCTAACCGGCCAATTTTTGTTTGTAATGAAAAAATTCATATAGGCTAATTTGAGGTCGAAAAAAACGAATTTGAAGTCAAAAGTTCAAAAAAATCAAAGGGTTGCCCCCTAGAGGTAAATTTATGTACCCCGCCTTTAGGCGGACTTGCCTGGTATGTCGTATTTAAAATAGTGCACGAATTTTTTTTATATATATTTTTATTATTGAAAAAAAGGCACAAAATTATTACAGTTGTTGCAAATAAGAAATCTTATCGAGATTATTGAGTATGAAAAAGCTGAAAACATTTTTTGTTTGCCGACAAACATAAATTGAGGTTGCATTTGGTGCAAAACAGTTGCGTTTCTGCTTTACAACCAGGCATTTTACACATCCGCTTTCCGGTTCGATCTAAATGATCGGGAATATGACCAATGCCATCGTACCTTATGTCAGCTGGAGGTGCGTAAGTTTTTCTCATTTTTGGATCCCAGTAATTTGAGCAGGCTGTAGAGGGTCGTCCAACTGGGTTTTTGCTGCTTTGTTGAATGTTGCACAGCACGTCAGCTACTTCTGCACGAAAATCAGGAAGCTTTAAACACGAAGGATCTCTGGAATGAATGCGACGGTAAAGTAGGTACGCGTTTACCGCGGCCATATCTATGAAGTGATAGAAAAGACGCAAGGTCCACTTCTTTGTTTTCATTCGAATATGATAGCGGCCTAACAAACCATCCATGAGGTCGACGCCTCCCATGTGGCAGTTGTACTCCTTGATTATGTTTGGGCACTCGATTTCAACGTAATTTTTGTTCTTTCTATCATATCTAGTTGCTTTAATTGGTTGAATATCAGCATTAGCGGTAATAAATGGCCTAACACCTGCATAAGTCGAAGCTAAACGCACACACTTCGTATCTTTCCACAATACGGTTGATAATTCTATTCCGTATGCTCTTCCTACAAACTCTTCAGAATAGCCTTTTTCTTTTTTGTTTGCATCTTTGTCAAGAGACAATTTACAATGCGGTATGCGATTAGCGCGAATCGTACCAAGGGAATAAATACCTCTGCTCCGCAAATACACCAATAGTGGCAGAGAGGTGTAAAAATTATCGAAATATAAAATGTGGTTTTTAAAATTTGGAATGGTCTGCGATAAACGTACAACGACATTAGATGTCGCACCTAAATTTGGTGCATCTTCTACCACATTATTGTCACCTGCACCCTTATAGACTTCAAACCTGTATGAATATCCGAAGGAGTCACATAGAACAAACAATTTGATTCCATATTTATGTGGCTTATCCGGCATATATTGGCGCAAAGCAGTTATCATTTTTGTTGAGCACATTTGCTCGTCGATGCACAATCGTGGTGTCTTCGGAACTGAGTCGAAACGATCGTTGAAATGTTCAATAATAGGTCTCACTTTATAAAGCTGGTCGTAGCCTTCTTCACCTTGTTTTTTCATCAAAGAGCTGTCGTTAAAATGAAGGAACTTGCGAATCTGAAAAAATCGCTTTGACGGCATGGTTGCTCTGATGGCTTCGAATGCGTGTTGTGACCAGTAGCTTTCCGTATTTGGGTACCGAAAGACAGACATGTATAGCAATATGCCAACATACTTCCTCAAATCGGCAGATGTAATATTCACACTGCTTTCAATATTCTGCTGATGAGCATACAAATTGCTTTCTTTGGCGATTTTATCAAAAAATTCGTTGGTGAAGAAGTACATGAAGCATTGAAATGGTGTTTTCAATTCCTTGAAGCGCTCGGGTAAACTTGTATCACCGCAAAAAACAATTTCATTGCGATGTAGCTCCAAATGCTTCTTCTTCCATAAAATGTTTTTAAATTCAGAAGATTGTGGATTTATATCTGTAGCACTACCAGTGAATCCGCCTGCAGTTGGTGAAAAACACGGTAAGCTTTCGTCAAGGTCTGGCAATGGAGAACGATTACGCTTTGGCCGTTTTGGTTTATTCGTAGATGGCAGTGGTGTGCTGGTTGATGCTTTGCTGGAGCAAGTTGGCGCCGCTGCCAAAAGGAAAGAAATTATAATTATTTAAAAGGTATTATAAATGGTATTTATGGCTCACTTTTCGTTATAGTATCTTCATGGTTTGCATCTAAACTGCTAATAGTTGAGAAGAAGTCGCTGCTGGATGCATTTTCCAATTGCTCAATATATTTACTCCTATGTGCAAGGTCATCATCGCATATCAAAAACTCGTCATCTTCACTTTCTCCTTCGCTCAACTCATATTCAGAATCATTGTCTTCATCTTCCGCAGATTCCATAAACCTAACGATCTCTTCTTCGGTCATCCGCGACAAACTGCTGCGATTCTGATTACGCGAATACATTTTCTTCACTTCTAATACACAAACCTGATATGAAATAAATAACTTTGTAGTTAAATCATGATAGTTCATGCAATAAAAATGATATAGAGTGATAAAACACAAAAATGAGCAAACGGAAAAAATTACCCCACAACAGGCAACTCCGCCTTTAGACGTAGTGGAGTTTTTGGGTCCTGGAAGCCTTAGCTTTTCCGGAATGCAAATTTGTATTTTTTCATTACATTCTACAATAATAAATGTACTTACAGATAATTTTTTGTCAAAGATCAGAACACTGCAAACAAATTTTTTTATTTTTCGAAAATTCACTTTGTGCACAAATAATTTTTTTTGCAAATTGTAAACAAACTTTGCACTCTGATAAGCACAGCAATTAACAGCTGTCACTCACAACAATAAAACCAGTTTTGCCACACTATCCAAATATTCAACGAAACGGGGAAGTAAAAATTGGGGGCAAATTTTTTTATTTAATATTTTTTTTGGCGGTTTTTATTAACCCCGCCTTTTGGCGGATCTGCCGGTTAGAGGGTTAATTTATCATCCAAATCAATATCGGTAAGTTAACATGTAGAACTTAGGCGTTTTGCCTAAAAACTTAGGAGGCTGAAAACTGCCAAAGCCATCGTATAAATTATACTAGGTTTTTTATTAATTTTATATAAGCTTTTTCTCGGTGTAGATTGGAAGCTGTTCCATTTGATAAATACATAATAAAAAAAAAAAAAAAAATAAATAACTGGCCATTTCAGCCCTTGAAAGGACTTTGACCTAGCTTCTTATGATCAATTGAGTTGTGCGTGTTATTAAGTTTGTACACAATTGACCGAGAAATGGACCTACATGCTTAACGCCGACTCCGAACGGCGATGAACGGAATGTTCTTATTCTCAAGAAGCTTTACATGGCATTTTGATTACTCTCTGAGGTTTGCCATTGTCTGCAGAGAGGTGGCGGCCGTACAGAAAAATTATTTTAATTCAAATAATTTTCTGTCGCTGGCTGGGGTTTGAACCTGGGTCTCCAAGGTTCTTTGACATAGCGGCCACGTACTTTAACCAACTACGCCACGGACGCCACGTGGCGTAATAATATCAAATACAATTTTAAGCAATAAAACCACAAAACAACCGCGAAAATTTCTTAAATTTTCTGTTTTTCTTATATTATGTGTTTACTAAAGCGTTCTGTTCATATATTTTCGTTTTATTTTAAGGATCACACTTCGTTTTTTATCTGACATTTGTGTTTGTTTGATTTTCGCTTTTATTCGCGGATTTGAAACTTGTTAGGTATCTTTAACATCTGTTGCTTTTATGTATTGCTTTTCGTAGATTTCTACAGCATTTCTGCTGAATTTTTTTTTATCTTTTTGCTATATTAAAGTAATGATAAGTAATAATTAAAAGCTAGTCTCTGTCAATGGATGGATTTGCTTGGCTGCGCATGCGCATTCGTATGCTTTGAATTGTTTTTGTTTTATTTTGCTTCTCTAACGCGATTTATTACGTCATAGCTTACTGCTGGTACATTACTTACGTTTGTGTTAAAAGTATGCATGAGTTCGATATCTAGATCATGTTTTTGGTTGGTTAAAAATTTTTGGCTGAATTCGTTGTAAAGCTATTGCAGAATCACATTAAATCGCAATTTTTTATAATTTTGCTTAAAGCTGCAATTGCTTAGAGTTGCAATTTTCTGCAGCAATTTTTTTCTGATCGTTAGGTCGTGCTTCAAAGTTGCAACAAATTGTCTGACATTTTTTTATTTTCAATTTTGTTGTTGCTATTGCAGTTTTTACCATTTGAGGTTATGTTGTAAAGATAATGTTTTCCTCTAAGCCTTTTGCCGTAGCACTAGATCATCATGCATAATGTGCATTTGTTGCAATGTTGCATTTATTTTACGAATAGCGTGGAGGAAATTATGAAGTCTTGAACTTCACAAAGGTCGTTAATTTGATGATTTTATTTTGTGGTTTTTATAAATAAAGTAATGAGAAGACAAAATTGTTTTGTTATTTTTTATGCAATACTTTGCAATTTATGCTAAAAGAGGTTACACATAAAGATTCTTAGGACTATGTGCTTTTATGGCACAACATAAGTATTCATTTCAACTTTATAATTGACATTCAGCGCAAGCCTTTTGTAGCTAATGGAATCTTATACTAAGGATTTCCGGAGTATATACTTACAATTCTGCCTTGGTTCGAACTGATTTGATAGATTTGTGAGGAAGAAGAGGCAATAAAGTGAAACATGTGTAGAAACATGTTAGTAAGAATTTGAAGCAAGTCTTATGCCTTTATCATGGGCGTAACCAGGCTTTTCTGTAGGTGGACTTAAACACAATGCAGTACTTACATATTTACTAACTTATCTTACTATGGGAAGCCTCAGCCTAACGTTCGCCAGGATCGTTAGTGCGTGGTAAGGAGCCAAATCCTATACGAGGTGACCCTACTCTTTCAAAACACTATGGATCTAGACTGGGGAGGCACTCCATAACCCGGGATAGCCCATGTCCATCGGAGTGTTTACAGTCGGGGGTAACAGAACTGTATTCTAGTGGAGCATCGCACTGGTATCTGCCCACTCCAGTGAGTAATTGTGGGCTAACCGTGATAGTGGCTATGTTTTTTCCTCTACACTCGTGGGAACAACATGAATAACATAAACAAACTAAACAAAATAGTGGGTACCCATACCGCATCTCAACTGGCCGATAGAGCGGATCATAACATCCGCAACGACGATCACCATGGACCTCCAAGAAAGAGCAGGAAGACTGCCAAACGTACGGAAGGCAAAGGTATAAAAGAACCTTAATTTGAACCGGAGCCAAGGACTGTATTGACAAAACAGAAGGAAAGTCATGGCACAGTGGGCTCAACAGAGTTTCCAACCCTGGAAAAACACAACCACAGCCATCAATTTTTACGGAACAACAGTCTGGACACGTCAAGTTCGGGGAGATTAGGAAGACAATAGGTCTGAGTGGCGCAGGAAACAAATGGTAGCTACGCTATCTCAACGAAGGCTTAATGTCAAAAACAGCCATGTAGAAAGTCCTGGATCGCACCAAAAATACTCCGCCTGACGCGAGGAAAACGGGTGCAGACGAAATCAGTCCGCAAACTGGCAATGCTGCCAAAAAAATGAGGGACCTTGACAAAAAGCCAATGCCGAAAACTGGTGGGAAAGTCAGGAAGGCTGGGACTAGTTATGCTAGTACAACCAAGGCCATCAAACTAGCTGTACTCCCCTTAATCTTTCCCTAAACACACTCACCCGAAAGGAACAGGGACATATTGAGGAGCTTTTAGTTGAAGAAATAAACAAAGGCTGGAGGGCTAAACTCCAGTTCGATGTCATCCACGTCTGACCGGGGCTCATACTGGTGGACGGTGCAGGCATAGACACCGCAGAATGGCTTAGAACCATTGTCCCGAAACTGAATGGCTGGAAGGGTGACGAGTTATCAATGTGCGCTGGAGACGATATACCCAGCGTACACATGATAGCGGTATACATTCATAATGCAGAAGGAGCGGACACAAAGAAACTCCATAATCTTATGGTCATCCAAAACGATGGATTATATACAGGGTTTTCCAACAGGGACTTGACAACTCTGAATTAAATTTCTGAACGCACCCTTTCACTAATCATCAAACTGTCACTGTCAATTTATTAAGTAAACTCAACATTTTCATCATGGTAAAGTGCACGAACGATCAACGTCTGCAAATCATAAAACTTTACTACCGAAATTCGGAGTCGGTGATCGCTATTTTAAGGGCGTTAACTGCAGTTTTCGGTCGTAGTTCTCATTCTAGTAGACAGACAATAACAAGTTTAGTGCAACAATTTGAGTCTACATATTCGTTGTGTGATGTTGCCGTGCCAGTGAGACAACGGGTTGGTCGAAAAGTCGAAAATATCGCTGCTGTTCAGGCGTCCTTAGAAAACGATACAAAACAGTAAATTCCATGGCGTTCTCAAGAATTGGGCATCGCCCAGACCACTTTATGGCGAACTTTACGTAATCTTGGTTTACACCCATACAAGATCAAGCTGACTCAAGAATTGAAGCTGATGGACCATTTGAAGCGATGTACGTTTTCCGACTGGGCTCTGGAAAAGATGCGCCAAGATGATGAATTTCATCGCAAAATCATCTTTAGTGACGAAGTTCATTTTTGGCTCATTGGGTTCGTTAATAAGCAAAATATGCGTTATTGGTCGGGTGAAAATCCACATGTGCTTCATGAATCACCACTTGATCCACAAAAAATAACTGTTTGGTGCGGTTTGCATGCCGGCGGCGTCATTGGACCATATTTTTTCTTCGCCGATAACGATCGTAACGTTACTGTGAATGATCATCGTTATCGCGCCATGATTACCGATTCTTTTTGGCCCGAATTGGAAGATGTGGTAATATGGGATACTAGATGTAGAAATCGCAGAGCGTGCGTGTTAATAAAATAAAAGGTTTGAATTATATTTGTCTTTCCTCACAAGAGATCATGTTGCTGTTCAGATCCCGGTTTATTTAAACGGGAGTGTACGAGAGATCGTTGTAGCAAGAAGCTAATTTCCAGACGACGATACCATTGCACCACCGGGTATAGTGAAAATACTGGTGAGTTACTGCGACTAGAAGAAGCTACCACTTATACTCGGATGAGATGTAAACGCACACAACGAGGTGTGGGGAAGCACCTAAACCAACAAAAGGAGTGAATACCTTGTAGAATTTATACTTAGTAATAATTAGAAAAATTAGAAATTTTGAATGTGGGAATCACACCAACTTTTGTAACCATAACACGTGAAGAGGTCCTAGACATAACCCTAGGAAATCCCCTTGCGAGGGATCTAACAAAAAACTGATGAGTCTCAAATGAACTCACAAATTTCATTTGTCTCAATATTAGAGTCTCAATATCAGATTTGATATTGAAGGGACTCCTTCATTACAAAAAACTCTAAGAAATCCCAGGAAAACGAACTGGGATAAATATCTAAAAAATCTGAGACAAAATGCAACAAAAGTATTTATTTTTTGTATTTATACGTGTTCCTAAAATTGGAGAAAGGTAATAACTAATAAAAAAGACACTTGGAAAAGTATGCCTGAATAAAATACGGCTTAAAAATAGGTACAAAAAGTAATTTTCTGCAATTAAAGTCTTAAGTTGCTAACGCGCTGGAAAAGACAACACATAACAAAAGACTTAAGACTCAAACTAGTGAGCTGAGTTTTTCACGCCCAGCCCAGTTCAAAGACACGAACTTGAGTTGTTTTTTTTTTGTTTTTGTAAAATAAATTAACCAAAAATCATGTCCTAACCATTCTCAGTTACATCATTACAACAAGATATCAAACATTTGCTTGCAAACTATTAAAACAACTTTTTTATAAATAAAATAGTTGCTACTGAATATAAATGGCAAAGCTTCCCAGGAATGTTGACTAACGAAGACAAACAAAATTGAGCGCCATAAAATCAAAGCAACTGCAACACTATGACGTCGTCAACGTCGTCTACAGCGAGTTTTTACTACTTTGTTGACGCACCAACAGCAAATATTTGAAATATTTCTGCAGAGCATGGGTTTTTTTTGCTTTTATTCTCAAGCCACTCGCACAAATTGGTTGGACTGAAGCTGCTTCGAACATACCTTCATGGTTGCTTTGGCCAGCACATTGGTTCGATGGCAACCAAAGCGATGCTTCAGTCAACTGCGAGTATTGCTAGCGTATCAGTTGCAGACGAAAGTGCACGGCGCGAAGTGCACAAACATTTTTTGTGCTACACAAAAAATAATTTCCAAAGCGTTTCTAACTAAACAAGTTCAAAGTGCCAAGTTTTTTTATAGTTTATTAAAAGCACATTTATGTTAATGCTGCAAAATAATTTTGTTTTAATTAAAAAATTTTTAAATGAAAGCTATTTTAATTTCATTGAATTCGTTTATATCAAAGACGAGAATTTCAACAGTTTGTTACAAGCACAGCAAAATTTACAGTTGACCTATATATAAAACCAGCTTAAAACCTCCTTGACACAACATTCGCCAGTCAAGGCAGTCGAGACGTAGCGTCTTCGTTTAATTTGATTTTTAAGCTTTTGTTTGGATAACGCTTGCAACACCTGACTGAGCGCAACATCATCATCAGTTTCAACAACAGCTGCTGGTTTGCCTACATATCAGAAGCGGGTTTTTTTTTACTCAGCCCAGCAATATGGGTTACGTGCAATGAGCACAACAGGCTACAAGTAAGTAAGTCACCCACCAGTTCAAATTATGGGCACAACTGCTTGCTTAATATACAATAATTAAAATTTTTTTCTTTTTTTTTGTGTTCCTTTTACTACTAATTAAACAATGCAACAACGTGTGAAAAGCGTTGACATGTTATGGTTGTTGTTGTTGTTGCTGTTTTGAAAATTGTTGTGCAAATACTAAGCACACACGCTGACATAAGAGTGCGCTTCAGCTGCTCTACCATAAGTGAAATGTTTAACATGCAATAAGAGCAGCAGAAAGCCGTGTAGATTGCTTAATCATATTTCTGCAATAATTAAAAAAAAAAAAAAAAAAATACCCAAAAAAACAAAAAAAAAAAAAAAAAAGACATATCAGAACTGATTGTTAGCTTTAAGGCTTGCGCAATTATGTAGCTTTTTAGTTTTAAAAATTGTTTTCAATTCGTTGAAGCTAATAAAACAAAAGACTTAAGACACGAACTCGTCTTCTGCTATGAACAGAGCCGAGTGCGCTGCAGAGCAGATTAAAATAAGAGATAAAATAATGATTTTGTCACCACATTCACATATTTTGAACATGTTTTAAAGTGTAAACAGTAAGAAAAAAAAGTGAAGACAAAAAAATGTCTTTTTTGTATGCAAATAAAAGCAAACATAAACATAAAGCTTCGAAATAGTACGAGTATGAGTACTTTGTTGAAGTTGTATTTTTGTGTGATTTTTTATACATCTAGGTGCCTAAAAATGATGTAAACAACATTTGTTTCTTAGTTTTAACTCAAATTTCTGTTTTAAATTTATAAATTTGAAGCCACAACACTATTATTTCCATGTCATTCAATCTAAGCAATTATGCTTGAACAATGTGAAAATAGTTGCGTCCATTCAGAGACGTCTTATTTACTCAGACAATTACCCTTAAAACTCAAGTGACCTTTATTCCCACGCCATGCACGTCGCCTAAAATTATGCCACTTTCAATTTTGTTTATTTTAGTTCAATGTTTGCTTAAAAGCCCAACATTGCATCAAACATCGAAAACTTGAACTCGCAAGCAATTATCTGAATGGCACATTATTGTTTGATGGCTTCCCTTCCGTTGTGATGACACTCGAATGTCACGCACTGACATTCAAGGTTGTTGCCACCAATTTAGAGCTCATTCCATCGTGCTTCTCTGCCAAATAAACAGACAATTACCCACTATTTGTGTGGGCTTTTGCAGAAATCGTTAGCAAGTAGTAGCAAAAATTAATGCAAAAGGGAAGTTATTTCTTCGTATTTAAGTGTTTGGAAACGATTATCTTTAAACTTGAACTCAGGCAGGAAGTCAATTTGTAAGTCATGCATATAATTCACTTCTTCGTCTGCAGAAAAAGTTTTTTTTTTTAATTTACCGTGAGAACTAGTTAACAACTGAGTAAAAACAAATTTTTGTTTGCATTTTTATACACATTCTTAAAATACTTTGCAAATGCATATAAATTCTGATACTTTATTTTAATTTCCACTTTGGTTGTTCTTGCTTTTTTTTTTAACATCTCTGTATACCACCCGTCACTAGAAGAGCAGAAACAACAGCGGTTTAGGTTTGTTGTTATTATTTTACATATTGTGATGTTAATAACATATATTAAAACGCAAGCAGAAAACAAGTAAAAAGAATCAGAGGCCCAACAGTGGTCGCAAGTGGCCTAAAAAGAATCCTAAAAGCCTTTTGGGCTAAACACTCGGCAAAATAGCGGCCAATTTTGAGGGAAAAAGCCTAGCGGCCTAAGGCTAGCAAAAACACTGCCGAACTAGGCCTACATTAAATAAAATATAAAAATTATTTTCATCTTCACGATTTGAACATCTTATCAATGTTATTGTATGTATATTAAAGGCAATGAAAAGAAAAACACTTTTTTTTTAAAAACATATATTTTTCTGCTTTAGTTGAACTAATACAGCACAAAAAAAAAACAAGCCATAAAATTTTTATAAAAAATTTCCCCAGATTAAAGCAGTTATTATATTCGAAAAATGCAAATTTTATTGGAATTTTTCAATAAAAAACGGAATTTTGATTTTTTCCTAAATTAGCAGATATTAACTTCGTCAAAATAATTGCATTTGAATGTAAATTGTATTGTGCATTTTTAAATATTCATTGTAATCTTGTCATAAACGCGTCTACAACAGCCGGTCGATTTAGTACGCTTAATTTTTATCATATCAATAAACAGCATACACAGCATACTTATATTTCGGGATCTGATAGCGATCGAAACTGGCAATAACGCCAGAAGAAGCCGTTGGATACGTTTAAAAACTATATTTTGGAGCTGTCTGAAACGTAATAGAATGAAAGTAAGGACGAATCGTTTGAACGCATGTAGAAATGTATTAACCATAGAGGAGAACATTTCGAAAAACAATAAAGCTATTCTTAATAAGAAAGTTCAGTCTGTATAAATAATCCCAAAATATATGTAGCAACCCTCGTTTTTTACTTCTGATCCCTTAGATTGGGGGACTCTTTTTTAGTTAATTATCTCTTCAGTGATCATATTTTTACCTTTTCTACATGTTTGTAAATGGGACGGGTAAAGTGGCTTCTGAGCCATAGTTTTCATTTTGAAGGGGCAGGGGATAGGTGGTAAATGAGGACTTTTTAAATATAAAGACATTACTAGTATTGCCTGTGGTCGAAATTCAACCATATCAAAATCGATTTTTATCTTGTTTTATTTTTATTGAAAAACGCTTGGAAAAGTTAAAAATAAGTTGCTTGTAGCGTAGAAACATCCGTAGACTTTGATGTGATAGTAAATATATCTTTATTCTCTTCCTTATTCTTGCCCCTATCCTTTCATTTGTTCCCAAACCTGTCTTCCTTCTTATCCTTATTCCTGTATTTGTTCTAATAATTGTCATTCTTCCTGTCCAAACTCTTGTGTTAATTCACGTCCGAATTCCTTACCTTATCCTTGTTTAAATCCTTTCCTTATTCTGCCCTTATTGAACTTGTCCTTATTTTCATATTTTTATTTTTGTTTTTAGTTTTGCTTTTGTTATTACATTTATAGCATTCAGGTTACTTTGAGGAGTTGCCTGAGAGGCCTTTTGTAGCCATTATTATTTTTTTTTGTTTTGTATTTTTATCATGTGTCAGAAAACCTCAGCTGTGGTTTCATAAAATTGGCCGTAACGTCAATAGTCATGGTGTTATAATTCCATGCAACGCTTTTTTATTGTTTTTGCATTTTAACTGCATTAAGGTGGATTGCCTCCGTGGTATCGTAGCTCCAAAATTTTCATTTATTTTTGATATGTAATATCTTACCGATCGGTTTCCAGCATGTGGGAGCTACATATGTCGTAAAATGCGACGGATATCTGTAACAGGAAGTCGGGAAGCAAGCGCCATTTATAGCCATATTTTGTAAAACGAGTCACTTGCGTTAAGATAAACGCAGTCACTTGCGTTAAGATTTTCAGTCTGGCAATGCCTTTTTCATATGAAGTAAAACAAAGTCTCTTTCTCACACAGAAATTCTCTACTAAAATATATTGCCAGATAAGAAAACCCGAAGTGACGTAATTGCTTGCGTTTACAAAATAAGGCCATTAATTTATCACACAATTAATTGCAGAGCTTCCAAAATTGCTCACAGAGTGTCTTTTAGGCTCGAATAGCTGCTACACAAACCACAAACATGTGTTTTAAATACAAACCATATTGATATATGATTTAAATCACAGTAAACTGAACGAAGCCACAACATTGAATAATTACAAATAGTAGGTGACACTGCCGACGTTGAAGCGACATTACAGCTATGTGGCAGATATTTGCACTACACATAATTATCCAATTCTAAAACCCAAATAAATTGTCTTCGCTTATGTGTAGAAAATTTCCCTCAGTATTTTTTTCACTTATTTTGTTAAATGGAATAGTCCTTTTCTAATTAAACAGTTACTTTCTAAAGATATTTTTGATATGTAATATCTTACCGATCGGTTTCCAGCATGTAAGAGTGATGTCGTGAAATGCGCCGGAAATCCGTAACAGGAAGTCGGGGAAGCAAGCGCCATTTAAGTTATCACACAATTAATTGCAGAGCTTCCAACTTTGCACTGTTACCATTTAGGCTCGAATAGCTGTTACACAAACCACATACATGTGTTTTATACACAAACCACATTGATAACTGTTTTAAATCACAGTAAACTAAACGAAGCCACAATTTCCCTTCAATTTTATTTTACAGCGCATGCTACTATTTAGTTTAGACACAAACCTGTGCAGCCTTCACGTAAAAGAAAAATACTAACCTTATTTTTTCCAACATCCACAGTAAAAGTTAACAAGACCAAACAGCTGTTTTTGGCACACATGGTTAATATTTTAAATATACATAAATCTAATTTGATTATAATAATTTTGTAATTTGCAGGGATGGGTAAGTCCAGAGCACAGTATATGCGAGATTACCGGTAGAAAAAAGTGAGGAAAAATTTAAAGTTGGAAAGGTAAAGCCAAAAAAAAATTGAGAATAATTCAAATCAGCGTAACAGGGACCTGCGGAATGTTTTTAAAACTTTTCAGATGATTTAAATCACTATAAATGTTTTTTTTACCCGGGTTATACCAAGGCAGACAATGGCAGACCTCAGAGAGTAAAAACTGCCATGAAAATTTTAATTTAATTTTTTAATTTTAATTTTAAATATTCCTTTATTTAAATAATAGTTTCTCATAGAGGTACTTAATACTAGTGAAAGGATAAACTAGTTATTTCTTAATGTTACTTAGCTAAGCATCCTGATCGGATTTTTCAAAGTTCTAAGTTATTAATTTAAGTTATTCGATTTCTCGCATTTCAACTGCCAGGAAAAACAATTGAGAACATAAGCCGTTTGGAGCAGTGTTGCCAGATTGAGGTTAATTTACCAAATTAAGGTAATTTTTGACTAATTTTTTGGGCAGAGGTAAAAAAGGTAATTTTTGACCAAATGTGGTAAATTTTGGGAAATAAAATTTTTTTTAAACTTGTTAATTTTTCGAGTTATTGGCAGAACTGTTACCTCACTGAACATTCTCACAAGTAGTTTAATATTCTTGTGAATCATTCTATGTAACAAAAAAATCTGAATTATCCATCTTTAGTTGCTGAACAAAGACCCCTTTTACATTGGTCAATAATTGAAAGCAATTTTTCGAGTTTGTTGGCTAATTGCGGCGAATTGGCTGAGAAGGGGGGAACAATTGAAGGTACGCTTGTATCGTCAACTTTTTGGGTTCAAAAGAGAACCAATGTAAAAGGGGTACAACCAACAAGTGAATTAAATTAAAAAATAGCGAAACAAAATAGTTTATACATGTCAAGAGCATGGTAGAATTATAAGGTAGGGCCGAGTCGCTCAGTGCCCTCACGCGTCAACGAAGAGTGGATAGTGAAAAGGTAAGGTAGTTGTCAAAATGACGAAGTTGGTGGAAATGTCAAATGAAAAAAGAAATATCATGTTTTCAATTTGTAAATAATGCGGACACGTGTGTTAAGTTTGTGTTAATTTGAGTGGAAATATTGTAAAAACATTGTAAATAAATCTATAAAATGCCGCGGAAGTGTTAAATTTGAAAAAAGCTTGTAAAAAGTTTAACCTAAAATCAACTGCGAAACATGAACATAAAGAAACTCGATATGAACAGCTGATTTTGACAACTAGCCCCCTTTTTCGCTGCTTTCCACTTCATTCTTCTCTAAATCGGCCCTACCTTATAATTCTACCATGGTCAAGAGTTGACGGTTAGCTCGTTGATGAGAGATAAATATATGTATACTAATAAAAAAATTTTAACGGTTGTTAATCATTTAAAAATTTTTTATTTTATTTTTTATTTTAGGATAAGGTAAATTTTCTCCGAAAGTGGTAAATTTTTTCCCAAATAGTGGTAAATTTCAGTTCGTCTCTCTGGCAACACTGGTTCGGAGTTGACATAAAGCTTGTAGGTCTTGATCATAAGAAGCTCAGTCAAAGTCTTTTCAAGGGCTGAAACGGCCATTTCGTGTTTTTTTATTACCAAGGTGAGATGTCAGATGTTACATATCATATGCGACTACTGTAAGGCTTGCTCGTTTTTTTGTTTTTCTTCATGAGGTCATATAACCATTTTTATTGTAGTAAAGTTAAATTTTTCGTAGCCCTTCTACTCAGCGCGTAAAAACCACATGCAACTCCACTGCATGATTGACGCATTTTGGATCTTGTAGCTACTCTCTTCGCGGGCTCCTAACTGCATGAATATTTTGTCTATTTTTGTAATGAGGCTATCGAAGAGAGAGAAATTAAGAAAAAGCAATAGATCTAATTTTTGTTTGGCAAAATAATGTGGAATGTGATATACAAAGAGAAAGAAAGAGAGAGATAGAGAGAGAGAGGAATAAAGAGAGAGAGCAGCAATAAAAAGCAGCAGGGAGAGAGATTCAAACTACAGCCATGGGTATGAGAATGCATAAGAAAATAAAATAAATAACTGGCCATTTCAGCCCTTGAAAGGACTTTGACCTAGCTTCTTATGATCAATTGTGTTGTACGTGTTATTAAGTTTGTACACAATTGACCGAGAACTGGACCTACTTGTTTAACGCCGACTCCGAACGGCGATGAGCAGAATGTTCTCGTTCTTAAGAAGCTTTACATGGCATTTTGATTACTCTCTGAGGTTTGCCATTGTCTGCAGAGAGGTGGCGGCCGTACAGAAAAATTATTTTAATTCAAATAAATTTCTATCGCTGCTGGTGTTCGAACCTGGGTCTCCAAAGTTCGTTGACATAACAGTCACGCACTTTAACTAACTACGCCACGGACGCCACTATGAGAATGCATACCATTCTTTTAAAATGCAATAATCACATAATATCTATTGTCAGTACGAATAAATTTCAACTTTCTGTCGTCATTCAGCTTTTTTATTTTTATATATTTTTTATTTAGTATATTTTTGTTTTTAATGACAATTATTTACATTTTATATACATACATATATCGCCAATATGAAATAAGCCGTTGCGAAATAACCACAAACCTTTTCTCCATAAAAAATGCATGCAAAAATATGATGCTGTTGTTGACAATGTATCTGGCTATAATTGTAATAAAAATAGTACAATTGTAAGTTTTAAGTTTACTGTTTTTACGAGACAAAAAAAAAATTAGACTTTCAGTAAATTTTCAGTCAAAAACCTTTTTGTAAACGAAAATCAATAAGTAAAGTGGCGTAAACACAACAAAAGTTTCTGTAAAACGAATTTAAATGAATTTAAAAATATTTGTTCAATTTTTATTGAATGTTATAAATAACAATATTTTACATATAAGTTATCACGAGCGTTCCCACTGTCGCCTGCACTCCGATCATATTACATGCAGGTAAATGAGCTTAATTGTGCTGACGTAGTCCACGCGCCGTTGGAACGAAGCAGTGAATCTGGCACATCGTGGGAACTGGCTAGTCAGCAGCTATAGGGTAGAAACTAAGCTAGGCTTTAGGGAATAAGCATAAGTTGAGAATGATATTAAGTTAGTCTAATTTTGGTGACGGAATAAATCAGTTCTTTAATTTGGATACTCTCTGTTTTTTAATCAACTTATAAATTTACAGGTTGGCCCGTTGGCACTATGCACTAGGCTAGCCAACGCGGCCTTATTTTTTGGGTTTTCCGTTTAAAATACGGGTTCCTTGAAAAATATTATAATAAAGTGAAACTTAGAGGAAGAGAATTAAAAAAAATCTAAGTGAAAAAAATAATAAAATAAAAAAAAAAGAAACAAAAATAATTTTGTATCAAAAGTGGAAATAAATCTTAAGGAATGAAAATATAAAAAGAAAAATTCTCTAAATAAACACTTAACGAAAAACCCTCTAAGTTTCTATGTTGAGGTCCTGGCCTGTGAAAAAAGCTTTATTGAATTAAAATAAAATGTGCAGCGATTCACCACCTTAGGGGGGACCCTCCTGCACAAAAAAATAAATTTTAGAAAATAATATGACAAATTAAAAACATACTTAAACTAGAAAAAAGTGCAGCGATTCACCACCTTAGGGGGGACCCTCCTGCACAAAAAAAATAAATAAAAAAAATTATATGAAAATTTAAAACGTTCTTAAATTATTATAAAGCGCAGCGATTCACCACCTTTGGGGGGACCCTCCTGTTCTATAAATAAAAAGAAAGAGAAAAAACAAAAATAAGTACCTTAAAATAGTACCAAACCAGTGATCAGGACCTCTACACATAAAAAGTTAAAAAGTTTCTGACAAAATGGGATTGGGGTTTCGACTCCCCGTCAGCAAACATAAAGTAGGAATCGGCAAACTGCCGGGTCTCCTTCAATAAGAAAAAAAAGGATTATATCTGCGAGCACTAAAATCAAGTCATGGCTAGATTTCGTCCTTAAAATTCTTCTTGTTATTGGGGACTAGTCGAACAATAGTGCGTTCCTTAATCCAGTGATTGTGTTTAAAAGTATTTGTACGCCCTATGGGGTGCACGATGCCGTTACCATGGGAACACGGTTATCCAATCATTTACTTATACACGCTTGTTCCTTCTTGGAGATCACACAAGATAAGGGACGTACTGGTGAAGTTAATCGTGCCATTAGTAGGTTGTTGGCAATTATTAACGGCAACGACCAAACGGGACTAACGCGATCCTTCTAAGACTATTCTGAAATAAAAGCTAATTGCCTTTCCTTTTACAGATATAGCAATTTCGAAAATTCAGTGCAAAGAAAAAAAAAAAAAGGAAAAAAAAAGAAAAGAAAAAAAACAAAAGCACAAAAGCACAAAAACTGCAATAAAAAGAGCATCACATTAAAATAAAGTGCGATTTTAAATAAAAATTTGGTTGTTTATTATTAAATAACAAGTAATAATGAAATTGTAAGTGCAAATATAGAGCAAATAAATAATTAAGAAAAAAAGAGCTTCACATTAAGCTAAAGTGCAAAAATCAAATAACAAGTAATTTTATAAAAAATTAATATAAAATTGTAAATCAAAGCTTCAGAAAAAAAAGAGGAAAAATTTTGAGTTCTAAAAATTCTAGGAACACTCATACGCGAGATACTGTAAGTAAGGTAAGTGCCTGAATTTATTGCCAATAAGATTATGGAAGATTTAACAACCTCCGTGACAAACCTGACTGGGGCAGTTAACCAGATTCTAGAGCAGCTTAGGGAGTTTGACGGACGCCTTTCGAAAATCGAACAATGTAGAACCGAGTAGAGCAAGCTGGGGATAGACAACTGATAGCTCAAGAGTCTGAACCATTGCAGGGTCCCAGGACTGAACAAGACCTGAGGGACATTTGTAAGCTCCCTGATAGTGTTAAGGAGCTCCAGGTTTTTGACGGGAATCCCGTCCAGTATATTTCATGGATTCATAATGTCGAAATAATCCTGAAAGATTTCGAAATCGTTCGTAGCAAGCCCATATATAGGGCAATCCTTCAACACATACGTCAGAAGGTACGCGGAAGCGCGGACAACGCACTTGTGTCCTACAACGTCTTCAGCGACGATTGGTTGGAAATAAAGAGGGTGCTTTCTCTGCATTATGCCGATAAGAGAGACATAAGGCCACTTGAGCACCAACTCAACCAACTGTCACAGGGTGGCTCTAAGTTGGACGAGTTCTATGCCACGATAAATCACCACTTTTCGCTTATTATTAATAAAATAAAAGCAGAAACCTACTCCACAGAAACTATGACCGCTCTGGTGGAAACGTATAGAAATCGTGCTCTTGATGTCTTTGTGCGTGGTTTAAATGGCGATATTTCCAGAATGTTAATTGTGCAAAGGCCAAAGACCTTGCCTGAGGCTTACTCAGCCTGCCTGGAAATGCAAAATTTAAATTTCAGAAATAATGTTATACACATAAAGACCCCAAATACAATCACTGCCCCTATCAATCAACATTTAAGAGTTGATCCTAGACCAATATTGCCGCCCAGAAAACCATACCATCCTCCGGGTCGAGGCTACCCAAGGAACGATTACCAGCAGGTGGGTCACTTTCACCCTCAAAGACCAACCGGCCCAAAGCCTCATGAAAAAATGGAGGTAGATGGTTCTTTCCAAACGAGACGTGTCAACTACATGAATCGACCACGAAGCAGCAACCAATTTAAGAGGAAAGCCGGATCGGGAAATTACCAACAAAATAAGCAGCAACGACTCTATAATACTGAAGCCATCGATGACCAATACCCAGAAGAAGTTGAAGATTCAAATGAACATATTGATGAACAGCTGAATTTTATGACGGGAGCCTGTCCAGCGTACCATACCTAGAGTATGTTACGACGGACGGAAAACGTCTTAAATTTCTTGTTGACACCGGTGCCAACAAGAACTTTATAAATCCGGCCGTCTGCAAAAATACTGTTTCTCTGTCCAAACCATTTAGTGTCCAATCGGCCGGAGGCAATATAAGAATTCATAAAAAAATTAGTGGCAAATTTTTCGAAAAAATGGGCAATAGCCTGGTTTTAACTTTCTATGTTTTGCCTGGCTTGGTTGCGTTTGATGGCATTATTGGTGACGACTCACTGAAAATGTTAAAAGCAGTAATCGATAGAAACCTGAACACACTAACAATAGAACCAAACATTAAAATAGCGCTAAGAAATAAGGTATCAGAGCAAATTAGTTTTATGCCAACGACAGATGATGAGGCATCAAGTACGATAAAGGCAAAATTAAGCAAGTTAATGAAAAAATTCGAGCGTCTTTTTGGACCTTTACAGGCTGGAGACAGTGTTGAGACGAACGTACGGGCAGAAATAAAAACCAGTACAAGCGAGCCAATATACACTAAAAGCTAAAAAGAGGTAGAAAAGCAAGTTCAAGAACTTCTGTCAGAAGGTATAATTCAACCTTCCAAGAGCCCTTATAATTCTCCCATTTGGGTTGTCCCTAAGAAGCCCAAATCATCGGGAGAAAAACAATACAGAATGGTGGTAGATTTCAAGCGTCTAAATAGCGTTACGATATCTGATGCGTATCCAATACCAGATATTAACTCCACTCTGGCCAGTCTTGGCAAAGCTCGTTACTATACCACACTTGACCTCACATCAGGATTTCACCAAATTCCTATGAAGGAATCAGACATACCTAAGACTGCATTTTCAACCATGAACGGTAAATTCGAGTTCACGAGGCTACCGTTCGGGTTAAAAAATGCGCCAGCGATTTTCCAAAGAATGATTGACGATGTTCTAAAGGCATATATTGGTAAAATCTGCTACGTATACATTGGCGACATTATTGTGTTCGGCAATGACGAGAAAGACCACCTTAGGAATGTCGAGACTGTTTTTTCGCGATTACTCGAGGCAAACCTTAAAGTCAATCTCGAAAAAACACAGTTCATGAAAACGAGTGTGGAATTTCTCGGCTATGTTGTTACACGTGATGGCATCAAGCCCGACGCAAACAAGGTAAAGGCTATCGAAAACATTCTGCCACCAAAGAATTTAAAGGATTTAAAAAGCTTTCTTGGACTGACTTCATATTATCGAAGATTTATACGTGACTATGCCAAGGTGGCTAAGCCTCTGACGAACCTAACAAGAGGAGAGAACGCCCAAGTTAAAGCCAACCAGTCCAGGAAGGTTCCAATTCAATTAGATGACCAAGCCCTTCAGGCATTCCAGGATATGAAAACCTTATTAGCATCGTACGAAGTATTAGCTTTCCCAGATTTTGAAAAACCTTACAATTTGACAACAGATGCCTCTGATTTTGCGATCGGAGCAGTCCTATCGCAGGGTGAGATAGGGAAGGACAGACCCATTGCATACGTTTCACGGTCCCTAAATAAGACTGAGGAGAACTACGCCACAAACGAAAAAGAAATGTTGGCGATAGTCTGGGCCCTAGATAATCTTCGGAACTATGTGTATGGTACAAAAAAAATTAAAATCTTCACCGACCACCAGCCGTTAACTTTTGCATTAGGAAACAGAAATTACAATGCAAAACTTAAACGATGGAAAGCTAGAATCGAAGAGTACAACTACGAGTTGATTTACAAACCTGGTAAATCTAACCTAGTGGCTGATGCTCTCTCAAGGCTGAAGACTGAACTCAATCACTTGACTAGCTCAAGTGATTCCGTTACAGATACAGCGAGCGAAGGTGCAGAAGGTGACGATTCGGGTACAGATACGGCAAGCGAAGGAAATCGGTCATCTGGAGCTACAATACATAGCGCAGAAATCAATAGTTCAGATCTTATTCCCCATGTTGAGGCTCCTCTTAATGTATTTAAGAACCAGATAGTCGTTAGACAAGGAAATGATTTATATAGCTGGGAATCACCTCATCCTGGCTATAAACGCCATTATATTAATACGGAAATAAATAGGGAAAATTTAACTTCTAACCTAAAAAAACTTTTAAACCCCTCTGTAATTAATGGTATAAAGATGCCCGAAGCCTTCTTACAACTGCTTCAAGAGGTATATGTCAACAATTTTTCCAAATACAAAATAAGAATCACCCAGAGAATTGTTGAAGATGTGTGCAATGCGGAAAGAGTCTGTCAAATAATTGAGGAAGAACACAAGCGTGCTCATAGAAACCCGCGAGAGAATGGAGCACAAGTCCTCGAGAAATATTATTTTCCGCGAATGAATGCACTCATCACAAGGTATACTTCAAGCTGCGAAATTTGTAAAGTTAGTAAGTATGACCGACACCCCGCTAAGCCACAACTACAACAAACCCCTGTACCTACCTATCCATGCGAAATATTACACATTGATATTTTTGAACTACAAAAAGAAAAATTTTTGAGCTGTATTGACAAATTTACTAAATTCGCTAAGCTTTTTCATATCAAAAACAAATCTGCGATTCACCTACGTACCAAGCTAACCAAGGTCCTCCATTACTTTACAATTCCAAAGATTATCGTTACAGATAATGAAAGGAGCTTTTTGAGCCCAATTGTTTCGAACTACATTAGGTCCCTGGGGGTAGAAATTTACCAGACGCCTTCTCAGCGTAGTGAGGTTAACGGTCAAGTCGAGCGTCTCCATTCAACCCTCTTGGAAATTTACAGATGCCTAAAACAAGAAATGCGCAATGTAACACCAAAAGAATTAATCCACATTGCTGTGGATCGATACAACAATACATTCCATACTGTGACGAATCAAAAACCCAACGATATCTTCTTCGATAGGACACAGAGGGTTAATTATCAAAATTTAGTGAACTTTCGCGATAAGGTACATGGAGAAATAAAAGCACAAATTGAAAAAAACCAGGAAATGAGAAATTTAAGGTTTAACAAGAAGAAATCCATTCCCAGGAAATTTAACCAAGGTGACCAAGTTTGTATTCCCGACAGGCAAATCAAGGGAAAACAGAAACCTCTTTTCAAAAAAGAGGTTGTGGCAAGGGATAATAAAGTCACAATTGTAACCGATACGGGGAAAAGATTTCATAAGGCACATGTTAAAAACGTTCCACCCTAGAAAAAAAAAGGGGAACAGAAATTACAATTTGTTATCTCAATAATTAGGTTAATTGGTTAGATCGTTAATTAGGGCATGAGAATGACTGATTGGCAATAAAATTCATAAAGCACGTATATCTTACACATCTCCAACATAATTGCACTAATTCAATAAAGCTCAAATAAAATCCAAATATTGCACAAAAGAAAAAATGAAAATCATATGAGAAAGTTATTTAAAAACAGCTCTAATGACAAATTGGTATAAAGCCTGCTAATAACGCAGAATGCCAGGGTTTAACTCCCGTCGAGTAAAGGCTCGCAATAAAAATAAATTTGTAAACACTATATATAAGTATAAAATATAATAAATTGGTTAATTTTTAAATATTCCTTTTTAACATATTTCTGTACTTAGCATTACATAACTTTTATTTTAGTATCTAATTATAACTTGCTTTAGACATAGGGTCAAGTACATAAAATATAGAAAAGAAGGGGGAAGGGTCAATATACCACATATGAAAATTATATACTTTTTACTGTTTTACAGACTAGGGCTGTTATTTAGCATAGCTGCTGTACAAAGCATTCACATATTCAACTACAAAGCACCCATCGTATCAGTGTTCGATGGTAACGGATGGATCATCAGTGGATACTTTAAGCTTGTACACATCGTGGACCTAGTGAAATTCAACTCCCTGCTAGAAGATATACTGGAGTGTGCAAATGCGAGCATTCATACTTACGAGAAGAAGCTGCTATTGGACTATCACTTCAAATGGATAAGTGACCGATTAGACGAGCTAGGAGCCCCCAAACGAAGGAAAACACGATCAATAGATTGGATTGGTTCCGCCTGGAAGTGGATCGCTGGATCACCAGATGCAACTGACTGGAACACGATACTGTAGAGCCAAGACGAAATTATCAAAAATAATAACCACCAATATAAAATAAATGAGGAAATCTTTCGCTCATCGCAGGAAGCCGTCAAAAAAGTTAACCAAATAATCGGCAAAACTAATGCTATAGCAAAATCAATTGTTGAAGAACAGGAGGGAACCGATATCCTGAGTAAAATACTAGTACTACGGGCTGAAATAGGTAAGATTGTTCGTGCATGTCAGATGGCAAAAGTAGGAATAGTCAACAGCAATATACTTGATAAGGAAGAGATAAATAATCTTTTGAGCGAGATAGAGACACTACCCTACCAAAACGCTATTGAAGCAACAGAGTATGGAAAACATTCAGTGTATACAAATGGAACGCTTCTCTTATATGTTCTCTCCATGCCAAAATTAAGTGAACGCAAATACCACTTACTGAGGACAAGAGCGGCAATAATTGCAGGTAGGCAATTGGACTTTCAATTTTACAAGATGCTCGTTAACCAACAGGAAACCTTTGGTGTGGAAAAAGAATGTCTTCTTATCAACAACTCTACCATCTGTGAAATGAGCTCACTGAAGAAGTTCGAGGAAGAAAGCTGCGTGCCTAGGCTATTAAAAGGTGGACATGCTAATTGCAAATTCCGAGCAAATAATGAAGAGACAGTTGAAATAATTAGCGAAAATACTATTTTTCTTACAAACTTCATGGGCGAAATAGTAGCAGCGAATAAGACCACTTTCCTCAATGGGACATATGTACTTCAGCTAGATAATGAAAGTATATTAATAAGAAATCAAACGTTTACTAGCAAAAGTGGGTCTCACCTACAGGCACTACCGTCCGTCCTAACTAATATCACCATTCAAGGACCAAAAGTGGATCTGGAATACGTGCATAGTCTCAGTTTGACAAATATAAAACGTTTGAGCAACCTGCAAGGAATAGTGGACATTTCGTTCACCACTGATATTGTCATCATTGTTTTAGTAATGTCCTTTGGGGTCATACTTTGGTACAGGGTACTATGAAGGGTCAACTTGCCTCCATTGAAGCAGTTCGCTACGCAGATGTCTCCACCACCAAAACCAGTTCGTCGTTGTCAAACATCCTTAGATCTGCGGGACGCAGATATTTAAAGGGGGAGGAGTTATCACGAGCGTTCCCACTGTCGCCTGCACTCCGATCATATTACATGCAGGTAAATGAGCTTAATTGTGCTGACGTAGTCCACGCGCCGTTGGAACGAAGCAGTGAATCTGGCACATCGTGGGAACTGGCTAGTCAGCAGCTATAGGGTAGAAACTAAGCTAGGCTTTAGGGAATAAGCATAAGTTGAAAATGATATTAAGTTAGTCTAATTTTGGTGACGGAATAAATCAGTTCTTTAATTTGGATACTCTCTGTTTTTTAATCAACTTATAAATTTACAGGTTGGCCCGTTGGCGTTGGCTAGCCTAGTGCTAGCCAACGCGGCCTTATTTTTTGGGTTTTCCACAAGGGAAATCCTTAACTTATATGATATAATTTTAAAAAAGAGAAGCTTTCGCAGATTATGAGAGACATCAAAGTATTAGATAAAGAGTTGTAAAGTGTATTATTATCCACGAAATGATATGAATTCATCTAATAAAGCATTAAAAATAAAAAATAACAATAAAATCATAAACAAGATTTATTAAAAAAAAACACTGAACACAAAATAAAAGAAATTCCTTAAATTAGGTCAAACTACACGCTATGAAGCATACAAATTCACAAAAACAACAAAAACAGCTTTTATTTACTTTGGTCATTAGCTTCACTTGCGTTTTCGTTCAATCACTTTAGCTGTGATGACCTTGAAAGCTGACCACAGATACAAATGTGAAGAAAGATACGAAAGCAAAATCAACAAAGAGTTAATAAAAACAGTTGAATGAAACAGATACCTGCCCCAGGTTGATTAAGTTGCGGATATAATAATGCAATCGCTGGATTGAAAAAAAAGAAGTAGCTCCAAAGTAAGGCAAATGATATCTTTGAGTTTAATTAAGTGGAATCTGAAATAAAATTACTAAATAGGTCATATCGTAGCTCTTCTACGTAATATCATATCGTAAGCATAGGTTTCTTCTTTTTTAAATGCAGAGCACCAAACACAAATTAAGAGAACTGAAAATATAGTTTCTTAGGAGTTGTAAATGGTCGTCTTACATACAATTCTATCACGCATATTTTATAAAGTTGTATACAACCTTAAGTTGAAAATGTGCAGATCTAAACTAAATAAATAAGGCACTTAAATAAAATTTTGAGACACCAACAAATTTTATCAGATATCAGTGTGTAAGAAAGGCAATTGCAGATGGATAGACAGATACAACGTTCAACAATTCACAGTTCGTTTACCTAGCGAATAAAACAGGTTGTGAGATGAACGCATGCAACGCAAAAATGATGCAGAAGTAGCATCAAAGCTCGAATGTTACGAATACGTAATTGTGAAAGGAAAGGAAATTTTTAAAATATTTTTAACTGTTTTTTTTTCTCTAATCAGTATTGCTTTTTTATTAATATAAAAAAGAAACTGATAATAACAAGAAAAACAAACAGTAAACTTTGAGAAAATGTTCATCATTATCATATATTAACTACACCATAACAACAACAACAATGGGAGCAATGCGCTCAAACTTTGGTAAGATATTCTTGGCTTTTGTTTATTGTTCAGTCAGGAAAAGTGTAACAGATATTCAAATGCCTTGTTGCCGAAACAGTTATGCTATAAACAAAATATTCATAATGATTATTGCCTCCATTACTCGTTTTAGAGCAGCGAATAACTTTGAATAATTAAGTGAGCACATTGTTTGAATTGCTACGCTTTGATTTGTTATCATCACAACGTGATGCACAGTGTACCGGTTTCATATAAGCTTTGGCCAAAACTATTTACAGTTGCCGCAGAGTAACGAAATTTGGTGTGGGCGATTTTTTTTTTTTAGATTAAGAAATTTTCCAAAGACTGGCCATATTGGACAATGACCACGCCTACCTCCCATATAAGAAAAAGTTAAAAAACGAGGTATCTTTGAATTCATAAAATATTTTTTAAAAGAATTTGAATCATATTTGGTCTAAAACAGTGATCATTAAAGCCTATGCCCGCGGGCATTTGAGCTTTTGTGCTTAAAAGCTTTCTGTATACATATTAACCATGAACTAACAAGACAAGATCAAGCAATCAGCAGTGCGAGAAAAAAGTATATTTTTCGTGCTACGTCATCGGTCACAAAAAAAGCTATATTGCATGCATTTTTCATGCAAAACATGTGAAAACTTAGATAAAAGTGGAAAATTATAAAATTAACAAGTTTAATTCGCGAAAAAGTGTTTGAATACTTTGTTTATATTTTCATGCAGTAACGAAATTTTAAGTAATTTTTTTTTTGCTGTTGGAATTATTGCACGTCGCTACAGCACACTTCATTTTTATAAAAAACATAAAAAATTACTGAATTATAAACACTAATAATTCTTTTAAACTTCAAGAAATAATATTTCACATCCAATCGCTACACGTAAACAAAAGAATTTGTGACCGATGACGTCAGACCTATCAGCTTTGTTTTGTTAACAATATGGCGGCTCTTTTGTTTGCATGATCTTTATTTCTTGGTTCATGCATATTAACTCTCTGACGAGCACTGAACTGCGTCAGTATCTATTGAAATTTCATGCACAACAGACCTGTGGCACATGCATGCTTGTTAGATTGTTTTTTTGCTGCGCATACACAACTTAAGCTACACTCATAAAAATATCAGTTTTTGCTATTTCTATGCAAAATGTCTCTACTTGAATGGGAGTTGCAATTCTTTTTTGCAGAAAATATTTTTTCTGAACCTCAATGTATGGTGTGCTACCGGACTGTTTCTGCTCGTAAAAAATATAACATTGAACTGCATTATAATGCTTGTCATAGTTTAACATACAAAAGTCTGAGTGAAACTGAGCGTAAAGCGTTACTGAGCGTTTATAAAAAGCGTTTATTGAAAAAAATAGCAAACTGGCTATTGAGCCAATGCACAGTTATCCAAAGTTTGTGCATTAAAATGTTCAGAAAGCATCATAACGGGTCCGCCATCTAACGTTTTTTTTTCAACTAGTGCTTATTTCGTGAATGGTAACACTTAACATATGTCTGATTTGACAGATAATTAGTTTTATCCTTCCGCTGAACGAATGTGGTTGTGTATACGCTTGAACAACGCTGGGAAGTGGGCCTGCGATCGACTTACAGAAGATGCCGATTTTGCCAAAAAAATCATCTTTTCAGATGAAGCTCATTTTGATCTTGACGGGTATGTAAACAAGCAAAATTGTCGCATTTGGGGCACAGAAAACCCGCACGCATACATTGAAAAGCCAATGCACCCAAAACGAGTCACTGTTTGGTGCGGATTTTGGTCCAGAGGCATAATTCGAAAATGAGCAAGGAGTGGCCGTTACAGTCAATGGCCATCGTTATCGGGCCATGTTGAACGAATTTTTGTTCACAAAAATTGAAGAGGAGTATATTGGCAACATTTGGTTTCAACAGGACGGCGCTACGTGCCAAACAGCCGAAGCTACACTCGATTTTTTGCGCCCTGTTTTAAAAAAAAAGTTATTTGGTGTACCCTTTATATAGTAAGTTCAGCTCTGTCAAAACATTGCCGGCCTTACCAAGATGGTTTAATTTTTAAGGAATTGACGCAAGATGTTATGAATTGTTTTGGCGAAAAAGAGAAGGAATTTGTTAAAATTATTAAAGCGATCCCTCTGTCACCTTCAACAGTACACTTTAACAATAACAATTCTTCGAAATGAATTATGTTATTATAAACAGTAGTAAGCATACGTAAATCGCAAAATTTTTTTAAAACATTTCCCCCTCACGCCTCTCCCATAGATTTGTAATACACCAGATGAACACTTTTTCCGGCGCCACTGAATAATCAAACAAGCGAACCATCGTCTTGCATGAAAGCTGGACTGAGACTCAAGTAGTATTTTTTTCAGTTCAAAGCTTTCAATGAGCTTTTATACATAAATAAAGTATGCTTGTATAGAGTTTGATGACCACTGGTCTAAAATCACTTCAAGAAATATTCGTACCAAAAATGGTTATAATCAGATAATTGTTCGCGGTACCCTCCACATAATCCGATTTTCAAAATCCCATATCCTTAAAAATAAATACTTTATTACATTATAGTTAAAAGCAAACGTTTACACTGTTATTGCAATGTTCTTTACTAAAAATGGGCTGGGTTGAACTCGTTTTTGCGGTACCCCCTATAAGCTTAAATTCTTAAAACTCGATTCTTAAACTCGAGTTTACTTTTATCATAAACACTTAACTAAAAACAAATTTGAGCTTTAGACCAAGTATATTGACAACGAGACAACATGAAGACAAAAAAGTCAACAACAACAACGGCTCTGTAAAGAGCAAATCACACAGCTTGACTATACAGACTGTTTCGTTGGCCGTTACACCAACTCATCAGTAGTCTTTGCATGACTTTTCACTATGAACCATTCAAGCTACTTAGGTTCTACTTATACTGCCAATATGCCGAGAAAGTTACCCGGAATTTATTTTTGACAGAGAGAACGCTTAAATTAGTAACTGAGTTTTTATCTACTTCGATGCACCCTGTGTCAAGGTTAACCTAGATCGTATCATACTTTTAGGCATAACCTTAGCTTATATAAAATAAATAAATAAATAAATAACTGGTCATTTCAGCCCTTGAAAGGACTTCGACCTAGCTTCTTATGATCAATTGTGTTGTGCGTGTTATTAAGTTTGTACACAATTGTCCGAGAACCGGACCTATAGGTTTACCGCCACCTCCGAACTTTGATGAACGAAATGTTCTTATTCTCAAGAAGCTTTAAATGGCATTTTGATTACTCTCTGAGGTTTGCCATTGTCTGCAGAGAAGTGGCGGCCGTACAGAAAAATCATTTTAATCAAATACTTTTCTGTCGCTGCTGGGATTCGAACCCGGGTCTCCAGGTTCGTTGACATAGAGGCCACGCACTTTACCCAACTACGCCACGGACGCCACTTATGTGCATCTTCGAAATTCGATCACAGCGGTTTACCGCTATCAGAGCATATTGAAGTTGAGTTGGTGTAGCGGCCAACGAAACAGTCTGTGTAGTCAAACTGTGTGATTTGCTCTATACAGAGCAATTGTTGTTGTTGTTGGTTGTTGTCTTCTTTGTCTTCATGTTGTCTTGTTGTCAACATACTTGGCCTAAAGCTCAAATTTGTTTTCAATAGCCGCGTTCTTTTGTAAGCGAGTGACAAAAGAACGCTGTAACTCGGTTAAAATTTGCTTTTAGTTGCTAAACAACACTGGCAACAACTGTCAAAAATCTCATGATTAGTTTGTTGAAATAAACATGCGAAAATGAGCATAAACAGCCTTATTCATAAACACATTTTAGAGGCAGCGTTACTTTAAACGGGCTTTAAACAAGAAAACGTTATTCATAAACATTTTTCGCAATTGTTTAAGAGCTGCGTAACTTAAACGCCAAAATTGGAAAGGCTGCGTAAATATAACCATGATCCTTGTGTTTTCGTTTAATATCAAAGACATGCTCCATATGCGCCCTCTGCAGCAGTTTTTTATGTGGCGGCCATTGCAAATCCATAGGAATTCTTAATTTTTCTCGAGATTTTCTATAGTTCAGACACAAACCTTACAAGCATGAGCAAGGAATGAAAAAATGTTTATTTTTTCATGAAATTTCCTAAGGATTTTTTCAGAGCTCATTCACAATAGAGCAGATTTCTTACTTTTCAACACTGCATATCAAGTCGGATATTAGCTTACCGAGTTGGAACGAACTCGTATAAATAGCCGAGTTTGTGTTGTTGTTTTGCATGTATTTAGTTATCCTACCTAGTGTTCTTTTGTAAGTCGTTAGCAAAAGAATGGGGCTAATATAAATAATGAAATGTCATATTCAAATATTAAGATTAACACTTAATTTCAAGAAAACAACATACGTGCCTCTCATCACGTAACTTTCAAAACGCTCAAATGATACCATCGGACGATATCGTCAACAGTTTGATTCATATAAGACCATCACTATCGTCTCGTTCATCGTTCAGTTTTTTAAGTTTTAAAGTCACTTTATTTTTTATTTTAACAAACAAACCCAACTAAAATCTTTGCTAAAAGGGCTAAATTGATCCGTTGTTTGGGATAGCTTCCATATAGCCCACTTTTTTTAAACACTTTCACTTTATCATTTTATATAACATTTTATAAAAAGTGTTTGTCCAAATAAGGAATACTTATAAAATAGGCTTACTAAGACTTCCTTTTATGTTACCCCAGAATTTGTCTAGTTATCGTCTATTTCATCCGAAGTGTAACTTGAAACAAAATCTTCAAAAGTTATATCATCGGCATCTTAATTTTCTTTTATAATATAAGGCAATGCATCTTTATAATCATTTTCTTTTGTTTTGACAATATGTCTGTTCGAAGTAATGGGAGGACCCGAATTTATTAGTTATCCTGCCATACGATCTCGATTGCAATTTTCCTTTGAATTTTTCCAAGTGTAACCTGATCGATATGTTATAGATTCCTAATGACTAGATTCTAACAATCATTCCTTGATTGTTGCCATAAATTGAAAACATATCTTATAAAAAGTGGTGGTGCCATTTGCTTTATTTTTTTTTGCCAAATATTTTTAAAAAAAAAATTTTTATATTTACAAATTTTTAAAACTATCAAACTATCAACTCATTTCTTTTTAAATTTGGTCCCATTGAATTAAAAACAAAAAAAGCAAAATTGCACCTCTGCTTTTTTTCCTTAATGTTTTATAAATAAAATATCACTTTTTGAAAATTTAAGCAAAATCGAAGGATATCTTTTTTTCCTCTTCACAGCTGAAATTTTCACATTTTTTAATAATTTCTATAAAAATCGTATTTTTCAAAGTAATTTTATATCTGATCTAATTAAAGGATTTTTTTTAAAAAGTAATACCATTAAAAGTATTGTATTCTACATTTTTCAAGAATATGCAATTTTTTTATACTTTGAATAGGTCGTTTGAGTGTTATGATCTTTTATCTGTAGAAGGACGAAAATTGGTAAATTAGCAGAGTTAATAATCAATTTTTAGCTCATGAGTCCATATCTTCATGTATTTTCAAAATTTTTTTCAGAATTCTCTTAGTTGAAGAATTATTCGAGTCGATTGATATATAAAACGTCATAATAAAAAAAAAAAAAAAAAAAAAATAAAAATTAGTTTTGGCCGCAATTGGTACACTGTGTGAATTCAAAATTGTATGTTTTCAAAATTGCAGAATATTATTACCTTGAGTCAAAAATACTTTCGCATAAGTGATTGATGAGTTGAAATCATGTAAGGCAGCTGTTAATTTTTTTTTTAGAAAGAAGCAACTGTACATCCACAACTTCAGCTGGTAGTGTTAGTCCTTTAAGAGGCATATACAAATGTCCCACCTAATATTTTTCCCTTCAATCCCATAATTTCTGTTTTATGACAGGCCCGTAGCCAAGGATAGTTTTCGGCGTTAGACCCCCCCTATAGGGTCAAAAAAACACAGTTGCGTCACTGGACACACGAGAGAAGCGAAGCATTTTCGCAATTGCATAGATTTTTTTAATATAATGGCTTTTTTCGACTAAAATAATTTTTCAATTTAAAACTTTAAAATAACAAAGTAAACTAAAAAAAACACACCAAGTTAGAAGTTAATCTTCACACCAAGTTACAAGTTTTAATACATTTCATTATTTTTTTTTGTTTTAAGCGTAACGACCTCTAGTAGTAAGTAGAAGCAACATTTTTGTTTTTAGTACTCTTGTTTGTATAGCCAATACTCAATCTATAGTGGTTATTGTGTATTGGCTAATGGTTGTTGTATGAGATGAAGGATATATAGCCAATACACAATCCTGTGGATTATTTTGATCTCCTACAACATAGTTTTAGTTAATACATACTTATTGTTGAATCAGCGTGCACAGCGAGGTCTTTTGGTTCGATGGTTAGAGCGTTGAACTATCAGTCGAGAGGTATGAGTTCAATTCCGGCCGCAGACAACAAGTTATTGTTAATTTAACATTTTCTTGTTGCAATAGACGCAAGCAAAAAACAACATCAATTCTAAGAAAAACGGTGTCGGAAAAAAGTGTCGTTTTTTCAGATTTCACTCCAGCAAATCGCAGAACGAAGCGGTAAAAAGCTTCGCTTCAAAAATAATAAAAAACCTTTACAAATCAGATCATTAAAAGAAAAGATTGAATGTATTTTATTAGGAAAAGTTAGTTAAAATTTACCATTTTCAATATTAAATTGAAAAATTTGCTTTAGAAATGAAAAGCTGAGAGCATTCATTTCGAAATATGATGAAAAATTCGAAATTAAGTGTTTAAGCACCTAATACTTAAAATGTACATAAACAAGAGGTGGAGGTTTGTAAAGGCGAATTATTTAACAAATGGCCGCTTGGTCATTTTGAAAAAAAAAATTATAAATAATATATACTATCCGTGTGCCTACTTTATAATCAAGTTAAAATTTAAGAGACATCCAAACAACTGCTCGCTTCATTAAAAACAAATTTAACACCTCTTCAGAGCTGGGCGATAAGGATTACGGTTACCCCACGATTATGATTGCAGTAATCTTAAAAAAAAATGCAATTACAACTAAAGTAATCGTTCATCAAATGACCTAAGATTACGATTACAGCAATTCCAATTTCGAAAAGTTTAAAATTTTATTTTTCTCTTAAAATCGACGAAGTAACAAAAAAATTTTGTTTTGTTACGTAAAACACATCTTGAAATAAGCTTCCTTTTTTGTTTTTTATTTTTACACCGCAAAATTAACTTAAATCAAAGTTTAAAATAATATTACACAAACAAACAAAAAATTTACCCAAATTGCAAAAACAAAATTAACTAGTTTGTAACTTGTTTATTTTTGATGAGATTTATCGAACAGTTTTTTTATTTAGGCAGAAACACCCGGTGCGGAGAACTTTATTAAAATATAAGCTGCATATGCGATGTACGATGCGATTGAAGTTAGCGAAAAACTTGTTGCATACCCTCAGGCATTTTATTATTCATGCTAACTTTGCTTATTGATGATTTTCAGATTTCACAAGTACTAAATTTGTTGTGATGTATTAACAATGCATACACATAATAGTGGTCCGCATGAAAGCTTGCAATCTCGCATATTTGTATTTGCGCAAATTTGTATGCGTCTTTTGATGAACACACCTCACAGGTTACGAGAGTGTAAATCTGCTTTTGACATACGAATCAATTCGTACGGAGTTTATGAATAGAAAATACGTGGAAGTTTTGCGAGCACCGCGTAAACTTTTTGTATGGAAAAAGAGACTAGCTGGTATACGCAGTGGAATCTTGCGTGGTTTACGTTGTATACGAAGCATTTGAAAGCATCCATGGGGACCACTAATATCGGTGGTAGTCCTGCGAACCTTCCCAATCAGCCAAACAAGCTTGGAATAAGCTTTAAAATAAATAAAAAAATAAATAACTGGCCATTTCAGCCCTTGAAAGGACTTTGACCTAGCTTCTTATGATCAATTGTGTTGTGCGTGTTATTAAGTTTGTACACAATTGACCGAGAACCGGACCTACATGCTTAACGCCGACTCCGAACGGCGATGAACGGAATGTTCTCGTTCTCAAGAAGCTTTACATGGCATTTTGATTACTCTCTGAGGTTTGCCATTGTCTGCAGAGAGGTGGCGGCCGTACAGAAAAATTATTTTAATTGAAATAATTTTCTGTCGCTGCTGGGGTTCGAACCTAGGTCTCCAAAGTTCGTTGACATAGCGGCCACGCACTTTAACCAACTACGCCACGGAATAAGCTTTAAGCAAACTTAAAAACGTCAGTATTAAGCTTGGAAAAAGCTTTAAAGATCTATAGGAAAATAATTGTAGAATAAACCATGTAACCATGTAAACGAATATTCCATGTAACCTTATTTAGTTGTATTTCTTTAATATTTTAAATTAATAATTGTTTTAAACAAATCGCAACATTTCGCAAATCAAAAAGGGTCAAATTAAATGAATACTAACTGCAAACAACAATCGTAAATATAACAACGATATGATTAACAGTTCATTAAATTATTTTATTAGTTTCTTACACAGGGTGTTTCAGCTACTTTCTTAAAGATCACTTTGTGTTCACACGAGAACTTTTTTCTAGGAAAGAGGTATTATAATTACTTTTTTCAATTCGTTGGGTCCAAGTCCGGACAAAATCACAAGTCCGGACAAAGTCCGCACATGGTTGAAAATTCCGGATAATCCGGACTAAATCCTGACGTATGGCAAGCCTAATTATTGAGGACTACCGAGGTTTTGTAGGGTTTTTTAAAGTATGATTATTGTGACAATTAAACGACGTTTACAAACAAATGCTCTTATAGACTATGATAATATATAATTAACTTTTAAGCTGTGATCGAATTTCGAAGATGCACATGAATTAAGGCTACGCCTAAAAGTATGATACGATCTAGGTTGTTAACCTTGGTACAGTATGCATCAAAAAGTAGATAAGAACTTAGTTACAAAAATTCAAGCGTTCTCTGCCAAAAATAAATTCCGGGTAACTTTCTCGGCATATTGGTAGTATAGGGTGTTTTTTTAGTGGTTTGTTTTTCGAATAGAGATAAAACTGGCATTTTGTGGTCAAATCTGGCAACTCTAATGTGATTTATGTTCAGTTTGGTTTGCCATTTCATCATGAACAGGTTGACAAAAGAACAACGCTTGCAAATCGTGCAAATTTATTTCTAAAATAATGGTTCAGTTCGCGAAGTTTACCGCAAGCTCCGTCCATTTTATGGTCGACATAATCGTCCATCAGAGCAATTAATTCGGTTAACCTTGGGTCGTTTTCGCACTACGTTTACTCTATGTGATAATACGCATCCGCAGAGACGTCGAACAGTGCGCACCGAAGAAACAATTGCCGCTGTAGAGCAAAATGTTGAAGAGGACCCGAATGAATCGATTTGCCACCGTGCACAGCAATTGGAGCTTTGTCCATCAACTTTATGGAAGATTTTGCGCAAAGATCTTGGCTTGCGACCTTACAAGATCCAGCTTGTGCAAGAATTAAAGCCGCGAGACCATGCAATGCGTCGTGATTTTGGTGTATGGGCCAAAAATGAGATTGATCTCGATGCTGATTTTCATCGCAAAATCTTGTTCAGTGATGAGGCTCATTTTTGGTTGAATGGTTACGTCAACAAGCAAAATTGCCGCATTTGGAGTGAAGAGAATCCACATGAGATCCTTGAGACGCCATTACATCCACAAAAACTGACTGTTTGGTGTACTCTATGGGCTGGTGGAGTCATTGGGCCATACTTCTTCCGAAATAATGCTGGAGAGTCAGTTACCGTTAATGGAGACTGGTATAGAGCCATGATAACCGACTATTTTGTTCCCGAATTGGATGACATGAATGTGAATGAGTTGTGGTTCCAACAAGACGGCGCTACATGCCACACAGCGCACGTCACAATCGATTTATTGAAGGAAACATTCGATGACCTGTAGAATTGGCTTTATTCGAGCCAGCCGCGGCGGCCACATGCCCGAAATCATATTTAAACATTAATGGCATAAAATTATCCTTCCAATAAAGCCAAATTGATGGACATTAAAACGATTTTCTTGTGTTTTATTTCAATTCGAAGTTCTATACCTCTAAAAAAAACACCCTTTATATGTAGAACCTAAGTAGCTTGAGTGTAAAGTCATACAAAGGCTACTGATGAGATGGCGTAGCGGCCAATGAAACAGTCTGTATAGTCAAGCTGTGTGATTTGCTCTATACAGAGCCGTTGTTATTGTTGTTGGTTGTTGCCTTCTTTGTTCTTCATGTTGTCTTGTTGTCAACATGCTTGGCCTAGAGCTCGAAAAATTTGTTTTCAATATAAATTTTAATTATAGTTATTAAGAACATGCTTAAGTGATTCTTTGGAATTTGAATAATCGACAATGCAGAGCAATATATCGTTCAATTATTGAGTTCAGTCAAAGCTCTCAACGTTTGTTGAGAGAAAACAAATACGCTAAAGGCGTAATTTGTTTTGCACATTAAAAAAAAAATAATAATAATAATAAATAGTCGCAAAGAATTGAAAGGAACATTAAAATTAATATATTCAAGAATGCAAGGGCCCTGAAGTTAGAAGTCAGCCCTGAAGTTCCTCAATTAATATTACAGTACACTGACTTCGGCAGCCGAAACGAATTCATAAAAATGCTTTCGAGTAGCTGGAAAGTCCCACTTTTTGAGCGCTGTTTTGTTAATTATTTTTGAGTATTTCCAATTATTTGGACTTACATCAATATTGTGATAACATGATATTCCTTTAGCAATTTTAGGGGCACTTATTTTTGGATCTGCTTTAACCTCATATATGGCGTTCTAATGAAGCATAAATCGTTTTTGGGCACCCTAGTTTTTTTTGGTTCAATAGTACCAGAAGAATGGTAAGTTTTTTATATTTTTTGAACTGATGAATGACTCCTTCCAACTAATTCACCAATTTCGAGTAATGTTTTGCTTTCATTTCAAAATTTAACTATTTACATATGCGTTTCTAACGGTATTACGCAATTTTTACTTGTGACTTTCATTTCCTTAGAATCTATATTTATATATATATATATATATATATACTACTAAATAAAATTAAGTGAACATTTTTTGTTGCCGCTAAAGTCCAAGAGTACTAGTCCAATATTTATGAAAAAAGTTTTAAAATATTACATTTGTGCTGCAAAAGGATATAGGGGTATTTCCTTTACGAAATTTTAATAATAAGTATCTTTAATTAAAGTGTAAAACTTTTTAAAAAATCATCCACAATACTATGCATTGCTTGATCGTTTGCTTTTCATGCGTTTGTGCTGCGAGAGCTTCAATAAAATCCATGTTGCTCTCTACTCTATTCTCTCTTTGTTCTCAGCAAGCACAACACAACTTAATAAACAAACAAATACGTATGCATACATACTTTGCAAAAAAATAATTTCACCACACCAATTGCCAATTGGATCGAGGTAGATTCTAATATGTTAAAATTAATTTTGAAGTGGTGAAATAATCCAACAAAGTTTTGTTAAAAGATGCTTCACTAACCACCTTCAGCATTTTCAAGAACTTGTTAAATTATACCCCTATATCCTGTAACACAAATGTGATATTTTAAAATTTACTTCATAAAAATCGGACCAGTACTTTTGGAGTTTAGCCCTTGTGAATATCCTAATTATGAACAGTAAATAGGCCAATAACTTTGTTATTCGCAAAGCTAACTTATAGAAAGAGTAGGCCAATTACTATAACTTTTTTTTCATTTTGAATAAATAAGCATAATATTATTTTCTTTTTCATATCAGATTCGTAAGGAAAAAATAATGCCGAAGATACCACAATACACAAAAGAGGCCCTTGACGAGACTTTAGAAAAAAAAGAAATCAATTCAAAAACAATGTCTTTGAGAGCAGTTGCAAAAAAATATAATATACCAAGAGGTACTTTACAGTTAAAACTAAAAAAATCCCACTTCAAATCTCAATTTGACATTAAAATTGTAGATTAAAATGGCTCGAAAAGGCTTTCCTAGGAAGTCCGATGACGTTATCGACATAGTTCAAAAATGTTTGACTAGTAATCCATGCGTTACTCCGTATATCAATAATAGGCCTGTAGTGGAATTCTCAAAAAGCTAACGATACGAAATCGTCATGGTTAACTAACGACGTTTGTAGTTTGCAATAACGGATGTTGTATTCTCAAAACAGTACTTAGCGACAAAATTGTTAAAATGTAATGTTCTGAACACATTGACGACGACAGCGACATAACGACATCTGTCAAATTTTTTTACATGTATTTCTTTTAGAGAGAATTTGGTCTAATATCGCAATGTCGTGTCGTCGATATAGAACTATTCCTAATTTGACAGCTTGTCGTCGCTGTCGTCGTCAATGTGTTCAGTACATAACATTCACAATATAAGCTACAAACGTCGTTAACAGAAATCAAAAATATGGCAGCACTGTCCTTTTTTGACAACTTAGATAGAACTTTTTGATAGATACATGCTGAATCAGCCAAGCAGCATGCTGGCAATGGCTTGCGACCGAATTGCTTCTGCGCTTGAGAGGCTGTCGATTTCGTTTGAGCGATTGCCTTCAAAGAACTTATAATTATTATAAGTATAACTTTCTTATTATTTTTACATTAATTATTATTTTTTATTATTAATACTCTGAAGTGTGGCTTATTATCCTTTTTTTATTTAGTTTAAAAACTTTTCTAGCTAGACAAGCGTCTAAAAAAGCTGTTGTACGCATACAACTAGTGTATGAGAGGTTTAAGCGGAAAGAACAGGCGCATAGAACATCTAAACAACCTACACATATTTCACTTGCTTACTTTTTCTTTCTCATTCAGGTGTTGTCCTATTTTCAAAGCAAGGTAGACTTAACTGAAAAGCTATAACTTGAATCAAAGCTTAAACAAAAAACAACAAAAGAGCTTGAAAGGTGATGGTAAAACCCATACATATCGATTTGTGACATCATCGCATTATAGCAACATTTCATTATTTTCAGAACCTCTTTATCGAAAGTATAGCAGAAATATTTAAAGCAATTCAGTTCAGAAGAATGCCGGAAGAAGAACTTCGATGAAAAGAAGTTGACATTGAGCATTATTTTAGCAACGGAATAAACTTGTCCACATTCAACTTGACAAAAGAACTTCATAACCGCATTAAAAAAACAATTCGCACTTAAAATAAATACAAGATAATGCCGGCAAACGTCATTATAGCGGAATTTTTCGATTATATTTTGCAATAAATGTCTTAAGCGGTTGTATAAAAGATGAGATTTAACTCGTTTGTTTATTTGTTTTGATTGAAACACATGTCAGATTTAACCTTGATTGACAGTTATCTACAGGTTGACATATAGCCGTTAAGTCATTTCCGGAAACGGAAATAACATAACTTAAGTGCTAATTTATCAATACGGTCGCCGGTAGAAATTTTGAACATTTGCCACAACTGCAGAAAAGTTGCTTTTTATTTTTATCAAATTTGTTTCATATGTTGTTTTTGTAGTTTTTTTTTTTTATAAAGTTACTTCAGTTTGATATTTTCTTATTATCTCTTGAAGGCATTGATCTCGAAAATATTCAAGAATCTAGAATATCACGACGGGGACAAACTTTATTCAAATGGGATAAACTAGTTCGATGTGCTAGCAAGTTCAAGGTCAGAACACCAACAAAAAAATTTTTTCTCAAATGTGTCTATTTATTGAGACTTAATTAATTCTCTAAAAGATTAAAATCTAGTTCTAGAATCTTTATAGCTGTGAATAACCTGTGTTCATGAGCTCAAAAATATTTCCACTGTTGCTTATCTAGACCGAATTAATTGATGAGCACATACTCTGGAAGACTATAAAGCAGTGGGGCCCAAGAAATTTTAAGCGCGGGCCAATGATAAAAAAAAAACAAAAAAAAAACACAAAATGTTGCTCATCGTTGTGTTTGGCAAAAGATCAAACAAAACACAAAAAACAATTACAATGCAATAAAATCACATGTCATGAAAAATAACTCGACACAGAAGTAACAGGACAGTCAGCTTCAGCATCAACAACATTGAGAGTGCGTTTTTTTATTTTGGCTTTGCATGCATTTGTTTTTGTAAAGTACGCTGGAAAACACTGAACGAGTGCGGTTTGTGATGTTGTTTTTTGCAGGCATTCCTTGATTTTGGCTCATCGCAAAGACAAAATTGAAATAGAAAATAATTTGTATGAAGGGCCACGCGGGCCATACGGGCCACTACGTGGGCATGTTTGCTATAAAGTATTACACAAAAAAAAAATAAATATGGTTAAATGCATCCCTCTATTATTAATACGAATGGATCATAGTGTTGCTCACATAAAAATTAGACCGAAGCTTTTACTATCTATCTGCGAGATATATCTGAACCCTTTCATTTAATAACATGGCATTCGAACATAACATTCTTGAATATCTTCGCCTTGGTAAATGAATCTTCCAATTAGGCACATCTTCACCAATGAAGTTAAAAGTTATGATTGAAGAGAAAGTTGCAAAAAACTTATCATGCAAATCGTTTCTATTTCGACCTGGCAACGTTACGTTTTACCAAGCAGGTTTTCAAAAAAATTGAAAAAGGAATTTTTTTTAAAATGCATCGGCGTTGCATGGAATTGTTGCTCGCTAAGTATAGGTGCTATGACAAAAATAACTGGTATGACGGTATAGTTTAATCCTTTGACTTATGACAAAAATAAAAATAAAATTTAAAACGTCTTTGAAACGGTAGAGGGAGCTGCTTAAGCAACGAAACTGAAAATTTGTTACATGAAATTATAACACGATATATATAGGGGCTAAATACGAAAAAAATATACTGTGAATTCATGACGTCATAAGGCCGTGGAGATAGCCGCTTTAAGATTGACAATACGACAAATATAAAAAAAATTATGATGTCGAAAGATCGCTTATGTAACAAAAATGCCATATCGTTGCATAAAAATATTGCTTGCTGAGTAGAAGTGGCGTCCGTGGCGTAGTTGGTTAAAGTGCGTGGCTTCTATGTCAACAAACCTGGAGACCCGGGTTCGAACCCCAGCAGCGACAGAAAATTATTTGAATTAAAAATTATTTTTCTGTACGGCCGCCACCTCTCTGCAGACAATGGCAAACCTCAGAGAGTAATCAAAAAGCCATGTAAAGCTCCTTGAGAACGAGAACATTCTGTTCATCGCCGTTCGGAGTCGGCGTTAAACCTGTAGGTTCGGTTCTCGGTCAATGGTGTACAAACTTAATAACACGCACAACACAATTGATCATAAGAAGCTAGATCAAAGTCCTTTTAAGGGCTGAAATGACCAGTTATTTCTTTTTTTTTTTTTTTTTGAGTAGAAGTGCTATGGAAAATTTTGTTCAAAAACAGCAAATATTGGTTTTTTGACCTCATAACGAAAGTGAAAAAACAATTCTTGGTGTTACGACACCGTTTAATGCAATAAAGATGTAACAACAATGCAAAAACGTTGTATAGAATTATAACGTCGTGACGATAATGATAAAAATAAAACAAAAATAAACGGCGTCATGAGGTCTTTCAGAGAACAGAATAACCCTCAAGAAAAAATATGTTAGGAAAACCTTCCTTATCGTATCTTTTGGAAACTTTTGGGTATTTTTAAATTGATGTTGTTTCCAAACCGCTTCTTAAGGAACGCATGTGGAATCTTTTGCTTGTTTGGAGGAAATTTTCAGTTTATTTCCAATAATAAAATCTCGAATTATAAGACAGCCTCGGTAGTCGAGTAGACAGCGTGCTTGACTGCCATACCACACGTCCCGAGTTCGAATCCCGGCCAGGAAAACCATTTGTTGTTGTTATATCTTTGTTGTTGTTTCCACATTAATTTTTGAGACAACGAAGAGGAATGTTTCCACATTCATTTTGAACACAACGGAGAGGTATATTTCCCTACAATGACATAGTGTGTGAAAAAACTAGTAAGAAATGATCTTCGACTGGGCCGAAGTTAAAATACCCCCACGGCCGAACCAAAGTATATTCAAAGTCTTAAGCAATCAATAAAATGTTTATCTGTAAAAACGTTTTCGTTATATTTTTAACAGAAAATATTCGCTTTTGTTTTTTGATAAAATGGCTTTGTATGGGAGGAGGGCGTGGTTTTCACCCAATTTGGTTGAATTCCATACACATAGTACACGTTATATGTCAAAGTTCATATGCAAATTTTCAAGTCCATACATTAATTTTTGTGGATTTTAGAGAAATTTTACCTTTTTGATAAAGTCACTTTGTATGGGAGGTAGGCGTGGTTTTGATCCGATTAGATTGAATTTCATACTTAGAGTGTATTTTGAACATCAAAACTCATATGCAAAATTTTAAGTCCATATATTCATTTTTGTTGAATTCTAAGGGATTTTACCGTTTTGATAAAGTCACTTTGTATGGGAGGTAGGCGTGGTTTTCATCCGATTTGGCTCATTTACGAACTTGACCTTCATCTATACTATTATATAAAAGAAGACTCACGTATGTTCGGCTGCGAAAAGCTTGAGAATGGCAGGCGCTATTTCAAAAATTCTTTTTCTCTAGGATAGCTATGGTGCCCAGTTGGGACATGGGATATATAAATTTAATAACCATTGTTTAAATAATTAATTAAAATTCGAAGAGAATAACCATACAATTTCTTTATTCTTATTCTCAGAGAGAAAAAATTTTCTCATTAAAGCTCTGTGCATCTCAAAAAAGGTTGTGCCCAAAGCTAATAAGGTAGAACATATGTATATGTAATACTTCTGTATTCCAACTCTGAAATCGAAGAGAGATAGCAATAACAACATAAGATGTTGCTGTTTGTGTTAGTATATTTGAATATATGAAAATTACTACACAAAAAGTAAAAAGTCAAACCGTCACAGTGGCGGTTGTTATGAAAACGTTTGCCCCAAACATATAAGAAAACAAATCATTTTGTTTTTCCTAAATCACAGGTACGCACAATTATAAAACAATTATAATAACGCCTGAAATATGATTTAATTTAAACAAACAAAATTTTAATCAAAACATTCAAACAACAAAAATTTCAAATAAAATTATTGACAATGGAAGCACCGCTCCTGAGTTTTTTTATTTTGAAATTTAATTTCCTCTATATATTTTCTCGCTCATATAACAATATATCAGCACTCCAATGTTGACGAATATATGAGATAGAACAATATGTCAAAATCGCTGTGAGACAAAAGCTCTATTTTCAAACTTTTTTTGAGCATCATATATAAAAGTCAACAACCCAGCGGGAAAATGAGAATTGATTAAAGAAAAAAAATCTTAAATGGAATAGATTCTTTTGCTTACATTTTGGAACGTATTCCAAAGAATATATAAATTAAAGCAAAACCTATGAATTGGAATATATCAACCAAAAGTTTATATCAACCAATATATCAACGAATATATCAACCAAACAAATTTTGGTATAAGTGAGAAAAGCATCAGTCTGTTTTGATTTGTTTTCTCATTTCCGAAAATGAATACTTTTTATTTAAAAGAATGCATTTAAAAAGTGAATAATAGAATCGATTTCTGTAGCTATTCATATGGAAGCGAGAAAAGAATGTACTACTATTTGTAGGACATCAGCGTCCCACCGGCAAAATGAAAATGGATTCTAAAAACAAAAATCGTAAATAGAATGAATTCTTTTGCTTACCTTTTAGAATGTATTCCAAAGAACATATACATTTAAAGCCAAATCTTACTGATTCGTTTTTATTCCAGCCATAATCGTTTACGACCCATATAATTATTTCTACTATAGAAAATGTTTTTAGATTCCTTGCTTGCTTTTTTGATAAGTGAAAAACGAACTAATTCTAAAACAAATTTTGGTATAAGTGAGAAAAGCATCAGTCTGTTTTGATTTGTTTTCTTATATCCGAAAATTAATACTTTTTATTTAAAATAACCATATATGTAATACTTCTATATTGGCAGAACACTCAAGGTACATTCGCCAACATTAGAACGCCAACACCAAACGAATGTACCCGAAATTGTGACGTCCGTGGCGTAGTTGGTTAAAAGTGCGTGGGCTCTATGTCAGCGAACCTGGAGACCCGGGTTCGAACCCCAGCAGCGACAAAAAATTATTTGAATTAAAATGATTTCTCTGTACGGCCGCCACTTCTCTGCAGACAATGGCAAACCTCAGAGAGTAATCAAAATGCCATGTAAAGCTTCTTGAGAATAAGAACATTTCGTTCATCGCCGTTTGGATTCGACGTTAAGCCTGTAGGTCCAGTTCTCGGTCAATTGTGTACAAACTTAATAACACGCACAACATAATTGATCATAAGAAGCTAGGCCAAAGTCCTTTCAATGGCTGAAATTACCAGTTTTTTTTTTGTTTTTTTTATGTACTCGAAATTTAATTTTATAACAAAAAAAAAAAAAAAATCTAAAAAAATAACAATCTATTTAAAAAGTAAATAAAAAATCGATTTCTGTAGCGATTCCACTTGAAGCGAGAAAAGAATGTACTATTCTTTGTAGGACATCAGCATGCTAAAAATAATCAATTCTAGAATCTATACTGGAGAAGAGAATTGATTCTTTTTTTATATAAAATTTCTTCTTTTTGTCCCGATGGGGTGTTAAAAAAAATCAATTCTAGAATCTATATTGGAGAAGAGAATTGATTATTTTTACCCGGTGGGAAGGTCCACAAATAAGAAAAAAAAGACAGCAACATGTATTGAGTGCGGTACCAATGCTGCCACCTTTTTGAATGTAAAAATACTGCCACATTATAAAAGCATCGACAAAAATTCCGTGTCGATGTTTTGTTGAAATGTTTTGATGAAATTTATAAGCTTAAACGAAAGATATATTTAATTTTAAAATAACAATTCTCTAAGGCCGTCATATATTTTTCTTACCTCAGAGCTGATATTTTTACGTATAAACGAGATTTTTATATATAGGGTATTCACAGATCCCTTCTAAAGTAAATATATAAATATTAACTTTAAAATGATACTTCAATCAAATTGTGAGCGCCCCTACACGTAGTTCATTCTAAAATTGACACAAACGCCTTTTGAAAAGAGAAGCTTTCTTTAATTTATTGATTTTTCAATAAAATAAAAATAACAAGAGAAGCCTTGATTTATTGATTTTTCAATAAAATAAAAATACCTTTCAGAACTGCCAGTTTACTACGAAAAACAAACATGTTTGAAAGCAAGGCAATTTTACCAGTTTGTGTTATCTCTTTTTTACATGCAAAACAAAATCAAAAATAGTTACCACATGGCAAAATGTTTTAGAGTTAACATACGGCGAAGTTAACACACCTGATAAAACAAAACTGTGAGTACCCCAATAGTCACAGTGCTAGGAAAAGTTAACCAATGCATTAAAAAAAAAATTATCAGGAAGATACAGAAAGTTTTTTCCTTTAGTTATATTTTTAATACTTTAGTTAGCTGGTTACTTTATTCGGATGGAACTACTTAGTCGCTTCAACACAAATATACAACTTTACCGAAATTCTAACGGCTGTATTCATAAAAAATGATGAGCCTCTTACAAAGCCTTCATAAGAAAAAATCGAAAAAAAATTGAAAAAAATTGTTCATGTTGAACGTTTCGACAGCTTTCAAAATCTCTTTTAAATGCTTGATAAATACGAGAATTTTCAAAATGGTTGAAACCTTCAATAAACCCTCGATAAAGCATTTAAAAAATTTAATTGTTCTCATCTGAGCACAACAAATATTGTCAAAAATGTATCAAATTATTTCAAAATGTATCAAAAACAAACAAAATGTCAAAAAGTGTTTGAAAATGTTTGTTTATAAATTAGAGGATTTTTAAAAATGGTTGAAATTTTTAATTTTTTTGTTTTTAATGCTTATAACACACCTTTCGTAAAGCAGTTTTTAAATTATTTGCTATCATTTGAGCACAAATATTGTCAAAAATAATTAAAATTATTCAAAATATTTCAAACATTTGGAAAATATGTCAAGAAAATTCAAAATATATAAAAAATTTCCAAAAAAAGAAAATAAAAACAAGAAAATTTGTCAAAGATTTCAAAATATTTATAAAAAAAAAAAAATAATAAAATGACAATTATTTCAGTGCAGATGGCTTAGAAATACTATTGATTTTTAAATATCAAATTCTTGACGAAATTGCGACAAATAAATAACAAGTCACTGAATTTATCTAATACACAAACCATTATTTACACTCTTCCCACTTCAATATGAATACGGCTGTTAAATTTTAAGATTTAAAGTTTTTAATGATATTTAATATTTTTATCGCCGGCGAAGCAGCGGGTATTTGCTAGTTTTTTATATAAAAGCTTAAATATAGAATTTCGTGATGATAGCTTTAAAATTACGGCTGGATTCGTGATCACAGACAGACGGACAGATGGACAGACGGACAGGCAGACGGACATGGCTAAATCAACTCGGGTGGTGATGCTGATCAAGAATATATATACTTTTCTATACCTACCACGCCTCCTTATGGGCGTTACAAACGGAGTGACAAAATTAATATACCCCCATTTACGTTTTTTAAACGTGGGGGTATAAAAATAAATGGAGTGTCCAACGAAAGGGAATGCTTCCAAAAATTCCATGGAATGTTTCCTGCTTATATCCGGTAATGTTTCCATTTCCTAGAGGGAAAAGATCAAATTAGTGCCCAAGGGTAAAAAAGCAGCATATTCCAAGCGGAAATAAACGCAGTATACAGGTACGTACACTTTGACCTGAAGCGTAAATACTGGAGCCAAAACATAGCTATACTTTCCGACAGTCAAACGGCCATAAAGGGACTGAACTCTCACCAGATATCCTCAAAACTGGTGAAAAATGGTAAACTATGGGTACCAGGACACATAGGTATAGAGGTATACGGTATAAAGGTATAGGTATACAGTTCGAAATTACTGACGAACTGGCAAAGAAAGTCGCATCAACTCCCCTTGTTGGTCCAAAACCATTCTGTGGGAAAGGCAAAGGAATCTTCTCTTCAAAGGAAAGAAAGAGGAAGAAAAACGAATACGACCTGGAGAGATTTATAGAATGCATGAAGCTAACTAAGAATTATCGAAGAATCATCACAGGATTGCTAACAGATCACTGTAGGTTAAACTATCACCTTTCAAAACTGGGAATTCTTAGTGATGACACATGAAGATTTTGCATGGAGAACAAATAATCTACAAAGCACATCCTAGAACACTATCCCACATTTGTTCAAACTCGAGAGAAATATCTGGGTTACCACATAATACCATATAACTCTATAAAATCAAGAGATATAGGATATATACTAGCATTTATCTCAGAGATTGAACTTAAAGAGGTTCTTTAAGTTCATGAAGGGGCACAGTAGATCTAAAGATCGCAGTGCAAATCAGAGAATAAACTTGATCAATTCTGACAAATCAACAGTTACGTGAAAGTTACGTGTTTCGTATTAAGGAAAGGTTTCTGCCCAACTGTTAGCAGCAGCGGTGAAAGTATTCCAAAATGTAACTCAAAAAAGCATCTTGGGCTCACTTTAGACAAACGAATGACTTGGAAACCACACGTTAAGGCCAAACGACCAGAATTGAACATGGAAAATCTAAAACTATTGGTTTTAAGCCGACACTCGCAATTATCTCTCAGTAACAAGGTTCGAATTTATGACATATTGAAGCCGGTTTGGTCTTGCGAAATACAATTATGGGGAACTGTCATCAAATCATATGTACAAAAATATAAAAAATAAATTGGCCATTTCAGCTATTAAAAGGACTTTAACAGAGCTTTTTATGATCAAATTGGATTTTGCGTGTTATTAAATGTTTATATACAAATGATCGAGAAAGACTAGAGAGGATATCATTAAAAAACCCTGAGATTTTTAATAAACGCAGCATGGGTCATCTCCAGCTATGGACAGAGAGCGCTCTGGTAGCGTTGAGAACATGAATTGAGAGCAAAGACTTATGTAGCAATATAAAACGCACCAACAAATCAGAGACAAAAGACAAATACAGAAACAATATAGAAGCTTTAAATGTAGTGGAGCCCATACCCGGTCATCTCCAACAATACTATTAAAGGAGATCTTAATGGTGTGCCTGTAAAAAGAAGAAATCAGCAGATTTCGCACAAAATGTTTACAAAGGCTCAGTGATTATTCAAATACTCTGGCTATATTTTTATTGGATGACAGCGACGAGATGAGAAGACTGAAGCGCAAGCATGTTTTAGAGTTAACTTATTTAAACTAAACCTGCTATTGTACTATAGTTATAATACCTTGCCACTTATTTCAATGGAAATGCACGACTTAATGATATTTTATTATGATCAGCTAATTAGCTTATTAAATGTTAATAAAAATATATTGCAATTATTAATAAAAGTAAAAAAAACAAAAAAATTCATGCATATATTGATCTCGAAAATATTATAGAATATAGAATAATACGATGGGGACAAAACTTTATTCAAATGGGATAACCCTGTTTAAAATGTGCTATCAAGTTCAAGATTATAAAATCAAAAAAAAAAAACAAAAAAAAAATTGCTCACATGTTTCTATCTATTGGAACATTATTAAATCTTTAAAAGCTTAAAAACTACTTCTAGAATAATTCTAGCTGTGAATAACCTGTGTTATGCGCAACAATTGAAATTGACTAAAGGATTATAAATAATAATATTTATGGTATGTCATTCTGCCTCAAAATCTTCTGACTTATGTTGAAACTAATAATTAACGTATGCATGTGGATTTAAAAAAACCATTTTGTTGATATCATTAAAAATTTATTAGTTCTTTAAATTTCGAAGAGTCTTGACATTTAAGTATCAAGGAACCTGACTGTCTCTTCATTGCACATGTACGTAGGAGTGGTTATAAGATTCTGTAGAACATAAAATTGGTGTCGAAATAATAAAAAATTTAAATACTTGTTTGGACAAAAAAATCAAGAGCAATAATAATAATATTACGAATAACAAGTTATTCAAATTATTATAAAAGTTGTTCGTTGTGAAATTCGTTGTGAAATTCGTTGAGAATAAAAAAATGTCAAGAAAAAAAGAAAAGAATAAAAATAAAAAATTAAGAAGATGAAAGAATTTAAGAAAAAGATAACGAATCACGTGGGAAGAAGACATGTTTCCGATTTAAGATTAAATAAAATGAAATAAAATTTTTGTTTTTTGTGTTCTATAAATTGGAATTATTTTCATCAGGGGAATTCGCAATGTAAAGATTTTGGCCTTGTATTGTGTAATTGAGACAAATTTGATATTTGCAGTTAATTTTTTAAATTTACAAAAGCGAAATACATTATGTTTTAACTTTTTACATGACTTTTTGAAATTAAAAAAAAATAAGAAATCTTATTCTCTTCATAATGAACTTTTTGTATTAGAAAACATAATTTACAGTTACAAAATAAAAAAAACAAAAAGTCATGCAAGTCAATCGAAACAGTCTGTCTAGTCTGCTGTATGATTTACTCTATACAGAGCCGTTGTTGGAGGTTGTTGTCTTCATTGCCTTCATGTTGTCGTGTTGTCAACATACTTTGGCTTAAAGCTCAAATTTGTTTAAATATTTAAAAGAAAAACTTTTTCCATTTCAAATTCAACTTTTTCACTTCAAATTCAAACTTTAGCAACCATTTTTTAATAGATTAAATACCTGAAAACACAAAATTTTTTAAAACGATATTTTTTTTCGATACGAACAGGTTTTATACTCCAAATAAGAAACTTGCACATTTCAAATTAATTTTTTTTTAAATCAAATTCAATTTTTTTATATCAAATAAAACTCTTCATAATTTCACAAAACTCATAACATTTCAAGGAAAAACAAACCCTTTCCCATTTCTAATTCAACTATTTACACTTTAAATGTAACCTTTGCAAACATTTTTCTAATGGATTAAAATAATTCACGCAAAGAAAAAAATCGTTTATCACCATTTTGCCGCAAACGAACTTCGTTTGTCGTGCTTGGGATCGTTATTTGCAAACGTTTCAATAGTTGTCATAAGAATAGTCAATTGCGAAAAACGCGTCATTTAGTTGCAGGTAATTAATTTCGTTTGTCACACACGCGAATGATTTTTAAATTGCAGCAATTGAAAAATTGTTTTTTCCCAACTGAAAACTTGCTTTATTTTCTCTTCGTTGCATAAACAATGCTTATAATTTTGTTACTTTATGGAAGTGATGTTCACGTAGTATCACGCGTGGTGAGACTCGACAGCTTTATTCGAGAATCGTATACATAACACACGTAACACGAAACACAGTTGGCGCTGAAACTTCAAACTGGGTGGTCCGCGCCGCTTGGTCGCGTGTTTTGCACTGCACGAAATGTTTGAGTCATATTAAAATGCGTTATTTGCGGCATTATAATAATACTTACTACCGATGATAATAGTGACAATGATAATGATAGTGATAATGATAATGATACTGACAATGATAATCATGATGACAATGATAATTATAACACAATTCTTGCAGGTATTAATGCACAACAATTTTTGTCAGTGCAGAGAGCGAGAGAGCTACAAACATAAACACAAAAGTCGAAAATTGTTGTAGTATGCATGTGAACACCACTGCTTCATGGACAAACTGTTCTATAAAAGTAAATTGGTAATTTGCTTAATACGCGGACGGTGATAGCAACAGAGGTGCGATGTACAATCCATAAGAAGACGGACGGACATAAGAGGAAAGACAATTAATATAATAAATAATACTGACCGAAATAGGTTGCGGTATATATATATACAAGATATATTTTTAAGTTGACAACTGAATCTTCGTTTGGAGCAAATACAACTCGCAAACAAAGTGTAGTTGGCGAATTTTTCAGTTGCGGTGAACGAAAAGTTTCTATGCGTGTATTACAGTTAAAAAAAAAATCTTTCCCATTTCAAATTCAACTATTCATACTTCAAATGCAACCTTTGCAAATATTTTTGAAATGGGTTAAAATACTTTACATGAAAAAAACTTAAAGGGACGGTCATGAAAGGCATTGCAAATTACTTTCGCATGCAGAAGAAGGATAGTTAATTTTGAAGATCATATTTGATCGCTCTTTGCAACAGTTAGCGGGTCACTAGTCGGCGATTTTACAAAGTCGAAGAAATTGCAGCTGTGGAATGTTGTGGTAAGTGGAAAATCGTAAGTTTTGAAGGAAGAAATAACAAATAAAGAGAATTACAATAGAACTTAAGGCTTCAATGGCAGCACCATAGCCAATGGTGAACAAGACTTTATAACCTATAAGACTCATGAAGTAACAACTCTATACAACGCCGATGCATTTTCAAACAATGAATTTTTTCAACTTTTTTAGAAATTTGCGCGGTAAAACGTAAGGTTGTCACGTCAAAAACATAATTCTCAAGTTTTTCTTTATATTCAACTTTTTTTGCAAAAAAAAAATCATCTTTTCGGACAAGGATTATTTCCACCTCGGCGGCTATGTTAACAAGCAAAACTGCCGTATGTGGGGCTCGGAAAATCCACAAGTGATCATGGAAAAGCCAATGTATCGACCGCAAGTCACTGTTTGGTGCAGTTTTTGGGTCGGACGCGTTTTTTTCGGGCCGTTTTTGACGTGACGAAATAGTGTTTTACCGCGCAGGTTTCCAAAAAAAATTGAAAAATGCATTTTTAAAAAATTGGTCGGCGTTGCATTGAATTGTTACTCGCTGAGTATAAGAGCTATGATTAAATAAATACTGTGACCATAAAGGTTGATTCTTTGACTTCATTATAAACAAAAATCGAATGAAATCAAAACGTCATCGGGATGATTTGGGAGCTGCTTAAGCAACGTAATTTAAAATTTATTACACGGAATTATTACTCCCTGAGTATTATTGCTAGGATAAAAAATGTGATACAAATCAGAAAAAAAATTGCTGATGTCATGGGAACACAGAGAGAGCCGGTCAAAGATCGACAATGCAACTTCATGCTGCGGCGTTGCATTGAATTTTTATTCGGTGAGTATATAAGCTACGATAAATATTTGAAAAAAGAAAACGAAGGATTTATACTTGGCCATACGACAAAACCAAAAAACAAAAATTCCAAAGTCACCAAGTCGCGAATATAGCAGCATATGTAACAGAAATGTAATATCGTTGCATGGAAAGCATAGATGTGTTATTACGCCTCACAACTGAATCACAAAACAAATTTTTATCGTCATGATTTCAGGGATGCAACAACATAATGCAGTAAAAATGCTAGAACCATAAAAAACGGTGCATGGATTTTAACTCTGTGTCTACTAGTGTATCGGTAAATTTTAAGGAACGAAAACGAAGGTGAGGACTTCGGGCACATGATAAAAATAAAAAAAAATTGTCCGCGTTATGAGGCGCCCCTCAGGGAACCGCCTAATGTGACGCATATGCATCCATGCAGCTAAGGTAAAGTTAATGCACCAAGGAAAAGCACAACTAATGGAGGAGCAAACAAAAAAAAAAAAAGCAACAACATCAACATCAATATCAACATCAACATCAACATCAACATCAACATCAACATCAACATCAACATCAACATCAACATCAACATCAACATCAACATCAACATCAACATCAACATCAACATCAACATCAACATCAACATCAACATCAACATCAACATCAACATCAACATCAACATCAACATCAACATCAACATCAACATCAACACCAACATCAACATCAACATCAACACCAACACCAACACCAACACCAACACCAACATCAACACCAACACCAACATCAACACTAACACCAACACCAAAACCAAAACCAACACCAACACCAACACCAACATCAACATCAACATCAACATCAACATCAACATCAACATCAACATCAACATTTACATCAACATCAACATCAACATCAACATCAACATCAACATCAACATCAACATCAACATCCTCAACATCAACATCAACATCAACATGAACATCAACATCAACATCAACATCAACATCAACATCAACATCAACATCAACATCAACATCAACATCAACATCAACATCAACATCAACATCAACATCAACATCAACATCAACACATCAACATCAACATCAACATCAACCTCAACATCAAAATCAACATCAACACCAACACCAACACCAACACCAACATTAACATCAACATCAACATCAACATCAACATCAACATCAACATCAACATCAACATCAACATCAACATCAACATCAACATCAACATCAACATCAACAACAACAACATCAACATCAACACCAACATCAACATCAACATCAATATCAACAACAACAACATCAATATCAACATCAACATCAACACCAACACCAACATCAAACTCAACACCAACATCAATATCAACATCAACATCAGCATGAACATCAACATCAACATCAACATCAACATCAACATCAACATCAACATCAACATCAACATCAACATCAACATCAACATCAACATCAACATCAACATCAACATCAACATCAACATCAACATCAACATCAACATCAACATCAACATCAACATCAACATCAACATCAACATCAACATCAACATCAACATCAACATCAACATCAACATCAACATCAACATCAACATCAACATCAACATCAACATCAACATCAACATCAACATCAACATCAACATCAACATCAACATCAACATCAACATCAACATCAACATCAACATCAACATCAACATCAACATCAACATCAACATCAACATCAACATCAACATCAACATCAACATCAACATCAACATCAACATCGACATCAACATTAACATCAACATCAACATCAACATCAACATCAACATCAACGTCAACATCAACATCAACAACAACTAGAAACACCATCATGTAAAAATCTACGGGTGTGTCCACGACACAGCCAACTTTTTTTTTTTAAGATGTGGTCGGAAACACCGACACACAACTTGCCTCAATTTGGACTTTTTAACTTGCGAATTCCCGTACCGCGTAATTTCTCATCGCGGTGATGTGAATTGGCCGCTCAGATCATGCGATTTGACGCCGTTAGACTTTTTTCTGTGGAATTATATGAAGCATAAAGCAATATTACATCGGTGATTCGGGCTATTCCGGAGGCCTAACCTGAAAAATTTCATCAAAATATGGCCTAAAAGTGAGATATCTTCGGAATAGTCCCGGTGAACATATCCGCGAAATATTTTTTCCTATAATCTTATTATGTAACTTTTCGAACGAAATAAATTATTTGGAAAAATTCCGAACAGTTTGCGTTTTATTCAAAATCAAAGTACAACACCTCTTAATGGAACATCATTTATGTTATTCGTAAATTTATTACCAACTAGAAAACTGGGATGAGCATTATATAAAGGGGTGTGGCTCCGCCCACACAATTTGTATTATCGAATAGCTTTGAAAGTAAAAGTAGCAGTACTAACATACAAACTCAAAATGGAGTTACTATTTGGTGATCTCCTGCTTCTGGGAAACTGTAACGGTCAGTGGAAAATGACAGTGGTGTCAAACGTTGAGTCTAAGAAAAATTTTGAACAGACCTATTATGTTCCCATATAGTCGCAGCAACGCGCGCCGGGAAAAGGCTAGTATTTAATATTCTGTAGTTATAGTATTTAATATTCTGGATTGCTAAGGGGGGATTTGAACCCCCAGAACCCCCCATATCTACGGCGTTGGTTGTAGTACCATTTTTCATAGTTTTCAAGATATGTTCATGTTTTTGATATCAAAATAACGGAAATTTTTTGAATTGTACTTAATTTAAGAAGTACTTTGTATTTTGTAAATATTTGCATATGTAACCTAAGAAAACCACTAAAAATATGCGATTTTGTAAAAATTTGTACTATAGCACCATTTGGTGTCGAAGGTGGATCAAAGAAGATAGTGCTGAAAAACTCATCGTACCTGAAAACCCGTATGTACCCATTTTCATTCTAATCGCATGAGCGGTTTGGGAGTTTTAGGTGGTTTTGCAAAAAATTTGTACTACAGCGCCCTCTGGTGTTCAGGGTGAATAAAAATTGATAGCCCACAAACACGCACCGTACCAAAAACTTCTATACACAAATTTTTATGCCAATCGGATAAATAGTTAAGGAGTCTATTGCATAGTTACACACAAAAACTTCTTTCTTATATATAGAGATATAAAAAAGTGGGCGTAAAAGTGGGCGTGGTCAATTTTTCTTCAGTAAAAACTTAAAATGGATTACTACGAACATATAAAATATAAATTAGCCAAATCGGTGTAGCCGTTTTCCGATTTTAGATAAATGAAAAAAGTGGGTGTGGTCAATTTTTCCTTCCGTAAAAACCTAAGTGGGACTATTACGAACATTAGAAAAAAAAATTATCCAAATCGGTCCAGCCGTTCTCAACTGATGCAATTACCAACGAACGACATTTGATTTTTATTTATATACATAGATATTCTTCAGTTTTTGTTCGAACAAGTATTTCAGTCTTTAACTTATCGATTTCGATTTTAAATATTGACTTCACGCTATACACAGGTACATATTGAACTGTCCATGTGTTGGAAATGTCATGAGATCATTACAATATCATGAGATAACCCGCTATTCATCATTAAAACTAAAGTTTAAATTATAGCTTCTGCTAAATAACGGTACTTGTTTGGATAAGCTCTATTATTACAGTTCAAAAACCTGTTTTTTTAATATTAACTCAACTGCTACTTAGACCACTTTAAAAGTCGTTGACAACGTGATCAAAACAATGCCTGAAAATATCCAGACACTCGAGTTAAAAGTTGACTTAAGAGAGTAAAAAAATCAATATATATCAACTTAATTATATAATAGCAATAACAACAAAAATATTACGAATATGCCCACAAAAGGGAATTGTAACAAAAACATAAACACAAACTAAATAAACAAAAAAAAAAAAAAAACACAATAACAACATGAAAATGCTCTCTATTGGCAAATAATGATGAATTATTCGAATTGTGCTTTATCACGTTTGTCGATAATTAATCGAATAAACTGGGTCAATGGCTGCCGGAAGTGATGGCGTTTTATTATTAGCCACACTCCACAATCACTTAGAGCGATTAGCTGCATTGATTGAATCATACAGAAGTAATAATAAACATCAATTAAAACTGTTTGATTAAAGCAATTAAATAAAATGCTGTTAAGGTTAACGGAAGATATTTAATTCGCAAATCTTCATTATCTTCTGACGATAATGCGAATTCGAGAATTTATAGTATTACATATTGAAATTTATGGTTGTTGGTCTGTTGCTTTAATAGACTGGCATTTGCAGTTTAAGCAAACTTTTGCTGCAGACAAATCATTTGGAGCACCTGTTTAAAAAAAAACCGTGACTCTTTACCACGAGAAAAATACGTAAGAAAAATCAACAATTTACCTATGTTAATTTACACAAGGGCTTTGGCAGTTTTGAGCCTGTCAAGTTCTTAGACAAGATTTAAATTTTTTATGGTTGATCCTTCGAATTTCATGTGAGTGAAAAAATTACCGATTTATAGACCGATTCAGAAATGTAGTTCGTATACGAGGGCTGCCTTTGAAGTCTTGCGCCTCGGCAACATTAAGCATTGCCAGATGAATTTTGACAGTTTCATTTGAAAACTTGACATTTTCTAGCATAAACGTACTTACGATGTTTTGGTGTATGTGCGATTATCGAGTTGTTTACAGTAAAAAATATAATTAACACGTGAACACTTTCGGGTAAGGATTTTTTACGATTTTCAACGTGGATTGACAAGAAAACAATGCATCGATCAACTTATTTCGACTTTTTGTAATGAAGCACCACACTCAGTGACTGTAATACTCTGGTTCAATGAATTCGAGCGTAGTCGTCGTTCTCTTCAAGACGAATTTAAGAAAGGTCGTTCAAGAACAGCTTTTGTTACAGAAAACATCGATGCTGTACTTGAACTGTTGAACGCAGATCGGCATGTGACATACCGTGAGATGCAATTCTCGTTGGGCATAAGTGGGACTAGCATATATTCGATTTAACATGAGCATTCAGGCGTCAGGAAGATATTTGTTGCCGTTTACTGCAAAATGTTTGCAAACTTCGGCAAAAGTCATTCGGGAGTGCAGCACATGCAAGCAAATGGTTGCCAGTTTTTTCAGAAAAACCGCTCATGTCGCAACTGTACCACTTAAGCAATAGAAAACTGTTAATGCTGAATGGTACGCAACCATTTGTTTGCCGAATGTCTTTGGAGAATTAAGAAAAACCAACTACCGAAGGAAGATCATCCTCCATCACGACTATGCGAGTTCCCACATATCAGCTCAAAAAAAAGTTTTTTGAGCACTTAAAACGTGGAATTAATCGGTCATCAGCCTTACAGTCCCAACTTGGCACCCAATTATTTCTTCCTGTTTTCTTACATTCAGAAAAAAATCCGTGGCGAGCGTTTTACTACGCCCGAACAGTCCGTTGAGGCCTTTAAAAATCTGGTTTCGGAGATACTATCAGGTGTGCACAAAAGTTTTAAAGGATTTTTTTAATATGGAATCGCTAGTATAAAATCGAATCAGACAATGTTGCAACCAACTTCATTTTGAAGCCTCATAATTAGGCATTCTTTTTTAGTTTGTGTCGTTTCGCTAAAGTGTAAACAACATAGTTTTTGTGTGCTTCGCATATATTAACTTGTGTGCCAATAAAACACAATTAACGGGAAAGTTTACTTTCCTGATTTCATATAAAGAAAAATGCAACTGAAGGCCATCGAATGCTGAAAGAAGCTTACGGGGAACATGCTTCATCGATTTCCACGTGTGAGCTTTGATGTAGACGTTTTAGAAATGGTGATTTATAACCGATGACGAAGAGCGCAAAGGACGGCCAAAAAAGTATTAAGGATGTCCGAATTGGAGGCTATATTGGATGAAAACTCGTGCCAAACGCAAGAAGAACTCGCAAAAGCATAGGGAGTGACTCAACGAGCCTGATCCAAAAGGTAGGTTATAAGATGCCGTATGAATTGAAGCCGGGAGCCTTCGAACGCCGTTTTTTCACTTGTGAACAGCTGCTCCAACGGCAAATGTCGCACGGAAAAGAACTTTTTGAATTTGAAAAAATAATAACTATGGCCTTAAGAGAGAATGGTATTGGAATTAGGGAGATTGCACGCCAAAGTATTCACAGTCTCTGCGTAATTGAAATTTTTTTAAAAAAATCATATGAATGTGGAACAAAAAAGCGCTATGCACGCATAAAACTGCTTGATAGCCAACTGAGAGAAAAATTGTTAGTGAAGAAGCAAGTAACTCATTGGTGTTCCTTGGACGATTGCGTTATTTAACAGGTGTTACTGTTTCACGGTTCACTATCTGAAGGACCATAAAATCTAGGCAGACATTTCAGTTTGAAAAGATGAAACAAGTGCCGAAGTTGACTACTCACCACAAGGACAATGGAGTAAATTTTACATTGGAAAATATGGATACAAACTGGAGAACGGTAAGCTTTAAGCTAAGCAATTTAAAGTCAAAATTTCTGGAGATGCAATTTCTTTTAGGTATATTCTCCCATAAAAAAAAAATGAAATTTGTATGGATAGTATCGTTTTTATGGACAGTATCACAGCTGTTGATGTGACAAAAGTAAAGAACCGCTTCATTTTAAAAAGAGAAACTTTGGCGGTGAAAGCGTTATGGTATGTGGTGCATTCTCTGCACATGGTTGTCTGCTTTACAAATTGTTCCACCGCGGATGAAAAGTAGAAAAAAAGCATGTGTTGGAAAGAAGCTTGGACCTTATACTTTCAGTTTCAATATTTTTCAAAATCGAATGGAAATCACTCCTTCCTTCCATGCAAAGTGACGTCATCGAAATAATAAAACCTTCATTAATCCACAACAATTAATGTATTGACTTGAACTTGGCATATAAGCATACTGATGTAAAGCATACAATGAGGTTAAAAAATCAATAAATTGAATGAATTAAAATAACCCTATCCTACATATTATCTGACGTCATCAAAATAATAAAACCCTTATTAGTTCCGATATTATTAATGAATATATATAATATGATTATATATATTATATATTATGTATTAGCAAATATTTTTGAATTGTCATACCGAAAATGTATTTTTGGAAAAAAATCTCTTTTCATGATAAGTTAAATAACTTCGTCAATTACTGACCAATTTTTAAAAACTAAATTGTGTTAAAATTTCTAATAAATGTTTTCTATGAATCTGTACAGGACTAGTGTGGTCTCAATATAATTTAGTGTATAGAAAAATCGTCAAAGTTGAAAAAAGTCAAAAAAATTGAAAAAAAATTGTATTTGCAGAGTAAATTCACACAGTTTTCTGAAGTATTTCCAAATAGTATATATATCGTTAGAAAGGTTCAAGTATCGACTTCCAGGATCCGGTTACATTTTTAAAATCGGTTGGCAATCAGGTAAGTTATACGCCAATAAGTGGACAAAGGTAGGTAAAATCGGTTTTTTTACCATAAGTCCAGATTTTGGGGGTGTCCGGCAAATTTCATGTATAAAATATTCTTTAACTCAACAAGGCCTACCAGAAAAATAGCATTATCTCCCAGGTATTTTGGAATGTCGCACAGTGTAATGCATTCCTTCCAATTTTATTTTGTTTTTCCAAAAAATGTTTGTAAAAAGGATTACAAGTGCGAGCGAATTTTTTCGTCCGTTATGATACTAAATTTTTGTCAGATACGAATGATTCAGTATGTTTGAAAAAGGAAAATATCTGTCCGCAACACAAATTTACCATAGTTTTGAATGTAAAGAGTAATTTTTTGAGATGTTAGTCAGTTTACGGCGAATTAATTGTGAATTGAATATAAGGCTGCATTTTTAAGAATGTTTTCGTACATTTTTTCTGATATTAAAACCTCGGGATACCTGAACAAAAGCCTGGGACTCGGGGAAACTAAAATTATTACTTTTATTTCATTGTCGCTCTATGTTTTGAAATTTTATATCATAAAACAATAAAACTCAAGCACTGCTTCGACACTAACGAAAATATTTCAAAATATGCAATGCTTGCTTTGCTGAATTTGCTCCATATAGAACATTTTTATTCGTTGTCAAGACCACACTGAAATACACTGCACCGAGATATTGTATCTATAAGTTTTTTGCAGCTCCCTTACTAAATGTTTTATTTCTCTATTCAAACGTACCCCACTCCATTTAAACTCCTCGCTATCATAGTCATACATATTTTTTGTTTATTAATTTTGAGATTATATTTCATTTAATTCGTCTCCGTTTTTCACCCAAATAAAATTTTTTAATTAAAGCCAAAATTTTGATTTTATTATTTGAATCCATACAAAGCTTTCCACAGTGAATATAAGTGACGTAATGGAGGAAAATAAATTAATTTTCCGTAATAGTGAAATAAGGGTTGGTCAACAAAAAGTTGACGCAATATCGCAAGGGAGTGTTTAATACAACAGCCAAGGCAAACAATCATTATTTTTTTCCACTTATTCCAAAAATGTTTGCCTATAAATAAAATGTCAGTATCTAACATATTAAGATACGAAGCAACTACCCAATAGGAAATGTTAACCATTGTAGTGGAAGGCATGGTTATCTTTGAAAGTAATAGTCTGAAAAAATTAAAAAACAAAATGACAGCTCGATGGTGGTAGTGTTAATATGACTTTGTCCTCTATTTCTTCATCGTTTTAGCTTCATCATTTTGATGTGACAACGTTTTATTAAAAAAACCATTATTTATGTGAACAACCCATTTCTTCAAAATGCATCGGCGTTGCATAAAATTGTAACTCAATGAGTATAGAAGGTGTGATAAAAGTAATGAAACGACAGTAAAGATAAATTCTTTGAATTTATTTCAAAAATAAAAAAAAAAACACTCGGACGTAAAGTGAGCTGCCTAAGAAACGAAACTTCAAAGTTGTTACATGGAATAATAACACACTATGAATGTGTGCTACGGTAAAAAAAATAATACGCCAACAAAGAGTGGTTTTTAGCCCTCATGATAGAAATAGACAAAAAATGCGTCATGAGCCGCTACAAGATCGAAAATGCATCAATCATGCAACGGCGTTGCATGGATTTATTATTCGGCGGCACAGTAAAAGTTATAATACAGAAACGAATGATTTATACCTGGCCTTACGACAAAAATAAAAAACACATTAATGACGTCATCAGTTCGTAGAGAAAGCCGCTTGTGAAACAATAATGCAATATTGTTGCATGGAATTATTAACGGCTGAGTAGAAGTGTTACGAAAAAATTTATTTAGGACATCAAAAAATGGTTCTTTGAGATCATAAGGAAAATGAAAAAAAAATGTTGGGGCTACAACAACGCGGAAGTAACCGCTTAATGCAGTAAAAATGCTATAGCAATGGAAAAACGTTGCATAAAGTTATAACTCCGTGAGTACTGGCACAACTAAATTTTATGTAATGACAGTAAGGTTATTTTTCGATCACATGACAAAAATAAAAGAAAAAGTACACTAAGGGAAATAACGCATATTAGCATTATCCACGCCTCAGTATACATTTTATTGAAATATTTACGTGGATAAATCAAATGTTTTCCTTACAACTCGTTTTTTTCCCGTATTTTAATTTTATTTATACCACACACGTACACACATATTCCATACAAGCAAGCAGCAACAGCATCGCACACGTACACACATATTCCGACAAGCAGCAACAGCATCGCACTCTGTTCCTGCAGTTTATTTCTTGCAGTTGGAGCTTTCTTATAGTTCTCATTTAGTTATTGTTGCAAGGGTAATATAGCCTGCATATTTGGGCAATATGATTTGTGAGTGCGATGGGTGATCATGATGGTTGCGAAAATGGAACCATGTAGGGTGGAGTGACAACTCTATATTTCCTTACGAATATTTTGCACCGGTTGTCATTTAAATGCATATTTTGTATTTTCTATCTTACTTTTTCTTCCTCTTTTCTTCCTCCTCTTCTTCCTACTTTTCAATTTAAATATTTTGATTTTTAAATTCAATATTTTTATAAAAATTTTCTTTAATTGCGATAGTTTTATTTTCAAATAGTAAATATTTGAAAGATAATTTAAAAAATTCGTGCATAATTTTAAGATATTTCTTATTAATTCTGTTTAAATATTTAAATATTTTATTTTATTTAAAAAGTATTTAAATAAATTTTAAATATTTACGTAGTCGATTTATGCAAATGCGTTATTGGTGCAAAATTGACTCGCTTTTTGGATAAAATAAAAAAGTTTTTAGATAAATTTAATATTTTTTTCTATTAGTGTAATGACGTCATGAGACCCCTCAGGGAGCTCCTTTAAATAACTCGAATGCACTCAATTCAAAAGCAAAAGTAAAAATATTAAAAAACAAATATTAATATTAAAATAAGGACAAGTATTTGCTCACGGATTTTTATAAGAATTTGGATAACGAATAGAAAAAGAATGAGGGCAAGGTTTTGAATACAGGTTAGGACTCGGAATAAGATAAGGAGTAGGACAAAGCTTTGGGTAAAGATTAAAGTATGAAATTTGATAAGGATTAGGAACAGAATTCAGACAAAGATTTGGAAAAGGATAAACACTTAGACATGCCTAAAATAAATGTTAAAGACAAGAATAAACAAAGAATAAGAACAAGAAATGGGACAAGGAATAGAACGGAGAAGGATTGGATTGGTAAAAGAACTGGGAAAATACTTTGAAAAGGGATTCGAACAAGGTTAAGGTCAGCTTTTTAAGCAAAAAAATATTGAAATATATATTTGCCATTATTTTTCATTATTGGCTTCACTGCGCATGCAATTCATCGCACCGTGAAAAATTTTGAGCGTGAGTACACTCCTTTGAAACTTAAGCCACCAACCAGACAGACAGTATTGCGAGGTGAAGAAAACATAGCCACCATGGCGGCCAGTGTTGAAAAAGACCCAGAAATGTCGACTCAATGCCGATCAGCTGGATTGGGCATTGCCAGAGTGTCAACCAGGCCTATTTTGGGACTAATTTTGGGTCTACAACCGTATAAGAGATTGTGCTGATGAAAGAATTTAAGCCGGACGACCATAGAAATGGACGTGAGTTCGCTAATTAACCGATGGAAATGTTGGACGGTGCCGATTTTTGACTCACCGGCTATATCAACAAGCAAAATTGCCGTTTTGGAGCGACCACAATTCAAAAGTGTTCGACCAAACATCAATGCATTCACAAAGATTGACTGACGGCATTATCGGGCCTTATTTCTTTTGAAATGAGGAGATACACGGTAACCGTCAATGGTCCTCGGTATAGAGCGATGTTAACCGACCTTCTGGTTCAACAAGACGGCGCTACATGCCATTCAAGCAAAGCAAGCCACGAAGTGGTAAAGAAGAAATTTGGTGAATGGGTCATCTCACGGCGAGCGATCATCAATTGGCCGCCAAGATTGTACGACTTGACACCCCTCGATTGTTTTCTCTGGGGCAACGTCAAGTACTTAGTCTACGCTAACAATCCCAACCACTTTGGACGAACTCGAGACATTTTTGCCGTTAAAAAGACCGACCGCTTGAATCACTTTCAGAAAAGCCGAGGCGTCTATTTAACCCTCTCATGCCCAATGTTGGTCACTCTTTAATATTTTTTACTAATTTTATTTTATATTTTCTAATAATTTTATTTTTAAAACTTCTAGATTTTTACATAATTAACAGTATAGGACACTAATTGATAGCGAACTACGAAAATTTTAAAATACATGTAACGTATAATCTTTCTCAAGACGTTCACTGTGTATGAGTCACATGTGACTCATTGACTATATTCGTTCACACGTCTATGAAGTATATGTGATGCAAAAACGGATTTATACTAACTTCAATATATTTATACGAAAGAATAGTTTAGGATATTGGAATTGTTGAAGAACGTAAGAATATGGGTATAAAAATATATTTGAGTCATGCATGACTTTGGGTCTTGTACAAGATAAGTTTTGTTGCTGTTGTGACTTTAGGCAACTTTTCTTATGTTAAAAAAAAACATTTTGTAAGTGTTTGGAAAATATTCAATCTATTCAAAACTAAGTCAATAAATAGCTTAATAAAAGCATTGTGCACATGCGCCGCATGCACATTTGAATTTATGTATGAATTTATGAACGTTCATGAGTCATATGTGAACATACAATTTTTTGTATGGGGACTTATGAGAAAACATTTAGGAAAAGGTCTGGACAGTGAACGTGTTAAGCCTTTTCTTCAAAAGCATAAAGTAAGAATAAAACACTTAAAGAATGAATAATATCTAAAAGCTAATAGTTAGTTAAATAAATTTTTTATAAAATCTATAATTCTTTAATAATTCATAATAACACGCTCAAAATTATTTATTCAAAAGAAGCTCGGTTAAAGCTGTTACAAGGGCTGGCATGGCCAGTTCTCAAGGACATTTAAGCATTCCTAAAGTATATGTATCATCCCAAATTTCTTGTTGGGATGGTTATGATTGATGGTCATTCCCACTATGTATTATGTCTATGGTTTATTCAAATTTATTTCAGTCATTCGTGTAAAGGATAAAACGAAAGGAATCACAAACTTTGGTTGTAACCTAAGCCAAATCGGAATATTTTTATTTTCCTTCTCTTCCTAGCTGAATTTTTATTCTACTTTTTTATTTGAATTCTTACATTTCATTTGTATTCTTGTAATAGAATAACGCTACTCACCATTTTTTATTTGAATAATAAGAAAATGTTTATTTCACAAACACAAAATTCCAGAAAGCGGAATTTATCATTACCTGCAAGAAAAGAAAAACGTTTTTTAATAAACAGAAAATTTTAGAGTGGTTTATATGAAGAGTATTAACAATGTGGTAAAAAAATTAATAACATAATTAAAACTGTATTGTAAAAGGTATCAAAAATGTGAGGGAAGAACAAAGGTACCATTTTCAACATAATTTTTTTTATTTCATCTTATTCTACCAATAATTTATTGAATGGTTAAAAGTCATTTCATAATATTAAAATGATAAAAGTATGTACAAGGTGGGCCATCTTGTGGTTTCTTTTTAAATCATAGGTTATTTTGACACTTACAGATGTTACCCACCTGAAATCTTGACATAATAGGTATGTTTCCGTACAAACTTGAAGAAAAGTTCAAGTAAAGTTCAAGCTGTGAGAGTAATTTTATTATCTGTCGAACTGAGAGAATTGACACAAAAGTACGGAAACGACTTCTAGCGAGTTTCAAGCACAAAAACAGCTGATTGCCTACAAACGTAAGCAGCGCCAAATTTATTTACACCAATTTGACATTTTCTTGTTCTTCTTGATGCTTGTTCTTATCGTGCTCGAAGAAATTGTTCAAGCAAAGTTCAAGCTAGTTCCGAGGCTCGAGAGAGTGGCATTTTGCTTGTTCTTTTTCTCTCTCGAGCTCGAAAAATGCGTAAAGAAACGCTTTCAAGCAACTTCAAGTAATTTGAAGCTGCCTTGGCGATGTCAATTGGCCGTTTCGGAGCTGCGATTTGACCCTTTTGGACTATTTTTTTGTGGAGAACCGTGAAAGACCGATGTTATGCCAACAATCCGCAACCGATTTAAGCACTTATCGGCAAATATCATCCAAGTAATCCGTGAGCTACAGCCCGAAACCATCAACAAGGTCTTGGAAAATTGGAGTGACAGAATGCGCTACAACTCTGCTTTCACCAAAGAAGTGAACACATTGGTTCCATTTCTCTGTGAGGAACGCCATGAGGTCTCCAGTAGATCGAGCCCTACGGAAGCCATTTTGATGGTTACTATTCCCAACATTTGAGCTTTTTTTTCGTTGCGCTCCAGATAATTCATTAGGTGGAAGTTCATTACACTCTCCATGACTTTGGAGAGCGTAGAGCATATCGCAATGGGTCGGTAGTTCTCAGGGTTCGTGGCATCGTCCTTCTTGAGTACCGGCTGAAAGTTTGCGACCTTCCAACAAGATGAAAATACTCCTGTCCTGTAGGAGATGTTGTGATTTTATTGGGTAAAAAGTATCTAATCATATCCTATTTGATATCCTTAATTTTGTACGATCATTGGGTCACATATAACTCAGCTCAACCATTTTTTAGGCGAACATTAGAAGTTTTCTGTTAAAAAAAAAGCATTAAATGATGCCTGCTTACAATTTTTTTTAATCCTTAGCCCTGAGCGATCAATGGGTCATATCTGACCCACTTTTCAGCAAAAATCGAGTTTCTGAATGTTACGACAGCCTTTAAGTGAAGCGGGGTATAGAGCAAAGGAGTGGAAAAAGAAGCCTTTACGGCATTACGACTGAAAAGTTGACGACTGAAAGCGGATATTTGCAACATATTAGAGGTATTCTCTATGCCTAGGATATGCCGTTGCACGGTGCAAGAATAGGAAATGTATAATATCTGCAATTGAGAAACAACAATGGCGGATTGTACATTTCCTATTCTTGCACCGTGCAACGGCATATCCTAGGCATAGAGAATTGTTTTTTGGGAATAGTACCCAATGTTTTTTCATTTATCAAAGGTAATGTGGTTCGATAAGACCAAAATAATTCGTTTTCAATCGGATGGGTGTTCTTGGTACTGGTCAAATACCATTTCATGTGAGGCTATTCTAAAAAGGTTTTCCATTTTTATCATGTGACGGAAAACCTCAGCTTTACCATGGTTCTATAAAATTTAATGTACCACCAATAGTCATGGACTTATGCATTTTGAGTGCATTAAGGCGGGTTGCGTCCATGGTGTCGTGACTTTTTTTCGTAATGGGGTCATAGAACCATTTTCTATTGCTACAAAATTAAATTTTTTGTTGCATTTCTACTGAGCGCGTAAAAACTCCATGCAATAATATTGCATTTTTTTACACTACCTGACGATGTCAAATTTTTTATTTTTTTTTTTTTTTGTTTTTTGTAAGGTGAAGGAAAAATTCTTAATTTTTATTGAAACTATTCATCATTTTTGTTTTATCACATTTATTTTGCCGCATATACACTCCAAGCAATTCCATGCAACTTCATTGCATGATTGATGCATTTTGGATCTTGTAGCTGCACTCTCCGCGGTCTCATGACTGCATGAATATTTTGTCTAAGAGCACGAACAGAACCAAAATTCCTAACTGAGAACACGTCCAGAACATGATACAATTATACAGGAGGAGCGACAGTTTATTCGTCTTGCACCAACTGTCAAAATAAGTATAAATTAGAGAACGAAAAAAGTACAAAAGAAAATAGAAAGTAAAATATACATGCAAATGACAGTCGGTGCAAGACACTCGTTAGAAAATATCTAGTTGTCACTCCTACCTTGTATAGTTGTATCATGGTCCAGAATAGGAGCAGTTGTCGATTGTCGGATCAGCGTTGCGAATCAAAATAAATTCGATTCCGGCGTTTTTCTGTCGCGGATCTTTTCGGCGATTTAATTTTTGGTGGCTGCATACATTTTACATACACTGCGCACCCTACAACCGACAGCCGCTATGGTTCTCTTCAGGCTCTAATTTAGTCATGAGGCTATCGTAGAGAAAAAAATCAAGAAAAAGCAACAACAGCTTCAATTTGTGTTTGGTAAAATAAAGTGGAATGTGATAAGTAAAGAGAGAGAGAGAGAGAGAGAGAGAGAGAGAAGCAGCAGTAGCAATAGTTTGCAAAACTTGAAAGGGAGAGAAATTCAAACTACAGCCATGGGTATGAGAATGCATACATTTATTTTGAAATGCAATTGTAGCATAAAATATGTATTATTTTAAATGTTTTTTTTTTGTTATTTTTTTTCGGCACATTTGTGGCACAGTACCTTTCAAATGATATAAGTTTCATTCTCTTTTTCTTATTATAAATATTAAAAAAGCGACAACAATCGATGTGTGTGTAGTAATATGTATAAAAGGTTATAAAAAAAATTAATTTCATATGAAATTTATGTCATGCACACATTATAAGGCCAAATACACCATCAATCTTTTTTAAATTTAAAAGATTTCTAATAACTATTTTCTCTCCCCACAGATTTCACTGCGTGGAAATTTACGTGCACTGTGGCCACAAACTCTGATCAAATGCTCGAAATAATGTTAAAACATATCGACTCTCTAACCTACAACTTTAAAACTTCGAAAGAGAAGGGAATAATTTTCATTTGAGACTGAAATTTCAATATCCAACAATCACCGTTGTTGCCGAGGAACATGGTTCTGAATCTACTCTTTATAACCACTGTGATAAAGTCCACCTTTGGCGTGGTCACCACCGGACTCTGGCTCATACCGTTGATGCTTGCGGCGATTACATTCTATCGTTACGACAGCGTAGACCCAGAGTCGCGACCCATCGATCAGCTGATATTATATCCAGAGTATGATTTCGTTATTGTTGGTGGTGGCTCGGCCGGGGCAGTTTTGGCAAATCGCTTGAGTGAGGTAAAGAAATGGAAAGTGCTGCTAATCGAGGCTGGTCCTGATGAGAATGAGATCTCGGATGTGCCCTCGCTTGCGGCATATCTGCAGCTAAGCAAACTCGACTGGCAATACAAGACGGAGCCTTCCAACAAGGCCTGCCTGGGTATGAAGAACAATCGCTGCAACTGGCCACGCGGTAAGGTGCTAGGAGGTTCCAGCGTGCTGAACTATATGCTTTATGTGCGCGGCAATCGTTACGACTACGATCACTGGGAGGCTATGGGTAACTCTGGCTGGAGCTACGACAACGTACTGCACTATTTCAAGAAATCTGAGGACAATCGAAATCCGTATTTAGCTAAAAATGAGTACCATAGACGCGGTGGCTATCTGACGGTACAAGAATCACCGTGGCACTCACCTTTAGTGGCGGCTTTTGTAGAAGCTGGCACGGAGATCGGCTACGAAAATCGCGACATCAATGGCGCTAAGCAGACAGGCTTTATGATCGCTCAGGGCACCATAAGACGGGGCTCGCGTTGCAGCACAGCCAAGGCATTTCTGCGACCTATACGACTGCGCAAGAATTTTCATCTTACCATGAATGCACATGTGACGAAACTGATCATTGAGCCGAATACCATGCGTGCTCGTGCCGTGGAGTTTATGAAGAACGGCAAAATGTACCGCATACGGGCTCGACGTGAAATTATTCTATCAGCAGGCGCCATCAATACTCCACAAATAATGATGCTCTCGGGCTTAGGCCCTAAGGCACATCTCGAGAAACACGGCATCACGGTGCTTCAGGATCTGCCCGTAGGCGAGAATTTGCAGGACCATGTTGGCATGGGTGGCTTCTCATTTCTGGTTGACAAGCCGGTGGCAATTGTGCAAGATCGCTTCAATCCAACAACGCTCACCATGCAGTATGTACTGCGTGAACGCGGTCCCATGACCACATTAGGAGGTGTCGAAGGTTTAGCTTTTGTACACACCCCTTTCTCTAACCGTTCCATCGACTGGCCTGACATACAATTCCACATGGCACCGGCTTCCATCAACTCGGACAATGGCGCTCGCGTGAAGAAGGTGCTTGGCCTAAAAGAGTCTCTCTATCAGGAGGTCTACAAGCCTATCGCCAATAAGGACACCTGGACTATTATGCCACTGCTGCTGCGCCCACGTTCACGTGGTTGGGTGCGTCTGCACTCCGTCAATCCATTTCATTATCCACTCATCAACGCCAACTACTTTGATGATCCAATTGATGTTAAGACACTGGTCGAAGGGGCCAAAATAGCGCTACGCGTAGCTAACGCCAAGGTTTTCAAGCAGTTTGGCTCGCGCATATATCGCAAACCGCTGCCCAATTGCAAGCAGCACGAGTTTCTATCCGATGGCTATTTAGATTGTCAGGTGCGCACCATCTCAATGACCATCTACCATCCGTGTGGGACAGCCAAAATGGGACCGGCCTGGGATCGAGAGGCTGTGGTGGATCCACGCCTACGCGTCTACGGTGTACGTGGTCTGCGCGTTATAGACGCCAGTATTATGCCGACCATCAGTAGCGGCAACACTAACGCGCCAGTCATCATGATTGCCGAGAAGGGTGCCGATTTAATTAAAGAAGATTGGCTCAAAAATCCCGCATACAAAATGGCGCTGGGCAGCTAGCAACTTGTGTAGAGCTAAGAGCAATGAATGCATTCATCATCAGGGTTTTTAAAAGCTTTACACGTAGAGGTGCCATCATATTTTGCATGAACTTGAAAATTTCATTAATTTTAAAAGCCAGTCAGACAGACTGTAATTAACTTGTAACCTGTGTAGTTAGCAGTAGGAGAGAAGCGGGCCAGAGGAGGGCTTGCAATGTCATTAAAATGTATGTTATTTTAAATGCTCTTAAAAACAAGTCATTAGTCGTTATCTTAATATATTATATATATTAAGCAAGTTGTATGTATTTTATATTTTCTTTTTTTCGTTAATAGGACGTGTTAATTTAATGTTTAAGATAATTAAAATAACGTTAAGTCCCGATTTTATGGCACAAAATCTTCATAAGCTTCGAAATGAAAGGCAAAATAAGCTAGTAAATTATATTAAATTTTTGAGAAAAAAATGAGCTCGTTTTCATATCCTTGATCATGGTAAGTAGGTGCATGTTGACACTATTTTAATTGTCTCATTAAATCGCAAAAAGTTGACAAGTGGAAAAAGTACTTTTCCAAATTTAACTTTACTATAAAAAACTTCTTCCAGCCCTAACCTTATTTCTTCAGAATCATTTTGTCTTTAGAATGGAACATTTTTATTTCATAAGTTTATAAATTTACGAAAAATAAACACTCAGAGCGTGCATTTCATAAGGTTATCATCAACAGAATTTGAACTTTACAATCAATTTGTTGCAAATATCCGGTGATGACACACGTTCCCGGTATTTCAAAATGTAAGTTATCGTCCTCATCATTTGTAAGTATTGAGCGCCAAAAAGCCCTTTCTTGTAGTGCACTTTCTATTTTAACTTTTATTCAATAACACAGGTCTGCAAATTTAAACTCTTACTTTCCCTTTTTGGATTTGAATGCTGATCTTGGGGTATTTTGGTGCGTAGATTACGAATATGTACTTGAATTTTTCCTATCACCCTCAGTTTTATTTTGAAAAATCGCTTTGTGTAAGGTTTTTTTTGTTTTTTATTTCAATTAAGAAACAATTACATAACTTTAAAACATTACAAATACATTTGAGGGACAGTTATTAATAAATTAAAAATATGATTGTGTATCTTCGAAATATTGGAATTAATAAATAATTTATTAAAAATTGACCTCAAGCCCTCTCACTCATTTTTTATTGAAAATAAATTGAAAATAATAAATACTTCTGTGGTATCTTGCTATTTTTCACCGAAGCTCCGATTGTGAGATTTTCGCTTGAAATTCTGAGGTGGATCATCTCGCTTTGACAGCCAATAATAGTTTGGCATAATTTTTTTATTCCAACTTCCCTGATTGCGATTTTCCATCTCTTTCAAATCCTGGTGAAATCTTTCGCCTTGTTCTTCACTTACAGCTCCCAAATTACCAGGAAAGTAGTCCAAGTGCGAATTAAAGAAATTAAGTTTAATGCTGATCGAGTATCTAATTTTGCCGAAATTTTTAATAATTTTCTCCACAATTTCCTCATCCTAGAGAATGTCTCACTACTTACTTTAAATATTTCCAGGCTTTTAACTCAATTTCACTTAATTTTTCATCGAAAGCTGTATCATTTATCAATTTTCTTATGTCCGCACCAACGAAATCTTCTTTCAGTTTAGCTTCAGACAGAGATGAAGAAATTTGGTGTAGATACTTAAAACCTTCTCCTTCCTTGTTCAGCGCTTTCATAATTAGATTTATCATCCCCAGTTTTATGTGTAAAGGGGGTAGCAAAACTTTTTCTCGGGGAACTAAATTGTCTCTTACAATATTTTTTGTTCCAGGGACCAGTTCAATCCTCGGTGGCCACTCTTTCTTCGTCCAATGTTGTTGTCTGTTTCGACTCGCAGAGAAAGCAAAGGTACTTTGTATGGCTATACGAAGGCACCTTGTTGACCGAGAAGTATACTTATAACATTCAGGTCTCCATACACCATTCAATCGTGTTCTTCATACTTTATTTTGTCGTAGCATTTCTTCAAATGTACAGAATGAGCGACTGGCAGTGAAGCTTACTTATTGCCATTATGCAATATAACTGCTTTTAAACTTCGTTTTGAAGAGTCTATGAACAATCTCAATTCGATGTTAAACATTTTCTCTAAGCCAGCAATGACATCACAATACACTAGATCACGATCTTCAGTAAAATTTGGTACAAAGTCTCTTTCTCTGTTGCGATGCCAAGAAAATGAAGTACCAGAAGCAAGCATATTCTTTTCAGATAATCTTGATCCGAGTAGCTCAGCTACATCTTTTTGCAGATTTAGATCTCTCGTCAAGTCGTTCAGTTCCACTTGTGAAAATAATTGCGTTCCACTTGTACTTGCTTCAAATTCAGCATCAAGTTCAAATACCTCTTCGGCACTGTCACTGTCACTGTCTTCAGCTTGTAATGATTCTAAGTATGGCGGTGATGGCGGCGCAACTTTCTGGTCGCAATGCACAGCGAGTGTTACTTAGACACTTTCACGACGACATTTTTCAAGTAAGCGGTACAAATTGCGCGGAAGTACTCATTTTGTAAATACAATGATAATGCTATTAAAACAAAAATAAATCATCTACCTTCATTATAGTGTTATGACACTGGCTTGTATTCAGATCTTAAAACAAGCAGTGGAAGAAAGAGACAGCTGTTGCGACAAAAATATAATTTATTTTCTGTCAAAAATTTACAACTTATACGAATTATATAAATATAATTATGAGCTCGTACAACGCAACCAATTCAAATGGAAAAACTGCATTAAAAGGTACAACTGCAAAAATGCAGATTGTCTGATTTACAAAATATTTATCTTATACTTCCTTCTGCTGTAGCAAGGTATTCACAATGACTTTTTCGAGATTTCAAGCTGCTAGATACTGAAAAAGTAGAAAAATTTTGTATTTTTCCGCGCTTGAATTGCTTTTTTGAACGGAAAATTATAGTGTTTATTTGTGTTGCTGCTCTAAACCTACAATTTAAGGGCTGAAAAATGCGATGAAAAAAAAACGAGGGTAAATAACTTTAAAACCTAACGCGATGGAATTTTTTTTAATATTTTTCTCGTAATCAACGCCCCATAATCTATCTAAATCAATCATCAAAACTGAAAGGGGAAAACCATTGCAGTCCTGTGTAATTTAAGGTTTTTGATGATTAGAAACTAGTATTATTGAGAGTTGAGAAAATCTTTTGAACTATCTTTGGATTAAAATATTTTGGTTGTGTCCTCTATGTTGACCAAATTAGTGTAAGAATTAGTTCATTATTTATAGCCGTGTATAATAAGACCAATGATATTTTATAGTTTGTTGTCACATTCAGGCAAAAATCATTACCGGTACCAACCCAGGGTTAATCTTATAAATAAAAATCAATGTACGTTTGTGTGTCCTAATACATTTCTACACCGTTAATCCGATCGCGGTGAAACTTTGAGTATAGAAGTTTTTTGGTCAGAGGCGGGTCATGTGGCTATTAATTTTGATCCTCTTTGAATACTAGAGGGCACTGCGAACAAATTTTTTACAAAACCGCCTACAACTCACAAACCGTTCATGCAATTAGAATGAAAATCGGTATAGAGTGGTTTTCAGCTGCAACGAGTGTTTGGCGCTGTTTTCTTTGATCCAACTTGATCATCAGATGACGCTGTAGTACACATGTGGCCTACAATAGGCATATTTTTAGTTGTTTTTTTAGGTAACATATACAAATATATACAAAATATAAAGTTTTCCTTAAGTTAAGTCAAATTAAAAAAAATTCCGTTATTTTGATACTAAAAACAATTACATATATTATCTTCAATATTGGCAAAATTTTTATTACAATGAAATTTTAGAAGCGAGATCTTTCCTTTAGCAAACCCGATGCACCAAGATTTGATGAATAAAGATTTTTCGTTAAATTAGCATAAAAAAAAAATCCGTCAATTTGACCCAAAAACATGAACATATCTTGAAAACTATGAAAAATTTTAGTACAATGAATAGAAATAGAAATAGAAATGGAAATAGAAATAGAACTAGAAATAGAAATAGAAAAAGAAATAGAAATAGAAATAGAAATAGAAATAGAAATAGAAATGGAAATAGAAATAAAAATAGAAATAGAAATAGAAATAGAAATAGAAATAGAAATAGAAATAGAAATAGAAATTGAAATAGAAATGGAAATAGAAATAGAAATAGAAATAGAAATAGAAATAGAAATTGAAATTGAAATTGAAATAGAAATGGAAATAGAAATAGAAATAGAAATAGAAATAGAAATAGAAATAGAAATAGAAATAGAAATAGAAATAGAAATAGAAATAGAAATAGAAATAGAAATAGAAATAGAAATAGACATAGACATAGAAATAGAAATAGAAATAGAAATAGAAATAGAAATAGAAATAGAAATAGAAATAGAAATAGAAATAGAAATAGAAATGGAAATAGAAATAAAAATAGAAATAGAAATAGAAATAGAAATAGAAATAGAAATAGAAATAGAAATAGACATAGAAATAGAAATAGAAATAGAAATAGAAATAGAAATAGAAATAGAAATGGAAATAGAAATAAAAATAGAAATAGAAATAGATATAGAAATAGAAATAGAAATAGAAATAGAAATAGATATAGAAATAGAAATAGAAATAGAAATAGAAATAGAAATAGAAATAGAAATAGAAATATAAATAGAAATAGAAATAGAAATAGAAATAGAAATAGAAATAGAAATAGAAATAGAAATAGAAATAGATATAGAAATAGAAATAGAAATAGAAATAGAAATAGATATAGAAATAGAAATAGAAATAGAAATAGAAATAGAAATAGAAATAGAAATAGAAATAGAAATATAAATAGAAATAGAAATAGAAATAGAAATAGAAATAGAAATAGAAATAGAAATAGAAATAGAAATAGAAATAGAAATAGAAATAGAAATAGAAATAAAAATAGAAATAGAAATAGAAATAGTAAGAGAAATGGAAATTGAAATTGAAATTGAAATTGAAATAGAAATAAAAATAGAAAATCAGTAGAAGAAGAATAAGAAGTAGAAATAGAAATAGAATTAGAAGTTCAAGTAGAAGTAGAAGAAGAGATAGAAAAAGAATGTTGAAAATCGATCAACAAGATCAAGTTCTAGTTTGAGGCAGAACGCAAAAATTGTAGGTTATTTTCAGTGTGTGTCATAGTTCCTCACCTTTTTACTTTCCACGTAACCCTTTCAGTCACGCAATTCAGTTTCTACGTATTTTTCGACGCCGATTAAGAATCTGTAATCAAAACTAAGAAATTCCAAGATGTCTGCCCAGTACCACACATACAAACTTCAGAAAACCATTTATGCTTCACTAATTCCCCTGAACTTTGCTACTCGAGAGTTTTAGCCTTAATAAATTAGTCTGGACGACTATAGTATCAACCAAATTTTCAGAAAAAAGGCAAAGAAATATCTGTGAAGGTGAACGGATATCTGGAGGAAGTTTTGGACCACAATATGTGGAAAAACTTTTTCATGGTATTTTCTTTTTTTATTATCCCAAATACCATATAAGGCAGCCAATCTTTCATTCAGTGGTGTTTTATCGTCACTTTCATATTGTATAAAGCTGGAATTAGAAAGATAATTTTTTGATGGGGCTACTGCTCGTTCAATTGATTCATTGTGACATTCATCGATATCCTTATATTCACTGTCTGCACTTTCGTCAGCACTTCTGACCTCGACAAATTCCATAATGAATCTGATATTTAATTGTAGCACCCACAATACAAGTGAAAGGGGTACCCTAAACAATTGGCTAATTGTACATCAAAAATAATCAAATGACCAGCCCTTGATAAGGTAGATCAGACCGAATTTCCCCGCCAACCAATGGGAGGTATGACAAATACGTTTTTTTTCAGGTGTAATATCTATTCAGTCAAGTCTGCCTTGGTTCGAAATGAGGTGAAAGATTAGTGGGAGAGAAACGGCAACCAAGTGAAACATGTGTGTGATGTTCTAAGCGTAAAAAAATGTGAATTTGAATATATGTTTAGTTATAACCATTATAAACCATGATGAAATAACAAAACAAATTCAAATAATTAGAAAATAACTCGTTTGAAATGTTCGTTTAAAAATGATAAACAAAAATGCAATTCCACTGACTTTATAGAAAAAGATTGATCCTCTGAACTGACGATGCAGAACCAAAAACTCTGTGATGAGCTTGCAAAAATTTTATTCGCAAATGTACAGCCATGATTTAGTATTTTATGGTGGTATGCAGGCAGCTAGACCGAAGTCTGAGTTCTTGACAAATCGAAGCCACACGCTAGAAGTTATTTATAATGAACAACAATACAATGCAATAATTAATAAAATAAAAATATTGACAATATTACAGCGTATCTAATAGCACCAAGTTGCACCTCAGATAATGAAATAAACAAATAATTGAATTTATCAGGTAAATTGTATGTTTCCCCTAAGCAACATCCTTGGCTCGAAGAGCTCAACTGAACTTTCCCGACGTAGTGAAAACAATTAAGTTGTTAGAGTCAAATTACGTTTTAATTAAGTGATTAAATGATGAAAAGTAAATTAAGCAAATATTGTTATTATTAAAAAAGACAGTGCTTGAAGAAATTAGTTACGGAGATTTGATGTAATTTCTGATGAAACTAGATGATACACCCGGTTTTACTCGGTTAAAAAACAGGTAAAATTTTGATATTAAGTCTTCGTTTAAATATATTAAAAAATCCAAATAATGAAAATAAGCTGCTCTAAATTGATCTTTAAATTACTTTAAGGCTCATATTAAAGGGTTCATGCTATTTCTATCGTTTGAAAATAAAGAGTTGCCAAGAGGCCGAAAAAATGGACTTCTAGCGATAACTTTTGATCGGATAGAGATATTGGCATAATTTGTTCAAATACATTATTTTTGGAGCTAAACTATTCTATAAAAAGAATAAAAACACTTGTAGTTATGCATATTTTGACAGGTACTCCCTAAAATTCCACTCATTTTGGACGTGCAGTTCTTATTTGACAATCGTTTGAATGAGTCGATGTGACTTTTTTTATGAAAATGGAAAAAACCGAGTATCGAGCTGTCATTAAATGTTTCTTTTTGAAAGGCAATATGCCTACGCAAATCAAATATGAGTTGGACTGGGCTATAGCGGACTCTGCACCATCATTTACCACTGTGACATTTGGGACAGCTGAATTTAAACCAGCTTGGGGGACGTCAAGAAACTACAACCACTGACGATTACATCGCTAAAGTTCACCAAATGGTGTTAAAACGACCATCGAATTAAAGTGAGAGAGATAGCAGAGGCTATGAATACTTCCAAAGAACGTGTTTTTCACATATTGAATCAAGATTTAGGCATAAGAAAGCTGTCCGTGCGTTAGAAGCCGCGTTTGCTCTCGTGAGACCAAAAACGTGTTCGAATGAATATTTCCAACGCTCTGTTGGCGCAGTTTAGGCGCAATAAATCCGAATTTTGACGCCGATAAGTTACTGTAGATGATTTTTGGATGAACTTTGATTTGCGTAGGTGTATTTCCTTTCAAAAACAAATATTTAATGACAGCTCGATACTCAATTTTTTTGCATTTTCGCAAAAACACTCACATCGACTCATCCAAACGATATTCAAATAACAACTGCACTTTCAAAATGGCTGAAATTTTGGTGAGTACTTGTCAACAGATGCATAACTCCATTCCCTAATTTTTATTGATGAGTGCTGCCATCTTCACGTTAAGGTCGGAAACTTTTCAGACCATCTACGTATATATGTTGCATACTAAAAACAAGAGCGCCCCTACTTTAGTCCTGCCTAACCTTTATCTTCAAAAACTGAATGAGCCCTTGATATTATGCTTGTGTTTCGAAAGTCCTAGAACTGACAGGCGCGCAACTGTCATTAATTTTGTGTTTCGAATGGCGTGCAACTGACAGGGTTATATATGATATTCCCTTTGGAATGCTATCGGAAATAAATAACTTGTGTGTTATGCAAGGTTTAAATTAAAATTAATTCGGATTTCAATAATCTTAACCAAGCAAATTCAAGTGATGGCATTCATTGCCTACTCTGTGTTATTAACTAACTAAACGACAATTCGCATTGTTTACATTTTCGAGACTAGAAATATCAAAACACATTTTCTGTTTCGCTCTAATAGGCACTCTGTCTGTAAGAGGAAACACCATTTCCTTATATTTCATTTCTATGTACGTAGGTGGCTTATATTTTGGGATCTGGCAACTCTAATGTCATTCCAGTCAAACTGACGGGTCCATTGGAAAGTTTGATATTTTTTTTAGTTCATACGTACCCACAACATTTTGGTGTTTGTGAGCTTATTGTCTTGTTTACAGTGCTTTTAAAATTGTAATGTTGCATAAAAGTGAAATTAGCACGTGAACATTTTTGTGCGATTATTTTTTTACAATTTCGGACATGAATTTTCTCAAAAAGAGAGCATCGGTAAACTTAATTCGACTTTTAGCGATGTAGCACCTTCAAAAACCTCTGTTTATTGGTGACATGCAGATTTCATGCGAGGCCGTACTTCGTTCACTGACCAATTTCGTGTAGGATGTCCAAAACTTGTTGTTGTGCCATAAAACATTGATGCTGTGCGTGAACTGATAATGTTTGAAAGTCATTTGACATACCTTGAGATTAAGTTATGCATGAGCATTACTTTCACAAGCATACATACCAGAGAACAACTTTATTGCATTCAAATGGCGTTTCGAATGTATTCTCAATATTCGAGCACCGAATGTGCCTTCTGCATTAAAATTAATGCGCGAATACATGCACCAATCGCTGCGGATACGAATACCATAGAGTACGAGCGGTGGCGATTACGAATGCCTACGAATCAAGAATACCCAACGGAGCTAGACATGAGCAACATTCGCCAAAAGCAACGAAAATTCATGCTTTTATGTCCATTCGCACCAAGGAAAAAATGTTAACCGCAGTCTGCAGTGTTGATTTTTTATATATGAAAAAATCTCATGTGAAAAAAAAACGATTTGTGCCGTACATGCATGGCTATGGGATGACAAGCACAGTTATAAACAATAGAATAAAATATATTTTGGAGTTGCCGCAAGCCTTTTGCAATGTTTTTTAGATTTAGAGAACAGCGAACAAAACAATGCCCATCTCTTCTAACACTAATTTTCAAAGTAACGAGAGAATGCGTATTTGTTGGAAAGAACGAAAGCAAAAAAAAAAAAAAAAATTCATGCAGCAACAGACACTCGAGTGTTTAGCGAAGCATCCAAATGTCTGCATTGTCTGGATGCTGTCTTTGCATATATTCGCAATCGTCACAAACTGTGCTTAGCACCAATCGTTGTTTACGAACTCGAGCTGTATGCGTGCATTAATTTTTGTGTTTGATTGTGGTTGACGACGATTGTTATTCGAGTGGCAAAAAATGACGATGTCGTACGTTGTCGTACGGTGCGCACAGACGGGAATGTGGCTGCTGTGCGTGAGAGTGTGAGTCTCAATTCACAAACATCAACTCGCCATCGATCTCAATAGCTCAACATTTCACGCACTAGCCTAAGGAGAATTCTGCACAAAGATCTCGGATTATTCGCTTACCAGATCCAATTGACTCAACAATTGAAGGCGGACGATCATCCGCTTCGTTATCGCTTCGCATGGCCCAAACTGCCATGCAGCTTGAATTGGACAACGATTTTGGGCGAAAAATCATATTTTCTGACGAGGCGTATTTTCATCTCGCCGGCTACGTTATCAAAAAACAAAATTTCCGCATCTGTGGCTCGAAAAACCCGCACGTTATTGTCGAGAAGCCGATGCATCCACAGAGAGTGACAGTTTGGTGCGGATTGTGGAGTGATGGCATCATTGGACCATTTTTCATCGAAAATGAGGCTAGGAACAAAATTTCTGTCAACGGTGGGCGTTACAGAAATATGTTCACCGACTTTGTTTTTTACTGAAATTGAAGACATGAAGACATGACGACCTGTGGTTCATGCAGGATGGCGAGCTATGCCACACAGCTTATGTCACAATCGATCTTTTGCTCACCAAATTCCCACATCGTGTTATCAGCCGTCTTGACGATGTGAATTGGCTGCCTCGGAGCTGCGAAGCCAACAAATAAATGGTCGTGTAACATTCAGAATTAACAATTTTACGTTGCTCAAGCGGAACAGTTGCCACATGACCCATTCGGTGGAAGAAACAGGTGACCATTTACTTAGAAGTACTTCGTGCGCGAACAAATTTTATTGGATTTGCCTCGTCTTGGACCCACATGGTCGATTTCTATTTTGTTTTCAGCTCATTCGCATATATCCATGATTCGTCACCTGTTACGATTTTACACACGTCTTTTGTAGCACCACGATTGAACTTTTCAATCATTTCCTTACACCAATCAACGCGAGACTTTTTTTGAACGATTGATAAATTATGGAGTATCCAACGAGAGCAAATTTTTTTTACAGATAAGTGTTCATGCAAAATCGAATGTATTGAAGTGGAACTAATGTGCAAGGATGCCTCTATCCCACAATATGTCACATGACGATCTTGCAGTATTAGTTCACGTACTGCATCGATGTTTTGTGGCACAACAACCAATTTTGGACGACCTTCACGGAATTCGTCGGTGTCCAAACTACGACCACGATTGAATTCACTATACCAGCGATATACTGTGGTTTTTGATGGTGCTTTATCGTCATACAAAGAACTGAGTTCATCGACACATTCTTGTTGAGATAATCCATGTCGAAAGTTGTGAAAAATAATCCAATGAAAACATTCTCTTGAAATTTCCATTTTTTGAATAAATTGATTTTCTGAACTCACTGTAAACAAAACAATTGGAACTGGTATATCAAAACGTTGTGAGTACATTTATGCTAACAAATGTCAAACTGTATTATGGTTATGCCAGATTTTAGCTAGTGACATGGAAAAATGCCAGTTCCCGAAATATTAATAGTACCCCTCGTATTTCATGGAAATATTTTAATTTTGTTCATTATATTGCATTTAAAAAAAAAAAAACTTGTATTTGGCCCACCCTGTACATGAAATCGTGACTGATGACGTGAATCCATGGATCCATGGATCTATGTGTATGATCCTGAAAGTCGACTGTATGGGTTTTTTAAGATCAACCAAATCTAACAAAAGTTGATCGAGCTCGAAGCAAATGGTCGCCTGTTTCTACCAAAAAACTGGTCATGAAGCCACGGTACCATTTGAGACACGTACAACGGTCAATTCGAAATAGTACACAAGCATTTGTTTGTCAGAAGTGTGCCGTGAAATAAGGAAAACAAATAAGCAAACAAGCTCCCCACATCAACTCAAAGAAAGCGCTTGTGGACACTCAAAACATCGTATTAATGGGTCATCCGCCGTTCAATCCTGATTTGTGAACCAATGACTCCTTTTTGTTCCCGCACATCAAGGACAAACTACATGGACAACAATTTTCGAAGCTAAAAAAAGCCGTTGATGCGTGCAAAAACTATGTTTTGGAAGTGTCTTAAGGGAAATGGGAGAAATTTTATGACAAAAGGTTCGAAAGTATTCAAAAATGTATTAATCATAAAGGAGAATATTTTGATAAACAATAGAGCTACTATCAATGAAACAAAAATTCGGTCTCTATTGTCCACAACTGTATTTATTGAAATTAGATTAGCTCTTACGTGATGAACCGGAGTGTATGAGAGATACTGATTAAATTTACATAATTTAAAAATCTAAATACTTGGCTCTCGTCTATTTCCAATAGCTGTTCATTAATATCTACATTATATTTGTATTGACCGGTATTGAATATAAAATAAAATAAACTAAAAATAAAAGTAACTTCCGCTATTAAACTCCATAGAACTTCATAGTAAATTAACTTCAAAAATATATTTTATGTTTTGTCAATATTAAAATTAAAACAAAGCTCAAAGAAATTCCAAATTGCTATAAAAAACACGTTATTTAATTTCATAAATATTAACATACCAAACACCAGAGAGTCTACATATATCGACAAAATTAACGAATTTAGTTTTTATTGCATAATATTGAATGCTTACATAGTGATATATGCGAGAAGGTATCTATAAATACGCCATTGGAATGGACAAGAACATGGCTCAATAGATATTTAAGCTTAACAACACTTTAAACTCTGTTTCTATAAAAAGTCCGCAGCCGCCTAAATCTAGATTGAACAAGGTCGTGTTTATTTAAGAAAATTAAAGTGGTTTTTATCCAAACAGTTTGTCGAAATGTTGAGTGTCTACTTCAGAAAAGGGTAACAAACTTTTAAGAACTGTTAATTTTAATGATGACTCAAATATTTGAATGGTTAAACAATTTAACGCTGATTAACTGAGCAATATCAAATATTTGCGGCTCACACTTCATTCAATTGAATTGTTGAAGTATACAATTAGATTCGTGTTGAGTCAACATTTTGGGGTTGCCCACACTCATTTGGGATTTGTTTATTAATTTATTGATTTTGAGTTTATTCCAGTTTAACATAATTCGATTGGTTTGGCATTTTTTTGGAGGAAAACGAAAACGAGGAGCTTCAGATGCAAAGCCGAAAATTGTTTAAAATATGCAATGAGAATAAGAAACTGTACATCCAATATTAAATATTGCAGTAATACGAGCAGGAGTAAACACGTTTTAGAAAACCACAAAAACAAAAAAAAAAAAAAAAAATATGAATAATGTAAATTAATTTGTGACTTTAGAAAGTCTTACTATTGACAAAAAGGGGAAAAACAGGTGTATCCTATTTCTGGAGAAAAAAAGCTAGGAGAGAAAAAATCAAGCATTCTTTGCTTGAATCAAGCAAATAGGCTCTCAGTTTACACCCAAGAATGATAGAAACAAGATTACGCATTCTGCAGTACCTCATATGTTTGAGGCATATGAAAATACGTTATTTGCAGAATAGTAATAATTATAATGATAATGATAGTGACAATGATAAGGATAGTGATAATGATAATGATACTGACAAAGATAATGATGATGACAACGATAATTGAAGCACCATGAGAAAAATTTTTAAAATTTTGAGATAAATAGAAAAAGCATCATAAAAATAGAGAAACCGAATTTTTGCAAAATTTTCATTTATTTTCGAAGAAAAAACATACAAACATATTCATTAAGTTCAAGAAATAAACTAAAAAATAAAGATTTTGTCATCAGAAACGAAAAATTAAGTTTTGGAATTAACCGGTTTTTACGCCGTTTTCGGTGATAATTAATTCAGACCCTCGTTGTCGTCATCATATTCTGAATTTTCACCTTCTTGTTGATACTGCTGTGACTCAAGTCTATTATAAAAGTGCATATCCGCTGGAGCAATATACTTTTTAGCCAAAGTAATGACATCTTCATACTTTTTGGGTTGAGGGGAAGGCTGCGTCTGTATAGACAATTTGGTTTAAAAGGGTCGCCTTGCACATTTGCTTTTATATCTATTTCGTAAGTCATCAATGTCCCATGATGTGTAATGGAATCTGATATAGAAGTAATATTTCCTTCCTTGGCATAAGAAAATCTTTGATGTTTTGAAATGGTCCATTTTATCTTTTCTTTGTTGGTCACAGTTTTTTTGTAGAATGGACCCAAGCTGGCCTTAAAATCAAATATCTCGTTATTGGTCACTGGTATGACACAATTTTTTTTTTTCCTGAATATGAGACAAAGAAATAATATCGGGTCAAATTCGAAAAAAATAATGGTTTACGTTTTCGAAGAAGTAATGTTTCATATCGATGGCTTCATTCCAGAGTATGCTAAGTCTAGAAAGTGAATTTTGCAGGAGACGCGTTCAAAGTTTATTTGGAATTTCTCAAAAGTCGTATAAGATAGAAACTAAACTCGGGCTTGAGATCATATTTATTCCAAAATTTTTTGACTGTGTTCGACTTTAAAATTTTTTTTTATATCTATCCAAATTAAAAAAAAACAATCTCCTTGAAAACATGCTAAGTTGACTTAGCATACTCTGGAATGAAGCCATCGATATGTAAACATAAAAAAATTGCATCGCATACTCTCATATAAAAGCACCGTTTGTGTGTCTATGAAAAGCTTATTTAGTGCGGTGCAAAAACAATACAACTCCAGAAGTTGTCCTACTTTTCCTCCGTTTTGAAATCAAAGAGAATTTCAAAACTGCTTTCGATTACTTTAGAATCAAGATAATTGGATTTTCATTACATCGACTTACGCGGGATTTTTTTCTTTAAATATCTGCATTAAAAAACGATTTTTGAAAAAAAGTGGAGTTATCCGGTTGTTGCTCTTGGTGCTTCAATTATAACATAGTTCTTGCCTAATACCTGCACAACAATTTTTGTCAGTGCAGATAGTGACAGCGCTACAAACACAAGCACAAAAGTCGAAAATTGTAGTAGTATCCGTGTGAACACCACTGATTTACACCATTGATGCTCAAATGCGCACAAATGTGCAGATAAGCTTTTGTGCTTTGACACGTATATAATGTTCAAATCGCATAGATGCGTTAGGTCGGTCGGCCGTTATCGTAACTTTCGTACTTATTCGTACTTTGATCGACCTTGTAGAAACTTTACGGAATGAGAACCCTAGGTTTAAAGAAACAGTTTATTCATCACAACCCTTGACCACATTAATGCAGGTAAATTTGTTTACTTTATTTTTCTAGGGTATTTTTTATTAAACTCTACCGGTGACTAGTAGAGCGGCGCGCGTGCATGCATACAAATGGTTGACATTTTATAGAAATTAATTACGTGATTATTTAATGTTGACAGCTTAGCTTATTTGTATTTACAACACCGAAGAAATCGTATTTAATGAAATAAGATAATGTTATTTTTTTTTTTTATTATTATCATTAAATGTTCTTTAGTTTTGCGTCATTTTTAAGAAATTAAGAGACATTTGTAAGACATGTGCGAGCTGCATAAATTCTCTGCTAATTTACTATCTCAATCAAATCAAAATGAGCAAAATTGAAGAGATGATCAGAGACCATGTCTGTTAGGATGTACTGGAAATGTTGAGTATTGTAACCAATCAAACAAAATTGTTTTGGAAAAAAAAAATCGAGCAAGACTTTTAAAGATATGTTAAACCCTTTCAATACTGACAATACAGATATGTCCCATTGAGTGTTCTCACTTAACTATAACGCAATTATTCACTTATATTGCTATATATTTTCATCCCATACATTTTTGCATGATATGCGATTATTTATTATGCTATAATTCCGTTATTCATAGAATTTGCAATTAATTGTGATACATGCAAGTTTAGTGGTGGAAAAAGTTTGTGTTCTTAGCAAAAATTAACAGCGATTTATTTTAAAACTCGCTAAAAAATGACGAGGTAGGTTAAAATCAATACAAATAGGTAGTCATCAACTAAAAACCAGAAAAAATCTATTAAATATGTTGAAAACAAACTGAATCTGGGTCAAATGTGTCCCAGCAGTAACTTTCACTGGGCCACATATATCCCAACAGTAACGATTACAAGTAATTGTGTTGTTTGTCATATTCAGCGAAAGTTATCCAAAAAGGAAGCGCCAGAGGATAATTGACTATGAAATGACTCAAAGCATATTGGATACACCGACTCTAAAAGTGACAGTGACGTCAATAGTTACAGCATTCTTCATCCAACTTACTCAAATCAAACTGATAGCTTATCTGAAGAGAACTCTGATTTCGAAAGAGAATAACGTATTTTTCCAGAAGAACAGGAAACATAAATTAATAACCAATGTGGTATGGAACAAAAGCAATATTAATTTCTTGCCTCGAAAAACAATTTCAAATTTGGAACAGTCAGTAGTAATTCGTGCAAACATTGATAGGGGTTCAAAAGAACTTGAAGCTTTCTTAAAAGTTTTCCGAGGGGTTTATGTATAAAAACTTTTGATTTTACAAATACAAGAATTGAAATATTTAACAGAAATATCCGAAATGAGAACAAGAAACTAGCTGATAAAAAAGGAAAATACCCCAGTGTAGGCTATTGATCAATATGAAATGATGGTTGTTGTCACCTCGTAAGAATTGGTCATGTCTTACACGGAGAGAAATAATATTCTTATATAAGCAAATATTTACCTTGATCTAAGAAAATTTAAAATGAAGCGTCATTTGCTCAAATCAAGCACAAAAAACTAAAATTCAGAAAAATAAATTTATGATGAGCATTTATTTCTAAAATTGAATAAGATAAAGTATTGCTTGAAACAAGAATAAAATACTTGATTCTTGATAACTGGAGCAAAACTGGAATAAGGAAAATATATTTTCTTAATTTAAGCAATCGCAGAGAATTATTTTAGTTTTCAGCAAATTGCTTACTTGAATTAAACAAATTTTGTTCACTTCAACATATCTTGGCATGCTTATAATTCACAAGATGTTTACATGAAAACATGTTTAAGATGGTGCGGATTGGCAAACTATAGCATGATTCGGAAACTATAGCATAATTTACTTGGAAACATGTTAGAGCCTGAACAGAATCAAAAATCGTTGCGACCGACAATCCTCTCTGGTCGTCGATCGCAGAGAACACGTCCAGAATGAAACGATTGCGACTGACGATCCAAAGTTTCTTTTATTTAGTATTTTTTTATTTATTTTTTCTATTTCATTTCAATGTATTGGTCTCTTCAGTTGTGTGAATACAACACACACAAAGAAGAAACGTCAAGACATAATAAAAACTAAGCAAATTGCATTAAACACAGCCAATACTTAGCAAAAATATATCAGAACTAATGGCACTCAGAGAGAGAATCGTCGGTTGCAAGAGAAGAAATAGAATAGATTCTAAGTCTGCGATTTATCGTTGCGGAAAACGAGCTGTGGTTTTTTCTACATTTTGTATGTATTTACGACAAAGATCATCGGCCGCAACGATTTTTGATTCTGTTCAGGCTCTAAGTCGCGATGACATTAAGATTTGGGAACGATGTGATTCTATAACTGGATACAGCTATGATTTCGACATATACTGCGGAAGAGAAACAGTTTTGTGTTTTGGTGTTCTTGGAAAGCCAGTTGTAAGAAAACTGTGTTCCACGCTAACAAATCCTTCAGACGTAATATGTTCTGGTTGGTTTTTTACTACCGTCACCTTATAGCAGACTTTGGATTTTGGATTAGTTGGTACAATTATGAAAATTTGGCAACAATGGTAGTACTATTTGTAAATGGCAAGGTACAAGGGGGGTTATATTAATCAGCAATTGATACACTGATACCGTAACGAGCGCTAAAAGGACCAACAAAAACGGAGACTCTATTGCAGTTTCTTTCCCTGTGGTGATTGCTTTCTACAATAAGTACAACCTGGGCGGTGTGCATCTTTCAGATCAAGTTTCATCTCTTTATGATCCTGATAAAAAAATCCAGTGGTTCTTCCAATGGTGGAAGAAAGTTTTTCAAAAACTGGTTTGTTTATTTAATGCTTGGATTCTTTTTCAATAAACTCGGTAGCTTAATTGGTTTTCTCTTTGTATTGGCAGAGCAGCTTCTTGTCAATAAATACAGGATTGAAGTTTAAAAATTATACGATAAGAATTCCTAACACTTTTATTTTGTTTTGCCTTATTATGTTACTATTGGAACATATGTGTCTCATGCTCATTTACTGATGCTCATTTACTCATTTACTGACATCCCTGTCCCAGAACATTTTCTGTGTTACGGTAATCCTTTTCATAAACCCAATCTATGGAATATTATTTGAGTCTAAAGCAACCAATATACATGAAAAGTTTGTATCTTAAAAAAAAATCCATATTGAATGGGTTAAGTATTTTACTATAGTTATACAGGGTGTTCCATATCAAAAGGACAAGTTGATTTCTTGGTTCAAGACAAAGAAAAAATTGTATGGCAGGGTAGGTCCATTTCCCTCCTGTTCAAACTTATAATGGAAAGTTTACTAAAAATCACATAAAAGGGTATAATGATCTACGCTTATAACTTTAAGTGTTATAATTACCAGGTTGTTCAAAAGTTTCTAGAATAGGAATAAAAAACAAAAATATACGACTTGAAATGTTTTTTGTTATTCAGTATATTCTCCCAGAAGCGCAATTCTCCAACGGTCCTCTACTTTATGGATCCCATCGCTGAAGTGGCCTTTCGGAAGATCTCCAAAGTAACCTTCTGTTGCTACTATCACCTCTTCGTTTGATGAAAATCGTTGTCCACTCATGAATTTTTTGAGATGTGAGAACAGCCAGCAGTCAGAGGGAGCTAGACTTGGCCAATAGGGTGGATTTTCAAACATTCGTACTTTAATTCACTGATTTATGTGATGGTTTTTTACTTTTGTGCGCAGGTGCGTTGTCCTGATGAAAAACTACTTTTTTCTGCCCCAAACTGGGTCGTTTTTTACGAATCTTTACATCGAGCTGTTCCAAAAGGTTGTAGCAATGTTCAAAATTAATTTTTTTTCAGTTTGGAGATAATCTGATAAAAAAATTCCTTTTGCATCCCAAAAAAATGATGCTATAACCTTCTTTGCAGAACGCTAAATCGGTTAGGAGTCGAAGTACCAGCTTTACACCATTCTTTCGCTTTTTGTTTTGATTCAGGATCATGGTGGCAGACCCAAGTCTCATCCATAGTGATGCATCGACGCAAAATATTTTTATCCTTTTTTAAACGCTCCAAATGTTGCTGAGAAAGTCTCATTTAAATGTGCTTTTGTTAGCGAATAAGGCACCCATACCTTTTTGAAACCCACAACTTCACTTAAAATATGACTCACACTTCCTAATGAGATGTCTACGACTTCTACTAAATCTCTCTCAGCCAATCAAAAGCATTTCCTGTATTTTTGCGGTGATTTCTTGTGTTAATGCACTTTTTGGACGTCCTTGTACGACCACGTTTTAGCAGAGTAACCCAGTTGTACACTGTTGCAAGGAATGGTAAGGAGTCCTTATGCACTTCCAATAATTGTTCATAAATTTCTTTTGGTTGTACACTTTTCAAAAATATAATTTCAATCACTTAATTTTTCCATATTAAAAAACCACTGCAACACGTCCACTTTGAACAGTTGTAAATCAGTGATGTTCACGTAGTACCACGCGTGGTGAGACTCGAAAGCTTTATTCGAGAATGGAAACACGTAAACGATTGAACGTACGAAGTTCTCCCAATCAGTTGGCGCTGAAACTTCAAGCTGGAAGGTTCATGCCACTTGGGCGCAGTGTTGCCAGATTGAGGTAAATTTTTTGGGCAAATGTAAACAAGGTAATTTTTTAGCAAAATTGGTAAATTTTGCAAAAACAAAAATTTTTTTAAACTTGTTAATTTTTTGCGTTATTGGCAGAACTGTTACATCTCTAAACATACTCACAAGAAGTTTAAGAGCCCAAAGAGAACCAAAGCGGCTGTCGGTTGGCGATTCTCTCTCGGAGAAATCCGCTGAGAACACGTCCAGAATAGGTTGCTTTTCGGTGTGTAAATGGTACGAATGTTATTTTTTCATGTTTTTGCTGTTTCTTTATAAATATTTATATTCTAACAAAAAAATTGTAACGGTTGTTAATTATTTAAAAATTTTTTATATATTTTTTTTTTTTGAAAAAGGTAAATTTTCTCCGAAAGTGGTAATTTTTTTCCCAAAGAGTGGTAAAATTCAGTTCGTCTCTCTGGCAACACTGCTTGGGTGTGTGTTTTGCACTGCACGAAATGTTTGAGGCATATGAAAATGCGTTATTTGCAGAATTATAATAATAATAATGATGATTATAGTGACAATGATAATGATAGTGATAATGATAATGATACTGATAATGGTAATGATGATGTCAAGGACAATTATAACAAAATTCTTGCTTAATTACTTCACAACAATTTTTGTCAGTGTAGAGAGCGAGAGAGCTACAAACACAAGCACAAAAGTTGAAAATTGTAATAGTATGCGTGTGAATACCACTGCTGTAAATATAAGACTGAGTTGTCAGATTTACATGACACTTTGCACATGTTCATAAGAAAGTAATACCATTTTAAGAAAAATAAAAGGACGGCCGTACTACCGCCATCTGTGTGTGATTTTAGAAACTTATTGAACAACCTAGTATATGAGTAAAATATTATAATTATAAAACTATATGAGTTACATAAATATAATTATATGAGTTATTGAACTTATACTTAGCTATTCCATTTTAACTCACTCCCTTATAATATTCTCTTAAATTTAAAGATTTCGTTGCTCAAGTTTTCAATGATTAAAGAGTTAAATCACCTAACTGTACATCTTCGTTCGCATTGAGGCATTTCAAATATTTCCATAACTTTTACATTACAAATAATTCTGCAACTCTAAAGAAGCCAGAATGTCGGTCAAAGACGCCAAGTCCAACTAATTGCATGCTTAACAAAAACCAACAACAACAAATTAAAAAAGGTGAACAAACTCATACAGAAATATTTATATGGCTTAGTAAGAATAAATTTGCAAGACAGTCGTTTGAGTTAAAAATGCATTAGTAATGCAAAGTTTTCATCTTAGTGCCTATTAAATTAAAGCTTTTTCTCGTACAAAGCTTTAGTTGCCGTTATATGCAGTTGGTTATTCTTTGGCGCGCCAAAATGAAGTAACCTGTTCAGCACTCATTACCGCACGAATAACATGTTTTACCGCTTTACAATCCAAAGAACAACAATGACAACAATACCAACAACAACATATAAAAAAATATATCAACAGCAAAGTTAATTGCAACATTTTTTCTAAACATTACCTTGACTACAAAAATGGTTGCATGTTGCGCAAAATGCAACACTGACTTTATGGTTTTGATTTCGAGAGTCGGACGACCGTTAAATCTGGCCAACGTCAAGAGTTTGTGCCGAAACTGGTTTGGCTTCTAGGCTTGATTGTTTTTGTTTTTTTTCCTTGTTTTTATTTCGTAATTTTTAATGTTGCGGGAGGTAATGGTTAAGGTTTCGACTTAAAATTTTGTGTTCATATATGATTTAAATGACAACGGGTGGTTTGGAAAAAATACAGCACTTACAAGACAAGATCCTGCTTTGTTGATATTTTTATATATATTGAAAATTCTTTCGACTTTTTAAACTGTTGACCAATAAGATACTTTTTTTTGTGGGTAAGAAATTCCAACAAATAAATATACAAAGGTGTTTGGAAAAATCCCAACCGTATTCGATGGGTTGACACATTAAAATAAGTTTTTTTTTATTATTTATTTGTAGCAAATACTTTTGTCTCGTTCAAAAACACGTACCTCTTTTAGTTTCCACGCTTCAAGTAGATTTACGTTGCGGCCATTTTTTGACCCTGAACCCCGATATTCTCAAAATCCTTATGAGATGGCAACATTTTTATGTCAGATTCTTGAAGCCAGAAGTCTTGAATTGAAAACAACTGTCGATTTTTAAGCGCAATTAACTGTTACTGCGGAGCTTCGAGAGCAATGAACGAACGTTTTTCACAGTAAAAGATTTTCAAAAAATGATTCACTAGGGAGTAATAATGTGGAAATATAAATACTTGATAATAATATATGTATGTCCATAACAACGAAAATTTGAAAACCACATTTGAGTGAAATACCAAGAAGGCTGTTGGAACATTTATGATCTGCAGATCCATCGCAAGAAAAAGCTGGGGGCTGCACTCTAAAAATGTTGCGATGGATATATACAATGATCGTACGTCCCATGTACGTATGGTTTAGCTGTCTGGGTAAAGAAGCAACATACGGTTATTGCTGATCTTAACAATCAATACCGGAGCCATGCGAATATATCCAACAGCACCCATTAAGATTCTTCACATTTTCATTCAATCCCAAGTGAAGAGGGCTATTCTAAGGACGAAAAGTAAAGATATCGGGCGAAGGGATTGTTAAAGACTTTGTTTGCCTGCAGGGGATCCAGCGTAAACTCCTCCAACTAAGTCAGTATTACGATAAAGCGAAGGAGAACTTTTGCCAACAGCTGTTATTTTGGGCTGAGTAGGCAATTGAAAAATAGTGCCGTCTCCCGACGAACAAAACTCACGCTCTATAAGTCACTAATTATGCCCATCCTATTATATGCAGCACAAATCTGGACATTAATCGGTTCTGATGAAAAGGCTTTGGGAGCCATCGAGAGAAAAATCCTTCGCAAGATCTTCAGTCCATTCTGCGTCAGTGAAAAGTACAGATCATGACCATGAGCTAGTTCCATCGACATAGTTAAGCGCATGAAACTCGGCCTGTTCTTATAAGCAGCCTGTCCAAAGCCAAGATAAAGGAGTATGGTCGCAGGCAACGGGTTCGCCCTATCCTGTGTAAATGTAGAAGGGGCTACCCAGATCCTGGAGTTGGTCGTCCAATCTGGAGAGTATGTTCAACCGTAGACAAGATGAATGGTAGCGAGGGAATAGCAATTGTCCTAAAAATTTGTTAACACGGGGATAGATTTGTCTCAGCTGATACACGACTCGCAATTTCACTGACATATTGACAGTTACATATGATATATTATGGATAGTCATAAACAAAACTGGGCAGTTTTACTGCAAATTTTTGTTTTAATCTGAGGTCAGATTTGGGTACTCCGAGGTGAAAAGTGTATTTTAGTAATCTCAGAGTACCAGAGTTGAAATGGTGCAATAGTGGTGACGTATGTGTCACGCACAGTCATGTACGATATGCGATATGCCATATCCAATAGTTGTGACTTTGTCATCACAGTCATGTATGATATTTAATATGTGTCAGTGGGTAGAGTGCTATGTCGAGGTAAATTCCTTTTGCCCGGGAGACTATCGCAGGGCTGACCCTTCGGAAGTACCTTGCTGGTTTTGGTAGTTTAATGTCGCACATTGGTCGGCGTGGAGTAGAGCAAATGTACAACTGGGTGGAAATGCCCAAATTTTGTCAGAGATGCTAGATGGGTCTCAATTTCCATCAATAAATGTGGATGGTGACCCAACAAATCATCCATAATTGGTACTGTTGCGTTCCAGTGGATATTTAATACAGTATATTTATTAATTTAAATATACCTACACTTAATTATAGTATTTAATCGGTGTTGAAACTACTACGACAGGGCGTTTGTAGCGCCTGGAGTCATAGAAGTGACGCCCATAATATGGTTGGATGAACGTTAGTGTATATCATTAGCATGGTATTAACGTCCGGAAGATCTATCTGTTGGGCGTCAATGCCATGAACCTCGAATTCTTGCCAGGCAGCTCCTACCGGCAACGTAGAATTAAGTCGAACAGTTAGGCGACTACGGAAAACACTTAAAGTCTTCCTTTAGCTAGGTCATGTTGTGCGAATTGAAAGCAATGCTCCTGCGAAGAAAATATTCGATTCGGCACTCGGTGGTCAATGCAGAAGAGGACGCCCACATCTTCGTTGGAAGGATCGAGTGTTGGATAACCTGACGACTGGTGCCAGCAAACAAAACAGAAATGGCTGGCGCAATATCTTAGACGAGGCCAAAACTGAGCAACAGATGTAAGCGCTACATAAAAAGAAGAAGTACGCGATTACATGTAGCACTGAACGGCTCTCTTACTGAAAAAAGAACCGGAGCGGGAGTCTACGGGTCAGAGAATTAATACTTCGAGCCCATTAGCAAGAACAGGAGCATATTCCAAGCGGAAATATAAGCGATTGACAGGTGCGTACTTTTAAACTAAAATGTAAATAGCCAAACCAAAACATAGCTTTCCTTTACGATATTCCATCGGACTGAAATTTCATTAGGTAACCTCAAAACTGGTAATGAAGTGTCTTGACAAACTTATTATGCTTGGGCAACAAAACCGGGTCTGGATCCAGTGGTTTCAGGGACACAAAGGTATAGAAGGAAACGAAATTGCTGACGAACTGGCAAAGAAAAGAGGAACAACTACTCTTGTTGATCCGGAACAATTCTGTGGAATAGACAAAGTAAGAATCCTCTCTCTTTAAAAAAGAAAAGGGGAAGAAAAGCAAAGAGGAAAATACTGGGGAAATCTACCAGCGTTTAAGTACTCTAAACCATTCTTAAACCTCAGACCATAAGACCTAAAGAGATTTAGAGAAAGCATGAAGCTAACAAAGAATGATCTAAGAATTTCACAGAATTACTAGCAGGTCACCTTAGGAAACTGGAAATTCTAAGTGATTACACATGTCGGTCTTGCATGGAAGATGAAAAATCTACAATACACATCCCAGGACAATATCCCGCAATTGTAAAAACGCGACAGAAATATCTGGGTTACCACATTAAGCCAGAGAACTCATTAAAATCAAGGAATATAGGACATTTCTTAACATTTAACTCAGAGATTGGACTGAAAAGGGTTCTTAAGAAGGGGCACAATAGATCTTAAGGTCGCAGTGCAAATCCCAATTAATTTGATAAGTCAGTGACTTTTTGAATAAGAGATATTTTTTTCGGCAAAAAGCGTTTTATTTCTGAACATAGTCTCCTTTTAGATCGATAGATTTAGTCCAGAGTTTTTCCAGTCTTTTTATTTCTTAAGGCCTGACCAAAATAGACGAAGCGAGACGATTTCAACTTGCCGAACGTTTGCAATCGTTACGTCTGTTTTGACATTTAACCCAAAATGAAACGAGTTCCTCCAATCGTCTGAAAAAAGAAGAAGACTACTCTGCACAGCTGTTCTTGACGAGTTCGGACGCTAAAAGTTCGGTTGATACGAAACAGAACGTCTCGTCGCAATTTTTCGTTCAGTTTCGATCAGTAACGTATGTGCATTTTGGGTTTTAACATTGGCTTCCATTTGTTCGGACTTACTCGTTATGTCTCGTTCTGTCTATTTTGGTTAAGCCTTTACAAAAAATAGATTTTATCAAAGTCTTAAGAATAGGCGTTAGAGGTTTCAGTGATAACCTCTTTATTCAACCCACATCTCTTACCGGCCATTTTTTTAGATTTGGAAATAGGAAATAGTTGAGGAAGCTAAATCTGGGGATTAAGGTATATAGGCGGGTAGCAGTTCGTAGCGCATTTTATGGATTTTTTTTCTAAGGAGACTACAGACGTGTATGCCTTTGCATTGTGGAAGAGCACTTTTTTCTTCGCCAAATGCGGTCGTTTTTGCTTCAAACCAATGTCAAATCCGTTCAACAGCTGTGAATAATATTCGTCGGTGATTCTTTTTCCCTTTTCAAGGCAATCGAGGTGAATGATTTCTCATGTGTCCCAAAAATCTGTCGCCATGATTTTGTTGACCAACAGACCCATCTTGGTATTCTTTGGTGCACTTTTATCCGGAGAAGTTCACTGCTTTGACTGTTCCTTGATTCCTGAAGCTTTGTGATGTATCCATATTTCATCTACGATTACGAAACGGGCAAAAACTCCTCCGAAGGTTTTGAAGTGGTCACACGGCTGCGCTTATGGTCGAGTGTGAGCAATCGGTGCAGTCCATCGCGCGAATAGTTTTTTTAATATTTTTCATATACAATGTGATCTTCCCGCTCAGTCTAGATGCCTACAGCCGTAGTCACCCCACGCACCTCATTCTCCGATCGTCCATGGATTTTATCGACAATTTATGGCATGACGACGTCATTTGGACGACCTGAATGTTCAGCATCACTTGTGCTGGTACGAACACAACGGAATTCAACAAACCACTTCTTAACCATTGAAATGAAAATGTGGGTGCAGAGTACCCAGTATTAACGAAGCCCTTCCTAAATTTCGGTGATGTTTTTTTTACCCAAAAAATAATGCTTGATGAGTACACGAAATTAGTTTTTTTCCATTTTTGTCGAAATTCACGAGATTGTTTACTTTCAATGGCTGTCAAACCCAATCTAAATGACACAGCTTGCTCAAAATTTGACAAATGGCCATTATTAGATGGTAGTTGAAAGGACCAGTGTATTATTAAAAGTTAGTACGCTGAACATTCAAAGTCACTGACTTCTCAAATTGCCCTCTATTACCTACAACATATTCTATTTCAGCTCACGACTGTTTAAGATGTATTAAAAACACTTGCAAACGGCGTCAGTTTATTTCGAGAATCGAGGTTCAGTTCGAGAGTGTTACCGTGCGCTACTGAGGCAGTCGAGGTATTCCGACTCAGTACGGCTAATGTGCATGTTCTCAAGAAGCTTTATGTATATGGAATTATTTACTCTCTGAGTTTTGTCATTGCCTGCAGAGAGGTGACGACCGATCATAAAAATTAATTTCAATTGAAAAAACTTTCTGTTGTTTCAGCTGTGGTTCGAACCTGGGCTCGCATTGGCATTGACTAGTTCACACACTGTTTAATGCACTCAGCCGATCATCCAGGACAACGCCCCGGCTAAGAAGTCCGCAATCAATATTGTAATAATTGCATGAATTGCGCTACGAGTTGGTTGGTCATCCATGATATTCTCCAGATTTGGCCCCTTGTGACTTTTATATGTTTCCAAACTTGAGAAAATAGCTTGGCGGGAAGAGATTTGTCTCTAATGATGAGTTAATTCCTGAAAGATCCGTTATAAACAAAACAAATTTCTTCTCTCATTTTATCTTGGAAATTTTCACTTTACATTACGTGTCTTGATTAAACACTAAGAGGGAAACCAAATTTATTGCCTCTCATGTTGAAACACTTGAAGAGGCTTCAAGTAGTACTGTTTGAGTAGCACGTATAAAGCTTACTAAAATGTTTTAGTGTTCAATTGTGAATAGAACATTCATCATTGTTTAATTCAATAATTATTTTAATTCATTCCTTCAGACTCATTAAAATAAAATTAAAAAACAAACAATCCCCATAACCAGTCGTGACCATTTCTTTAAAATAATTAATAATTGTCAAGAAATCATGTAATTATTACTGCGTCTATTGCAATAATAACAGTATTTAAATAAGCATTTCTGAAGTGGAATATTCTTAATGATCAAAGGTGGTAATGGGGCCAAAGGTGATAATTTCACGGATTAATAAAAAAAAAAAAAAAAATAAAGTACCATCCATGAAATTCTACATGACAAGGCAAAAAATAAATGTCAAATATGTAACGGAGCATTTGTAGTGATACTTTAAAGTTATTATATTGGAGATGTATATTGGAAAAGCAAAAAAAAAAAATATTTTCTCAGTGGACATAAAATTATTTATTGGGCTCAATTAAGCTGAGGCTTACAGTTCATTTTAAAGGTGTAACATATAACACGTGTATTATTTTACACAGTACATCACAGAAAATAGTTACGAAGATTTGAAAATATTTTCGCATTCAACATTGTTTCCAAAAACAAGAAATTGCCTTACCAACTTATTGTCTGGATGATTGGTCTGGGTTAGGAGCTATGGGGCCAGAAAGACCGAATAGATGACTATAATTCGGCACACAATTGTAAGAGAGCAGTTGCTCCTATACTTGTGCTGACTGAGAACCAACTTAAATTACGGGGAACATTTTTGCGGAATATTCCAAGCTTGTATCCCCTCTATCAAATGGCGTTTTTGACAATTTAAGTTCAGTTAATTTGACTACGATCCTTTTTTAATCAAGAAGGCAGAAACCTATAAAAGAGGTTTTCTAGGATATGTTGAGAACAGTATGGGTTCCCAAACAACTCAAAGTTATCAAAGGTCTGGTTCTCAAATTATGACACAAAATGGGGTTTGGACATAAGCTTGTTGGAGGAAAAGGTAATTTGACAAAATCTTCGACCTTCTTGCAATAGATCTTGCAGACTCTTAAAAATCGAATTTGTAAAGAAAACCCTACCTGTAAAGGAAACCCTTCCTAAGCCCCATATCATAAGTACTTTATGCAGGGACCGGAAATTGTTGACAACGCTCTTTTGCCTATTGGTCAACTATCAGAAGAAGCACAAGAAACTCGGAATAAGTATTTAAAAAAACAAATTTTGGGAATTTGATTTAAGGAAGAGCAGCCTCGATAAATCTAATTCAGATACAGATGTAGTAAAAAGAAATCCATTATTTTTGCATGAAATTTAAGGCTTTATTTAACATCTATACTATTATATAAAAGGCTTATCACGTATCTTCGTGTACGCTAAACTAAAGAACTACTGAACCGATTTTAATAATTTCTTTACTAATTCAAAGCGTAATTTTTAACTTAAGCTATTGCATACTTTATTTTTTAAAACCTACTCTAAAAAGTTATTAAAATTTGAGATTCAATACCATCTAAAAAACTTCATAGAAAATTATTCATAAACGCTGCATTAAGCAGTAAAAAGCTTTTTCTTGCTTTTCCATAGTGTGTTTAAAAACTCTTTTTGATTACGCCTTGCTTTTAAGCATGATCGAAAAAATGAGCTAATGAAGCGATAATGTTAATTGTAATATAGACAGAATCTATTTCTTTTTTAATGAAATCCCCTACAGTAAAATGGTCAAAATAATTAAATATGTAAACATAAGCATATGTAAATAAATATAATTCAATGTCTATGACATAGTACTCTCGCAAAATAAGCGATACTTCGTCTTTATACGAAAACACGAACGAGGAAATGAGACAAATGCTGTTGCTGTTTTCGACTCAGACTCAGTGCTGCCATCTCTTATCAAGTAGCTGATAAAAAGCTTTAATTAGCAGTGTTGCTAATTTCACATTACAATGGTTGAAGTTTTGATAAAACACTTATCAATATCCATTTTTGTGCCTCTTTTTTAAGTGTGATAGTACCACGGCTACGACAAAATAATGGTTATGCTAATTTGATGAAAGTAATTAATCCATATTAGCTAACCAGGAATAGCAGAATACCTTATATTGTTTATAGCTGAATAAGTATGTGCGCATTAGTTTATAGTTGTAAATTTGAAATCTATTTTTACAAAAAGTAGTGTACATTTTGATGTCATCACTTACTGCGAACGGGTCGGCCGATCAACCAAAATTTCAGGGTACGTTGGGAAAGTTTGCACAAAAATTACCCATTCGTTCCGGAGATATGGCATTTTAAAGATTTTCCCATATCTAAATACATATATATAAAAAAAGTCGTGATTTGTGTTTGTAGTTCCATAACTCAAGAACGGAGCGTCCGATTTGCTTGAGGTTTTCTTTGTTGTGTTCTTATTGGCCGTACCATAGTTCGTATGTGAACATTTTTGCCACACCTCCTTTTAACGCCCACAAATTAATGAAAATTTTATATTTCAGACGGCTTGGGTCTTATCAGACCAAAATTAAGTACTTTAGTTCGTATGGCCACTGTTGGCAACAGTACTACAAATGGGGGGAGAGCTATACAAATATGCTGGGGGTTCCCCCTCTCTTATATATGTATATCTATCTATATTCTTATCTATCTTGGTTTGTTCGATTGCTTAAAACGTGAAAACGTCTGGACCAAATTGAATACTTCCTTCTGCGAATATGTGATATCGAATATTTTTGGAATTATAGGTCACATAGCATCGAAATTTGATATTCGAATGAAATTTTCAAGTGCCGTTCCACTGATAAAAATTTATGGGCGTTGGACAAGGGGCGTGGCACTTTTTCAGCAGCGCAAATTTAAGATCACATATCAATTTATTTCGGTAAGAACGTACTATTTAGTTGTGTGCAAAATTCAGTCACAATTTGACAAGTGGGCGTGGCACTGCCGATACAATTCAAATTTATGTATCGAATAGCTTTGGAAGTAGAAGTCACATAACATTGAAACTCAGAATGGGGAATGTATTTCTACAAGAGAACTGGGACGGGCATAGGAAAAGGGGTTATGGCTTCGACCACACAAGTCAAATTTTTGATATTGAATAGCTTTGGACTAAAACGTCGCATGACAATAAAACTCAGTATGGAGTTACTAATTCGCAAAGTCTTCCTACTGGAAAACTGGTACGTGCATTGGAAAGGGGGGGTGTGGCCCGATGTTCTATATAGAATAGCTATGGAAGTTAAAACCACAGGACATTGAAACTCATTATGGAATTGCCACTGGGAAACTGTAACGGGTAGTGGAACATGAGCATGGTGTCAGACTAAGGAACTAATAAAAGTTTTGAATTTACTTATTATTTCCAAGATACTTACCAGGTGTAGTAACGCGCGTCGGGTATCGCTAGTATTTTATATTTTGTTTCATTGAACTAACATATTTTTTGTATAAAAAATTTGATAAAAAGTCAAATTCACATCTGAGTTGAATAAATATAGATTTATCAACATCTGAGTTAGTAAATTTGAATCTTTTGTGTGCCTTATTTCTTGAATTTTTAAATTGAGACAATCTGTGATTGTACCAAGGCAATTTATTTGTCTATTTGGATTTTTTAACAGGAACAATAAAATCAAATCCATTTTTTAAAATTTACTTAAATACACTGTACATATCTTTAAGGTTCAATGAACCGATTGCTGATGTCCAATCGATGGAATAGAAATAATTATTCAAAGATAGATAATTTGCTTTATGAAAATCGTATGAAGTATTCAAATTCTTCACTAAATTTTTGGTGAATTCATAAAAACTGAAAATTAGCATGAGTGAATCATTGTGATGAACTAATTCGGCGTTAAACGAATGTCACATTTAAATAACTCATATTTAATATCATTATTATACTCTGAACATATCTTAAAACTTGATCTTTGCATGCTAGAACTTCAAAATGCTATAGTAAGTAAGCTAATTTTTGAAATTTTTTGGTGATCGAGGTATCTTTTTGTTTTAAAATATTTTATTTTAAAAAATGTAAAAAGAACGAACTTTGATTATCTTTGATCGGGAAGATAAGGTCCCTTTTCCTGTAAAACATCACATAAAATTTTATATGAAGACCATCATAATTGTTCAGCACCGCCGTCAATGCCCTTTGATATTTCTCTTTGTATTAATGTTAAAGATTCATAACCGTGACTTGTCGCATGTTCTAAAATTAATGACCTTATATATGGAATATCGAAGTCGTCAACAAAGAACTTGTCTATACGATACATTGTTATTTGTGACTTCGGCAAGTGATTCACTAAAATTCAGATTCAGAAACTCATAACAATGGGTTAAACACTAGCAACGCATAATTAAGACTTTAAACCACGTGTAAAACTAAAAAAAAATCAAAAAAACTAGCTTAAAAAAGTGTTAGGGCCTTGGTTAAGTTAAGCACGGTGAATAAACCCAAGGCAGCAAAACATGGTTATTAAGGTTTTTCCCACGCGACATCCATTGATAAGAATAAATTTTGAATAGTTAAGAGAAGGTGTAAAAAATGTGTAACAAGACGACTTATTGGAAAAAATGTAGAATTTCGGAGAAAGAGATACAGTAAAACATAAAAAGCCATCAGCATTATGATGGAGTTTCTTTCTTATTCATATTTATTAAAAAAAAAAAATTCATTGAACATTGAAAATGCTTCTTAAAGGAACTAAATATAAAATTGAACTAAGCTTACTAAGGTTTAAAGGATTTCCGAAAACATAAGCGTATTGTTTTTTTGTTTTACAAATTCTTTATTAAAAACTCTGGAGATGAAGTGGAAATAATAGAATTCATACGCATTACAACAAAAACACACAAATGTTTACAACAACTTATAATTGTGACTTGAGAATATGTAAGCAACATGACATAATTGAATTTACAATATGAATATGTCTCACACTGAGACATACATACTTAAACAGTAGCGACACCACTTAGAAAAGTAAGGTAGCCAAAGGCGCCATGTTGTCTGTAGTATACCACTTGAAATTAAAATATACAAAGAGACTCGTTTATGAATTAAGCTTGTCATCCATTTTACATTGGTCAACAATTAAAAGCAATTTTTCGAGTTTGTAGTCAAATTGCGGCAAATAGATGACAAAGAAGGGGGAAGATTACACTTGAACTGTGCCGTCAGTTTCAAAAATTGCTTTCAATTCTAGATCAATGTAAAAGGGGATTATGTTTTATACAGTCATATTAAGATATAATCTCTATAATTTCTAAAATCGTAAATTCTTTGATGAAAATAAGAGACTATTCAGAAAGAAATTAATTTAGTTTTCTGACAACACTGTGACACAATTTGAGGATCATCGCGGGGATCGCAGAAAATTCCTATACAGGTTGAAAGTAGACCTCAAATAGAGACGATTTGCCAAAGGATTTGAAAAAGTTAGCCTCTGTTTTGTTTTAATACGCTTAGGAGTTTGGTTGATTTAGGATGGCCACCCTCAGATTTCTTCGATTTTACATATGTGATTATAGCCGCATAACTTGCAAACGGCTAAATACTTGGAAATACTTTTCTCTGACGAAATGAAGATAAATGTTTACAGAAGAATATATTTACAGAACAAAAATTGATTAAATGCTCGGTGAAATCTGTTGGTTCTTAAAAACAAAACAAAATTATAATAGCTGCATCAACTTTGAAAATCAAAATGAAACGGGATGAAAGAACCATTTTAAAGATGATTCAGATGACTCCAACGTTGAACTCGAGTCACCCTGTAATGATATAAATAATGTAAAAATTATCTAAAAAAATTTTCTTTTCCTCGTCTTTTGTTTATTGTATTTTTAGCTTTGTATTGAAAACAATTCGAGCTTTAGGCCAAGCATGTTGACAACAGACAACATGAAGACAATGAAAGCAACAACCAACAACAACAACAACAGCGGCTCTGTATAGAGCAAATCACAGCTGACTATACAGACTGTTTCGTTGGCCGCTACACCATCTCATCAGTAGTCTTGCATGACTTTTCATTGTGATCCACGCAAGCTACTTAGGTTCTACTTATGCTGCCAATAAGCCGAGAAAGTTACCCGGAAGTTTTATTTTTGACAGAGAGAACGCTTTTTACATATGTAACTGAGTTCTTATCTACTTCGATGCACTCTGTGTTAAGCTTGATCGTATCATACTTTTAGGCATGTGCATTAGATGGGTTTTTTTTCCAAAAGTATTCCAGAACCTCCCTGCAAGGCCAGGTTCTGAATCCTGGATGTAATATAAGCATGTGACGCGAAAAAAAATCCAGAAAATTCGCAAACTAGATTGGCGCCGCTAAAAAACGTGAATTTGAAGAAGTATAAACTGGATGTTTCAAATCGAGTTGCCTATTTAAATTTAAGTCCTACAAAAACTTTTGACTATAACATATCCTTATGTAAAATCGTCCGTTGAACCCAAATATGCCATCAGATTTTTAAAAAAGTTAGTCCTTGACCCAAAATTGGTCTTCTTTATTAAGAATTTCCTAATTTTTTCTTTCGATTTTGAAAAAGAAGCTTTACCCTAGCCAAGGTCGCTGCCGCTCTCTCAAATTTAAATGCTGCAGGATTGTTAGCCATTTTAAAATGAATTTTTTCGCGTCACATGCTTATATTACATCCAGAATTCAGAATCTGGCCTTGCAAGGAGGTTCTGGAATATGTTAAGAAAATGTATGGAACCCAAAACCCATCTAATGTGCATCTTCCAAAATTCGATCACAGTGTTTTACCGCTATCAGAGCAGATTCGATAAATAATAAATATAACGCGTCAAAGTATTCATTAGTGTTTGAAATACGCGTCCTTTTGTAAATGGCTAAAAGTGAATTTTTCGTTTTGTATAATGTCTGAATGTATTCAACAACGCAGTTCCATTAAATTTTGTGTGCGGTATGAAATTTCTGCTGCCGAAACGGTGAAAATGTTGCAGAAGGCCTTCGGTGAGCAAGCTCTATCGAACACAAGAGTTTATGAGTGGTACAAAATGTGCAAAGAGGGCCGAGAAAGCGGTGAAGACGAGGCACGGCCAGGACGACCATCAAGATGAGCTACACGTCAACAAAATCAGAATCCGTGAAAACCATTTTGAGTGACCATTTGGACCTCAGAAAAATGAAATCTCGATTAGTGCCAAAAACGCTCAATTTCATGGGAAAATAGAGCCCCGTTGATGTGTGTGAAACAATGCTTTGCGACTATCAAGACAAAATGAAACTCATCACAACTGGAGATTAGACTTGAGTCTATGCTTACGACCCGGAAACAGCCGATCAATGGGGTGAATACCGTACCAAAAATGAGCCGAGACTGAAAAAAAACACAACAAAGCAAGTCAAAAATCAAGTTCATGTTGACAGTTTTCTCGATTATAGTTGTTTGGTGCATTATGAATTTCTTCCAACCGACCACAAACTGTCAACAAAGAATACTACTTGTGTGTTATGTGTCGTTTGCGTAATGCTGTGCGTCAAAATAAATCGGAATGTGGAGAGATAATTCTTGGTTTTTACATCACGATAATGCACCATCTCACTCTGCACTCGTTTGATAGTAATCATTTCACAAAAAACTCGACCCATATCGTTCCGCAACCACCGTATTTGCCTGACTTAGCCTGACCATGTGACTTCTGACTATTCGCTAAACTCAAGAGACCGCTCCGTAGACACCGTCTTGAATCGATAGAAGAGATAGAAACCTAAACGAAAAAGGAATTGAAGCCTATACCGAAAGAGGACTTTGCAGCATGCTTTATTTGATTTCACTCATGCTCCATGTCATATTTCAGTTCCTGTTTGTTGCGAAATGTTTTTTTTTTTTATGCCGCGTTCTAATTGATACCACAAATACTCTATTGGGTTGTGGTCGGGGGACTGGGGTGGCGAATGGAGTTGTTTTGGCACTTTGTAAAGCAACCATTCCTTTACTATATGGAATGTGTGCTTTGGGTCATTGTCCTGTTGCAAATACCAGGTGCTACATAGATCCAACTTGCTTGCGGATTCTTTCAAACTACTTTTCAAAATGTTCAAATAAATAAACCGGTCCATATTTGTTTCCACAAAATGTAGTTTTCCAACTCTATGTCGGCGAATGGAGTTTGAAATCAGACCCATACCATGACCCAACCTCCGTCATGCTTCACAATTGGAATGAGGTTTTTCGGTTTCAGTACTTCATTCTATTTGCGCCATATTTTTTTTTTCTGCCATCACAACCACATAAATTGAACTTACTCTCATCGCTAAACAAAACTTTCGTCATCCACAAAAACAAAACCATACAAGCAAATCAAACAAAATTTTTAATTTTATTTTTATTATTTTATTCGTAACAAATAGAAGTAAAGCAACAATAATAAATGAGATGAATTCAAAGAATTTGAAAGAAAAAACGAAAATAACCCGTATAAACTCAATTTTGCACGTTTCAAGAAAATTAATAACTAATCCAATTTCAATATTTGGTCCATAGACCCTTATTAGAAATAACTTGATTTACGCGGTTTGGCATGCTCTCTACCAAATTTTCGATAACATCTTTTGGAATTCGATTCCATTCCGTATTTACACGATCCCAAAGGTTACCCATGTTTGTTGGGGCTGCTTCGTACTGCCCGAGCCGTCTTTTCACGATTGATCAAAGATTTTCAATCGGAATGAGGTCGGGACTTTGTGCTGGCCATTCCATTAATTGAAAATGTTGTTTCGCAATCCAATTCTTTTACAATTTTTGCTGTGTGCTTCGGGTCACCATCTTGTTGAAAAACAATTTCTTTTTCTGGATAAGCACATTCGTCCATAAAATTGGGAAGATGGGTTTGCAGAATCTGTAGATAGTCCTCTTTTCGCATGATACCATCTACTAAATGCAGAGGGCCAACATGCCACCATGTAAAGCATCCGCAAACCATTATGCTCCCGCCGCCATGTTTAACAGTTTGCTGCACATGGTGTCTTTGAATACGTTCCCCGGGTCTTCGCCAGCAGTATTGCTTTCCATCTGACTGAAAACGGTTAAATTTGGACTCATCAGACCAGATAACACGTTTCCAATCATCAATGGTCCAGTTTTTGTGGTCCCTTGCAAATTTTAAGCGCGCTTTAACATTCTTATCGGACAATGCAGGTTTGCTTTTTTTAAAAGTTGAAGTAAATCCGATGTTATGGAGCGCTCTTCTAGCAGTCCATTCGCTTACATTTTTGTTAATCGCCAGAGAAGCACCCTTTGGTGTTAGCAGCTTGTTTTTTCTCATTTCAGACATCATTAGCCGAGCATCTGAGTCCGTTAATAATTTTTTGCGACCTTTGACTTGCGATTTGGATGTCACATTTCGTCTCTTTTGAGCTGCGATCACCGCCGATTGACTAATACTAAGCCTCTCGGAAATGGTACGTGAAGAACAGCCCTTCTCGGTCAGGCACACAACACTATTTTCAATTTCTGATGATATTTTTCTCATTTTTATGCAAAAAATCTACAATTTATTTTAAATATGACAGTAATTGACAAAATCTGCTTTGATTCGCAAGAAACACGTTTTAAACTGCTCTACGAACAAGAAAAATAAAATAAGAACAAACATAACGGAAAATCTCCATGGTTTCTGCTGATGAGAGAAGTGGGAGATCGAAAAAAGGTGTAAATCATAAAACGTGCAAAATTGAGTTTATACGGGTTATTTTCATTTTTTCTTTCAAACTCTTTGAATTCATCACATTTATTATTGTTGCTTTACTTCTATTTGTTACGAATAATATAATAAAAATAAAATTAAATATTTTGTTTGATTTGCTTGTATGGTTTTGTTTTTGTGGATGACGAAAGTCAGTGTCGTGAACATGCACTCACTTGTGCTCGCCACTGTACATACTCTCAACTCTAAAGTCCATTCATGAAACCGGTCAAATAATGAAACAAGATCACAAAAAATAACCCTTAAAATGAATAAAAAAACAATGTTTGGCGAACCAAGTAAAACAAATTAAAATAAAGTGACCTAAAAGGTGAAATGCATCGAGATTGTCGGTATATGCAAAATTAGAATGGTTTCAAAAGTCGAATCCACTGTCTCAATAAAAAACACATGTAAAACAAACAAAAATGCCGGTCAAAACCATAATAAAACGGAGACCAAAAACAATAAAGCTACACAAAAGCTGACTTAATGCGCTAGAAACACCGTAAAACAAACTAAAAAAAAAAAAAAAACAAAAAAAAAAAAACCACTACGCTAACTTGGCATTGACATTGACACTGTAGCAAAGCACATTAAAAAATGAAAAGCACAAAATCCACTTTCATCGAAGCAAAAGTGGAAACACAACAATCAAAACATAATAGAGCGAACGATCACAGAGCCAAAGTTAACCAAAGCACGCTCAAAGAGAAAATCAATCCCTGTTGGGTACAATAAGTAAGCACTAAATAGCTTACAGCGCAAAGCAAGGCTTATTGATAATTTTGTACAATCAATTAAAATATAAATGCTTTTAATTACACTGTGGAACACCAAAAAATAACTGAAAAAAACTTAAATGATTGCTGATAGCCATAGGCCCATAGAACATATGTTATCGTCCAAGAGATTTTGCTGGGATAGCTAAAGTAACCGATTTTTCAAGGTTACATTTTAGACTACGGGACTGTAGTTAATTTCCTTTAACCCTTTGACGACCACTCCTGAACCGCTGGGTAATTCATGAATCCGTCAACGGATTCGTGTTCAGCTACCTCAAATTACTAAATAAAAGTGTCGCGAAAAAACATTTTTTTCTTACCTTCAAAGTAGTGAAAATTCATGGGACCTATATGTCCCATTGGTCTTCAGCGGTAAAAAAGTATATGAATATTTTCTCTCGTTGACAGTACGCGAACGAGAAGTTTGAGGTCGAATTTTGATTAACTTTATGAGAACTCGTTGTTTTTAATCTATTTTGAAAGTAAATCAATGAAAGTTTAAAAAATGACCTTTGCAATGGTGGTACTATGACCTTTATATGACAATTGGTTTGGGAGATATTCCCAAAATAGTTAAAAATTTCCTTCTATTTTATACAGTATAATATTTGGCATCCAATGAAAGGTTAAAAAATAACCTTTCCATTGGTTGTAATTTGACCACTTTACGACTATTGGTTCAAGATATTCACAAAATGGGTTAAATTTTACAAAATATCTCATCTTTCATTTGATGCCAAACAGTTCTACGTCATAAATAAAGACAGCTAGATATTTAATTTTTTGGGATTTTTTAACGAAATTTTGACCTATTTTGGAAATATCTTCCGAACCAATAGTCGTAGAGAGGTCAAAGTAGGAAAAAAATTAAACTGCGTTAGATTTCATTATTTTATTTTAGTCTTACTACGAAAACAATCGGAAATCAAAGACCAAATTCTACTTGCGTCTTTTCTCCGATCGCTTTGATTCGAGTGTGCATAATGCGTTCATTGGTACCCTCTGTAAGTTTGTTTAATTTTGAGTTTGTTTCTGTCAATGAGAGTGACGTTGCTTATTGTGTTAATAAAATGAAATCAAACTAGTATCGCCTGTGGTCGAAATTCGAAAAAATACCAATATCGATTTTTCTGTTGTTTTTTTATTTTTATTAAAAGACGCTTAGTAAAATTAAAAAGTTTTTGAAGTGACAGTGTATCTTTACTCTTTCCCCTATTCCTTCATTAGTTCCATAACTTGTCTTCATTTATATTCATATAAGGACGTAGAACCACTCTTTATTGTTGTTAATTATCGTAGCTCTATAATTTTTGTTTTTTTTTCACAATAATCGTGCTTCATATACACTCCAAATAATAGTTCTATGCCACTCCGTTGAATGATAAATGAATTTTGGCTCTCTCTGCGGTCTCATGACAACATGAATATTTTGTCTTTTTTTGTCATGAGGCTATCAAAGAGAGAGAAATTAAGAAAAAGCAACACCAACAATGCTACACAGCTCTGTTAAAGTGTCTGAGTCAATCTCGCGTTCTACTCTTCCTCGTGTACGCTACAGCAACGATGTTTAACAGAGCTGGGTCGCTATGTATTTTGTTGTTGTTTTGCTCTCGAGTAAGAAAGAGCAAAAGACACAGCTGTATTGAGGCCTTTTCTTTCTCTCTCGCCTTCTGCTTAAAATTGTGTTTCATTATTTGTTGTTGTTTTTTTTTATATGGGGAAAAAGTGTTTTTAATTTCTAATTTTTGCCTATCTTAATGACAAAACATTTGAATAAAAACTATATTCTGCATTTTGTATAAACCAGACCTTTCAAATGATATAAGTTTCATTAAAATTTCTTGAGAATAAAATCCTCTATAACTTGAGAAAAAGGGGCTTCAAGTTTTGTGTTAGCGTATTAATATATAAGATGCCGTGGGTGAAGATGGAATATCTCTAAATTCATATTATATATTACCACACATTTTGAGTACACTAACCCACATTCTAAATCACTGTATCACAAGTTCTTGCTTCCCTGAGGTTTGGAAAGTAGCGACAATTGTTCCTATTGCTAAAAAATCCAATGCCTGTGATCCATCTGACTTTCGGCCTGTAAGTCGGCTTTCATCATTATCTAAAGTAGTCGAGTCTCTCATGGCGGCACAAATTTCAAAACACATTAGCAAATATGACCTCATGTATCCACTTCAGTCCAGCTTTCGACCTGGCCACCGGTGCGCTATAGCAGTCGTAAAGATTGTTGATGACATTAGGTTGACTTACGACTTAGGGCACTTAAATTTACACTGTCTGTTAGATTTTTCAAGGAATTTGACACTGTGGACCATTCTCTATTGTGTCAAAAACTTGTAAATAACTTTAATTTTTCTGGCATGGCCGTCCGTCTGTTATACAGTTACTTAGTTGGAAGGTCTCAAAGAGTAAGGGTGGGTAATAGTCTGTCTACTTTCCGTAATTTAACCTATGCGGTTCCTCAAGGCTCTGTACTTGGTCCGATTTTATTTACATTATCTACAAATGATATCTTCAGCAAATGTCGGTATGTTACCATGCATGTGTATGCTGATGATATTAATCTTGTTGATGATTTATGTAGTAAGATGAATGAAGACTTAATGAAAATAACTGAATCGGCTGAATCTAATAGGCTCAAGCTCAACCCCCTTAAATCATATGTCTTGCCGATTTCTAAATCCAATCACTCTCTCTCTCTCTAAGATACCAGTTATTTATCTTAATGGTGTCGAACTGAAATTTGTTTATAAAGTGAAGACACTTCCTGTGTAAACCATATCAATTCTGTCGTAAGGTCTACTATGTCCTTAGGAACTTTAGGTGGACTGCGTCGTTTGTTCCTATTGCAACTAGAAAAAGTTAGTACAGCAGCTCATAATGCCTATCATATCTTACTCATACCTTGTATATAGTAGAATTGATTCCAGGTCTAAACTTAAGTTACAACATGCTTTTAACAACGCAGTAAGGTATGTTTATGGCCTTCGGCGGTTTGACCGCATCAGTCATATGGGCAATCAAATACTTGGTTGCAATATTTTTAACTACCTGGATGCTAGAAACTGTATATTCTTATATAATTTGATACATACCAAAACACTGAATTACCTATATTAGAAGCTTCAGTTTTGTAGTTCACTTTGCATTTGAAAGACTATGTCTTACATGTAAACATTAATTTAAATAAATATGATAATAAATATGATGATGAATATGACAAAATCTCTTCATCGAATACTGATTCATTTTCTATATCTACATTGGAAGTCCGTGTGCAATTGGCTACTCAAATTATCGATCACCAACCGCAAGAGACCACCACGCGAAGTTGTAAGACAGGGACGCGTTAAGCGATTCAAACTTACGGAGGTCACTACTCTGTCCAACCATTATTTCTGCAAAAGCGAAACGAAACGTAAGGATGTATTTACCATTATCGTACCAATGCTGTTTGTGCCTTTTGCAAAAAACCATTTTGCGTCGCCAATGATTGAAATTGTGGCGTCCGTGGCGTAGTTGGTTAAAATGCGTGGCCGCTATGTCAACGAACCTGGAGACCCAGGTTCGAACCCCAGCAGCAACAGAAAATTATTTTAATTAAAATAATTTTTCTGTACGGTCGCCACCTCTCTGCAGACAATGGCAAACCTCAGAGAGTAATCAAAATACCATGTAAAGCTTCTTGAGAATAAGAACATTCCGTTCATCGCCGTTCGGAGTCGGCGTTAAGCCTGTAGGTCCATTTCTCGGTCAATTGTGTACAAACTTAATAACACGCACAACACAATTGATCATAAGAAGCTAGGTCAAAGTCCTTTCAAGGGCTGAAATGGCCAGTTATTTATTTTTTTTTTTGTTTTAATGATCGAAATTGCTTCGAAATTTTATATAAAATATAAAAAAATTAAATTTCAATGTATTGATCAAAAATGCTCACAAATTTATTTTTATTTCAAATTAATCAACTCTTCTACAAAATAAAAAAAGTCTTTCTGTTTGATTTTTACCGTTAACGACCATTGGGACATAGAGGTCCCGTCAGATGTGGTGGTCGCGTGGACAATCGAAGTGAACTTTCTTTTTTTGTTATTTTTTGTTAGAAAGTGGAAGGTTGTCAGCAACTTTTCCAAAAATGTTGTACCTGTAGCTCCTTCCCACCGCCAAAATATTGCAGCAAGGTAAAGGAGGAGAAAAAGTAAAGATTTTTCACTTAACAGGTTAACAGTCCACAGTCCTGTTTATCGATACAAGATTAAAATATTCGCAGCCCGCATGTGGTCTGTGGACTCAGAGGGCGATTAATAGGAGATTTTGTTTCAGGGAGTCCACAGTCCATATGTTTAAAAAAAAACACTCTTTAAATAAACACCCTTTATATAAACCCCTAATACACCGATTTTGTAAAAATAAAAAAATAAAAAAAACAATGATCGTGTGAGGCAATCTCCAGTCCATACCTTGGACTGTTAAACTGTTAAGGGTGGTCTGGAAGGCAAAGAGCAAAGGGATGAATCTACCCTTAGAAATTAAGTACTTTCTGAAAGCCACATTCACTTCCTTGTAAATGATGAATTATAAAAAAAAATCGATTGCATAGTTTTTCCCGGAAAAATTCGAAAGTAAAAGGGTCACTGGTGTCCCAATGGTTGCCAAAGAGTTAACTCCTAAGCTAAGTAAAATTTTTATCCAAGACCTGTAGAAAAATTCTTGCAAATTGAATGTTCTTTAAAATTGGGAAACATTATTGCCCCTTAATATTCACACAGGAGGTTCAAAAACCCCCTTTAATTAAAAAAAGTAGCATATCTCGGAAACTCTGGACGATATCATTTTCATTACTTCTACAAACAAAATTTTCATCATCTTATCTTTAACTTCGCTCAACATCACAATACAAGAAAAACTGCCCTTCTATAAAAAAATCGCCATTGCAAGAAACCTTCCTCCTAGAGTAACTCCTCACCTAATAAGAGCAATAAATAAAGCAAATCTAGATATTTCAGTTCAAATCAGCTAAAGTTTCTCAGAAAAATCAATTGGACGATATAATCTATGGACCATTGCTCTCAGAAATCATTGGAGTTTTTTCAGTTTTTTCTAATGTCGCTTAAATTGTCGCACAGTGTTATTGTTGAGATCTTTGAAGACAATGCAATTGCGTTAAACAGAGCTTTTATATTTTTATTATAGCTTTTGCACTTAAATAAAAGGGAAATGAAAAGAATTTATTAGCCAGGCCAATACTCGTAGACATATTACAACATCTATGTGTTGATATTTTTATAAAATATTTTTTTTTTTTGCAAATTTAAGCTAACACGACGAGCAATGAACCAGAACTCTGAATTTAAATGATATTTGTTGTTGTTGTTATTGTTGTTGTTGTTGCTGGTGATTCTGTATAATTAAAGTGATTTTTTATAAATCTTTTTTTATATCATTGTTATTGTTGTTGTGAAAAAAAAAATTGTCCAGCCTTTGACTTAAGCACTTGAGACGGACGCTCAGAACATTTCAGTTAAGAAAGAGGCGCGCAGCTGAAGTGAGCTAAGAATTTGAGACGCTTAGAATTTTTCGTGTTCTAACTAGAAAGTGGCAACGAGAATTTTTACAGCAGCAAAAACAAATAGAAAAAAAAAAGAAAATTGTTTTAAATCCTTCTGCAGGACCTAACTTAAAACAGTGCTGAGGAAATTTATTTTGTGTAGAGTGCAAATTTTCTTAGACGAGCCATTTATTTTCTAAAATTAATTTAAATTACAAACACACACAAATGTCACACAATATAAGCTCGCTGCTCGTTCTACTCGCTTTCAAGCTCATCTTCATTTTGCCGCAAGTAGCTGCCCAGGATCATAGCATCTTGTCGTCATTTCTTGAGTTTCTACAACGTGGCCAAAACGATGCTAATTTGGAGAATCAAGACAACAACATACAGCTGCTCAGCGAATATGACTTCATAGTGGTTGGTGCCGGCACAGCGGGCTGTGCTTTGGCGGCGCGTCTTTCGGAGAATCCTAACTGGCGCGTTTTACTACTCGAGGCAGGTGGTCCTGAGAGTCTCATCATGGATGTGCCTATTGTGGCGCATTTTCTACAACTGGGTGACATGAATTGGAAGTATCGGACGCAACCCTCCGATCGCGCCTGTCTGGGCATGAACAACAATCGCTGCAATTGGCCGCGTGGCAAGGTGATGGGCGGCTCTTCGGTGCTCAACTATATGATGTATACGCGCGGCAATCGTCGCGACTACGATCGCTGGGCCAAGATGGGCAACGTGGGTTGGAGCTACAAGGATGTGTTGCCCTATTTCAAGAAGTACGAAGGCTCCAGTGTGCCCAATGCTGAGCCCGAATATGTGGGTCGCGATGGGCCTGTCAAAGTATCCTACGTCAATTGGCGTTCAAAAATTGCCGACGCTTTCGTGGAAGCGGCTCAACAGGATGGTTTGGAGTATCGCGACTACAATGGACGCATACAGACAGGCGTATCCTATCTGCAAACAACAACAAGTAAGTCCATACGCTGGAGCTCGAATCGGGCCTATTTGTATCCGCTCAAAGGCAAGCGTCCAAACTTGCATATTAAGAAACATGCTTTGGTCACCAAGGTGCTGATTGACCCGGAGACAAAAATGGCCTACGGCGTTACTGTCAGCTCCCAAGGCAGCACTTTCAAGATTCTTGCCAAGCGTGAGGTTATTGTGTCGGCTGGCGCCATAAACACGCCGCAACTGCTAATGCTCTCCGGTGTGGGACCCGCCAAGCACTTGCGTGAGATGAACATCAAACCAATAGCTGATCTGGCCGTAGGCTTTAATCTGCAGGATCACACAGCGCCCGCAGTGACCTTCACCACCAATGCCAGTTCGCTGCATTTTAGCGACTTCCTTAACACCAGACGCTTTGATCAGTTTGTGCACGCCTCAGGACCCTATGGCTCGCCGGGTGGCTGTGAAACCATCGCTTTCTGGGACTTGGATAATCCACAGCTCAAGGATGGCTGGTCGGACATTGAGTTGTTTACAGTGGGTGGTGCCATGAGTTCCAATCCAGCCTTGCTGCGTGCTTTTGGCCTAAAACGTTCGGTTTACGATGCTTTGACCACAGAGATTGATCAGGGGCACAAGGAAGGCTTTATGATCTTTCCAATGATCTTGCGCCCCAAGAGTCGTGGGCGCATTATGCTCAAGAGCAATGATCCCTTCAAATATCCACTCATCTATGCCAACTACTTTTCACATCCCTACGATGTGGACATTTCCGTGCGTGGCGTGCTCAAAGCGATCAGCCTCATGGATCAGCCAGGCTTTAAAAAAATCAATGCACAGCTGCTAGAAGCAGTGTTGCCAACATGCAGTCAATATGCCTACAAGTCGCGTGCCTACTGGGAGTGTTATGTGCAGTCCTTGACGCTGACAATCTATCATTATGCGGGTACAGCCAAAATGGGTCCTGCCAGCGATAGTGCCGCCGTCGTGGATCCACGTCTGCGCGTCTATGGCGTAAAGAAACTGCGCGTTGTTGATGCCAGCATAATGCCAGAGTTGATTGCAGGACATCCGAATGGACCGGTTTTTATGATAGCTGAGAAAGCAGCCGACATGATCAAGCAAGATCACGGTTTTATACGCATCTGAGCTGCAACTACAACAAGAGACTAAAAAAGCAAGCTTTAATTAGAGTTAAGCTACGAACCTACGTGCTCCCAGGCATGCCAATAAAATAAGACTATTTTGTATGAAACATAAGAAGTAGAAAAAAAAAGTCGTTAGTGAGTAAGAAAAGCTTAGCTTAGCTCAATGCGCTGCCACCAACAAGTTCTTTTGGGTCATTAAAAAACTACTGAATGTATTCAAGTGTGTGTGTGTGAGTATGTGCGACGAAGCTTGGCTCGTGCGCATGCGCTCTTTTCACATTAATATTTATAGTTATAGACAATCGACAAATCGGCGATCTCTTGTTGATCTTTTCAGTTTTAATATTAAAATGAACTTGACTCTACCAGCAGAGCGCATTTAACAGTACGATTTCAAACCGCAAACACGGCTAAAAAGACGACGGGCTCTCAAGAGACACAGCAATTGTTCTTGTTGCGGCAGCGTGTTGAGTAAAGAATAAAAACGAAAACGAGTTAAACTAAAGGAATAAAGCATAGATTTAATTAAAAAAAAAGTCCTTTTAGAAATTTAAAAAGAATATTTAAGAGTGTAAAATAAAAATAAGATTCAAGACAAAAGTGTAAAAGTGCTTTTCGCAATAAACTACCTGCTATATTTAAGTCTAGAGTACCTCTGTGTTATACCCATAAATAATGCAATAATATTTTTTACGAAAATATCAAAAACTGTGTTAAATTAATATTTTAAAAAATGCATTATTCCACTCTCCTACTACAATTGCTACTCTTAGCTCTTATAGCTGTGGTCAGCTTTTACGTGCCGCTGAGTCAGGCTCAAAGCGGCAATGTGCTGATTGAAACCATCAACTTTCTGCGGCGTGGTGAACATGACAACAATCTTGAGAACTACGACAACAGCATCAAGATGGAAAGCGAGTATGATTTTGTAGTCGTTGGAGCTGGCACTGCGGGTTGCACTTTGGCGGCGCGTCTTTCGGAGAATCCTAAATGGCGCGTTTTGCTGCTCGAGGCAGGTGGTCCTGAGAGTCTCATCATGGATGTGCCTATTGTGGCGCACTTCTTGCAATTGGGCGAAATGAATTGGAAATATCGCACGCAGCCCTCCGATCATGCCTGTCTGGCCATGAACAACAATCGCTGCAACTGGCCGCGTGGCAAGGTAATGGGTGGCTCTTCGGTGCTCAACTATATGATGTATACGCGCGGCAATCGTCGTGACTACGATCGTTGGGCCGCATTGGGCAACGAGGGTTGGAGCTACAAGGATGTGCTGCCCTATTTCAAGAAGTACGAAGGCTCCAGCGTGCCCGATGCGGATCCCGAATATGTGGGTCGCGATGGTCCCGTCAAAGTGTCTTATGTCAACTGGCGTTCAAAGATTGCCGATGCCTTTGTGGAGGCGGCTCAGGAGGATGGCTTGACATATCGTGACTATAATGGACACATACAAAATGGCGTAGCCTATTTACACACAACTACCAGAAATTCGACCAGATGGAGTTCCAATCGCGCCTATCTCTATCCAATCAAGGGCAAACGCACCAATTTACACGTGAAGAAGAATGCTTTGGTCACCAAGGTGCTGATCGACCCAAGCACTCAAACGGCTTACGGCATTTTAGTGCAAATAGCTGGCAAGACACACAAAATTCTGGCGCGTCGCGAGGTAATTGTTTCTGCTGGTGCCATAAATACGCCACAGCTGCTGATGCTCTCGGGTGTGGGACCTGCCAAGCATTTACGTAAGTTGGGCATCAAGCCAATAGCTAATCTGGCAGTGGGCTTTAATCTGCAGGATCATACCGCACCGGGCGTCACCTTCACCACGAACGTCACTTCGCTACAATTTAGCGATTTCTCCGATCCCAATTTGGTCAATCGTTTTAATAATCAGGAAGGTCCTTATGGCTCGCCTGGCGGCTGTGAGGCCATTGCTTTCTGGGATATGGAACATGAGGAACTCGAAGATGGTTGGCCCGATATTGAGCTTTTCCTTGTGGGCGGCTCTATGTCTGCAAATCCGGCAATTTCCCGCGCCTTTGGGCTAAAGAAGCTCATCTATGACACCATGTTTGCTGAGATTGAGGAGAAGTCCCTCAATGCCTTTATGATCTTTCCCATGATCTTGCGTCCGAAGAGTCGTGGGCGAATTATGCTCAAGAGCACTGATCCCTCCAAGTATCCACTCATCTATGCCAACTACTTTTCGCATCCCTACGATGTGGACATCTCCGTGCGGGGCCTACGTAAAGCTATAAGTCTAATGGATCAACAAGGCTTTAAGAAGATCAATGCCAAGCTGTGGGAACGCAGAGTGCCTACGTGCAAGGATTACACATACAAGTCGCAGGCATATTGGGAGTGTTACGCCAAGCACTTTACCTTTACGATTTATCACTACTCCGGCACTTGCAAGATGGGTCCGAAAACTGATCGTGCCGCTGTGGTAGATGCGCGTTTGCGCGTACACGGCATCAATAAGCTGCGGGTAGCCGATGCTAGCATCATGCCGGAAATCATGTCCGGTCATCCGAATGGCCCTGTCTTTATGATTGCAGAAAAGGCGGCGGATATGATCAAGCAGGATCATGGCTTTATTAAGTGATCATTAAAACGATTAAAGGGTTTGAATCAAAGGGTGGGTTATTTATATAAAATACAATAGCATAGTTTAAGTAGAGCAACAAGGAGCAGGAGCAGTGTTGCCATGCTAGCTAGTTATGCAAAGAATTGCACTGTACAGTTTTGCACAAAACATTTTTCTTACTAGTTTTAAGTGTAGAATTAATTATGTCTTGTATGTCTTGTAAAATGTTATGCTTTAGTTTTGTTGTAATTCGTAAAAGATACGATTCGTACTGAAATAGTTGTAAGCTATGTATCTGGTAAATAAGCTTGACAAATTGACAAGAAATAAAAAAAAATGTTTTTTTTTTTTGAGTGACGTGTGTGCTTGAAATTTGATGTCCTCGTATAAGACTTTAATCAATCAAATTTAATCAAGAAATTTTTTCAATGATCAAGTTTTTTGCAGCATTTAAACCACAAAAAATTCACATGCTACCAAGTCATTAAAAAATTCGCATGATTTTCTGTACATTTTTTTATTTTGTTAACTATTAAAAAAATTTGCATAAAATGGCAAAGTTTAAATATAAGGACACGTTTATAGCAAATGTGTAGAATGCGTAGAACAACTGAATAATAATACTAAATATTTATGTAGAGTGTATCAGCAAGTGATGTAGTTTTTGTTTTTTAATAAAATGAACAATTATTTAAATATCTCTAAAATTTTAAACTCATTGGATTATATAGTGGACATATAAAAATTATGTATCTAATGATTATCTATCAATATCTTTCAAAACTACCAAGCGACCAGCTGTTAAATTATACGCCTTTACAGTCCTACATCTCTTGTTGATACACCCTGAGAAATCTCAGACTAAGCTTAAGATAATGTTCTAACTAAGATTGTTTGGATTTAAATGCCTTTAACTATTAATTGAACAATATATTTTGTAGTAATATTAATACTTATAAGTTTATTATGTACATTATATGTTATATACATTAATTTTAAATAAAACCCGAGTAATAAATTTGAAGCATACATATGTAAATACATTGAATGAGAATTTTTCTTTATTACTTATTTGTCTTCTGGGCTCAGCCCTCACGGTTATCACTTGACCTATTTTCCTTAATAATATTCAAATAAGTTTTTCATAACAATGGCTCTTTTAGAGCTAAAATCAACATGTTCAACAACTTCGATTTACATGGAAGTAGACATTCAGATGTCTCATTAAAACCTTAATTCGTTCTATGATAATATGCACAAAGAAAACTTGTTTCCCTTAGAGATCTTGTTTGAGCATAAAATTGAATGAGAGCAAGCTATTCTGAACCATAAATTTTGTTATTTCTAATAGAGTAAAACATCCAGTTCTGAGCCGTCTTAAGAGAATTTTTAAATTAAAAGAATGACTCGTTTCCTATTTTTAACGTCTTTGGGAGCTTTTTAGTGTTAAAATAAGCATTACATCAAGTAGAATAAATTAGATAATATCTTCAAAAGAATGGTTTATCCAATAACAATGTGCAATCTGCAAAAAAACCCGTAGGGTTTGATGACTCTTTATAGTGCTTTGAAGGTCACTAAAACCGAATATTAAGTCAGTTTAGTCGGATCAAATCAGGTTTTCATACTACATCATTAACACATTTGCTTCCTGCAGAATACCAAATGTAACATATAAATACAAACAAACAATAAACGAGGATTGATTTTACCGCTATCCGAAATCTGATGGAACTTTATTTCTTTTGCAGCTTTCAATTTTGTTATTGTTAACTTGTAATGTCGTCGGAGTTTAATAAAAAAATATTTTTAAATTTCCATAACTTGTTTAATAATATGGGATAAAAAATGGATAATGCAGGTCCATTGGTGAGTATTATACCTTCAGATCACACAAAGCGTTATGATGTAAATGATATAAATCCATTCGACAACACTGGTTCATTCATTCGAGCTACGATTTGAAAAATGATAACTGACAAAGTGGCAAATAAATTATCATGGCGAGGTCGTCTGAGTCTGAGAATCCAGTATAAAACAATTTAAAGCTGCCACAATACTTAGAGAAGTATGCTATTAAAAATTTAAGATGTGTTTTCGATGTCTAGCTTTCTCTGTCATGGATTGCGCACATTCTTGGTTGCACACGGACGGATATACGGATCTTAGCTGCGACAAGATAATGATCCGAGTCTATATTGGCACCAGAGAGCTTACGTACATCTAAAATACTGGAAGAGTGTCTTCCATCAATCTTGAAAATATGTAATTTATTTTAATATCAGGTCTACATAGTTTCTTTAGTTTTTCTATAGCTAGTTGATAAACACAGTAAAATAGCTGATAAAGACAGGAAAAAATCGAACATTATTTCTATACGTATTTTGATAAAAATAGAAGAACATGCCTATTTTCCGTAATATGTTGTTTTGGCAAACATTTCCTGTTGAATCATATTCACAGGTATTAAACTACTTATGAGGTTACCTATGTTTGTACCTTAAATAGTTAATTAATTAACACACGCAAAGAAATTTTTCGTTTACCACAACTGAAAAATTCACCAACTATACTTCGTTTGCGAGCTGTATTTGCCTCAAACGAATATTCAGTTGTCACAACTTAAAAATATATCTTATATATATATATACCGCAAGCTATTTCGGTCATTATTATTTATTTTATTAATAATCTTTCTGTCCGTCCGTCTTAGCACCTTCGTTGCTATCTCCGTCCGCGTATTAAGCAAACTACCAATTTTCTGAAACGAAGTTTTCAATTGCTGGAATTTAAAAGTCACTCGCGTTTATGACAAACGAAATTAATTTCCTGCAACTATATGACGCGTTTCTTGCAACTGAACTGTTATTATGACAACTGTTTTAACGCTTGCAAATAACTGTTTCAAGCACGACAAACGAAGTTCGTTTGCGGCAAACTGGCGATAAACTTTTTTTTTCTTTGCGTGCATTAATGTATAAAAATTCTGTTATTCACCTGTCTTAATGTTAGATATTGGATGCATAGTGAAGAATATATTCAATATAAACTTCGAATTCTTATTGAATGAGTGTGGCGAGCGTTTTGTCGGATAATGGGAATGTATTAAATTTTTTTGAAATTAACAAAGTCATTTCTTGTTCGCAATCGGCCCAAAATCGAAAATGCAACATTCATGGGACAGCGTTGCATGGAATTATTACTCGTTGAATAGGAGCATATGCAATACGATAAAAGTTATAACACGAAAATCAAGGATTTGTACTTGGCCTTCAGAATGTCGACAAAAATATATAATGACGTCATCATGTCGTGGGGTAAGCAGCTTATGCAACAAAATCAATACTGTTGCATGGGATTATTACTCGCTCAGTATAGGTGCTACTGTATATTTTGCTTTACGACACCACAGATTGATTTTTTACCTAGTAATAAAAAAAAAAATAAAAATGTTTGCCGTTGTGACACTACGAAGTCAACTACTTATGCTCTGGAAATGCAGAAAAAAATCAAAAACGTTGCATCGAATTAAAACACGGTGACTATTTGCGCTGAGGTCATTTTCATTTTTATTTATAAAAGTGAGTTGTTCGGCCACACGATAAAAATAAAAGAATGTTATAGCTTCAGAGAACTGCTTAAAGCAACGTAAATGTACCATCGTTGCATGATTGTTTTACACAGCGCTAGGGTAAATGTTAATATTCCACAAAAAAAAAAAAAATTAAAAAGATTGAAAATAAAAATTAAAACAAAAAATAAAAACCAAACTAAAACAAAATTTGAGATTATTACAAGAAGTACAAGAAGGAGCCACGGATTGTGGCGTCCGTGGCGTAGTTGGTTAAAGTGCGTGGCCGCTATGTCAACGAACTTTGGAGACCCAGGTTCGAACCCCAGCAGCGACAGAAACTTATTTGAATTAAAATAATTTTTCTGTACGGCCGCCACCTCTCTGCAGACAATGGCAAACCTCAGAGAGTAATCAAAATGCCATGTAAAGCTTCTTGAGAATAAGAACATTCCGTTCATCGCCGTTCGGAGTCGGCGTTAAGCCTGTAGGTCCATTTCTCGGTCAATTGTGTACAAACTTAATAACACGCACAACACAATTGATCATAAGAAGCTAGGTCAAAGTCCTTTCAAGGGCTGAAATGGCCAGTTATTCATTTTCTTTTTTTTTTACAAGAAGGATGATGGCAAGTATTTTTGCACAGGGACTAGCATCAGCAATAAGATAAGAATTAGACAAGTGTCTAGACAACGATTTGGCCGCGTTTTGAGTGCGCACTGAAGCTGGTGCTGGATTTCGCTTGCAGATGGAAGTAATTTAATGAGCTGGTAGTGAATTTAGTGCTCGGTTGTTGCTTGTAGATGGGACAGGCTCTATTGAGCTGGTGGTGTGCGGCATCTATATTGATGAATTTTTATTTATAGTTGATTAGAACTGAGGAAAGAAATTAAGGAATGTTAAAGCAGAGAACGCAATTAACTTTGATTTGCTTCTAAACTTTTTTGGCCATGAAATAATGTTCTTTTTGCTGTTTGTATCACTTGTACGAATATTGTAATTGTTTTTTATTTCATTTTTTTGTTATTGTGTTGTGAATATATATAGAATAAAAATATATGAAAAAAATTTTTGCAACAGCTTAAAAAGTGTAAAATTTCAATGATTGTTTGAGAGAAAATGTTTTGTTTCTAAACTTTTTTGATTCACTGTATCTCTCATTTAGCATTGTCAACAGGAGCATAACTTTTGCAAATCGATCAGCCGTATCAATTTTGTCGTTTTCTGTAAAATGAAAATATGTTTTATGTCATGGAATCTGTTGCGAGGTTACAACATCCTAACTATTTTCCCACCAAATTCCGGTTGAACAGACAAATACAGATCCCAACATGGAGCTGTATTCCGGAAGTCATAATTGTATCATAATATGAACAACCTAACTCGCAAACACAAATAAATTAAAAATTTGGAAAAAAAACTATATGTCAGTAAACGGCCAATGTTGCGTATACGCAACGCCATCACGTAAGTGGCCACCAAGACAGGTAAGGTATACATTTTCGGTCATTATGGAGTGTGTCTATTAGGTTGGTCTATTGACTGCAATATTTCAGACAAATGTCAATATTATAATAAATATAAATATTTTTAATTAATTTTCTAAAAAATATACTTTTTTGGAGACTTTTCCAAGACCCCCTAACCCCCTGTCCACGGATGGATTATTATTTTTGTTTCCATTTATATATTAGCAACATGTCAACCCTTAGGCCTACTGCAATAGCGACATGGTTTTTATTCTATAACACATTAGTATTTCAAATTAAAGTTGGTGTTGCGTATACGCAACCATGGCAAGAAATGGGTTAAAGAATATACTGAAAAAAATTGTTATTGCTTTATTGTTTTATTTTTCTATAGCAGCTGATGCTAAACTAAGCGAGTTGTGTCCAACGACTTTGAGTCAAGTTTTTTCAAAATTCATCATGGAACCCTTCAACTTCTTGGTGAAAAATTTTTATTTTAGGTGCGAATGAAATTTTCGAAATTATTAAGCTTTTTTTAAGGCCGCCTTCTATTAAACAAAAAATAAATACATCAAATATTCAATACAAAACATACAAATCACTGATAAGACAGACACACACATTTTTTTAAATTGACTTTTTATTCGGATAACAAATTTATGCTAAAATTAGTAAGTTGAACAGACCGCCCAAAAGTTTGTACATATGCTTTAATAAATTATTTTTTCAATAAAATTTTTACCAACTTTGAAAAAAGTATCCATTTATCTGAGAAAAAACTACTTTTTAGAAGTTAGTTTTTCTTTTTTTTGCTATTAATTCAATTCAACTCAACTTAAGTTTATCCGAATAAAGTCGGGTACTCTGCTAGTATTTTTTAAAAGACCGCTCACGATAGATAACGATAGAGTAAATATGATTATCTGGAAAAACGAAAGAAGAAGAAAGATTTATGTTTCAAATATATATCTCTCAGCAAATTCAAGCAAAATGAAAACCTGAAATGTAACAATTTTGATTAAAGTCTCCAAAGTGGTCATTTAATCACTCTGTTCAACTTAGTGTTAAGATTATATCGAACTAATTTACATTTTATATCACTCAATTTGTTTGAAAAACTCAAAAGGGAATCAACTTGAGTTACTTGAGTTGAACGTTTTAAAAAAAAACCCCTATTTAATATGATACTGTTCACTGAAGCGTTTGATGTTTTAACGAATCAAGATAAACATATGTATGTTAAGTCAGAGTCTTCAAATCGAATCATTCATTAGCTTGCGTTCGTAGATTTGAGTTAAATAATTTTTGAGTGGAAAATTTACATAAAATCAAGGTAGGTTACATAAAAATACAGTTTTTTATTTTTTGTTTTTTTTTTCAAGTTTCACCATACAACAGTAAATGCATCTGTATCATTAAATAATTAAGACTGGAATCTTGTTAGGGTTTCTTCTAGTTGTTATATGTAAACAACAAATTCTTAAAATTTATGACCCTTAAAAACTGAAGTTACTTTGGAACTTAAAATGTATATAAATATTTCAAAAAGTTAATTTGAAGCTGAGCTTCAAGTCAGTTCTGCTCTGGTATACCTTGCGACTAGATCAATCTTGCTTTGTGAACTAAAGATTAAAAAAAACCCAATTGAAGGAATTGCTTGGATATTTTAATTAAGTCCTTAATAATCTTTAAAATCAGCTATTTTTTTAAAATATAAATTTATAAGTTAAAAAAAAATTAAACGATAAATTAAAAAAATCTAAGTGTTAAGCTATAAGTCTCAACATGATTGTTCAACATCATTCATGTTGTTCATTCTTTGTTTGTTATCACTTCTTTCATATTTATGTGCCTATAATAATTCGTGTTTATTAAGGTGATACTAATTTACAAAAGATCTATATGTATATGAATTTGATATAAAACTAAAATAGGGGTATTCTCTATGCCTAGCGTATTCCGTTGGAAGGTGCAAAAATAGGAAATGTATAATCCACCATTGTTGTTACGTCATTGAACGGATTGTACATTTTCTATTCTTGCACCGTGCAATGGCATATGCTAAGCACAGAGAATACCCCTAATCTATAAGATTTCGAGCCGATTGATGAACTTTTAGAAGTCGCTCAAGAGCCCCATAGTAATTTTGTAATTGAAGTAATTTTTTTAAAAACCTGGTATGATCTTAATTTTTTATTTAATTTTTCTTTCTTTTCTTGTTGCAATAAAAAAAAATCATAAGTAATCGCAGCCAAATTTAAAAAAATTGCAATAAAATGTCGTTGAAGTATTCTCCGAAACAATACTTAAAACAAATACAAAAAATTGTGTGATTACTTTGAATAACTTGGTCGTTATGAAATTTCTGATTAGAAGTGTAACTTTTTGGAAATTTCAAATTGGATTAGTTTTTTTCGAAAAATCTCCAAAATTACAAAAATGCAAACATTTCAAAAAAGATATTTTAGATGGCTATGGTACAGTCTTAAGCTATTTTGTGCAAAAAATCACAAAAACCAAAATTCGGACAAAAAGTTACAGCTGTTGAAACTTGCATTTTTTTTTTTTTAAATCCCCATGTCGAGAAATAACATAAGATTCCTATATTAAGCAAATATTCTGCTTGATCTAAGAAAATTGTATATAAAGCCTCGTTTGCTCAAATTAAGCACAAAAAACTAATATTAAGAAAACTAAGTTGATAATGAGCATTTATTTCTAAAATTGAGTAAAATAAATGATTGCTTGAAACAATAGAGTAACTTCGGGTATTGTGATATGGTCGGGTAATGTGATATGCCTGTTTATTTTGTAAAATACACAATTTTCGACAAGAATATACATGTGACATAAAGGCAACAGAAAAACACACGTGGTGCAGTCTTATGCACATTTTCATTCACTGTGTTTGCTCTCATTGTTGTGAAATTGTTTCATCTGTGCATTCTATATTTTTTGTGCGTGAGCTTTGTGAGTGAAGTACGAGAAAACCGAAGCTGAATTGAAAGTTTAAATATATAAATTTTTAAGTGTTTGAATGCTGTTAATCATAAATGAGGTTAAGTCTTTATTTTCTGACGTGTATTTTTATCAATTATAAATTTTTATTATAATAAATTGTAAATAAAAATAAATAAATAACTGGCCATTTCAGCCCTTGAAAGGGCTTTGACCTAGCTTCTTATGATCAATTGTGTTGTGCGTGTTATTAAGTTTGTACACAATTGACCGAGAAATGGACCTACAGGCTTAACGCCGACTCCGAACGGCGATGAACGGAATGTTCTTATTCTCAAGAAGATTTACATGGCATTTTTATTACTCTCTGAGGTTTGCCATTGTCTGCAGAGAGGTGGCGGCCGTACAGAAAAATTATTTTAATTCAAATAATTTTCTGTCGCTGCTGGGGTTCGAACCTGGGTCTCCAAAGTTCGTTGACATAGCGGCCACGCACTTTAACCAACTACGCCACGGACGCCACGTGCGTCTACGCCATAATAAATTGTAGATAATGCCAAACAAAGGACAGATGCGTAAGTAGGATCCAAAAAGAATGAGTAAGTCTATTTTGGCAGTTAGAGAAGGAGCAATGGGCATACTGTTGGAGGCTAAGACATTTGGAGTTCCATATGCACCGCTGTAAAGAGCAGCTCGCAGCGATAAACCTATTAGCGAAATTTTAGCCACGCCTCTGGGACGTAAATCTGTTTTCAATCGGGAAATGGAATTTGGGCTGGTAGGGTTTATTAAAGAAATGGAATAACGTTTTTGGGGACTAACTCGAAGTGATATTCGCTCACTTGCATTTCAAGTGGCAAAAATAAACAACATTGCCCAGCCATTTTCGGTAAGTAAGGAATGCTGTGGAAAAGACTAGTTGTACGCATTTTTAAAATGGCACAAATCAGACATTAACATAAGGGGTCTAACTGAAAGCTCAATGGATAGGGTCAAATGCTTTAATGGTGAAAATGTGGGTAAATTTTATAGCTTATTCGAGCGGGATCACGAAAAATATAAATTTTCCCCAACTTGTAATTGGCATAGTTGAATAAATAAGGTTGTCTCGTGGCTGATCGTACTCTCTTCTCAGTACCCATAATTGTCAAAATCAATGAAAAGCAACAACAACAACTTCAACGGCTTTTCATGTTATTAATTTTCGTTTTCAGATTTTGTATAAGCTGTCAACTTCGATTTGACATTTATGGGAACTCGCTCTCACCCATGCGACAACCTTATTTATTCAACCATGGTATTTGGAATGTCGATGAGACAGAAGTGTCTATCGTGCAAAGTAAGAAAATATTGACAGCCAAAAGAAAATAAGTTTCATGGCATCGGCAGAGAGAGGATCTATTATAACGGTTGTTAGCTGTATGAGTGTAGGTGGTACTTTTGTACCACCATACTTAGTTTTCCAGAAAAATGCATTTTTCGTTGTGTATGAAACATGCCATAAATGGCAAGCAATTTATTTCTGATAGTAGCTCTTTATAAAAACTTATTTTCCTTATGTACTTTTCCATTTCATTACATAGTTTACGTTACTTTGTTGTTAAGTTTTTACTTACGTATTTATATTCAGTTGATTGTTTTTTCTTCTTTTATGTAAATTACACTGATATAATAAAAAATTTTATTTTTTTCTCGCGTTGTACTTGCTATCGCGTTATAATTTTCTTGAAAAATAAATTAATTAATATATCTAGATATCTTCTAGTGTTTTTAATTTTGGTTGAAAGAGTTATAATGGTGTCGAACTCTATTCGGGTAATGTGATAAGATATATCACATTATCCGAACGTGGTATATCACTTTACCCGCCAATTTCATTAAGGGGAGTTACATGGATTTTTTTCATTGTGTTATAAAAGCTCCAAATTGGGTAACGGTATAGAGCTCCGAAGTCGTAATACACTGCACAATGAATCAATAAACTATCCTATGTAAAGCAGTCTAAGCTAAGCTAATGTTATTACGAGTAATAATAAATATAAAAATGCCTATATCACATTACCCGAAGTTACTCTAATAAAATACTTGATTCTAGAACCCGGAAAGAGACTTGAATGAAGAAAATATTTTCTTAATTTAAGCAATCGCAGGGAATTATTTTAGTTTTCAGCAAATTGTTTACTTGAATCAAGCAAATTTTTCTCACTTCAATTTATATTGGCATGCTTATAATTCACAACATGTTTAAGATGGTGCGAGTTGACAAACTATGGCATGGTTCGAAGGCGCAGTGTCTTATCTTTTACTTTACTTGGAAACATGTAAGCGTCTACAAGATATATTAATATACATCTTTGCTGAAGGACTTTCATTATAATAAGAAAATTATGTTTCTAATATCAAGCAAACAATTCTAGTATTAAGAAAATTGTTTACTTGAATCAATCAATCAATTCTAGTTTTCAGTAAATTCTATACTTGAATCAAGCTAATTGTTTCCAATTGAAGGCAAATCAATTTCTCAAATCAAGCGAATTATTCTAGTTTTCAGCAAATTGTTACTTGAATCAAGCAAATTTTTCTCACTTCAAGCAAATATTAGTCTTGAATATAGTAAAAATATTCTTGAGTTTTAAGCAAATATTTCTTGAAATAAGTCTTTTCATTTTTTTTTTCTTTATATCATGCTTTTTGAATTTACTCGCTCAATTATTGCAAAATGATGCTTGAATTGAAAAATTTACGCTTGAGTGTAAACTGATGGCCTATTTGCTTGATTCAAGCATAGAATGCTTGATTTTTATACCCCTACACTACGGGAAATAACGCATATTAACATTATCCACGCCTGAGTATATATTTCATTTAAATATTTACGTGGATAAACCAAATATTTTCCTTACAACTCGTTTTTTTTCCGTATTTAAATTTTATTTATGCCGCACACTGACACACATATTCCATACAGCTGCCACAGGAACAGAGTGCGATGCTGCTGCTGCTTGGAATATGTGTGTCAGTGTGTGGCACTAGTTGGTGGCTGGTTTCTTCGCACCAGCAGTTTAAAGTTTCTTATAGTTCTCATTTAGTTAATGTTGCAAGAGTAATATAACATGCATATTTGGTAAATATGATTTGTGAGTGCGGTGGTGAGTGCGATGCATGATGAATTCATGTAAGGTGGAGGGACAACTCGGTATTTTCTCAACATGTCACTCCACTCTACATGATTTCATCATGCATCGCACTCACCACCTGACTCACAAATCATATTTTCACAAAAAGAAAATAAAATATACCACTAAATGGCGTTTGATATGGACGCAGCTCGTGGGAAATATTCAAATAAATTGTTTTTCAATTTCAATATTTTTATATAAATTTTCCTTAAATGCGATAGTTTTATTTTCAAATAGTAAATATTTGAAAGATATTTAAATATATTCGTGCATAATTTTAATATATTTTTTATGAATTCAGTTTAAATATTTTAATATTTTATTTAATTAGAAAAGTATTTAAATAAATTTGAAATATTTACGTAGTCGATTTAAGTAAATGTGTTATTGGTGCAAAAATGACTCGCTTTTTGGATAAATTAAAAAAGTTTTTGGATAAATTTAACATTTTTTTCCCTTAGTGTACGTTTAAAAATCGTAAACGGGGCATATTCATTTTGTCACTCCGTTTGCAACGCCCATAAGGAGGCGTGGCAGGTATGGAAAAGTATATATATTCTTGATCAGCATCACCACCCGAGTCGATTTAGCCATTTCCGTCTGTCCATCTGTCTGTGATTACGATTACGGCCGTTATTTTCAAGCTATCATCACAAAATTCGATATTTAAGCTTTTTTTCAAAAATAAAGGTTAAGTTCGAAAATGAGCCAAGTCGGATGAAAGCCACGCCTACCTCCCATACAAAGTGACTTTATCAAAACGGTAAATCTCTTACAATTCCACAAAAATTGCTATTTAATATACACTCTGAGTATAAAACTCAACCAAATCGGATGAAAACCACGCCTACCTCCCATACAAAGTGAATTTATCAAAACGGTAAAATCTCTTCGAATTTCACAAATATATGAACATATTAACTTTGCTATTTAATATACACTCTGAGTATGAAATTCAACCAAATCGAGTGAAAACTAAACCCACCTCCCATACAAAGTGACTTTATCAAAAAACAAAAGAGAATATTTTCTGTTAAAACTATGACGAAAATGTTTTTTCACTGCTTAACACTTTGAATATACAGTGAGGCCTCGATTATCCGTAATGGTCGGGACCGGAAGCATTCTGGATAATCGATTTTCCCGGTTAATTGAGTAACAAATTTTAGTAGTTTTTTTTATATATTTTTTTTAATTAATAAAGGAATATTGTTCTACATAGTTTTATAGTAACAAATTCAAGCATTTAATGTACATGTTTAAATAATATAAAAAAAAAAAAGTATTTTGCCAGAAAAAAGCAAGCATAAGAATTTATTGTTAAGTAATTTTTTAAAAAAAATCATGCAATGTTGCTTGTCTCGTCTTTTTCAATTTCATATTTTCGTTTACAAGCTTTTCTTGGATGCGGTAAACTTGGATTTTGTGCTTATAATCCCGAATACTAGAGGTAATCACGGTTAAACGATGCAAAAAAAAAATTTAAATCGAAGCAAAAAAAAAATAATTGTCTTTTTCTTTCACGGATGATTGATGTTGCCGGTTAATCGAATCACGGAAAATCGAGGCCTCGAAGATCATATCTTACTAAATTTTTCTCCGTTTATATAGGTGCAAGATGGAAAGATTTTCGGTTGCTACGATGGAAAAATACCAAAGTTCAAAGACTTACAGCCCTATTCTGGCAGCTTAACTAAGCTCATCACATTAACAAAATAGTTAATATTATCAAATTGTTAAGGTTTCGGATTCTGGTGATAATTTGAAAGCTCCTTTCTTTACTATTTTGTTAATGACAGAAAACAACTTAACAACGAAAGATAGTTCAGTATTAAGCCCAACAAATGCTGTGTAAATAAAATAAAATAAAAAAAAAAAAAATGGATGAATTCTTACTTTTTACTTCTTTTTAGCATTGATACTGAAGAAGATCAAAGAAAAAATAAATTTTAAAGACTGCAAAACACTCGAAAATTGTTTGGCTATTAAAAAAATTAATTTTGAAACTTAAAACAATTGAAAACAATTAGTAAAGTATTTATTTCTTAACATTTTCCATCTTACTTGTAGAAAAACAAACATAAGCAATCAAAATAAGCAAGAAAAGAGCAATATAAAAACAGCTGACGCTTTATATCTAAGGCATTTACATTTTCACCATGCGTGGTGAACTTTAATAGCTTTTGCGAGCTTTCAAATTGTAAATGATTTGCCAGAATACGAACATTTACATTACATAACAAGAACATTAACAAGAGCTCCTTAACAATTCCTTGTTAAGTTAACAAGCAGAATAGGGCTAAAAATTATATATAATGGGATGATAAGTTAGTCTACGCATTGAACTAGAAAGCTTGAAGGTATAAGGTCTGGATCAGGAGCTTTTTTGGATCAAGACTCTTAATGACTGCATATATCTCTGCCTGACTCAGACTGATTTTAGAGTCAATAGGTAATGTGTTTGGACAAGAGGTGTAGCTGGAGTCTCAAAAGTAGGTAACGCAAATATATCTTTGAAAAGATCTGCAAAGAGGTTACAGATCTCCTGCGGGTTGGACGAAACCACGTTACTTTTAAACATGGCGTTACTTTTAAGTCCCCAAAAAGAATGAGAAATCACAGTAGACCAAAGAGTATTGAAAAACATTCTGGAAAAGTTGGAAAAGTTAGAAAAGCTTGCTCGTATAGAAGCCCATGCAAATTTTCATGCAACTTTAAAAGGGAAAGGAACGATTGCATTCCGATTTTTCTTAGTTCATTAACGGGCTATTAAGAACAGCAAAATTGGATGATATTTTCTCGGAAGACTTAGAAGTTTCAAATTTTAATGCAGATAACTTTATTAAATTTAGTATCTACCTCTATAATATTTGTGTTTGTTTGTATGTGTGTATGCATGTATGTATATATGCTTGGAATAGACTTAAATTACTTCGCTGAACAGACTTTATAAATTTTGCCACACCCCCTTTTTTCTACTAACAAATCAATAAAAATGCTATATTTCAAACGTTTTCGTTCGTATTTGACTAAAATATTTTAGTTCGTATGCTCAATTTTGTCAACTGTACCAAAAAGGGGTATAGATTTTAGTTTTATATCAAATGGAATATTTTTAGCCTATTAGCCTATGCCGTCATCCATTCGAACAACTTTTTTTTTCATACATATGGAGCCCACCTTACTGTTTATAATTCACTATAATCTTCAATAAATCATCACACCTTCTTAGCTTTTTCGACACTGAAGAACAAACTAATCAAAAACTCTATAAAATTTAATTTAAAAAAGTTATAGTTATGAAGTACTAGCTATAAGACACACCATTTTATATAAATCCTTGAATATGATTATGTCTTAGATTACCTGAGAATTCTTTTGCGGTAAATTGTTGCCTTAATAAAATCCAACCAATTTTGATTTTGAACTTTAATTATAAACATAATAAATACAAAAACAAAAAAAAAATTATTTAACGAAGCCGAACAAACTGCATGAACATAAGAAAAATAAACACTTCCGCCTGGCAAACCGGAAAAAATCACAAACTTCAAAAATAAAAGTTAAAATCTATGCTGAACAACCTTAATCAATTGCTGACAAATTTGTTCGTTCAAGCTTTTGACTTTTATTGCCAAGAACTTGCTGCGTTTGTATTAATTTGGTTATCGTTTTTTTTTTTTTTGTTTTTTTTTCCTATAGAAAGTCATTAAACCAGTGGGTACAAAATATACACAAGATCAAAATTGAACTTGAAAATAAGTTTCAATGTTAAACGGTCTGTGCTGCTGAATAGATTGTTTCTTCAGAGTTCATTAAAAGCTGGCAGTTGTTTTTGGTGTAAAAAGTTGTTATAACTGGCCGGTGTAAGTAACTGATAGATGTCAAAATACAATAAATTCGAAACAGTTGCTTTGAACCGTATTGTTTATGTTTGACAGCTATCAATAGGAGATAAAAAAATTTTTTTTGAATGACTTACTTTTGTTCATCGACGGTACATGTAAAGTCCATTTGAATGTTGCTAATTTTAGAATTCAGAATGACTGTTCGAAGTAAGTTAAATTGACTTATTGGAGTCAAATTCTTAACGCATTTTTGGGAGTTTATATAATAGAGCTTCTAACTGAACATTTTAACCTTGAAGAATGTATTTGATGCAGATACATAAGAAGGCTTCCTATGAATGGAGGAAATATTTATGAATGACATAAGATTATGGATGACAAATAATGTTCATACGTATTACAACAATAATTGGACTGATGGACAATTTGTATTTTTTTTCCTAAATGCTTGACTTCCTACAAAGGATTCCGATAAATGAGGCAAAAAAATATTTGATAATTCAAGGAATTTACTGATGGAACTAGGCTTGTGCTAAACAGTTCCGGGGCCGGAACGAACATGGAACATTCCTTTTGTACAGCAGAACTAGTTCGCAGAAACATGTTCGCGTACCTATGTAGTTCCTTTGAGCTGTAGAAGCAATTTTTCGTTCTTATTAAATATGTTGCTCTACGTTGTAAGCAACAATGTTGCCTCGAACCTGTTGAATTTTTGGCTTACAACTTCAGAGCAGCTACGGAATGGTTGCAACCAAATCTAATGATTTTTTTATATTTATTCTCTACACCTGAACCTAAGGGCTTTAAGAGAAGGCCGCAGAAGGTTAATATGTATTACCGACCCCCATTACTTTTGCAAAAGGAACATTTTTCCCTTGAGAACCTATTCCCTCCGCCCACTCCTTAGGGGGGATCCCATGCAAATTTCATTATTTTTGTATATTTATTCCCTACATCTGAAGAGGTGGGCCTTAAGGGAGGGCCGGAGAGTGTAATATGTATGACCGACCCCCATTACTTTTCAAAAGGAACATGTTTTCCTTGGGGACGTTTTCCCTCTGACCACTCCTTACGGGGGCTCCCATACAAATTTTATGATTTTTGTATATTTATTCCCTACACCTGAACATGGTTGCTTAAAGGAAGGGCCGGAGAAGGTTAATATGTATGACCGACCCCCTTTACTTTTGTAAAAAGAACATTTTTCCGTTGGGGACCTATATCCTCCGACCACTCCTTTCGCGGGCTCCAATACAAAAACGCAATGGGGGCATATAAATTTTGTCACTCTGTTTGTAACGCCCATAAAGAGGCGTAGGTATAGAAAAGTATATATATTCTTGATCCGCATCACCACCCAAGTCGATTTAGCCATGTCTATCTGTCTGTCCGTCCGTTCATATGTAACTTATAAGTGCTTACAAAGAACAAATTGAATACTCAAAAGAGTTGCAAAAGAGTTGCTAAACATGTCCCGGAACTATATAGTTCCGCAGTTCCATTTGATTGAATGAAACTCATGCATCTCATATGTAGCAGATTGTAACATGTTCACGGAACTATATAGCTCCGCAGTTCCATTTGAATGAAACTTGAATGAAATTTCCCATTTGTGGGATATTTTAATTGCTGTGGGATGTGGGAATTCCCATGAGATTTTTTAATTCAATGAGGGATTTTTTAAGTCTTGTGGGATTTTTTTTCCCATACATTTTTTTAATTTAAATTAAATAACAAAATTATTGTTTTTTTCCTTGAATTACTTATTTATGTCACATTTTAATATAAATCATTTTAATTATTATATTATATAATAATATTAATAATAATTTTAATAATATATGTATGTGCATTTTTGTTTTTTTAATAATCGCTGAAATTTTTTTAATGTTCATTTAAAATTTAAACGTTTGATCTCAATGTTAACAGTTAATTACTTATAAATAAAATTTTGTATATTTTATTTTCTGTTTTTTATTTATACTTTAATTTTTAAACAATTAATCTCCCTTAAAAACATCTTTAGAGAAGTTCTCAATATATGTTTTATAACCTTAACCACTGAAATATATTTTTCTAAAATTTCCCATTTGTGGGATTTTTTAATGGCTGTGGGATTTTTTGTGGGATATTTAATTGCTGTGGGAATTTTTTAGTAAAAATATCCCACGTGGGAATTTTTTTTAATTGCTGTGGGAAAAAGAGAATTTGCATGGGAATATTAGTTGGCAGCTATGCATGGAACTCATATGCAGCAGATTGTAACATGTCCGCGGAACTATGTATATAGTTCCGCAGTTCCATTCAATTGAATGAAAGCATGTTCAAAACGAAATGAACAGATCATTGCGCGCAACAAGCATGACGAAATGTCAGCTTACCATTTCACACATCAGTTGTTTCGTTCTTTTGCAAACATCATATTTGCACTTGTAGTCGATCTCAAAATTCGTGTAAGCCATAATATGTGTGAAAGAGATGACGGTTCACATTGCTTAGTAAAAAAAAATCTTGTAAACCGGAACTGTTTGAACATGCGAAATATTAATGGAAGGAATGATTAGAACTATGTCCGACTGTGAACATAGTTCCGCGAACTAAACAGGTTCGAAACGACCCATCTCTAGATGGAACTTACTTTCCCCGTATATAATAAGTTGTTGAAGGAGATTTTTGTCTCTTTCGAAAACATGTGATAGCTTGGCATTTGTTGACGTTGATCATCAGAAAATTTGTTCCGCATCAGGTCCAAAGCGATGGAACGTATCTGTCGATAGTTTTTACATCATCGGTATAAGCAGAAAGATTTGACTTAATGATGATACCATTTACATCATTATTTGTAAAGACAAATAATAAAGGTCCAAGGTGGCTACCAGAAGTGACTGAAAAAACTCTGATTTGGGAAAATCTAAGTTCGGGTACAATTCTTTAAAGAAGAGAAGTATTCATAACCCAGTTCATCATTGTGGCTGACTGAAGAAATTCGCAGAAAGATTTCTGATTATTTCAGTGTTGTCTGAGATCTCTGACAATATGTATAGATTAGAAAAAAAACCAACGCTATTTCTTGGAATACCAAAAGGGCATGAAGTTAAATTTTTAAAAAGATTTTAAAATAACCTTTGTTCAATATTGTCTCAATACTTGCAAATATTATTTCCATTCGAATACATTCCTTAGAAAACCATGTTAAATCACATGAAAGCGACAGCGGCCTTCTGTATTTAACGTAGAGACCTACCTTGACGGCTTAGTTCTACGGTGCCCTCTGACCTCTTTGTGTCAGAGGGCACCTTTGTGCCAGGTTCAAAAAATTGACGCCCAGCAGTTTGATCTTCAGAAATGCTAATCCAGCAACTAACGATAACTAACATTCATCCAACAGATGATCTTCCGGACGTTAATATCAGTTTCATTAGCTAGCGTCCTTCCGATCATCTCCTGAACTTCACTTCGACGAATCCGGACGAGACCAACGGCGTTTTTTGAGGTTTCAATACCGGTTACACCATCACACTTTATTCATATTTAATTTAATAAATATCCTGTATGGATTACATACCGATATTGGAACCATAGTACCAATCATGAATGGCTAGTCTTATGACTATCCACATTTATTGGTGGAAATCGAGACCGATCTAAAACCTCTGACAATATGTGGGCATTTTCACCCGGTTTTAAGCAAGCTCCGAAACTCCACGCCGATCATCACAGACCTGCTTGCGATATTGAGTCACACCAGCCAACACGAAACTCCCCGAAGGGCCAGCTCTGCGATAGTCTCCTGGCATAAAGTATTTTACCCGACATAGCACTCAAACAGACTGACACATAGCATATCACACATGACTTTGACGAATTATATCCGCCACTTTTTACACCAAGATCAACCTTTAGCCACCAAAAACATCCAACAGTCTATCCAGCATGCGTAGTTACCCACTGCAATACCTCCTGATTTCCTGATTGGGCAACAGGCCCAATTTCTACCTGAACTCTCCGAGACCACTTTAGGGTAGGGACCAAAACCTAGGCTGTCGCATCACTAAAACTAGACTGTCAGACTAATCTGGTGGCTCACCATGTACAGAGTGGGGCATCTAGTGGATTTTACCTATAGGTTATTTTGACACTGGAAACAGCTGCTGCTCGAAATCTTGACATGAAGTCAGTATCATATCTCCGCGGAAAAAAATGAGTTACTTTTCGCTTGAACAACGTTGGGAAATACTAGAAACATAACATTTCCAAAGTGAGTGCTGTACTCCTGCTATATTTGGGATTTGGAAAACCCGCACGTAATTATCGAGAAGCCGATGCAACCACAGAGAGTGACAGTTTGGTGCGGATTGTGGAGTGGTGGCATCATTGAACCATTTTTTTTTTCGGAAATGAGGCTGGGAACAACGTTTCGATCAACGGTTGGCGTTACAGAGCCATGTTAACCGACTTTTTTTTACTGAATTTGGAGACATGAATTTGGACGACCTCTGGTACATTCAGGATGGCGTGCTATGCCACACAGCTTATGCCACAATCGATCTTTTGCGCACCATTTTCCCAAATCGTGTTACCAGCCGTCTTGGCGATGTGGTCAGCCTCGGAGCTGTGATTTCACCCCTTAGGACTTTTTTTTTGTGTGGAACCGTTAAGGTCCAATATTATGCCAACAATCCGAAAACGATTCAAGCACTTAAGGCCAACATCATCCTAGCAATCTGTGAGCTACAGCCCGAAACCATCAACAAGTTCCTGGAAAATTGGAGGCAACCACTTGAACGACGTTGTGTTCCATAATGAATGGGAATGTTTGTTCTTTCTTATAAAGCCATAATACATGGAAAAACTTTAATTTTGTACATTGTATTGCATTTTTAAAAAAACAGAAACTAGTATTTGTCCGACGCTGTACTACCCTAGAGCAATCCCACAGTTTTTCAGTTATTTCTGCCACCCATTTTCAAACATCAATTACTGCACCAAAAGACATGCTATTATGTCAACGTATTTGTGTTCATGTTTCTGCCAGGGTAAAGACTATCCCGGTGCTAACAAATTGTATTTTTGGATCATTGCTACTCCTTCGGGATTAACGTTACGGTTGTATGTCAACGGTCCGGTCCAGCCTACTGACATTGATTTAGCTAGACCTCCAAGGCTCAAGGCGGGCCGAAACATTCGAAAGCGCGCCCAGAATTCTTTCCCGTAGACCTTAAGTAATGGGTGGTCAGCCCCAAACCAGCCCCCAGGGGAGAAATGGCAACCTTCTCCTAAAATTAACTTTAAGATGAGTTTGAATCTGAATAATACTAAGCGGCACAACACACATTGTGGACCGTCCTGAGCTATCTCCATTAAGACAACGGCTTGGACCGCTTAGCTAACTTCCAAAGGCCCCCGTTTTCTGGATCGTAATTGAGCCTATTCTGAAAAAAAGCTTACGAAATACCCTTGAAAGCTCCTTGCTTAATTTCGCAGTAAGTTACTTTAGCCAAGATTCCCCTAAGGCTGACTCCTATGGGTAATAATAATCATCATAAAAGCTTCATTTACCTCCATTAAAAAATACCCTGATTTTTTTGGCATTTTTTGAATAGGGTCAAATAAGAACAGGAAAACGAAGTGTTAAGAGGTAAAAATGGTAAACAAATAAAAATAATATAAGTAATGTGATATTCTGTTCAGTTAATCTCAAAGCTAATGTCTCTTCTACCAGAATCTGTTTTGGACTGTGTTACATTACCATTGCGAGAATTTATAGCTTCAAAAACAAATTAAATATTTTCCTTTGAAACTTATCGTGATACTTAGGTGCCTTCAATATTAGCCTATAAAATCTAATTTTAGTTTATAACTTAAAGATATGAAGCGTATTTTTATGATGGAATGTATTGTTATATAATTTTATTAAATAGTAAAAGCCCTTTTTAAGGTCATTATATTTAAGGTCCTATTTTGACAGACAAATTTCATCAAATTCATCAGATGTCGAAGCTGATCAAAATTTTACAGAAAAATCATATTTAAGACATATGCATACATGCAAGATGGAAAATTACTGACAATATCACTAAGTACACTTAAACAAGGTAGATATGAAATTTATGAAAGTGTTACTTGCAGTTTTTTGAAGCGTGTCCCCCCATTTATAATATTTTTCAGTTTTTAAGTCATTTTGAGCTATAAATTCTCATTTTTTCATTATTCATAATTATAATATAACGTAAATTTGTTTGACGTTAAAGTAAATTTTAAATTTCTTACGATTTTGTGGAAGGTATGCATATGAAATCATTTCAAAAATGTGTTCATTTCATGGTCCACTGTTCGGCGAAACTAATTTTAATCTATAAAAGATATTGTCATTTTGAAAATGATATTAAATGGAAATTTAGAAATGATTTTAAAACAGTTTTCTTAATGAAGTCAATGTACACGTCGGTATTGGCCACGAAATAAAGAAATATTTTTCTACAGGCAAGGAATTACTATTTAGTAGGTCTTTGTCTAAATACTCTCCATTGCTTAGCGAACTTCTTAAGATCAAATTGTGTTGTGCGTGTTATTACATGTTTATACACAATTGATCGAGAGCTGGACCTACTAGTTTTATGCCGACTCCGAACGGCTAATGTGCATGTTCTCAAGAAGCTTTGCGTGGCATTATTTACTCTCTGAGGTTTGCCGTTGTCTGCAGAGAGGTGACGACAAAATAAATTAAATTGATTAAAATTAAAAGAAATAAAATTAAATAAGAAATTAATATTAAATAAACGGAACCTTACGTTAACATTCTATAACAATTTTTAATGCGAGAAAAAAAATTTGACTTAACAACGACTTATTATGACAGGAACATTACACAACAAAAGTGGAAATTCTGAGAATATGATTTAAAAAACAAAGATGAGCACATTGTAAGTAATCCTAATATCTGCAACAACTGAATCTAAATTGGACTTTAGTAATAAATTTTTAAATTAATTCAATTGAAAAAAATTTCTGTGTCAGATGGAATTGAACCAAGGTTCTCTGGTATATGGGTCACGCACTCTACCCACTGCGCCACGGCCGCAACAATAATAATAATTATACTTAAAAAATTAAAAAAAAATCGTACCCATTGGTATGATAATTAAAGGGAACATGTCGAAGTTTATATAATTCCACCAATAGGGACTATGTGTTTTGGAGCATATTAACCGAATTAACCGATATTTACTATTTGAAAATAAAGCTATCCCATTTAATGAAAATTTATATAAAAATATTGAAGTTAAAAAAAATATATTTAAATATTTCTCACGAGCTGCGTCCATCAAATACAATTTTCTTGTATATTTTATTTTCTTTTTTAATTTTTTTCGTTCTCTAATTTATATTATTTTTGACAGCTGATGCACCAAATGTCAAAAATGGCATAAACTACAGGGAGAAAAAATAAATATAAAAAATATATGTAGATACAAGCAAAATATGTAGGTAAATGACAACCGGTGCAAGATACTTCAGAGAAAATATCAAGTTGTAACTCCACTTTACATAATTTCATTTCTTTGCCAAACATGCATACTATATTACCCTTGAAACAATAACTAAATGAGAACTATAAGAACTGCAAATGCAAGAAATAAACTGCAGGAAGAGAGTGCGATGCTGTTGCTGCTTGTCGGAGCGTGAGTGTACGTGTGCGATGCTGTTGCTGTTTGCTTGTATGGAATATGTGTGTACGTGTGTGGTATAAATAAAATTCAAATACGGGAAAAAACGAGTTGTAAGGAAAACATCTGATTTATCCACGTAAATATTTGAATAAAATTTATACTCAGGCGTGGATAATGCTAATATGCGTTATTTCCCTTAGTGTAGTATTGGACAATAGGGAGTGGTACCTTTCACGCAATTTCTACACTAAAAATGTGTTTTAAAATAAATAAATTTAAAATTGAAAATAAATGTAAACATAACCAAAAAAATTGGCCAGCACAAAAATGGATCGAATTGGAGCCCGAGGTATGGTATTCATACATTGGTATTCACACAATTCATTGAAAATACATAAACAAGTCACGAAATTTAAACGTACAAAGTAGTCCACAGTAACCCTCAGTAAAATATGCATTAAATTACAACTTTATGAAAACAACTGGCGAAATTGGAGCAAAATGTAAAAAATTATAATTAAACGGTATTTTTCTAATCCCAATCAGCTGTCAGTTTACAATTCAGTATTGCATTCGTATAGTAAATAAAAACTACCAAATATATTCTTCCATTTTGCAAATGCTATGATGCAAGACCATTTGCACAAGATTGCGAATTGCCCTAATATAATGTTTAATTTTGATAGGATGAACGACAGCAAGATCAACACTACACAAGAAAACGTCGGCTAAGAAAAGGTTATCATTCAATAAGCAGCCCAAAGAGAAAACGGGTGGTAGTTCTTATACAGAAAAGCGTATAACACAAGCGGAAGAATATATTATTGCCCATTATAGCAAAGGGGCTAGAGGAGGCTGTCGAAGGGTTACGAGATGTAACAACATTCGGTAATCATAGCAAGTTACAAAATATATCAGACATAGAATGTCTTTTAAGTGGTAATGATATGGAAGAGACAAAGAAAAAGTACATTGAAAGACAGTTGCCTATTTGGAAAGAGCTGACAACCAAAATTAACTCCCATCGTTCACAAAAGAAAACAAATAAAGTCTGTAAATCAAAGATTGGTTTGGTAAAAAACAAAAAATATGAAACTTAGTGGTGAGATTCAAAAGTATATCAGTGACAAAGAGATATTTTGATAATGCTTAAAGAACGCTTTTTGAAAATGGAAGAAGAAGAGCATGCTATAAATATGGATGAAAAGAAAATTGATTTGAAAATCAAATCCATTGAATTGAAAAATCACAAAAAATAAAACACAAAAAATATCACATAAAATGTCTTTTATGTGATATTAAAAATTAATGGAAAATTTTAAAAATTTCAACGACCGAAAAATTTTTCAACGACCCTTTCAAATTTCAATAGTCCTCTCAATAATACATCTTGCCTGCGAGTGAACTTCAATAAATAAAGTTGAACCTTGAACCTTCTCATGGATTTTTTTTCCCATGGTTTTGCACCACGGCTCAAGTGGATAGCCGGAATCACCAAAAACTCATTAGTTTTGACCCATTGATTTTCTAGGAACGCTCTCTGATCAGAATGCTTCAATATGAAGAAATCATGTTTTGTCCCTCAATATTTTTAGTTCGTGGCACATAGTTATTTATTATCATGATCGTAGATTACCGTTACGTTCAGACTATGAAACCCCTACCGACTGAAAAGCATATGTTCGTTTTCACTTGGCTTTTATAAGCCAATGTGCGTACCATCCACGCACCCAACGACGACCGGAATCTTAAATTTCTCCATTCTTTGCAACTCGAATTTTCCGTTTTAAACTTGATGTGCTTTGGGATAACTTTTGTTCTATTTTGTTCTTACACGTTGTTTGATAATGAAATAGGATTCCTTTTAACCCTCAACTGCCTCTGTACTAATCTCTCATCAATCTCACGTTCATCGACAAAATTGAGATAAAAAAACAAAGCTCCATCATCACTATTTTATTTATCTTGTTGACATAATTTTCACCGTATAATGCAACGACATGACTATTTTTGACGTTTAAATGACATATGGCATAAAAAATCTATTACAATTTGTAAGTAAACTTTATAAACTATGTTTCGCAACTGTTCGCAAGCCGCGATCTCAAATATTTTGCTCGATTGACCGCTAACGTTATTGTATAATGGGTATAACGTTATTGTATAACTTATGTTAATAAGTTGTATGATAATTTTCTTAATTTTTTTTTTTTTTTTTTTTTTGAATTGTGTATATTTTACTCCATGTGGCGTCCGTGGCGTAGTTGGTTAAAGTGCGTGGCCGCTATGTCAAAGAACTTTGGAGACCCAGGTTCGAACCCCAGCAGCGACAGAAAATTATTTCAATTAAAATAATTTTTCTGTACGGCCGCCACCTCTCTGCAGACAATGGCAAACCTCAGAGAGTAATCAAAATGCCATGTAAAGCTTCTTGAGAATAAGAACATTCCGTTCATCGCCGTTCGGAGTCGGCGTTAAGCATGTAGGTCCATTTCTCGGTCAATTGTGTACAAACTTAATAACACGCACAACACAATTGATCATAATAAGCTAGGTCAAAGTCCTTTCAAGGGCTGAAATGGCCAGTTATTTATTTTTTTTTTTTTTATATATTACTCCGCTATATTTTAAAATAAAAAGAAAATTTTATTTGAAAAAATGAATTCATGACAGATGGTTCTTTAGAAGGAAGATTTGTATAATAATGTAGCATTCATACAGGCTCTTTCCCAAAAACACAATTTTATTATCTCTGTCCTTCATAGTATCGACATTAAACTTGGTAAATTTATACATAATTTGCTACGAACTTATTGAAAATAAAATTGGCATTTACAAAATTTCAAAGTTCAAAATTATATTATTTTTACATTTATATTTCCTCAATACCATGTGTTCTTTATAGGAATGATCAATGGATTATCAACACTGCATCTGCTTTTTATATTCGTGATTATTTTTCAACTTGTTTGAATTGACTTGAGACGAGTAAATTTATCTAATAATAGGTTCCGGCTCGTAAAAAAATAATTTGGTAGTCATGCATTTTTAATAATTCAAGACTATTAAAAATTCCTATTAAATTGATTAATTGAAATGATTTTAAAAGCAGAAGAAAAAAATTCGACATAAATAATGGGCTAAGTTGAAGCGGAAGCCCGTCACAAATTTCAAGGAAGCCTACAAGTATGCACTACATTTCTGTGCATTTATTTATTTGTTATTTTATCTGCAATAACACTCCAGTAACTCTTTAACTTTTCTGTAATATTTCTGTTTAACAAAATTGCATAGCCTACACGAAGCTTATTTATTTCTAAATAAAATCTTAATGGAATTGAATTTTTTATCATTACCTGTGCATGCGTCTGATCGTACAGTTTTCATGAGCATAGATTACAAGTAAGGAGCAGTTCTGAATATTGAGCGATTTTACGGCTAGATTAGCCATTTTTGTTATTTTGATATTAAAAATAAAATTCCTCAAACACTTATCCCTTCATTCTATATCACGAAAAAGCACACCAACGATAAGCAAGACACGATAAGCAATAGATTTTTGAATGCATGAAAGTATTGCTGATCGTTTCTTTTTTGTCGTTCGTGCCTCGTTTCGTGATAGTGAATGATGGGTTAAGCCTTTTTTTATAAAATATTCATCCCTTATCGAGCTTGTAAATGGTCTGACAATATGGACGCCTGAAATTTGTGAGGTTATGGCGGCCATGCTATTAAAGCAACATCTGTCAAATTTGTTATAAATTGTTCAGTTTGTATATCAAATCACCATGAAAGGTTAGTTATGGTGATAGACAATGTGTGCAAGCTCCTATATATCATTTTCATTAGTGCTCCGTTGGATCAAGGTTCTACGTATTACGTTTTTTCTAGCGTCGACACAACTGTGTAGGCTTTTCTGCAACTTTAACTTGGCGATCAATTTACAATCCTACTGACCCAGAAATTTATTTTATTTACTTAAGAAAATTGAAAGACCCTTACTAATGTAGCCGTCTGTTAATTAATTGGAAATAAGAAAGCTTTTTTTAATAGTTTCATTTTAATTGAAAAAGGTGTCATATAGGGAAACAAGAAATCCGTCAGCATAGCTCGATAGCGCTCGTCAGTCACCATTACGGCAACTTCTTCCTCATTTCGAAAGAAATAAAGACCGATGATGCCCCCCGCGTGCAAACTGCACCAAACAGTCAATTTTAAATGATGTAATGGTGAATCCAGAGTACACTGATGATGTGAAGGGAACACTTATCTAGGTTCTGATTGGCAACGACGACAGTAACCCCGACGACAGTAGCGCCGCCAATAGAGACGATATCCCTGAAACCCCAATTGTGAACGACAGAGTTGAAGTTCCGCTACCCGACTATAGTGAAGTCTTGAAAGCTATAGCTCGGCTTAAAAGCAACAAAGCCGCACGAACCGATGGCCTACCTGCTGAGCTCTTCAGGAATGGAGGCGAAGCTCTATTTGAATGCATTCATGAGCTGATATGCAGAATATGATCGGGAGAATGCATTCCAAGCAATTGGAACCTGAGTGTGCTGTGTCCAATCCACAAGAAAGGCGATCCTACCATTTGCGCCAACTACTGTGGGATAAGCCTTCTTAATATCGCATATAAGGTCCTGTCGAGCGTATTATGTGAAAGACTGAACCCCATCGTAAACCAGCTGATTGAACCTTATCAGTGTGTCTTCAGACCTGGCAAATCCACCATAGACCAGATATTTACGCTCCGACAATCGATATCATTGGCCACTAGTCACTAATCTTGGCCGTCCTATTATATGCAGCACAAACCTGGACGTTGGGCAGTTCTGATGAAAAGACTTTGGGAGCCTTCGAGAGAAAGATCCTTCGTAAGATCTACGGTTCAATCTGCGTCAATGACGAGTACCAAATTCGATGGAACCACGAGCTGTATGAGCTGTACGCTGACATCGACATAGGGAAGTGCATTAAAATCGAGCGGCTGGGTCATGTTGAGCGAATAGAAAACGACGCTCCAGCGAAAAAAAATATTTGATTCGGTGCTCACATCTTCGTTGGAAGGATCAAGTGTTGGATAACCTGGCTGGCGCAATTTCTTATACGAGGCCAAAACCGATTAAATGCGAGATAACTAAATAACTAAGTAATGGTGATTCGTTAATGGCTTGAGGACTGTCCTCGCTCTATATACGGCAATTTGGCTTATTGACGAAGCCATTTGACCATAAATGAGCTTCATCACTAAACACAGTAAACTCTATAAACTTCGCGAACACATTTATTTTTTTAAAGTAAATTTCCAGAATTTGGAAGCATTGTTCTAGCATTAAACGATTCATTATGAATATTTTCTATATTATAATTGAACACCCCCAAATTATACAAAATATACCCCCAAACTGCTTCAATATTTTGGGGGTGGGAGGAACTGCAGGTACAAAATTTTTGTAGAAACAGGTACAACACTTTCTAAAAAAAATAACAAAAAGGATAGTCCACTTCGCCTATCCACGCGACTACCAAATTTGATTGGGACCATGTTGAATTGATTTATTTGAAATAAAAATGAATTTGTTTGCATTTATGATATACTTCGCATCAATTTCGATCATTGGCGAGGCAAAGGGTTTTTTGCAAAAGGCACGAATAGCATACATAGGTACGGTGGTCTTTGTGCTGTTTGGAGCAGAAAAAAAAATACTTACGTCCCGTTTAACTTTTACAGAGATAATGATCGGACGGAGAAGTTTGAATCGCTTAAGTCCCTGTCTTACAACTACGCGGGGTGGTCTCTTGCGGTTGGTGAACAAATCAACTATTTGAGTAGCCAGCTGCACGCGGACTTCCAATACAGATATAGAAAATAAATCAGTATTCGACGTACACGCAAAAAAATTTTTCGTTTACCGCAACTAAAAACTTCGCCAACTACATTTCGTTTGCAAGTCGTATTTGCAGCAAACGAATATTCAGTTGTCATCAACTTAAAATATATCTTATAATAATAAGATAATAATAGCAAGCTATTTCGGTCATTATTATTTATTACTAGTAATGCCTGTGGCCGAAATTCGGCCATCTGTTTCTGTAAGGTAACGAAACTCAAGTTGTTTTTCAAATAATGAATGGTTATTAATTTGCATGGAAATTCTTAATGCTTATCTTGACGCTATTAGGAAAATTGTGGTAAAGGACAAAAAAGGAAGCATATATCAATCAATAACAAAAATTTATTTAACATATAATATTCATTTAAAGTAAATATTTAAATTAAAAGTAAAGTAAATAAAGTAAAAGTAAATAAACGGTAGAAAAGTAAATAAATCAAGATAAATGATAATCCTCAAGATAATAGAACCAAGCAGCAGTTTTTTTTGTTTTTTTAACGCTGAGAGATATTAAGAGAAAGCAACAACCACAACAACAACAACAACAACATCAACAACAACATCAACAACAACAACAATGATGCTACTCAGCTCTTTTTAAGTGTTTGCGTCACTCCCGCTTTCTACTCTTGCTTTTGTAAGCTACAGCAGCGATGTTCAACAGAGCTTTGTCGCTTTGTAGTTTCTCATTGTCCCATTGGTAAAATAAGCGTTTTACATTTGATCAGTTCTACTTATCTTAATGACAACATATTCGAATAAAAATTATATTGTGCAAATCTACTCGAAAATACCTATCCATCGATATAAGTATTATGTGAATATGTTGAAGGTAACACAGAAAAAAAGGGAACACTAACTTTTTGTTTGCCTATTAATATATAGATTATATTAATTCTCTTTCTCCCTATGCCCTATGTCCCACCCTATGTCCAACCGTCTTCTTATGAATTGCACTCATCGCACCTCTGTTGCCACCTCCGTCCGCATATTAAGCAATTTGATTATAGAATAACAACTGAAGTTTTCAGTTAGTAATTTTTCAATTGCTGCAATTTAAGAATCACTTTTAACCTTTTGTTTGTTTTTCATACCCAGTTGGAATATGAATTCTCAAAGACAGAGTCTTCGAAGCCATCTTGAAGACCAAGTACTCATACCTACTCAAAACGAACGCTGACGCTCTACAAGACAAGTCATTATACTGTCAGCATGTTGAAAACCTTGTATGTTCTCTCATAATAAATTTGTTTCTCATCACTACAGTGATTAATGCGGACAATCTGCATTAAAGAGCTGCATGAATGTATTCGATACAATAAAGTGCATCGAGCATTTGATTGTCTTGTTCTCTATTTACTTTATTCTTTAAAGTATTATAAGCAAACATAATACAGCATTCTCTTACAAAAAAGTGCTCACTCTACAGCATTTGTTAGCCTCTCACCAAGATATGTTCTTTTCCATTATTTTTAAATGCTTTATATATTCGATACGAACAAATCGAGACAATTAAATCAATGCAAAAAACAACGAGCACACCGAGTAAAACAACTATGTTATAGAGAAATAATAACATTCGATGTTTTTTTCTTTGATCTGATATGAAGCAGAAAAACCTTTTAAACACAAAACAATAACAACACACATTATTTGTGTGCAAGTTGTTGTTTTTTTTTTCGTTAATTCTATATTCGTTTTATAAGTTAGATTTTTAATTTCATTGTCAAAAATTATAAAAAATAAGCATAAAATGCACCAGTACTCAGTGTCTAGCAACGAGCATATCAACACATTTCAACACATTTCAATTTTACTTTATATGCTCGCTTTGAAGAAGTTCTCGTTTGTTTTATTTTCGATATGCTTTATGCTCATTTGTTCTTGGTCTCTATCAGTGTTGCCAGAGAGACGAACTGAAATTTACTACTATTTGGGAAAAAATTTACCACTTTCGAAGAAAATGTACCTTTTCCCAATATAAAAAAAATTAAAAAATTTTTAAATTATTAACAACCGTTATAATTTTTTTGTTAGTAGTGGTCCTCATGAAAGCTGGCAATCTTGCATATTCGTATTTGCGCAAATTTGCGTACTCCATTTCATGAACACACCATGCAGGTAACGAGCGTGTAAATCAGCTGTTGTCATACGAGTCAATTCATACGAGGTTTACGAACTGAAAATGCATGGGAAATTTGCGAGCACCACGTAAACTCGTTTTGTATGAAAAAAGCTGATATACGCAGTGGAAACTTGCGAGGTTTACGTGGTATATGAGGCATTTGCGACCACTAGTTTTATGAGGACCACTAGTATACATTTATTTATACAGAAACAAAAAACACATGAAAAAATAACATTTGTATCATTCACACACCGAAAAGAAACGCTGATCCGACAACCGCTTCTATTCTGGACGTGTTCTCAGCGGATTTCTCCGAGAGAGGATCGCCAACCGACAGCCGCTTTGGTTCTATTAGGGCTCTTAAACTGCTTGTGAATATGTTCAGTGAGGTAACAGTGCCACCAATAACTCAAAAAATTAACAAGTCTGAAAAAATTATTATTTTCGCAAAATTTACCACTTTTGGTCAAAAAATACGTTTTTTACCTATGCCCAAAAAATGAGTCAAAAATTACCTCAATTAGGGAAATTTACCTCAATCTGGCAACACTGGTCTTTATATTGTTACAGTGTTATTTATAAACACATTTTAGCGCTTGTTTAACTTTAAATAGCATTTAAACATGAAAACGTGATTTATAAACATTTTTCATAGTTGTTTAAGAACTGCATAACTTAAACGCCAAAATTTGCGTTTAAAGACTGCGTAAGTCTAACCTAAAATTTTCAGCAATCAGCTGACCTAGAATGGAAACGATCAGTCAAAATTACTAATTTTCGGTTGCATTTTCACTTAATGCAACCGATAATTGCAATTTCGGTTGCATTTCCTCTGAATGTAAAAGATTATTGTAGTAGAGTTTGTATATTTTTGACATAACACTTGCTTAGTTACACAATGAATATAAATCGTTTATAAATAACAATTTAAGCAAGGTTGCGTAACACCTTAGACGATGTTTAACTAAACAACTGCTTAAAGGCTGTTTAATGAAATCTAATAAATAAGACTGTTAGTGTTTAAATGCTGTTAAAGATGAGAGTTGAATAGAGTGAGCATGCAAAAACAGACGAATGTCTTGCAAACACACCCGTGCAGCTTTTTAATCTGCATGACTCATACAACAACATGTCTTGCAAGACCAAGTGGAATTTTGTTTGAAAATGTCTTTGAAGACTGCCATAGAAATGAATCGATCCGTCTTGCAAGAAACTGACATGTCTCGAAGACGTCTTCAAAGACGAATCGATCCATTTCCTGCTGGGTATCAAAATAAAACATCAAAAAAATGTAATTATTTATTTAAAGAAAAACCAAAAATATCAGCATTTTTGCGAGATTGAGAAGAAAGAAAGTTCCATTGATGCTCGTCACTGTAAGTGGGTCTAGCTTTACGCATCTGTATACCACAAAATTCTTAGATTTTTATTCATCTTGTTTTTTTTTCTCATAGATCGATGAAATTTGAGGAAAAATTAAATTTCAAGACGCTTAAAAATAAATTCAAAACAAAATTAAAATTGAAAAAGGGTCTGGCCAGACTCATGTGCTAAAAGAAGGGTTAATTGCATGTGTGGGGACGACAGTACGTATCAAAGGCTTTAAATTTTTAAAGCTTTGTCGAAAATGGGTGTAGTCCCTTACTCGTATATAGTATATATAGAAAGCCAATTTGGCTTGAATGAACATTCGTTTTCATGTCATAGCTTTTTCATGCAAAATAAATTTTCATAAAAGAAAGCGACAAATTTAAAAAGCTCTTGAAAATTAATTACGTACTCAAGAGACAAACAAAGTAAAGTCAGAGTAAAGCCAAAGTAAAGCCCAAAGCCTAAACGCTATGCTTAATTCAACACAATCGTGGATTACAGTGGATAAACTTGGAGTGGTAGCACATAAATTCGCATAACTTTAGCCGCCATTAATAATGCACGATGTTTTTTATTGTGTTTTTGCTCTTCATGCCGAGGCTCAGAAAGACGTCATCATTAGGGAAAATTAAACAAAATATGTTTGTGTACAAAGAGAACCACTTGAATGTGACCGCAATGGCGTCGCTTGACGATGAGGTTAAGCGTACTGGAAGGAAAGTGAGCTTTAAGCAAATGCTATCAGAATAGGGTGCAGCTTCTGAAAGTTTTGGATTGGGAAATGGTGCACAAGCAAAAAAAAAAAATAAATAAATGAATTGCAATTGGAGTGACCACATAGCACAGGTGCAAAAAACAATCCTCATGCATATGAATGAAATAATTGTTATAACATGAAAGGATTTAACATTTACTTCTCAACCCAGATGAGCCACATTGGAGCCACATTCAGCATTTTTTAAGAGTCATTCGGATAGCAAAGCATGCCACAACATGACTCAACAAAATTTATCACTTTAATTATTTTTTTTTCGAGTACGATTTTTAAATAAAACTGAATTTTATAACTTATGAAAATATTTTTTTTTTATCTGGCCGAGTGCCAAAATGTTATTTAATTTTTCTAATTTGAAAATCTGAGAAAATCTTGATCCCATTAAACTTTCAGATGAAGAGTACATAGCACTGAAGTGAACAAGTAAAGATGATGTCAGGATGACAAAGAAAAACAAATCAATAACTTATGCATAAAGCCTACATGAAAGACGAAATATTACCTTATGACAAAAGAAAAATAAAACTTTTTTTAATACTATTCAACAAGATGTATAGCCAAATACAGAGGTAGGTACGAATATAAAAAATTATTGTTTAACATCAAAGTGAACAGAAGATTTTCACGATGAGAAGATGAGTATTTTCACGTAAATGTCAAACTCATCAAAGAAAGAACTGAGCATCTTCATATATTCGTTGTAAAAAATAGCTCGATGTTATTTTATAGGTAACTCAAAGAAATATCACCATATCTTTTTATCAGCCATACCTGTTTGAAATGATTTATATTCTGAAGCCATTCAAAATTGGACAGAACCAGCTGATCTACGTTAAGGGGAGGTAAGAATTTCAAATTTTTTTGACTTTTAATTTTTTTTCTAAATATACAATATGTTTAGAGTATTGTGACAAAATTTCAAGTAATTCGCAGCATAACTAACGAAGATATAGCGTTTCAAGCAACCGGCCCTCATGTTCGATTTTTATACCTGCCTGGCAGCTGTGCGACGCGACCACCTGGAAGCTGCTTCAAGTCCCTTTGTAATCTCCAAATTGCTTTCTACTTTTATGGGTCTTTGTAAATATGCAAACTGACCTTGAATATATTTCCGGTATGTGTTGATGGCCATTTCAGCCCTTAAAAGGACTTTGACCTAGCTTCTTATGATCAATTGTGTTGTGCGTGTTATTAAGTTTGTACACAATTCACCGAGAAATGGACCTACAGGCTTAACGCCGACTCCGAACGGCGATGAACGGAATGTTCTTATTCTCAAGAAGCTTTACATGGCATTTTGATTACTCTCTGAGGTTTGCCATTGTCTGCAGAGAGGTGGCGGCCGTACAGAAAAATTATTTTAATTCAAATAATTTTCTGTCGCTGCTGGGGTTCGAACCTGGGTCTCCAAAGTTCGTTGACATAGCGGCCACGCACTTTAACCAACTACGCCACGGACGCCACTATATTTCCGGTATATCGTTTATAAATCAGTTTGCCGACACACTTTCCCTCGAAAATCTTTCCAAAATCAGTGAGCGGTACTGAAATCGTTTTTGAAATTTCAGCAAATGTACAAGCATGCACTTTCAATGAAGGATCATTTGCTTTGTTGTCCTTTTTTAATGAAATGGGCATCTCTACAGGCCCAAGTGGTCACAAATGGGCCCGCGCATCTGACGACAAATAACCAGAGCGAACGAACGAGCTTCACGTTCAAGTAAAGAGGGTAGAATCCAACGCAGGCAAGTGCAAAAAGATGCATTGGAAATTCTGAATGGCAGTGTTTCACTGTACGGAGTGGGCATTGATTACACTGAACAACAAAATCAATTTTTTTTCCAAAATAACAAAGTTCCGACAATGGATTCTGGTAGAGGGGACAAAAAAAACACGTGTATGGGCATTTTACGCATCCCATACGTAAAGATTTAATTATCCCCCTTTTTGAACATTTTTATAGTGAATCGGCACAGGAAATCATGTTATCCTTACATTTTGGGTATAGGATGTGTTCTGAGAATTTATGTAAAATACCTACGAAAAATATTTTTGTGGAACATTTTAACCCCCTTACTACTCAATTTATTGGTCTTATTTGACCTTTTTGTGATAAAAGGCAAAAAAGACCCATTAAACAAGGATATAATGGGTTAAAATGTTCCACAAAAAAATTTTTCATAAAGTTCTACTATAAGTCTTTACATACACCAAAGCTGAATATTTAACCTAAATGTCAGAAAAAAACCTAAACTTAAAATGTGTTAAAGGGTTAATTTCGTACTTATTCAGAATTGATGATAAAATGCCGCATAAAACTTGGTTTTAGGGGGTTACTTTCTATGAAAAAAGTGTTTTATTCATTTGGCAGATCATACTAAGCAATAGCAACGAACCTTATCGGATGCACTTTGGCTGATAAGATCCATTACGTTCAGACAAAAAACTATGAAAAGTAAAATTAAAACAAAAGTTAATTTTAATCCCTTCCTCCGGTGCCCATTATTTTATTGTACCACAACTTGTTACCATATACGCTATATACTTGTTGTTGTATTCACAATTTTTGGAGTTTTTAAAAAGAATCACATCTTTTAAACATCACATCACATCCATTTCCTAGGCAAAAAGATGCTGAACCCATTTCTGCCCAGTAGTCGAGCATTTGACCAGTCGCTTTCGAATTTTTTCAAGATAAACCCAAAAATTATATCAACTTGCAACCTAGCACATGCTAGTTTGGACTTTTGTTTTTTTTTTATTAATTCAGTAAAAATATTTACAATCAGCTAAAAAATAATTCCCATCAATTCAAACTTATATTTGACATATAATATTATTTTATGGCAAATATAGTATGGTCGCGATCCTTGTGCACGCAAACATTACTGGTGGAATACTCGACCACTGGGTTGAACCGGTATCTCAAAATGAGAAACAACATATCAAAACAAAACAAAACACAACAAATTCAAACAAAACAAAATACAACAAATCAAAACAAAACCAAACAAAACACAACCAATCCAAACAAACGCAAACAAAACCAAACAAAACTAAACAAAACCAAACAGAACAAAACAAATAAATGTATTTTACATAAGTTGGCTTTGTGTGGCTTTAGTGTGACTTAAGTTAAGTCTTGCGGTTGCCAGTCGAAGCTTTACGAAAGTTAACTTAAGTGTCTGTTTGACTTTGTCACGTTAGACGTGTTGTCTCTCTTTCTTTGGAGTTTTTCCCGACAGTTTTGTGAAAATGTTCCGCAGCAAGTACATTACTCAAGCTGAAATTGAGAATTTGATGAACGAGAGCACTGATGAAGAAGAAACGGCCACTCTAACTCATAATGCGGATAAAGTTTATTTTGTATTGAATTAAATTATATGCCACCTTTTCATTTAATTATATTGAACATTAATTGTTAACCTTAAGGCCAAATGTTAATGAAGAAAGTTTTTTATTTTGTATTGTGGATTAAACCACAAGTCAACCATTTAAGTGACAAGGAAGACATCTATGAAGACGTCCAAATTTTGAACAATCCGAGGACATTTATGCTCGGAGAAGTGGCGAATATGACTAGTAGAATGAACATATGCTCCATTTTTCCCAAGACGATGACAATGTCAATCCCGAGGTGCTGCAGAATGATGCTGCCAAAGTAGGTGTAGCTGGACCTAGTTAATCCAATAAGAAGACAAAGTCGAAGTCAAAAATGACCACACCCCAAAGTGGTCTAAATCGAAAAGGATATCATTTCTCGGGAACCAATGAACGTGGAAGAGGAGAAAATATCGGCGTTGTTTGAGAAATATGGTTGGTTATTACTACTGCAAAGCAACAAACAATAACTTTTATTTCTTATTGCTTTGCAGGCACCCTTTCGCCAATCGAATAATTCTATTTATTCATAGCTGACGATGTTATTGACTGGATCGTGGGCTGTACCATCGATTACGCGAAAAAAGATTGCAACAACGTGACGTTCATCACTGAAGCTGGCGAAATGCGTAGATTCATCGGTGCCTCGGTACGGTTGAGAACAACTTGATTGCATTCAAATGGCGTTTCGAATGTATCCTCAATATTCGAGCACCGAATGTGCCTTCTGCATTGAAATTAATGCGCGAATACATGCACCAATCGCTGCGGATACGAACATCTTAGAGTACGAGCGGTCGCGATTACGAATGCCTTCGACACAAGAATACCCACCAAAGCGAGACATATGCAACATTCGCCAAAAGCAAGGAAAATTCATGTTTTTATTTCCATTCGCACCACGGAAAATATGTTAACCGCAGTCTGCAGTGTTGATTTTTTTGTATACGAAAAAATCTCATGTGAAAAAAAACGATTTGTGCCGTACACGCATGGGATGACAAATACTGTTATAAACAATAGAAAAAAATATTTTAGATTACGCAGTACAACAGCGAACAAAAAAATGCCCATCTCTTCTAACACTCATTCTCAAAGTAACGAGAGAATGCGTGTTTGTTGGAAAGAACGAAAGAAAAAAAAAATTCATGCAGCAACAGACACTCGAGTGTTTAGCGAAGCATCCGAATGTCTGCATTGTCTGGATGCTGCCTTTATATATATTCGCAATCGTTACAAACTGTGCTTAGCACCAATCGTTGTTTACGAACTCGAGCGGTATGCGTGCATTAATTTTTGTGTGCGATTGTGGTTGACGACGATTGTTATTCGAGTGGCAAAAAATTACGATTGGGCTTGTGCAAATCTCTTATCGATATTCTATACGTGACTGGGTGAGACGGTGGTATGGAAGCTGATGAAAAACGTACAAAATCCATTGTAACACTGCGTCGCATAACTTCGATAACTTTTTAACGTCTCACACATTAATGTGTCGTCTGTCTGCTTTGGGCTATTTTGCTACCGGCATCATTCGAAAAAATCGAACAAATGAAGCCACTCTTATAGAGCCAACAATGGCCATTATAGATGCGCAGAAAACCGTGTGGCTCGATGGATCACTCGTTCGATAAAAACAACAAAATATTAATAGCGCAATGGAACGATAACGCAGTTGTCACCGTTCGATCGGCGAAAATGGTCGAATAGCAACGTTGGAAATGCAGCATTTTATCTCGGCATATAGCACACGAATGGGCGTGGACTTTTTCGATAACGCAATGAACAACTTTCGAATTCGCCTTCGCGGAAGGAAATGGTATGGGCCATTGTTGACGAACGCGCTTGACGCTGCAATGGACAATGCGTGGAAATTTCATTGCGTTCTGCGCAAATATGAGTCTAATGTACACGCGATGAAAAATACGAAATGATTTCGATCTGAAATGCTTAACCAACTCGATTTCCGTGTATATGTCATTGAAAGTTTGCTGCGCCAAGAGAAAAAGCTCAGAAGGTCCCAAATCCTAATAAAATAATACATGTTCAAACCGAGCATTTAATTATGTTAAATCAATTTAATGCAGTTAAATCGAAAAACGAGTTCTCAAATGAAGTTCTAATGAAGTTATATGCGTACAATTGTTGTTGGAAATTTAACGTGTTAAATGTTTTAAGCCAGTGGTCATCAAACTCTATACAAGCATACTTTGTTTATGTATAAAAGCTCATTGAAAGTTTTGCACTGAAAAAAAATACTACTTGAGTCTCAGTCCAGCTTTCATGCAAGACGATGGTTCGCTTGTTTGATTATTCAGTGGCGCCGGAAAAAATTTTCATCTGGTGTATTACAAATATATGGGAGAGGCGTGAGGGGGAAATGTTTTTAAAAAATTTTTCGATTTACGTATGCTTACTATTGTTCATAATAACATAATTCATATCAAAGAAACATATTAACATTCACTATTTTATGCACTGTTACAAAAAAGAAGAAAACTTTAGGTAAAGGTTAATTTCATAATTTAACTTCAGTTTTTAAAATTCAATTTTTATTTAAAAGTGCTTGCTTTTTTGTTTGTTTTTTAATTCTTTAGGTTTTTTTCGTTTTTGATTCAATTTGGATTCATTGTTTGAAAAAAAATATTTGTTTACTTCTCTAAGCGCCTTTATTTTATCAATTTAAAAACATTATTTATTATTTGGAATACTTGGTCTTAGCTATTTGTGATTGTTTTTTTTTTCTCTATAATTTTTTAAGAATTTGTTTTTAATATTTTATTTGTTTCTTAGCGTGGTTTATAAAAAAAATTTTTAAAAATTCACACAATGGAGAATTTTCCGAGATCCTTATAATATAATTATCTGCATACAAATTATGGTTTGTTAACGGACTATTTTTATCTATAAACAAAAGTAAACGAAACACATAGTTTTTTTATAGTACATAATATAAAAATATAAAATTTATAAAAAGCATTAAAAAACATTGCAATTTTTTTCAATAAACGCTTTTTTTAAAGTAATCGCTATTCTTTACGCTCAGCTTCACTCAAACTTTTTTATGTTAAACTATGACAAGCATTATGCATAATGCCGTTCAATGCGATATTTTTTACGAGCAGAAACAGTCCGGTAGCACACCATACCTTGAGGTTCAGAAAAAATATTTTCTGCAAAAAAGAATAGCAACTCCCATTCATGTTGAGACATTTTGCATAGAAAAAGCAAAAACTGATATTTTTATGAGTGTAGCATAAGTTGTGTATGCACAGAAAAAAAAAAACAATCTAACAAGCATGCATGTGCCGCGGGTCTGTTCTGCATGAAATTTCAATAGATACTGACGCAGTTCAGGGCTCGTCTGTGAGTTAATATGTATACAGAAAGCTTTTAAGCACAAAAGCTCAAATGCCCGCGGGCATAGGCTTTGATGATCACTGATTTAAACGTTTCGAAACTCGTTAAATCACTGGTTTGTGTTCGTGGTAACGTAAGAAAAGCTTTTTTTGGTTCTTAAACGCAGCTTAATCTGAAAAGAGCTTTTCACTTTGAAGTTTTTAATGTAAACAAACAAATTCTTTTAAAAATATTTTCCTAATTCTTTGACAAATTATTGAATTTTTTATTTTTTTTTATTTTTTTTTTTATATGTTTTAATAAACAATTTTTATTTCCTTCAAAATATAAACAAATAAACTGACATATTGAAACTAGTTAAAGCAGTATGAACGATGATGTTAAAAAAAAAGCTTTTTCGAATAACACGTTAAATGAAGTCGGTTTGAACATGCTATAACGGGAACAAACGCATTGAATAGTATTCGCACGGTTAAAATGGGACACGCGTACGAGCATATTCCAATGCCTCGTCGTTGTCGCCAATGCCATAAGCATGCTTCCTTCAAGTGCAAGAAATGCGACTTGGTTTTGCACCGAAAATGCTTTAATATATTCCACAATTTGTAGTTTGTATATTCCTAAGAATTTGGCGGTGGGTAGAGTGCGTGACCCATACGCCAGGAACCCTGGTTCAATTCCATCTGGCACAGAAAGTTGCTGGAGCAAAGTTCTGTTAAAAAAAAACCATCTCTATCCATAAAAAAGGGTATTAATAAAACCCTTAACCACACCCTCTAAGATATAATTTTGATACACTTTTGCACCAGTTTTTACCCCTTTCTCACATAAATGTGTTACCCTGATGAAAGACACCACATCAAACCGAAGCAGGATGATGACCTCTTTGAACCCTTGAACAAAATTTATAGCCTCTTTTGATATTCATGGATATATTTTATCATTTTGCTTGTGGTACATTTCTTCAAAGGTTAACATTTTTTTCGTTCATAAAAAGACTACTCCAAGCCCTTGCTCTTACTCTTCGGAATAGCTTCACACAAAAGTTTTTACGTGCGCTGGGAAATCCTCCACGCTTTTTGGAAGCTTTTTGGGAGTTCAATTATTCGTTTGGTATAACTGTTTATGTAGAATTTCAGTTTTTCGCCTATTTCTGATTATTTATAAATTTTAATGCTTTTTTCCAAATATTGCTCAAATAAAGTCACTTAAAATATGTTCATAAATAGTATGAATATACTTTATATGTCAAAGTTAAATTTTAATTAAACCCACACACATGATTTAAAAAAATCAATTCTCTTAATTTTTTCGGTTTTATTGTTTTTTGTTTTGTTTTTTTTTTTTTTCTTTAATCTCCATCATTGACTCACACCGGTAAGTCCTTTGAAATGCTCTCATAAAATCAAACTTCGCTTCAATCCTGTATGTATTCATACATGCACACATGCATAAAAATGCAGTCAAACAGCCACAAACACATTAACATTCTGGCAAAAGATTCCAAGTGATGATAATTTCCGTGGCTGCTAAATGTTTGCGCCTCGTAAAGGCTGCGCCTGCAGGCTTTTTTATCGATTTTACTGCTGCCCAGCTACACTGATTGACAGACCAACACGTTGCAATAATTCGCTTCAATGCCAAAACACTGCAGCCAATATTAATAAAAAAATATTAAAGAGAAAACCAGTTACATACTTGGAAAAACAACCCCCAAGGATTAATGGACTTACAGTTACAATTCTTCCCATGACTACAGAGAAGATAAAAGTTATATAAAAAAAAAAAAAATATATAAATAAAAAACCACCACATTGGAAACTTAAGTCCAGAGTTGTTACAACATTGCACGGATCAAAATGAAGTAAATAGCGCCGTTTGTAATGCTGGGAAGCGGGGGTGCTAAGTTGTTACAAAAAGAAATCAAACCTATACATGTGGTTTTTCTTTGAAGAACAATGCGGACAGTTACTTGTTCTCATAACAAACTCTAAAAAGGGTGCATTTTTTAATAAAATTTCATTTACGGAAAATGGTTAAGGATTAATGGTTTATGAATCTATAAACCAAAATATCTTTTGAATACAAAAAAAAATAAGACTTGATGTATGAAAGACATTATATTTTTTAATATGAATTTGTCAAGAAGTCAATAACACAGCACAACAAAATTAATGAAAAAAACCTATAAAAATCTAACATCCCTGCAAACATTTTCTGAGTGCCTCAAATGAAATGACTGTAAAAAGAGTATTTCTTATGCGTTTTTTATGAGTTAGCAATAAAAAGACTCCTAAAGGAGTCTTTGATATGATTGTAAAATGGTTGCTCAGAAATAATACTCTAAACAAGTATTTTTATACATGTCTTATGAGTACGCGATTAAAAGACTCCTAAAGGAGTCTTTGATATGATTGTAAAATGACTGCTCAAAAATAGGACTCTTAAAAGAGTCAATATTAGGCTTGCTTTGTTAATTCTCACAAAAAGAACTCATTAAAAAGTCCTTAATAAGACGTTATTATGATTCTTCATAATAAAGACTCACAAAAGGATTATACTTATTGCGTGATATGAGTCTTTAAAGATTCCATTACATGATTCTTAAAAGAATATTAAATATGGCTATTAGTCTTAAATCTTTAGTCTTAGAGTCTTAATTTTGAGTCCAAAAGACTAACTTATATGAGTTAAAAAAAGAGTACTTATTATGAGTATTTAAAAATTCTTTATTATGAGTCTTAAAAGAGTTTTGAATATGAGTCTTAAAAGAGTCTTAATTTTGAGTCCAAAAGGAATAATTTATATGAGTTCTAAAAGAGTCTTTATTATGAGTTTTGAAAGAGTCTTTATTATGAGTCTTAAAAAGTCTTAATTAATTTAATTTTGAGTCCAAAATGAGACATAAAGCAGTCATTAATATTAATCATATTTTGAAGAATATAATCTACGAAAATCTACTCATAAAAGAGTCTTTTATCGCATTATGACGATAAAAACTCATTTATATGAGTCTTCAAAGAGTCTTATAAGAGTCATAATGTTTGCTTATCTAGAGCTCTAGCTTATTCACTTGTCTTGGGCTTATCTTGAATACGAAAGTTCAAAGTCCGTGAAGCTGTTGCTGAAAACAAGAACTCGAACAACTCGAAAGAATTTTTGACACGAACTTTACGTGAAGTTGTGTGTTCACGTATACATATTTTCACATTTTAAGGTTTTCACGTTTTTGCAACTTTCACGCATCTTTGCTTATTCTCATAAATTTTCATAGTCATTGGAACTGACTTTGAGCTACGTGTTTTTTTCTACATTCAGACATTTTGGGACTTCAGGAGCAACACTGCTTGCCTTATTGAATCAATATTAATTAGTCTTAGTCTTAGTCTTAGTCTTAGTCCTAGCCTTAGTCTTAGTCTTAGTCTTAGTCTTAGTATTAGTCTTAGTATTAGTCTTAGTCTGAGTCTTAGTTTTAGGCTTAGTCTTAGTTTTAGTCTTAGTCTTAGTCTTAGTCTTAGTCTTAGTCTTAGTCTTAGTCTTAGTCTTAGTCTTAGTATTAGTCTCAGTCTTAGTCTTAGTCTTATTCTTATTCTTAGTCTTAGTCTTAGTCTTAGTCTTAGTCTTAGTCTTAGTCTTAGTCTTAGTCTTATTCATAGTCTTAGTCTTATTCTTAGTCTTAGTCTTAGTCTTATAGCCATATTTTGTAAAACGAACGCAGTCACTTGCGTTAAGATTTTCAGTCTGGCAATGCCTTTTTCAAATGAAGTAAAACAAAGTCTCTCTCTCTCACTCAAAAATTTTCTACTAAAATATATTACCAGATAAGAAAACCCGAAGTGACGTGATTGCGTGCGTTTTACAAAATGTGGCCATTAGTTTTAGTCTTAGTCTTATCTTAGTCTACCTTAGTCTTATTTTTTGTCTTAGTCTTAGTCTTTGTCTTAGTCTTAGTCTTAGTCTTATCTAAGTCTTACCTTGGTCTTATTTTTAGTTTTAGTTTTAGTCTTAGTCTTAGTCTTAGTTTTAGTCTTAGTCTTAGTCTTAGTCTTAGTCTTAGTCTTAGTCTTAGTCTTAGTCTTAGTCTTAGTCTTAGTCTTAGTCTTAGTCTTAGTCTTAGTCTCAGTCTTATTCTTATTCTTAGTCTTAGTCTTAGTCTTAGTATTAGTCTTAGTCTTATCTTAGTCTTACCTTAGTCTTATTTTTAGTCTTAGTCTTAGTCTTAGTCTTAAATTTAGTCTTAGTCTTAGTCTTATCTTAGTCATACCTTAGTCTTAGTTTTAGTCTTAGTCTTAGTCTTAGTCTTTGTCTTAGTCTTAGTCTTAGTCTTATCTTAGTCTTACCTTAGTCTTATTTTTAGTCTTAGTCTTTGTCTTTGTCTTTGTCTTTGTCTTTGTCTTTGTCTTTGTCTTTGTCTTTGTCTTTGTCTTTGTCTTTGTCTTTGTCTTTGTCTTTGTCTTTGTCTTTGTCTTTGTCTTTGTCTTTGTCTTTGTCTTTGTCTTTGTCTTTGTCTTTGTCTTTGTCTTTGTCTTTGTCTTTGTCTTTGTCTTTGTCTTTGTCTTAGTCTTGGTCTTAGTCTTATCTGAGTCTTACCTTAGTATAAGTATTAGTATTAGTCTTAGTCTTAGTCTTATCTTAGTCTTATCTTAGTCTTATTTTTAGTCTTAGTCTTAGTCTTAGTCTTAGTCTTAGTCTTAGTCTTAGTCTTAGTCTTAGTCTTAGTCTTAGTCTTAGTCTTATTTTTAGTCTTAGTCTTAGTCTTTGTCTTAGTCTTACCTTAGTCTTATTTTTAGTCTTAGTCTTAGTATTATCTTAGTCTTATCTTAGTCTTACCTTAGTCTTATTTTTAGTCTTAGTCTTAGTCTTTGTCTTAGTCTTAGTCTTAGTCTTATCTTAGTCTTACCTTAGTCTTATTTTTAGTCTTAGTCTTTGTCTTTGTCTTTGTCTTTGTCTTTGTCTTTGTCTTTGTCTTTGTCTTTGTCTTTGTCTTTGTCTTTGTCTTTGTCTTTGTCTTTGTCTTTGTCTTTGTCTTTGTCTTTGTCTTTGTCTTTGTCTTTGTCTTTGTCTTTGTCTTTGTCTTTGTCTTTGTCTTTGTCTTTGTCTTTGTCTTTGTCTTTGTCTTTGTCTTTGTCTTTGTCTTTGTCTTTGTCTTTGTCTTTGTCTTTGTCTTTGTCTTTGTCTTTGTCTTTGTCTTTGTCTTTGTCTTTGTCTTTGTCTTTGTCTTTGTCTTTGTCTTTGTCTTTGTCTTTGTCTTTGTCTTTGTCTTTGTCTTTGTCTTTGTCTTTGTGTTTGTCTTTGTGTTTGTCTTTGTCTTTGTCTTTGTCTTTGTCTTTGTCTTTGTCTTTGTCTTTGTCTTTGTCTTTGTCTTTGTCTTTGTCTTTGTCTTTGTCTTTGTCTTTGTCTTTGTCTTTGTCTTTGTCTTTGTCTTTGTCTTTGTCTTTGTCTTTGTCTTTGTCTTTGTCTTTGTCTTTGTCTTTGTCTTTGTCTTTGTCTTTGTCTTTGTCTTTGTCTTTGTCTTTGTCTTTGTCTTTGTCTTTGTGTTTGTCTTTGTCTTTGTCTTTGTCTTTGTCTTTGTCTTTGTCTTTGTCTTTGTCTTTGTCTTTGTCTTTGTCTTTGTCTTTGTCTTTGTCTTTGTCTTTGTCTTTGTCTTTGTCTTTGTCTTTGTCTTTGTCTTTGTCTTTGTCTTTGTCTTTGTCTTTGTCTTTGTCTTTGTCTTTGTCTTTGTCTTTGTCTTTGTCTTTGTCTTTGTCTTTGTCTTTGTCTTTGTCTTTGTCTTTGTCTTTGTCTTTGTCTTTGTCTTTGTCTTTGTCTTTGTCTTTGTCTTTGTCTTTGTCTTTGTCTTTGTCTTAGTCTTGGTCTTAGTCTTATCTGAGTCTTACCTTAGTATAAGTATTAGTATTAGTCTTAGTCTTAGTCTTATCTTAGTCTTATCTTAGTCTTATTTTTAGTCTTAGTCTTAGTCTTAGTCTTAGTCTTAGTCTTAGTCTTAGTCTTAGTCTTAGTCTTAGTCTTAGTCTTAGTCTTAGTCTTAAATTTAGTCTTAGTCTTAGTCTTATCTTAGTCTTACCTTAGTCTTATTTTTAGTCTTAGTCTTAGTATTATCTTAGTCTTATCTTAGTCTTACCTTAGTCTTATTTTTAGTCTTAGTCTTAGTCTTTGTCTTAGTCTTAGTCTTAGTCTTATCTTAGTCTTACCTTAGTCTTATTTTTAGTCTTAGTCTTTGTCTTTGTCTTTGTCTTTGTCTTTGTCTTTGTCTTTGTCTTTGTCTTTGTCTTTGTCTTTGTCTTTGTCTTTGTCTTTGTCTTTGTCTTTGTCTTTGTCTTTGTCTTTGTCTTTGTCTTTGTCTTTGTCTTTGTCTTTGTCTTTGTCTTTGTCTTTGTCTTTGTCTTTGTCTTTGTCTTTGTCTTTGTCTTTGTCTTTGTCTTTGTCTTTGTCTTTGTCTTTGTCTTTGTCTTTGTCTTTGTCTTTGTCTTTGTCTTTGTCTTTGTCTTTTTCTTTGTCTTTGTCTTTGTCTTTGTCTTTGTCTTTGTCTTTGTCTTTGTCTTTGTCTTTGTCTTTGTCTTTGTCTTTGTCTTTGTCTTTGTCTTTGTCTTTGTCTTTGTCTTTGTGTTTGTCTTTGTCTTTGTCTTTGTCTTTGTCTTTGTCTTTGTCTTTGTCTTTGTCTTTGTCTTTGTCTTTGTCTTTGTCTTTGTCTTTGTCTTTGTCTTTGTCTTTGTCTTTGTCTTTGTCTTTGTCTTTGTCTTTGTCTTTGTCTTTGTCTTTGTCTTTGTCTTTGTCTTTGTCTTTGTCTTTGTCTTTGTCTTTGTCTTTGTCTTTGTCTTTGTCTTTGTCTTTGTCTTTGTCTTTGTCTTTGTCTTTGTCTTTGTCTTTGTCTTTGTCTTTGTCTTTGTCTTTGTCTTTGTCTTAGTCTTGGTCTTAGTCTTATCTGAGTCTTACCTTAGTATAAGTATTAGTATTAGTCTTAGTCTTAGTCTTATCTTAGTCTTATCTTAGTCTTATTTTTAGTCTTAGTCTTAGTCTTAGTCTTAGTCTTAGTCTTAGTCTTAGTCTTAGTGTTGTAGAAAATACAACTAGTTTTTTATTATTTTATCTTAATCTGAATTCCATTTAAAGTTGTTATTATAAACTTTTTTTTGTATTTAAAATTAGCTATGTACAGTCTTAAAACATTTTTTTTCTTGTTTGAATTAATTAGCCTGTACTGTAAACCCTCTCTGCTGCAGTTGCCAAGTTGCTTATTCACCTCACTGCTTGAAAACTGGTTTTGAGTAGCTTTTCTTAGCTTAGCGCAGGTTCCATGCAGTTAGCTTTTTTCTTTAATCTTTCTTATTAAACAAGCAGCCAGCAGCAGAGGTTATTATAATAAATATATTTTAAGCTAACAATTTTGTCTTTTCTTTACAGCTTAATTTTCTATACATTGTTCGCTGGTTTGATAAAACGAATCAACTTCGTTTTCATTCTTGTGCTATATTTAAATAGTTTTGTTATAAATTTGTTTAAACTTCTAAACATATTATTTCTTTGCTTTTCATGTTGTGAAAATCAACTTATATTTTGTTGACAAAAAAACAACATTTTTTGGTGCCGAAACCCGGGACTTGGGAACTTTGGAATTTTACATTCTATTGAAATTTTTTATTTTTTATTCGAGTTTTTTTGGCAGTGCATTGTTATAAAAAGTAGAACAAAAATGTGCGTCTTGGAAAAGCAAATCGAGCAACAAAGAGACTTGTTGAATAGGTTTAAAACTCAGTACAAAGGCTTCACAGAGAAATCTGATGCAACCAAGACACGTGGATTTTTAACTTGTGTCCTTGAAGAGGTTGAACATTTGCATGAAAAATTTGACAAAAGACATGAAAATATCATTACGATTATTCATGATAATACTTTAGATTCTAAAGATGTGCCATATATTTCTGAAAATGTTTACTATCAATTCTTGGATTTGTACATGAGTTTTAAAGGTACTTTGCTGGACTCATTACATGAAAAAGGCAACAATTCTACAGAAGTTTATTCCAGCACTTTTGTTACACCAAATTCGGGTAATCATGCTGAGACATCTTTAAGCATGGAAGCAAAATTACCGAAAATTTCATTGCCGAAATTCTCTGGCGATTATTTAGAATGGATATCGTTCCAAGACATATATAATTCTTTAGTACATTCAAACAATGCACTACCAAAGGTTCAGAAATTCTATTACTTGAAAGGCTCTCTGGTTGGAGAAGCAGCAAATTTAATCAAAAGCATCTCTGCAACAGAAATGAACTATGATTCCGCATGGTCAATCTTAACCAACAGGTATCACAATAAACGATTAATTGTTGATACTCTAACCAAAAAGTTATTCAGTATACCCGTGTCAGACGGATCTTTTCAAAGTGTTAAACTTTTGCTCGATTCCGCTAGGGAATGTTTAACTTCGATAAAAAATATGAATGTTGATACTTCAAATTGGGATCCATTCCTAATATATTTACTTGCTCACAAGCTTGATTTTCAAACTCGAAAGGAGTGGGAAAAATCATTGACATCTTCCACTGAAATACCAGCTTTGGAAGATATGTTTGCTTTTCTTGAGGGTACTTTTCGAACTCTCGAATCTGTGCATGACGAATTACCGTCTTCTTGTAAAACTATTAGAACAAAACAACAAAAGTCTTATTCGAAAAACAAATTTTATTCTAACCATGTGGCTCAAATGCAGAATTGCATATTTTGCGATAAGTCTCACGCATTAGCAAAATGCTTCAAATTTTTAGCACTTTCGCCTAAACTTAAAAATGAATTCCTTTTTAAGAAAAATGTTTGCTTCAACTGTCTTGCACCAGGACATAATCAAAACGAGTGCAAGTCATTATTTCGCTGCCACATCTGTAAAAAATCGCACCATACTCTGTTACATATCGATGATCATTCTGTTTTGAATAAAACGCATATAAATTCGAACACTACTCAATTAAATCAAAATTTAGTTCGTTTCGATGACATTCGAGCTGCAAAACCTTCAGAAGGTGATTCGATCAACAATATTTCTACACATAATGCCCAATGCTTTCCACATGTGTTGCTGGCTACTATTCGTGTTGTTGTAAAATCAGCGACTACTCAGTACACTTTTAGAGCTTTACTCGATCAGGGCTCTCAAGCCACTTTGATAACTGAAAGTGCTGTCCAATTATTGAATTTGCCTAAACAAAGAATTTTTTGTAAAATTTCTGGTGTTGGTGGCCAGACTGAACATTTGTCTCGTAGTAGTGTTCACTTGAATATATGGTCGCTTTCAAACATGTTCGTGCTTTCATGCAATGCTCTTGTTTTAAATAAATTATCTGCTTATGTATCGAAACCTGGATTGGACAATTTTAAAATCTGTGATATGGTCTTGAATGATCTAGCAGATCCAAGTTTTAAATTTTCAGATCCAGTGGACATGATTCTTGGTTCTGACGTGTTTAGTAATATAGCGTTGCCTGGGCAATCTTTTGTTGATGGCCGAATATTTTATCAAAATACTAAATTCGGTTGGGTCTTTTCAGGTTCTGCTAGTAATCAAAAAACGAATGCACTTATGGTTAACAATTCCAATATTGAGTCGATTCTTAGATCTTTTTGGGAACAAGAAGAAGTTTTAGATAAGAGAGTTTTATCTAGAGAAGAAGATTTATGTGAAAAATATTTTGACAAAACTACTCAACGATCTCCTTCTGGTAGATATGTTGTTCATCTGCCGTTCAAATCAATTTTGTTAAATAACACAAAACCTGTTTTCAATACAAATCACATAAGTGCGCTCAAACGACTCAAAAGCTTAGAACATAGTTTTGAAAAAAAGAGTTATTTTGCTGAACAATATAAATCATTTATGTCTGAATATGAAAGTTTAAATCATATGACAAAAATTGGAACCTACCCAGCGGATGTACAGAAAAATTGCAATTTTTTACCTCATCATGGAGTTTTAAAGGAAAGCAGTACAACCACTAAACTGCGCGTTGTCTTTGACGGCAGTTGCAAATTTAATAATCAAAACTCTATAAATGACGAACTTAGCTCTGGGCCCGCCCTACAAAATGACTTGTCGCAAGTTATTTCTCGCTGGCGAAGGCATAAAATTGCATTTTGTGCTGACATCGAAAAGATGTTTAGACAAATTGATGTCGCTACAGAACATCAATGTTTTCAGCAAATTTTGTGGCGTTACAATGTAAATGACCCAATTTTTATTTACAAATTAAATACGGTGACATATGGCACAACTTCTGCTCCGTATTTAGCAATAAAAGTTATTCGACAAATATCACTTGATTACAAATCAAGTTATCCTATTGCGTCTAATATTTTATTTAAAGATTCCTATGTAGATGACATAATATCAGGTGCTGATAATGTGCTTGATGCTATTGCTCTACATAAGGATCTATGCGAGTTATTGCAACAAGGGCAATGCAAGCTTAGAAAGTGGATTTCGAATTCAAGTGAATTCATGGAGCAAATTCCTCCAGATCTTCGAGAGCATGCATCTACATTGAATTTTGATAAATCAGATTGTGTCAAGACATTAGGTATTCAATGGAATACTACTGCCGATGTTTTTACATTTAAGGTGGATATAAATTTTTCTAAAGAAGTCACGAAGCGATCAATACTTTCTACATCGGCACGTCTTTATGATCCATTGGGGTGGTTAGCACCGTCTACTATTATTGCCAAAATTGTTTATCAAAAGTTATGGTTAGCTGGTGTGGATTGGGATGAACCCGTTCCACTTGATATATACAACAATTGGGTTGCATATAGAGACTCCCTAGTACAATTTGAAAACATTAAAATTCCGCGCTGGATTGGATTTTCCCCTACATCAAAATTAGACTTGCATTGTTTTTGCGACGCTTCGCAAGTGGCTTATGCAGCTGCAGTTTATGCAAGAGTTGAAACTGCTAACAACATTTCTATACATTTACTTCAAGCGAAATCGAAAGTTTCGCCCGTTAAAACTGTTACAATTCCAAGACTGGAACTTTGTGCAGCGGTGCTGCTAGTGAAACTTGTTGATAAAATTAAAATTTCTTTTCATGAGTTTTCTGATTCAAATATCACATATTGGAGCGATAGTTCCACTGTCCTCAGTTGGATAAGACAACCACCTTCGCGCTGGAGTGTGTATGTAGCTAATAGAGTTGGTAAAATTCAAAGACACACAAATATTCAGCAATGGAGATACGTTCCATCAGTTGATAATCCGGCTGATTGTCCTTCCAGAGGAATGATGCCAGAAAATTTGCTAACAAGCACCATTTGGTGGCATGGCCCTTCCTTTTTATCATTGCCTGAATCTTCATGGCCTAAAAAAGAGTATACTCAACAAACTCATTTAGAAGAAGTTAAATCTAAGATAGTGTCCAATATTTTGAGTTATGATTCCTATCCAGATTTTTTATTGAAATTCTCTTCGTTGAGTAAAATGCTGCGCGTTCTATCGCTTTGCCTTAGATTCTGTGAGAACTGCAAATTAAATAAAGAAAATCGTGAAGTTTCTTCACTCAAAGCAGTTGAACTGAAAAATACTTTGCACAAAATTTTGAAAATTGTTCAGCAAATCGATTTTCAATCGGAGCTTGAAACTATTAAAAGAAATAAAGGAATTAAATCCAAAGTTTTGATAAAACTTATGCCTTTTATCGACGATGATGGATATCTTAGAGTAGGTGGACGCCTTCAGAACGCCGATCTACCGCTTGATCTAAAACATCCTATGATCTTAACAAAATTCAATCCGTTATCAAAACTAATCATTTTAGATGCACATAAAAAAACTTTACATGGCGGTGTTAGTTTAACAATGGCTTATGTCAATCGTAAGGTCTGGATTATATCCGGCATGCAGCTTGCTAAGAAACTAATAGCCAGCTGTTTAGTATGTTTTAAATACACTGCGAAAGCATCTCAGCAAATAATGGGTAATTTGCCGCCCGTACGACTTAAGGTTACAAGGCCGTTTAAGCACAGTGGTGTAGATTATGCTGGTCCAATTTTGTTGAAGAACTCTACATTAAGGTCCGCAGCAATCTCTAAAGGATATATATGTCTATTTGTGTGCATGGTTTCTAAAGCGCTGCATCTAGAAGCGGTGTCAGATTTAACCACCAGTGCATTTTTAGCAGCATTTAGACGATTTGTATCACGCCGCGGTCATTGTACCGACTTATATTCTGACTGCGGCACTAATTTTGTTGGTGCTTCTAAAGAGCTTAAAGTTCTCTTCAACAAAAGTCAGATGTCACTTCCTAACGATCTGAATGAAAGCTTGGTGTCTATGGGTACTGATTGGCACTTTAATCCGCCTGCTTCCCCACATTTTGGTGGGCTTTGGGAAGCAGGCGTAAAGTCAGTCAAGCGCCACCTCAAACGAATTGTTGGAGAACGCATTTTAAGTTTTGAAGAACTTGCGACTTTTTTATGCCAAATAGAAGGGTGTCTGAATTCGCGACCTTTATGTCCCTTATCTTCTGACCCGTCCAATTGTGACCCCTTAACTCCAGCTCATTTTTTGATCGGAGAGCCTACCAATTGCATACAGGAGGAAAATTTATTGGAACACAACATAAATGCACTTTCGCGCTGGAAAGCCATCGAAAAAATGAAGCAGCATTTTTGGAAACGTTGGTATGGCGAATACTTGAACAGGCTACAAGCACGTCCAAAATGGTTAAAAAGTAAAACCGATGCCAAAGTAGGAGATTTAGTTCTGGTCGCAGATGATCGATGTACACCAGGCCGGTGGTTCTTAGGCAGAATTCATGAGGTTCACCCTGGCAGCGATGGCAAAGTTCGCGTTGTCACACTTTTTTCTAAACAACATTTTTTTAAAAGACCAATAACTAAAATATGTTTTCTTCCCACAGATAGTCCTTTTAATAATGCCCACGATCTTACGGAGACAACTGATGACCTGGGGGATAAGGGGATGGAGCTCGCTCCTGTGTATCGCTGTGAGTCGGAGCATAGCGGAGTCTAATTGACTCGACTAAAGAACTTCCAACGTTGGGCCGTCCCGCTTATCAAGAGGATCAAGAACAGTTGTTCTTAGGGGGGGGTATGTTGTAGAAAATACAACTAGTTTTTTATTATTTTATCTTAATCTGAATTCCATTTAAAGTTGTTATTATAAACTTTTTTTTGTATTTAAAATTAGCTATGTACAGTCTTAAAACATTTTTTTTCTTGTTTGAATTAATTAGCCTGTACTGTAAACCCTCTCTGCTGCAGTTGCCAAGTTGCTTATTCACCTCACTGCTTGAAAACTGGTTTTGAGTAGCTTTTCTTAGCTTAGCGCAGGTTCCATGCAGTTAGCTTTTTTCTTTAATCTTTCTTATTAAACAAGCAGCCAGCAGCAGAGGTTATTATAATAAATATATTTTAAGCTAACAATTTTGTCTTTTCTTTACAGCTTAATTTTCTATACATTGTTCGCTGGTTTGATAAAACGAATCAACTTCGTTTTCATTCTTGTGCTATATTTAAATAGTTTTGTTATAAATTTGTTTAAACTTCTAAACATATTATTTCTTTGCTTTTCATGTTGTGAAAATCAACTTATATTTTGTTGACTTAGTCTTAGTCTTAGTCTTAGTCTTAGTCTTAGTCTTAGTCTTAGTCTTAGTCTTAGTCTTAGTCTTAGTCTTAAATTTAGTCTTAGTCTTAGTCTTATCTTAGTCTTACCTTAGTCTTATTTTTAGTCTTAGTCTTAGTATTATCTTAGTCTTATCTTAGTCTTACCTTAGTCTTATTTTTAGTCTTAATCTTAGTCTTTGTCTTAGTCTTAGTCTTAGTCTTATCTTAGTCTTACCTTAGTCTTATTTTTAGTCTTAGTCTTTGTCTTTGTCTTTGTCTTTGTCTTTGTCTTTGTCTTTGTCTTTGTCTTTGTCTTTGTCTTTGTCTTTGTCTTTGTCTTTGTCTTTGTCTTTGTCTTTGTCTTTGTCTTTGTCTTTGTCTTTGTCTTTGTCTTTGTCTTTGTCTTTGTCTTTGTCTTTGTCTTTGTCTTTGTCTTTGTCTTTGTCTTTGTCTTTGTCTTTGTCTTTGTCTTTGTCTTTGTCTTTGTCTTTGTCTTTGTCTTTGTCTTTGTCTTTGTCTTTGTCTTTGTCTTTGTCTTTGTCTTTGTCTTTGTCTTTGTCTTTGTCTTTGTCTTTGTCTTTGTCTTTGTCTTTGTCTTTGTCTTTGTCTTTGTCTTTGTCTTTGTCTTTGTCTTTGTCTTTGTCTTTGTCTTTGTCTTTGTCTTTGTCTTTGTCTTTGTCTTTGTCTTTGTCTTTGTCTTTGTCTTTGTCTTAGTCTTGGTCTTAGTCTTATCTGAGTCTTACCTTAGTATAAGTATTAGTATTAGTCTTAGTCTTAGTCTTATCTTAGTCTTATCTTAGTCTTACTTTTAGTCTTAGTCTTAGTCTTAGTCTTAGTCTTAGTCTTAGTCTTAGTCTTAGTCTTAGTCTTAGTCTTAGTCTTAGTCTTATTTTTAGTCTTAGTCTTAGTCTTTGTCTTAGTCTTACCTTAGTCTTATTTTTAGTCTTAGTCTTAGTATTATCTTAGTCTTATCTTAGTCTTACCTTAGTCTTATTTTTAGTCTTAGTCTTAGTCTTTGTCTTAGTCTTAGTCTTAGTCTTATCTTAGTCTTACCTTAGTCTTATTTTTAGTCTTAGTCTTTGTCTTTGTCTTTGTCTTTGTCTTTGTCTTTGTCTTTGTCTTTGTCTTTGTCTTTGTCTTTGTCTTTGTCTTTGTCTTTGTCTTTGTCTTTGTCTTTGTCTTTGTCTTTGTCTTTGTCTTTGTCTTTGTCTTTGTCTTTGTCTTTGTCTTTGTCTTTGTCTTTGTCTTTGTCTTTGTCTTTGTCTTTGTCTTTGTCTTTGTCTTTGTCTTTGTCTTTGTCTTTGTCTTTGTCTTTGTCTTTGTCTTTGTCTTTGTCTTTGTCTTTGTCTTTGTCTTTGTCTTTGTCTTTGTCTTTGTCTTTGTGTTTGTCTTTGTGTTTGTCTTTGTCTTTGTCTTTGTCTTTGTCTTTGTCTTTGTCTTTGTCTTTGTCTTTGTCTTTGTCTTTGTCTTTGTCTTTGTCTTTGTCTTTGTCTTTGTCTTTGTCTTTGTCTTTGTCTTTGTCTTTGTCTTTGTCTTTGTCTTTGTCTTTGTCTTTGTCTTTGTCTTTGTCTTTGTCTTTGTCTTTGTCTTTGTCTTTGTCTTTGTCTTTGTCTTTGTCTTTGTGTTTGTCTTTGTCTTTGTCTTTGTCTTTGTCTTTGTCTTTGTCTTTGTCTTTGTCTTTGTCTTTGTCTTTGTCTTTGTCTTTGTCTTTGTCTTTGTCTTTGTCTTTGTCTTTGTCTTTGTCTTTGTCTTTGTCTTTGTCTTTGTCTTTGTCTTTGTCTTTGTCTTTGTCTTTGTCTTTGTCTTTGTCTTTGTCTTTGTCTTTGTCTTTGTCTTTGTCTTTGTCTTTGTCTTTGTCTTTGTCTTTGTCTTTGTCTTTGTCTTTGTCTTTGTCTTTGTCTTTGTCTTTGTCTTTGTCTTTGTCTTTGTCTTTGTCTTTGTCTTTGTCTTAGTCTTGGTCTTAGTCTTATCTGAGTCTTACCTTAGTATAAGTATTAGTATTAGTCTTAGTCTTAGTCTTATCTTAGTCTTATCTTAGTCTTATTTTTAGTCTTAGTCTTAGTCTTAGTCTTAGTCTTAGTCTTAGTCTTAGTCTTAGTCTTAGTCTTAGTCTTAGTCTTAGTCTTAGTCTTAAATTTAGTCTTAGTCTTAGTCTTATCTTAGTCTTACCTTAGTCTTATTTTTAGTCTTAGTCTTAGTATTATCTTAGTCTTATCTTAGTCTTACCTTAGTCTTATTTTTAGTCTTAGTCTTAGTCTTTGTCTTAGTCTTAGTCTTAGTCTTATCTTAGTCTTACCTTAGTCTTATTTTTAGTCTTAGTCTTTGTCTTTGTCTTTGTCTTTGTCTTTGTCTTTGTCTTTGTCTTTGTCTTTGTCTTTGTCTTTGTCTTTGTCTTTGTCTTTGTCTTTGTCTTTGTCTTTGTCTTTGTCTTTGTCTTTGTCTTTGTCTTTGTCTTTGTCTTTGTCTTTGTCTTTGTCTTTGTCTTTGTCTTTGTCTTTGTCTTTGTCTTTGTCTTTGTCTTTGTCTTTGTCTTTGTCTTTGTCTTTGTCTTTGTCTTTGTCTTTGTCTTTGTCTTTGTCTTTTTCTTTGTCTTTGTCTTTGTCTTTGTCTTTGTCTTTGTCTTTGTCTTTGTCTTTGTCTTTGTCTTTGTCTTTGTCTTTGTCTTTGTCTTTGTCTTTGTCTTTGTGTTTGTCTTTGTCTTTGTCTTTGTCTTTGTCTTTGTCTTTGTCTTTGTCTTTGTCTTTGTCTTTGTCTTTGTCTTTGTCTTTGTCTTTGTCTTTGTCTTTGTCTTTGTCTTTGTCTTTGTCTTTGTCTTTGTCTTTGTCTTTGTCTTTGTCTTTGTCTTTGTCTTTGTCTTTGTCTTTGTCTTTGTCTTTGTCTTTGTCTTTGTCTTTGTCTTTGTCTTTGTCTTTGTCTTTGTCTTTGTCTTTGTCTTTGTCTTTGTCTTTGTCTTTGTCTTTGTCTTTGTCTTTGTCTTTGCCTTTGTCTTTGTCTTTGTCTTTGTCTTTGTCTTAGTCTTGGTCTTAGTCTTATCTGAGTCTTACCTTAGTATAAGTATTAGTATTAGTCTTAGTCTTAGTCTTATCTTAGTCTTATCTTAGTCTTATTTTTAGTCTTAGTCTTAGTCTTAGTCTTAGTCTTAGTCTTAGTCTTAGTCTTAGTCTTAGTCTTAGTCTTAGTCTTAGTCTTAGTCTTAGTCTTAGTCTTAGTCTTAGTCTTAAATTTAGTCTTAGTCTTAGTCTTATCTTAGTCTTACCTTAGTCTTATTTTTAGTCTTAGTCTTAGTATTATCTTAGTCTTATCTTAGTCTTACCTTAGTCTTATTTTTAGTCTTAATCTTAGTCTTTGTCTTAGTCTTAGTCTTAGTCTTATCTTAGTCTTACCTTAGTCTTATTTTTAGTCTTAGTCTTTGTCTTTGTCTTTGTCTTTGTCTTTGTCTTTGTCTTTGTCTTTGTCTTTGTCTTTGTCTTTGTCTTTGTCTTTGTCTTTGTCTTTGTCTTTGTCTTTGTCTTTGTCTTTGTCTTTGTCTTTGTCTTTGTCTTTGTCTTTGTCTTTGTCTTTGTCTTTGTCTTTGTCTTTGTCTTTGTCTTTGTCTTTGTCTTTGTCTTTGTCTTTGTCTTTGTCTTTGTCTTTGTCTTTGTCTTTGTCTTTGTCTTTGTCTTTGTCTTTGTCTTAGTCTTGGTCTTAGTCTTATCTGAGTCTTACCTTAGTATAAGTATTAGTATTAGTCTTAGTCTTAGTCTTATCTTAGTCTTATCTTAGTCTTATTTTTAGTCTTAGTCTTAGTCTTAGTCTTAGTCTTAGTCTTAGTCTTAGTCTTAGTCTTAGTCTTAGTCTTAAATTTAGTCTTAGTCTTAGTCTTATCTTAGTCTTACCTTAGTCTTATTTTTAGTCTTAGTCTTAGTATTATCTTAGTCTTATCTTAGTCTTACCTTAGTCTTATTTTTAGTCTTAGTCTTAGTCTTTGTCTTAGTCTTAGTCTTAGTCTTATCTTAGTCTTACCTTAGTCTTATTTTTAGTCTTAGTCTTTGTCTTTGTCTTTGTCTTTGTCTTTGTCTTTGTCTTTGTCTTTGTCTTTGTCTTTGTCTTTGTCTTTGTCTTTGTCTTTGTCTTTGTCTTTGTCTTTGTCTTTGTCTTTGTCTTTGTCTTTGTCTTTGTCTTTGTCTTTGTCTTTGTCTTTGTCTTTGTCTTTGTCTTTGTCTTTGTCTTTGTCTTTGTCTTTGTCTTTGTCTTTGTCTTTGTCTTTGTCTTTGTCTTTGTCTTTGTCTTTGTCTTTGTCTTTGTCTTTGTCTTTGTCTTTGTCTTTGTCTTTGTCTTTGTCTTTGTCTTAGTCTTAGTCTTAGTCTTAGTCTTAGTCTTAGTCTTAGTCTTATCTTAGTCTTACCTTAGTCTTAGTTTTAGTCTTATTCTTAGTCTTAGTCTTAGTCTTAGTCTTAGTCTTAAATTTAGTCTTAGTCTTAGTCTTATCTTAGTCTTATTTTTAGTCTTAGTCTTAGTCTCTGTCTTAGTCTTAGTCTTAGTCTTATCTTAGTCTTACGTTAGTCTTATTTTTAGTCTTAGTCTTTGTCTTTGTCTTAGTCTTAGTCTTAGTCTTAGTCTTACCTTAGTCTTAGTCTTAGTCTTAGTCTAAGTCTAGTCTTAGTCTTAGTCTTAGTCTTAGTCTTAGTCTTAGTCTTAGTCTTAGTCTTAGTCTTAGTCTTAGTCTTAGTCTTATCTTAGTCTTAGTCTTATCTTAGTCTTAGTCTAAGTCTAGTCTTAGTCTTAGTCTTAGTCTTAGTCTTAGTCTTAGTCTTAGTCTTAGTCTTAGTCTTAGTCTAAGTCTAGTCTTAGTCTTATTCTTAGTCTTAGTCTTAGTCTTAGTCTTATCTTAGTCTTACCTTAGTCTTAGTTTTAGTCTTAGTCTTAGTCTTAGTCTTAGTCTTAAATTTAGTCTTAGTCTTACCTTAGTCTTATTTTTAGTCTTAGTCTTAGTCTTAGTCTTAGTCTTATCTTAGTCTTATTTTTAGTCTTAGTCTTAGTCTCTGTCTTAGTCTTAGTCTCTGTCTTAGTCTTAGTCTTAGTCTTATCTTAGTCTTACCTTAGTCTTATTTTTAGTCTTAGTCTTTGTCTTTGTCTTTGTCTTTGTCTTAGTCTTAGTCTTAGTCTTAGTCTTACCTTAGTCTTAGTTTTAGTCTTAGTCTTAGTCTTAGTCTTAGTCTTAGTCTTAGTCTTAGACTTAGTCTTAGTCTTAGTCTTAGTCTTAGTCTTAGTCTTAGTCTTAGTCTAAGTCTAGTCTTAGTCTTAGTCTTAGTCTTAGTCTTAGTCTTAGTCTTAGTCTTAGTCTTAGTCTTAGTCTTAGTCTTAGTCTTAGTCTTAGTCTTGGTCTTAGTCTTAGTCTTAGTCTTACCTTAGTCTTATTTTTAGCCTTAGGCTTAGTCTAAGTCTTAGTCTTAGTCTTATCTTAGTCTTAGTCTTAGTTTTAGTCTTAGTCTTAGTTTTTATTTTGGTCTTAAGTTTGAATCTTGGTCCTATTGGTCTCAGTCTAAGTCTTAATCATAATCACCAAGTGCTTGGAGAGTTCCAGCAAGTCTGATTGGCCATTGAATTATCCAGCTTTGTTCAAAGACTAAGTTGGATCCTTAATAGACCCCATGACTCATATATCGCCTGATAAATCCAAATAAATCCAGTTTGGAAGTCTAATGGCTCCATGCAATCTATAAATAAGCTCTTAACGAATATTAGACTGGCTTTAGAATTTATGTTCTAGGATCCCATAGAACACATGCAAGTCCTAATGACCCACCTGAAAATTCAGATAAGCCCAGTCATTGAAGCTCAAATGTCATGGAGATATAAAGTACCCGTGAACACACGTTCTTTTGTAACTTCACGTGAAGTTCAAGTTCGTGAATTTGGTAAAAATGCTTAATTATATGGGTGAACATTAGACCGTACCTCAAAAAGAAAGTGCGCCGTATACCAGCGAATATGACAGGCATTTTTGCAAGACAATTACGAAAAACAATTTTTTTTTTTTTTTTGACCGAACGTAGGGGTCACGAATTGACATATTTCTTCATATCTCTGGTGTTTACAATCGAATTTTAAAGTTTGGTACATATATCAATGTTTTTGTCTCAATGAGACCAATATTTCCAGCAGAACTATTTTTAAAATATTTTTGAAAATTTTTTGCCGAACGTAGGGCTCCCTTGTTTCATTTTCATCATACCATCGGTATTAAAAATCTGATCATATTGAATGACATATCGATGTTTTTGTCTGAAAGAGACCAATTGTTTTTTTTTCCAAAATAAAAAAATAAAATAATACATTGTATTTTTGTGATATATTAAATCACAACAAAAATAGTGTCGATACCTCTTTTAGCATTGGCGTTACAGTTTTTTTTTATTCTTTTACGAGCTTTAAAATTACTCAAAATCAATTTAAGGACTTGTAGGAATATTTTTCTTTTTTATTTTGGAGAAAAAATAATTGGTCTCTTTCAGACAAAAACATCGATATGTCATTCAAAATGATCAGACTTTTAATACCGATGATATGATGAAAATGAAAAAAGGGAGCCCTACGTTCGGCAAAAAATTTTCAAAAATTTTTTAAATATATTTCTGCTGGAAATATCGATATACTTTTTGAGCAAAAGATTAATGATATTTTAAGAGCTTTATTTTTTTGATATTAGGGTGGTACTTTAGGATGGTAGGAACTGAGATCTGGAGGGTACGTACTAGAGCGGTGCACCTGAGGTCAATGACCTCTATAAATGTTATATTGGTCTCATTGAGACAAAAACATTGATATACCAAACTTTAAAATCCGACTGTAAACACCAGAGATATTAAGAAATGTGTCAATGCGCGACCCCTATGTTCGGTAAAAAAAAATTTTTTTTTTCGTATTTGTTTTACAAAAATGCGTCATATTTGCTGGTATACCGTGCACCTTTTTTTTTGCATAGGAGGTGGTACGATCTAGTGAACATGTATCACCCGTACTCACGTGAAATTGCGAGTTTTTTTTTACACGTGTCGAATTTTAATTGAAGAGTATAATCCCTAACTTATATTATTTATTTAAACTATTAATTTTAACTTTAAGGTCAAATTATTTTTTCAAGCCAACTAAGGTTTGGTTTTTAGTTTTCTAAGAAAGTTTTGAAACATCAGCAGACTCGCCAGATGTTTCGTAAGCCGCTATAATTATGTCATGAGGAATCATCCTTCCAAATTCTGATAAACCGATGTGGGACTATGTGGGCCAGTTTGTTTCTATGTTTTTTCGAAATTGCAAAATGTCGAAGGGGACTTCTTTCTTAAGTATTAAAGGACTTTATTACGTTCTAAAAACTATATAGCTTTGTTCATTATTAAATTATTTTTTTTTTCAACGTTTCCAAAAAATTATTTTGTATTAAACCATGCATGGCTTTTGACCTGAAAAATTAACCTGACGATTAAATATAGCTTTTTATGTTTATTTACTTCATTTCTTAATTGTTAATTTTTAAAAATAACACTTACGAAAACATATTAATATGCATGAGGATTCTTTTCTCTAGACCGTTTTAATTCTTTATGAAAATACAGTTCAATCTTTATGAAAATACATCAAAATCTCGTTCTTACCTGAAAAAAGGAAAGAAAAAATTATCAAGATTAATTTAATTATTCTTAGGTATCATTTAAATTAAGTAATTAAGTAAGTAAGTATGCAATAGGTAACATTTTAATAGATATTTATTTATTTAACGATTTGATATGTAGAACCCATATTATCTATGTTATTTCAAAAATTTCCTTCAAAATCTTCTTTTGGATTTTTTCTTTAGGAAAATTATGCAATTGTAAATATTTTTTTTTTTTTATTTTTAAGAGTACAAAAATACAAAATACAAAAGTTGAAAAATTAAACCCATGGCAAAAAAAAAACTATCGAAAATATATCTCGCACTAGAGGACCCATGTTAAATATAATAAACAAATACAAAAATCCTTCCCACTGATCGTTCACCCCATTTCAAACCAAGGCAGACTTGACTAAATATGTAGGTGTAATACCTTAAACCTATGGTTAAAAGCTAAAAAAAAAAAACATATGGATGAAAGGTTTTTAATGTCAATATTTTTGATTGAAACTATTGGCAAGACAACATGAACCATATATATGATAAATATACACCCTTATATATTTATCATCCACTCGATTTATGGGAGGTTATCACTAGTTTTACTTTAGGACGGAGAGACCTCGCAGAGAGCTACAAAGCATGCGAAATGAATGGATTGAATTGCTTGAATGGAATGACTTGAATGGATTGGATGAACTAGATGGATAGGTTGGAGGATTGTGTGGATTCGAAGGATTTGGTGGATTGGATGCATTCGAGGGACTCAATGGATTGGATGAGTTGGATAAATTGAATGAACTAGATGGATGGATGTAGGATTGGATAATTTTTATGGATTGAATGGATTGGATTGCTTGAATGGAATGCCTTGGATGGATTGGATGGATTCGATGGATCCGATGGATTAGGTGGATTGGATGGATTTGAGAGATTCAATGGTTTGTACAAGCTAGATGAATAGGTTGGAGGATTGGATGGATTAAAATGGATTGGATGGATTCGAGGGATTCAATGGATTGGATGATTTGAATGAACTAGATGTATGGATGTAGAATTGGATAATTTGAATGGATTGGAATGGAATGACTTAGATGGATTGAATGGGTTTGAAAGATTCAATGGTTTGCACGAACTAGATTGATAGGTTGGAGGATTGGATGGATTAGATGCATAGGATGGCTTGCATGGACTGAATAAATTAGATGAACTAGATGGATGGATGGATTGAATTGGACGGATTTCATTAATGGATGGTTTAAATGAACTTAATGGATTGGAAAGCTTGGATGGCTTGATTGGATTGGTTGGATTAAATGGATTGGTTAGATTGGTTGGATTGGTTGGATTGGTCGGATTGGTTGGATTAGTTGGATTGGTGGGATTGGTTGGATTGGTTGGATTGGTTGGATTGGTTGGATTGGATGGATTGGATGTATATTATGTATTGCATGTATATGTTAGAATGGATGGATAGGATGCATTGGATGGGTTGAAAGGCTTGGATAAATTCGATGAACTAGATGAAGGAATGAATTGGATGCATTGGATGGATTTTATGAATTTAATGGATTAGACGAATTGGTTTCATTAGATGACTTCAATGGATTGGATGACTTGGATGGATGAATGAATAGAAATTAGAGGAAACCAATCAATAGGGTAGAAAAAAAGCATTTCCAGAAGCAACTTGAAGACAAAATTTTAGTAAATAACCCAGAAAATCTAAAACAAACTTTGATGTTAAACAAACTCATTCCAAGAACCGCACTAAATGAAGATCATATGCTTCATAGCTAGACACAAGACACAGAACGGCAAGTTTTAGATATACTTCTCATAAAAAGTTAGCCAATTAAACGATCTTGCTTGAATTCTAAATTATTCTTTTGAAAGTTTATCTCTTTTTTTTTCTTAAGGTTTAAAATTTTTTACTTTGATGAGCCTTAAGGCTATACAGCTCACCGATCTCAACCAACATCAACGGAAAGCTAAAAATATAAAACGTGTTCCAGTTCAATCAATTCTAATCATTTGACAAAAGATCGAAAAATATGTGCATAAATTGTGAGAATTTGGACCAATGAACTTAAAATTGAATTCAAACAAGTTCACATGACTTGGGGTTAAAAAAGTAAGAGTTTTACTGTCAGTTATTTGTTTCTGCTTTCGTTATTTTTAAATGGAAGAATCGGCAAGATTAGCACTGTAGCAACATAAGAAGCAAAATTTAAAATGAAAATAGGGTTGCCAGATACTGTAAAAGGAAAACGTTTACGATTTCTTGGGAAAGCATCAAAAGTTTTGAAAAGTATAAACCTATTTCGTAATTTATTTACAGATTTTATCAGTTATTGCCATTTTAATTCCATAGACACATATCCAATTTTTGTAAATCCATAAAATTTTGGCAGACTGAATATGTAACAATTAATTTTTCCGTAGTGGTTTGGATATTTCATCGGTCGATACGATATGAACGCCGACCGCACGTTGTAGAAACCCCACTAGTCATCAATGCGGTGAAATCTCGAACCAAAGGAAACCAAAAGCAGAAAATCTTGTCGCACGAGATGAATATCTCGACGAAATCCATCTATCGCATTCTAAAATATGACTTGGGGCTCAGAGCATACAAAAGAAACACCAGCCATCTTCTCACGGTAGCATTAAAGCAACAACGCAAGCTGAAATCGAAAGCGTTACTACTTAAACACAGACGGATGATGCCCATATATGATTCCTTTTTACACTGCCGAAAAAATTTTCACTTACAAACAATGTGCCAGACTTCATTTCCACGTATCAGTGACCAGCGGGTAGCCCAGACTTAAATCCATTGGATTACAAATTGTGGTCCGTGTAAGAGGGTATGGCTTGCTCTATTCGACACTCAAATATCGAGTCTCTAAAGCAGTGGTGCTAACTCCATGGTTTCGAACCTTGGTTCGAACATGATACAATTACAAGGTAGGCTCATTTTAAAATGGCTGCTCAATTGTGAAATTTTGCAACAACAAAGCTGTAGAAGCCACAAACGTCAAACGACAAAGGCAACAACAACAACAAAGAAAAACTAAAAGCTATCAGCTGATTTTGGCAACTAGCGCACCCTGCTCTCCAATATGAGCCTACTTTGTAATTGTATCATGGGTTCGAATAGCCCGCAGGCATCGTGTTTTGTTGTGCTTTTGCACACGAAGTAGCAATCGGCACGCTGTGTTTGTACACAGAATAAAAGTTTGTTTTTTCTGTGCTTTACATTTTAAGTCAGTATGCTTTGAGCGTTCATGCAGTAGTGGTGTTGCTCGCTGTTTTCTTTTAAGAATGTACGTAAATATTTTGCAATGTTTCAGGGAAAAACTTTTTTTTGTCTTTTCTGTGTTATAAAAGCGAAAAAAAAAAATAAAAACGAAACCATTATATTGAAAATAACACTCGATAAGATTTTCTTGCACCTAATGTTGTAAGAGCTTTTAACAACTTCTTGTTTCAGTGCAATGAGGTGCACTCGGAAAGCTCTCTTAGTTGTTGTTTGAACCGTGCGTTGATCACCACTGCTCTAAAGCACTCTTGTTCGAGCAGTAAACTATTTTCCCATACATGTGATGCATACTGCGATCGATGACTGGCCGAATCGACTTCGATCGTGCTGGAAAGCAAATGATGGAAATTTCGAATAAGTTGTTCAACAATTTGTAGCTATTGAACGGCTGAATAAATAATAAAAATTATTTTCAAAAAGCTTTTCATTTATGAACAAAAAACCAAGTGCCAAAACATATTAGAGTACTAAGTAAACCCCCTCTGAACCGGACAGTTTTACAGTTTTTGCTCAAAATTTGTCTCTACACTCGCAAAAAAATGAAGTAACACAGGTCATAACTCTAGTATAGACTAAGAAATTGACTAAGCCAGGACATAAGTGCACTTTAAAAATCACAACTACCACTCTTAACATGCAGTTCCAATATTGAAAGTAAATATTATCTATTGGATTTGTAACGATTTTCATGCTCGAAAACGATTATCGATATTTTGCCTCAGATCTGTCTTATATAACGATTTCTGAAACATTAATCCGATATTGGATTTTATTATTTTATTATTATTTGTTGCCATTCCGAGATTTACAAAGTTGATGAGGTTCGAAAATTCGAAATTCCAAATGACGATTTCAAAATTTGCGATTGCATTTCACAAATTCGTATTCGAGACATCTGAAAAGTATCATCGCTACTTATCTTAAATACACTCCGGGGATAAAATGAACTCAAAAAATTCGGAAATCCACCAACTTTGCTAGCATTCAGAACAATCATAATGAACATATCCGGTTTTGGCAGAAGTTTACTTAAGATAGATAAGGGTTTTTCTTAACTTTATAATTCTATCACCATCTGCAAGTCGGACAAAAATTAAGACGAATTTGCCAAGTTAGCATCATCGTTAGGGAATGTTCAAAATTTTTTTCGACATAAATGTCAAAAACAGGCGAATGGAATTACTTCGTAGTATCGTGGATAATGTCATTCGACTGAAATATTTAAAACAGTCGATTAACAAGGTCATTATTTCTACATTAGAGAGAAGAATCTACATCTACATACAGTCGATTTCTCCAAGGAGAACATCAGCTTGAAAAGGACTAGGAGAAAGACATGCGACCGAACATATAGCGATATACACCGAACGAGCATAAAGAATCGTTTTAAAAGTGCAGTCGAAATAAGAAGAGATCTTGAACAAGAGCACCAAGTTACAATAAGAGTGGAAACATTCCGATGACGACTCCGAGAATTTAGAGTTTCTGGCAGTAGTTTTTAAGTCATTACAGTGGTAAGATGTGCATGACCGCAGGTGCATAAGGAGTCGTGAAAAATTTTGCTATACAACTTAATTAACTCGACTCTTCTTAATTGAGCAAAAAATATGACCGAAATCCAGACAAAAATGTTTATTATTTCATTGAAAGTCAAACGGGAAAAAGATTATTATCATCTTTTATTCTGCACCGTAATCAGCAACAAAGTTTCCGTTTCCTCAATTTCTCCAAAAAATAACTCAAAGCTGCTAGTTTTTCTAAATTATTTATTGGCTTTTGACATTTCTCTGCTAATTTTTACGTTTTCTGCTTTGGCAGCAGAGACGAATAAGTAAGCTCGCAAACAGTGATACCAGAAAAATAAAAAGTCGCCAATTGATTTGACTCGAGTGAAGCATTCAATTCGCAGACGGTGATAGAGGTCAATTTATAACTAACCAACTTTTTTCAGTAGGCAAAAAATTATATGATATTTTATATTAAGAAACATAATAAAGTCTAATAGGCTTCTGGAACATCAAGTACAAAAAAACTGTTTTAATACTTTTGAACAAGCATTTAGTGATGTGAAAAAAAATTTTATAGCATAAAAATGTTAGGTACTCATTTCATAGAGTTACTTAGTTAGCCCGTCTGCACTCTATAAAAATTTATAATTTCAAATATTAAATTAACGCGAATGTTTGACCTCATTATTCAAAGAATCATTTCTAAAAGCAACCTTGATAAACTTGAAAATTTGATGAAGTAAAGCGTGTTGCCAATTTAACATTTTTTTTAAGGTATAACTACGGATTTCGTTTAAGATTCATCTTCAAAAGTTACGAAATCCCAGCAAGCGGGTTATTTATTTGCTGTTTTGGTAGTCGAGTGGTAAGACGCTTGACTGACACCACATAGGTACTGGGTTCGAATCCCGGACAGGACTTAATTATACGCTTCAACTTTTCTCAATTTTTGTCCTGATTTTGTAATCAATGAAATTCAAAATTCATCAATACTTACAACTCAGAAAGCTGTTGTTGTCTGTAAAGAAGTTTATTTTATTTAGTTCATTTCATCAACGTAAATATTATAATTAGCCTTACTGACTAATTGACTTGATATATTATATCTATACTACACGCAAATAAAAAAACCTTTATTGCCAGTTTGCCGCAAATGAACTTCGTTTGTCGTGCTTGGGATCGTTATTTGCAAACGTTTCAATAGTTGTCATAATAATAGTTCAGTTAAGAGAAACGCGTCATTTAGTTGCAGGTAATTAATTTCGTTTGTCATATACGTGAATGATTTTTAAATTGCAGCAATTGAAAAATTTTTTATCCCAACTGAAAACTTCCTTTGTTTTTCCCTTCGTTGTATACACACAGCGTTTATAATTCAGAGTTACTTTATGAACTGAAAACTTCCTTTGTTTTTCCCTTCGTTGTATACACACAGCGCTTATAATTCAGAGTTACTTTATGACAAACTGTTCTATATATGGAAAATGGTAATATATTGTATACCGGTATAAATAGACCAAAATGGAGTTTATTGAAGCTCTTGCAGCACAAAGGCATGAAAAGCTTACGATCAAGCAATGCATGGCATTGCGGATGATTTTTTGAAAAACTTTACACTTTAATTAAAGATACCTTTTAATTAAATTTCATAAAGAAAATACACCTATATCCTTTTGTAGTACAAATGTGACATTTTCATGTGACTTATTTCATAAAAATCGGACAAGTAGTTTTGGAGTTTAGTGGCAACAAAAAATGTTTACTTTCATTTTATATAGCAGTATAGATAGATAAGTAAAAAAGGATCATTAAATACCTTTGAATTCCGTAAAGCGAAACCCAACCTGGAATAAGCTTTAGCAATCAAATAATCGATATGCCTATGGAAATTACGATTATGATCGGATATGGGCACCACTACATTTAAAGCTTCTGTGTTGTTTCTGTGTTTGTTTCTGTGTTTGTTTTTTGTCTTTGATTTGTTGTTGCGTTTTGTGTTGCTACACAAGCCTTTGCTCTCAATTCTTACTCTCAGCGCTCCAAGAGCGCTCTCTGCTTATAGCTGCTTTTGATCAAGAATTACACCTAGATCTTCATTTTGGTTATTCTTGATAGAATTACTCCATCCAGTCTATACGGGAACATTAACAGATTAGAGTTCCTGTAAAAAGTTAAACATTGACATTTCGCAATATTAAGGGGCAACAAATTTTCCTTGCACCAAGTTGATAATCTATTCAGATCCTACCCTACACAACTTCCAATTGTAATTCAGAAATAGACGATTGAAATTCAGAAAACATTAATTAAAATTCAAAAATTTCATTGAAATTCAGAAATAATTAATTGTAATTCAGAAATTCTATTTGAAATTCAGAAGAGCTCAATTGAAATTGAGATATTTCATTTGATATTCGGAAAAAATAATTTGAAATTCAGAAGAGATCAATTGAAATTCAGCAATTCCATTTGAAATTCGGAAAATATCAATTGAAATTAAGAAATTTGATTTGAAATTCAGAAAAAATCATTTGGAATTCAAAAATTCCATTTGATATTCACAAAAAATCATTTGGAATTGTGAAGAAGAGAAGAGATCAATTGAATTTCAGAAAGAAGCATTTTTAATTCAGAAACTATTAATACAAATGCAATTTCTTAGTTTCAATTGATCTTTTTTGAATTTCAAATGGAATTTTTCAATTTCAATTGATCTTTTCTGAATTTGAAATGGAATTTCTGAATTTCCATTGATCTCTTCTGTATTCCTAATGATTTCTTCTGAATATCAAATGGGATTTCTGAATTACAAATGATTTTTTTTTAATTTCAAATGGAATTTCTCAATTTCAATTTAAAATTGATCTGAATTTAAATTGATCTTTTCTGAATTACAATTGGAAAAGGTGTAGATCCGAGCATTCATTTATGGGCTTGAAACGAGAAAAAAAATTTAATATCATCAGCATACATTAAACATTGTGAGAACTTTAAAATTTTTGGAATGTCATTACAAATAATAAGAATAGAAGAGACCCGTAGGAACGCCAGAAGTAACATGAATGACTTCTGAAAGTTTATTCTTGATACGTACATATTGCGTACGTCCAACTGGATATGACTTAAGCCATTTTAAAATATTTGAATGAAAACCAATTCTCCCAATTTCGTTGATATGGTGTAAACTATGGTGAACTCTATCAAACGCTTTAGAGAAGTCAGTGAAAATGGCATTACACTGATAACCTTTTTCAATACTATTTGAAACGTAATTGCAAAATATTGTTAAATTAGTAACTGTTGCTATCCCAGTAACAAACCCCATGAGATATAATCTCTGTTAGAAGAAAAGTAAGTCTGCTGTAAACCAATTTTTCGAACAACTTAGGAATCGACAATATTTTGCAAATTGCTCAAACTCAAATTGTCGCTTCGTAGAAAACATTTTGAGACGATTGAAGCCATAGAAGAGAATTCTCAGAGGAAACTAAATGCCATTCTGTTGGGGTATGTATAATATACATTGTATATCGCCTCCAATGGGGATTTTAGTATTTTGAAGGTGAGCAAATAAATAATGAAGAATAAGTAAGCATTGTTGTTAACTTTGCACAGTCCGGTTCAATTTTGAACAGAAGGAACATGCCAGAGATCTGAAACAAGTCAATTGAAAATCGAGTTACTTGAAAAAATTCAAGTTTTGACTTGACTTGTAGAAACTTTATATGTTTCTACCCCACAAACCATGACTTGCTTCTGAAAAACGAACCATAAATCAGACTTGATTCTATTTTGTTTCTACCCTACATTAATTGGTAGAAAAAAATCAAACTTTCTTCTTTTCAAGTCTGTTTTCAAGTCAATGCGACTGCGCTGCCGTAGAGCGTCTACTTATACTCTTCTATACAAAGTGACAAAATTAACGTATCCCTTTAAGTTTTTGTATGGGAGCCCCATTAAGAAGTAGTCGGATGGGATAGATCCCCAAGGGAAAAATTTTCCTTTTGCAAAAGTAATGGGGGTTGTTGATACATATCTGTGTCATTTTATAATAACATCTTAAGTGGACTTAAGGCAGATCTGAGTTATTGATGTAACTTTGTTCTACGCATATAGTACTATAACCACACAAAATCTGGAGCTTCTAGCATGACCGTAGACAAAGTTATGGCCCAAAAACTAAACATCCTTTCATATAACTTGTATGGCGATTGAAAACTTTGAAGCAAGATTTCTCCAAACATGATTTTTACATTTAAGATATTATTATGAAACGCCACAGATATTAACCCTCTCCGGCTCTCCCTTAAAGCCACCCTGTTCAGATGTAGGGAATACATGTACAAAAATCATAAAATTTGTATGGGAGCCCCCCTAAGGAGTGGTCGTAGGGAATAGGTCCCCAAGGGAAAAATGTTCCTTTTGCAAAAGTAATGGGTGACCCTCTGCGGCCCTCCCTTAAAGCTCCCCTGTTCAGGTGTAGGGAAGAAAAAAACAACAACAACAAAAAAAAAACAAACAAACATACATCCAATACTTTAAAGCAGTGTTGACCACAGCAACAGCATTTGTCTCATTTACTCATTCGTGTATACGTAAAAGGACGAAGTGTTGCTCCACACGCGCGTGTACTACGGGGTCGACACTGCTTTAAAGTTAAACTGTTTTCTCAACTCGAGAAACGAAGTTTGCACTGACGACACGAAGTTAAGTCCACGAATTTCGAAAACAAACTTGAAAATAAAGGCTTTGTAGGCAAAATAATTGCTTTTTTGCTACATTTCAAGTTTTCTACATTTTTGACAAGTACAAGTCGGCGACTTAATTTTTGCTGCCGGCTTGATGAGTCTCCCAAACTTGTTTTTTGCCTGCCTCGACTTGCAGTTGAAAAATGAAAGGAACTTGAAACAGCAAATAAATCCATTCATGCAGATCTCTGATTCACATCACCCAGGCAAACTTGACTGAAATCCTTGATTCAACCTAAAAATAAAATATAAAAACCTTCATGGCAATAAATAGCTAAAAAAATCAATAAGTTAAAAAACAGTAAGTCTGGCAACCCTAGATGAAAATTTAAATAATTTAAAGAACTGTTTAAGTAAGCAGATGTGTAAAAGTTAAGCTGTCTTTATTGTTAGCCAAAAGTTAAGCGGTGCGCACGCAACTTTAAGCAAATCACTGGAAGACCCAAATAAACACAGATCACAGAAAAAAACAAAAACCTTACTTAATGAGTCGACTGCAGCTTATAACACTTTCAACATTTGCCTTCTTAGGGCTTGTTAGGCAAACAGCAGCAGCGCAGCAACAACAAAATCAACAAATAGAAGATATACTTAGCATCGGTCTACACAACGTTCTCACAAAGAATCTCTACAACGATGGTAAGAGTCGCAGAACTAGTAAGAAAGACAAGAATTAAATATAAATCGTTTTATCTTTTTCAGAACCACTTCAGAACGGCTCTTATGACTTCATTATTGTGGGCGCCGGACCGGCAGGTTGCGTGCTGGCCAATCGTCTCTCCGAGAATCCAAATTGGAGTGTTTACCTCATTGAAGCTGGGGGCACTGAGGGTTTGATACATCGAGTACCTGCCCTGGCCGCACATTTGCAGGCCACACACTCTAATTGGGGCTACAAATCAGTGCCGCAGAAGAACGCCTGCTTCGGCATGCGTAATAATGAGTGCGCCTTGCCACGCGGCAAGGTAGTAGGCGGCACAAGTTCCATCAATTTTATGATTTACAATCGTGGCAATCGGCACGACTTCGATCGTTGGGCAGCCGCTGGCAACAAAGGCTGGTCGTATCAGGAGGTTTTGCCATATTTTCTGAAATCAGAGAGCGCCAATTTGGCTGGCTTGGAGCAATCGCCGTATCACAATCACACCGGTCCCTTGAGCGTCGAGGACGTAAGCATTCGCACACCTATGGTGCACGCTTTTGTGAAGGGCGCCCAGCAGGCGAATCATCGCAAGACGGACTACAATGGTGAATCGCAGCTAGGTGTTTCCTATGTTCAAGCCACGACGCTGAGAGGTCGGCGTCATAGTGCCTTCCGCGCTTATATTGAGCCGATTCGGCAGCAACGCAAGAATCTGCATATCCTGACGCTAGCGCGTGTAACACGCATATTAATAGATCCGAAGACACGGCAGACCAACGGCGTAGAATTGATACATCAAAAAAGAGTCTTCAAAATATATGCACTTAAGGAAGTTCTGTTGTCTGCAGGTGCATTTAATTCACCGCAATTGCTGATGTTGTCTGGCATTGGACCAGCAGACAACTTAAAAGCCATTGGCGTGCCCGTTATCAAGGAGCTACCTGTTGGTAAGCTACTCTACGATCACATGTGCCACTTTGGACCCACTTTTATCACCAACACCACCAGAAGTAGCCTTTTTACTAGCAATATTGGACTGAGAGATGTAACGGAGTACGCTCTTGGCAATGCTGCTACCTTGCTTTCTTCAATTGGCGGTGTTGAGTCCTTAACATTTGCCAAGCTGCCGGGCTCAAGCCAACCAGCCGATGTGCCTGACATTGAGCTCATCAGCGTCGCTGGCAGCTTGGCCTCGGATGATGGCACAGCTCTGAAAGAGGGCGCCAACTTTAAGGACGAGATTTATAATGAAGTCTATCGTCCGCTGGCTATTGTCAAACAGGATCATTTCAGCGTTTTGGTCATGCAGTTTCATCCCAAATCAGTGGGCCGCATTTGGTTGCATAACCGCAACCCGTTCGAGTGGCCACGCATCAACCCGAAATATTTCAGCAATAAGCAGGATATTGAGGAGCTCTTGTTGGGCATCAAGGAAGCGATAAGAATTTCGAAGACGCCCGCCATGCAGGAAATTGGCACTCGCATACATGACATACCGGTGCCAGGTTGTAAATCTCTGGCATTTGGAACGGACGAGTATTGGCGCTGCTCTATACGAACCATGTCATATACGCTGCATCATCAGGTGGCAACGTGTCGCATGGGTCCGGAAGCAGATCCCACAACTGTTGTCAGTCCCCAACTAAAGGTTCACGGCATCCATCGGTTACGTGTGGTGGACACCAGCATCATACCGTTTCCACCCACCGCACACACAAATGCAGCATCATTTATGATCGGCGAAAAAGCGGCGGATATGATAAGAGAAGAATGGAAGTGAGAAGCAAACTAGATTTAAGTTATAGTCAATATAAGAAAAACTTGTATAAATAAAAACATTTAAGTTATATTTCGGAGTTGTTCAGAACTTTCTAGTCTTTCCGCAAAAAGTGTTTTTAAAGTCAAGAAAATTTTAAAAATTTCAGAATTTCTTCATTGCTTTAACGTTATAATGTTACTATTATTTCAATAAGGAAGATCTCTTGAACTCACCATTGGGTGAGTTCGAAAACGTTAATTACAAAGCAAGTCTACAAAGTCATGCCTGCCTAAATGCAACTATGAAAATTTTGACGCTTTCACGTGTCCCAAATTGTATCGCGAAAGTTATCGATGAGCAAACAAAAGCAAACTGCTCATCGCTAAGGTATGTTTGATGCTTTGACATTTGATTAGAACAATGGCCGACATCGAAGAGTAAGATTGTATTTTTGCTATTGTTGAGGTATTTTGTTACTTAATTTATTATTATAAATTGTATTTTTAGAACAAAAAAATAAAAGAAAAACCATTTGTACAAAACGTAATCCAAAAACGTCAAACTGTGTTTTATTTTTAAATGTTTACGTAATGCGGTAGCTAAGCCGCGTCATTACAAAGTATTTTGATGTTTTCGAACTCAGCCATTGGAGAGAACTACTTTTCTTCTATTTCTTTATTTTAACTTTTTTGAACCAATCTTTAAAGCGGTCTTTTTAATCGTTTGCCGAATTTGATTGGACACGATAGCGAAAAAGTGTGTGCGAAAAAAAAAAATTCTTCGTGAACCCTGGTAATTTCGACAATTTCGGTAATTTCCTGGTAATTAACGTAATATTGCAATAAGTTCTACTTTTTTGATTTATTGAAAAGTTTCCATATTTGAACACACTATCAGTTATCTGTCATGTTGTAATTTTGGTGATTTCAGCCATAGTAAACATTTGTTTCACTTTATTTCAGTTTTACTCTTAAAAAACTTGGTAAGTGTTTAATTTTTAATTAGAAAGATTGCATCCATATTTATTTTATACATTTGGATGGTGATTTCTTCTATTTTAGCCAATTTTGCTATTTTTTTTTCTACTTGTTTTAATTTAGCCTATACTTTGGAAATTTTTGATAAATTGAAATGGGAAAGGACACTTTTAACCAACATTAAAAGCAATAATTACGACGATGCTACAACATTGCCAATATACACAACGTAAAATGCTAATTTACTTTGAGTATCGGAGTTCAGTGTGCGAAATATAAAGAAAAAGTAGCACGCCCGAAGAACCGTAGAGGTAGATCGTGTCGGTAAGTGTGACTGAAAGCGCATTACTACACCTCGAATGGAACGGAAAAATCGCAGCATAACACTTCAAAGCCGTCGAAAGTCTCAACGAGTAATTAAAAAAAAAATATTAATAATAAATGATTCTGGATTCAAAGTATTGGAAAGAACTCTCAGGCCAGTGATCTGCAACGGATAGCTTTTTTGTGACTCTAAGTATATCCGAAAAAAATAAGTACAAAAACCTACTCAACCCATATCGCACGCAACCCGACTCATACTCACTTATACGAAGCTGCAATGCGGCGGCTCAAATTAATATGAGTATCCTAAATCACGAGTCGGATCGGGTAAAGTTCGGGTTTTTCGGTTCATTAATACCATGGTACAATTATACAAGGTAGCATTGACAGTTGATTGGGAAAACATCTCCTGTCAAAAAATATACTCAAAAAAAGAGCGCTCACAATCCGCCATTAAAAACACAAACAATGTTGAAAACGTAGAAGTAAAAAAAAACAACAACCACAGCAGCTGCAGATGCATATACACAAAAAGCTGTTTTTGACAGGAGATGTCAAATGCTACCTTGTATAATTATACCATGATTAATACTTATGGTTGTTGTCGTCTTGTTGATACTTATTCTACTTACCCAAACACTCGGGTTCGACGCAAATACTCAAATCACTCGGGTCATTCTGCCACTGATATAAAGCAGAGCGCAGTCGAGCGTAGCAGTGAGAATGAATGAGTTTTTTTGTATTTGCTTTGTGCTTCTTTTTCCTGAGCACTTAGTAAGAAACAGAAAAACACGTGTTCGTCTTGTGTTTTTTTTTTTCTTTTTGTTTATGCAGTCCTATGTTTTGTTTTTTGTTTTTATCTAACGAAACCATTAACAACGAAACACTAACACTAACAACGAAATAAAATATCAACAACAAATTTGCAGCATAAAACTCAAACAAAATATGCGAGCGTTAGCTTTTACTTATTGTCGTTTAGAGACGTTGGCAGAGAAAAAGCAGTACTCAGAGTACACTCAAAATATACCCGAAAATACTCGGATATAGCGCCTTTTCAAGACTCTAACTCGACGCACTCATTGAATACGAGTCTGAGTGCTTCGGGTCACGCCGAGTACATACTTATACCCGAAAATATGCTAATGAGTGGAATGAGTATAAGTATTGTACATATTTTATTGAGTACACGGATAGGGTAGAGAACAACAAGTAACTCGAGTATGATTCGAGTATCCGCTTTCTATCGGATACTCATTGCAGTTCTCTGTCTCAGGCGAAGAATTGTGGAGATGGGGCTCAAATTTTGTCGATCACTTAAAAAAAACCATAGTTATTTATTTATTTATTTATTTATTTATTTATTTATTTATTTATTTAGGAACAATGTCGGCATGTAAGACAGAGTCTTTTAAATGCGCTAACTAAGATATCATAACAACAGGTTATTAGCATACAATGAATGAAACTTAAAGCTAACTTAACAATACATTACAAATGAATAAAGCTTAGTTGCAATTATATTTTATTTTACATTAAAAGAAATAGAAGAGATATTTAAGAAAAGAATTTGAGAATTTCATGCTTAAAGATATGTTTGTTTCGAATAATTTTGATTCTACTAGGCAACGTATTTCACAATCTGATGGCGTTCACAAAAAACAGTCTATAGGAATTCAAAAAATTATAAACTGGAATTTTAAGGTGGAAATTTCTATTAGATCCGCAGAATTGGAGTTTCACAAATAAGTAATTAGGTGTTTGTGAATAGATTAAATTGTGTAAAAATATGCAGTTTCTAGCATTCAAATAACTAAAAATATTACACCCCAGAACTTTATTGCTCAAGTGACTGATGCGATCAAATTTCCTCAGACCATAAACGTACCTCACAGCATTATTAAACGCCAGCTCCAGCTCCAGCTTCATCTTGGACCTGGAATCAAGTTTGCTGTACACAACATCTGAGTAAGAGATGATTGGCACTATGAGCTGTTGGACTAACTTCCTTCTAGTTTCAGTAGGAACAAATGACGCAGTCCACCTCAAGTTCCGCAACACATAGTAGACCTTGGAAACAACAGAATTGATATGGTTTTCGCAAGAGAGTGAAGAGTCAATGTGATAACCAAGATTTTTTATCTTGTCAACAAAATTTAGTTCAACATTATTTAGATAAATGGCAGGTATACTAGAGAAAGAGTAACTGGATTTAAAAATCGGTAAGACACATGATTTAAGGGGATTGAGCTTGAGCTTATTAGTTTGAGCCCATTCCGAAATTTTGCTTAAGTCTTCGTTCATTTTTATACATAAGTCATCGACAAGGTCAAGGTGTCTAGACAAGTACAGTTGCAGATCATCAGCATATGCATGCATTGTAACATGCCTGCATTTACAGAAAATGTCATTAGTAAACATAGAAAATAAAAGCGGACCAAGAACAGAACCTTGAGGAACCCTACAAGTTAAATGACGGAAAGCGGACAGACTATTACCCACCCTAACTCTTTGAGTTCTTCCAACTAGGTAACTATATAACAGACGAACTGACATGCTAGAAAACTTGAAATTATCTTCAAGTTTGCGGCACAAAATAGAATGGTCAACAGAGTCAAAAGCCTTAGAAAAGTCTAGCATGCAAAGAAGATTAATGTGACCCAGATCATATGTCATTCTGATGTCATCTAGAATTTTTAACATAGCTGTAGCGCAGCTGTGGCCTGATCTAAAACCAGACTGAAGTGGAGACATAAGGTCATATTTTTTTATGTGCTCCGAGATTTGCGCTGCCATGAGAGACTCAACTACTTTAGATAGAGGTGAAAGCAGGCTTACTGGGCGATAATCAGCTGGTTCGTGAGCATTGGATTTTTTAGCTATGGGAACAATTTTTGCTGCTTTCCAAACGTCAGGGAAGCAAGAACTAGTGAAACAGTGATTTATAATGTGGGTTAATGGGCTTAATATGTGAGGTAGGATAATTTTAATAAATTAAATGGATATTACATCTTCACCCACAGCATTTGACTTTATTTTATTAACGCAGCGAGCAACATCACTCTCACCTACAGCAGCAAACTCAAAATTAAATGGACTTTCAGGACCTAAAGATCTTAGTACACTAGGCAACAGAGTATCAGTAGACGCAGAGGAAGCAATAAAATAATCATTTAAGACATTAGGATCAATGTGACAGTCATCAGATTTAACATTGCATACTCCAGCCTTTTTTAAGTTGTTCCAGAGTTTTTTAGAAGACTGTAGAGTTTAATTTGTTAATAAAAAATAGTCGTTAGCTTCATTTCTTGCTCTCTTGTACTGATCTCAGTTAAATGTTGTGGGATATCCTTTAAAGCGAGATTTTATTACGAGATTTAATAACATAAGCTAGCATAACATTTCTTGAAAACCAAGGACAACTTTTGTTAGAGACTCGACGATTTACTAATGGGACATGCAAATCGAATAATGCATGTATTTCATTAATGAAAAAATTAACTTTCTCATTTACTGTACTGAGAAACCAGCATTGAGACCAATTTAGAGCAGATAGGTCATGAAACAAAAAACTATAATCAACGGATATTAACTCCTGCAATGAAGGCTAAACGCTTAGCCTGGGCAAAAAAAGGTCAACACTGGACATAGAAAGACTAAGAATAAGAAGACAGTAAGGTTTGTAAAATTTAAATCCCATAAAAAAACATTATAAAGAAATTATTATAATTTTTTTGTATTAAAATTTTCTTTTTAGGCTTGATTCTCGGATGAGTCGTCCATTCAAATTCTACAGGACAAAACAGAGTTTTTTCGGCGGCGAAAGAAGATAAATTTCATAAGGACCAAATTGTAGAACGTGTACAGCATCTGGCTTCTGTGATGATATGGTCAGTAATCAGCAGCAAAAGAACTGAAAGAATTTATAGTGTGTAAGGAACCATGCGTCAGGACCACAAGCAGAAAGTTCTGAGAGAACGTTTGATGCCACAAACCGAAGAATGCTAACCGAAAGATAATAAAGGATAAGAATAAGGATAAGGATAAGGATAAGGATAAGGATGAGGTAAAGGATAAGGATAAGGATAAAGATAAGGATAAGGATAAGGATAAGGATAAGGATAAGAATAAGGATAAGAATAAGGATAAGGACAAGGACAAGGATAAATATAAGGATAAAGATAAGGATAAGGATAAGAATAAGGATAAGGATAAGGATAAGGATAAGGATAAGGATAAGGATAAGGATAAGGATAAGGATAAGGATAAGGATAAGGATAAGGATAAGGATAAGGATAAGGATAAGGATAAGGATAAGGATAAGGATAAGGATAAGGATAAGGATAAGGATAAGGATAAGGATAAGGATAAGGATAAGGATAAGGATAAGGATAAGGATAAGGATAAGGATTAGGATAAGGATAAGGATAAGGATAAGGATAAGGATAAGGATAAGGATAAGGATAAGAATAAGGATAAGAATAAGAATAAGAATAAGGATAAGGATAAGGATAAGGATAAGGATAAGGATAAGGATAAGGATAAGGATAAGGATAAGGATAAGGATAAGGATAAGGATAAGGATAAGGATAAGAATAAGAATAAGAATAAGAATAAGAATAAGAATAAGGATAAGGATAAGGATAAGGATAAGGATAAGGATAAGGATAAGGATAAGGATAAGGATAAGAATAAGGATAAGGATAAGGATAAGGATAAGGATAAGGATAAGGATAAGGATAAGGATAAGGATAAGGATAAGGATAAGGATAAGGATAAGGATAAGGATAAGAATAAGGATAAGAATAAGAATAAGAATAAGAATAAGAATAAGAATAAGAATAAGGATAAGGATAAGGATAAGAATAAGAATAAGGATAAGAATAAGAATAAGGATAAGGATAAGGACAAGGATAAAGATAAGGATAAGGATTAGGATAAGGATAAGGATAAGAAAAAAATCGAATTTTAATGGACAAGACGGCTCAGACAAATATTGACGTACCAAAGGTGCTCCACAAATAAAGCGTCAGCAGCGAAACTTCAGCGAAGGCTCCTTCATGGTTTGGGGAGGTATGGGCTATAAAGGAACCAATCCCATTTGCATCGTTAGCACCTAGATGGACTTGCTGTATAACTTACTGGGCTGGACCTTCGGGGAACATAGTGGTGGCTGTGGTTTTTTTTTTATTTATTTGTTTATTAGTCTTTGAACAATATTTCTTACAGACTAGCACAGAAAAAGTTAATAAGAAAGTTAATAAAAAAAAGTTCATAAAAAATTACAAAATGCTATTAAGGTAAATTCTCATTTGATCCTTAGACATCAAAAAATCCAAATTATGATTGCTACTTATAATATTGAACATATTTAGTGCCCTGTAAATAGGTGCATTTGCAGCATAATTAGTGCGACACATTTCCAGATAGAACGGATCAAAATTCCTAAGCGCCCTTGCAGGCACATTAAAATTTATCATTTCCAACAATTCTGGACTATCAACTACACCAGAAATAATGTCATGAACAAAAAGAAGTGACAAAATATTTCTCCTAATCTCTAAAGATTTCAGCCCAATCAACAGACATCGGGCACTATAAGACGGCATCGAACCTTCAAAATTAAGAGAGCGTAATGCAACCCTGGTGAAAGATTTTTGTATGCGTTCAAGCCTTAACTTATACATTGCATATTGTGGGTTCCAAACCACGGCCGCATACTCAAGTCTAGATCGAACCAAACTGGTATACAATGATTTCCAAGTATAAGGATCCGTAAAGCATGAACCATTTCGACGAACAAAAGCCAGCATAGCATAAGCTTTCGGAATAATATAATCCAAATGTGGGACGAACGAAAATTTAACATCAAAGACAACTCCAAGGTCCTTGAACTGATTAACAGATGACAGCCTAGAAGTGGCAATATGATATGATGACAGACAAACATTGGCAGACCTCGAGAAGGACATGAAAACACATTTCTCTATATTCAAAAACAGACAATTCTTAAAACACCAATCATACAATTTATCAATTTCACTTTGAAGAAATTCACAATCCGATGCGTTTTTGACTTTAAGGAAAATCTTAAGGTCATCTGCATATAACAAACAATTACTGTGAGGAAAAAGATATGATATATCGTTAATGAACAGAATAAAGAGAAGAGGGCCCAAAATGCTACCTTGAGGAACTCCAGACGTAGCCACATATGAGAAGGATTTTACATTATCAAAGGCAACAATGCACTGCCTGTTAGATAAATATGAACTTATCCAGCTAAGGAAACTTGAATGAAACCCCATCCTCTGCATTTTTTTAACCAAGAGGAAGTGGGAGACCTTGTCAAAGGCTTTCGAAAAGTCCGTGTAAACGACATCAACTTGATAACCTTTCTGAAACGAAGATAAGCAATATTCCGAGAAAATTACTAAATTTTAAACCGTTGACCGCCCGGGCATAAAACCATGCTGATAAGGAGAAATAATATTCTTTACAGCAAAAAACAATTTAACCTTAACAATCGATTCAAACAATTTCGAAATAGTAGAAAGCTTTGAAATCGGTCTATTATTTTTGATATTATTCTTCGAACCTGATTTATGTATAGGTGTTACATAAGAAGTTTTCCAACCGTCTATAAAAATTCCCGAGCTAAGCGACTTATTAAAAATAAGCATTAAGGCATAGGCCACAGTATGCATGCATTTTTTTAGAAGGAAAGAACAAATACCATCTAAATCTAATATGTGTGACGATTTAAGACTTATAATGCCATCAACTACATCCGCTTCTGTCAGAGAGAGAAAACCAAAATCTATCTGAGATACCACGTTGTCTTGCATCTCAAAATCTACAGAACTGGTTTACCAACTATATGGCGGGTAGAGCAATCCTGCTCGGTGTGGAGTTGCATTCTCAACTTGGGTGTTGTACCCCATAGTACGGAAGAGGTGTCAGAAAGGCATCCACCCAAACGAAGGGTTGCGACATGTCATCACAACATGAAGCTATTTTGATACCTTTGAACCATCAAAGGAGCGTCGGCCCACGCAATGCTTTCGTTCCCAGGAGCGACGTGGAATTAAACCTATACGGCAGGTCTCCACGTAAAACACTTTAGGAATTTCCGACTCGCTGTATTATATACAACTGTTGGATGAAGTTATTGTGTCCATTTGAAAAGATATTTCTACCCCGGAATATATTTTCCTACAGGACAATGCAGCAATTCACCGCTCTCGCAAAACTACAGAGTTCTTGGAGTCTATTGGTACACCAACTCTCAACTGGCCGTACACCAACTCTCGTACACCGGCTCGACTTAGTTCTGATCTGAACCCTGTCGAGAACTTGTGGTTAATACTATTAACCAAAGTTTTCTATCATGACCTTGAATTTAAGGACTTAAAGGAGCTGAAAATGGCAATTCAAGAAGAGTGGAAGTGGAGTTGATCCCATACATATTTATACTTTGATAAATTCAACGCCAAAGCGTCTGGGAGAAGTTAGCAAAAACAATGGAGGTCATACTTCTTATTTAAATTAATTTTTTAATTAAAAAGATTTAGTGCCTTTATATTTATTTCGCACAATTTTAAAGTTTTTTTTTTTGTTTTTGTTTTCTTTAACAAGTTTAAGAAAAAATTTAAATATTTTTTAATTCCATTTGTAATGTTTAAATCAATTTAATTAATAAAGTAGCAAGCTATTTATTAAAATTTTTTTCTTAATTCTCTTACAATCACACTATTTCTTGCTGCCCTTATAAATATTTCGCTGGGCGTATAAAAAACATTATATTGGCATTTTAGCTAATATTTTTACGGTCACTCACCAGACCGCTTGTCTGCTTTCGTCATGCTTCGTGCAAGATCGAAATCAACTTTGAAACTTTTTATCAACGAGATTCGGTGAATCAAGACCTCTAGAGATGTCAGTCGATCACTGAGTCATGTGAGTCAAGTTCACTCTCTTCAAACTGTTAAAAAATTTAATGCCTTTTTACACTTAGTTCAAAGACCTTGCCTTTTATATTGCTTAGCATTTTTTTATATTCCATTTTGTTGTTATTTTAAGCCAATAAATTTTAAAAAAAAAATTATTTTAAAAAAATATTCTTATTTTTTTCATCGTTGCTAAATATACTTAACTTAAAAGTAATAAACTACCATTGAAAAAGCTATAACTAAGATTATTAAACTTTGGTACCAGTTCTTTATCACTCTATTACTCCATCATATTAACCACCAGACTGCTCATCGTTGCCATTCCGCGCGTATCATATCTGCTGCCTTCTCAGCAATCATAAATGCCGCCGCATTTGTATGGGCGGTGGGTGGAAAAGGTATGATGCTGGTATCCACCACGCGTATTTTTCGTATTCCATGCACTTTCAGCTGAGGACTGACAACAGTAGTGTTATCCGTTTGAGGACCCATGCGACAGGTGGCCACCTGATGATGCAGCGTATAGGACATGGTGCGTATGGAGCAACGCCAATAATCGTCCGTGCCGAATGTCAGATGCTCACAACCCGGCACGGGTATGTCATGAATACGAGCGCCAATACGTTGCATAGCCGGTGTCTGGGTTATGTTTATGGCTGCCTTGATGCCCTCCAAAATAAACTCAATATCCTCGCCGTTGGTGAAATATTGTGGATCAATAATGGGCCATTGCAGTGGATTACTGCTGCGCAACCAAAGACTGCCAACAGATTTGGGATGAAATTGCAAGACCAAGAAAGTGAAGTGATCTTGCTGAGCCAGCTCTAAAGGACGATAAACTGTGTTGTAAATCTCATCTCTAAAGTTGGCAGACTCTTTAAGCGCAGTGCCTTCATCCGAGGCCAAACTGCCGCCAACAGTTATCAATTCTATATCGGGAAAATTGCTGGGTTCTTGCGAGCGTGGCACTTTTAGGAAAGTCAACGCTTCCACGCCACCAATCGAGGAGAGACGCGTGTCGGGACTACGAAACAAATAACGCCTGATATCCGCTAGAGGAATACGACTAGTAAATGTTGTTTGTCCGGTAGTGTTTGTGACAAAAGTAGGACCAAAATGACACATGTGGTCATACATTAGGGCACCCACTGGCAATGCCTGAATTACTGGTATGCCCAGTGGGCGAAGCCGCTCTGTTGGGCCCACGCCGGAGAGCATCAGCAGCTGTGGCGAATTGAAGGAGCCTGCTGAAAGCAGAACCTCCTTGCGTGCCTGGATCGTGTATTTTGTGCGTTTGTGTATGAACTCCACGCCAGTGGCAGCTTTTGTGGACGGATCTATTATGACACGGGTCACACGTGCCAGTGTGAGGATGTGCAGGTTTTTGCGTCGCTTGCGTATGGGATCGATATAGGCGCGATAAGCGCTATCGCGACGCCCATAACGTGTGTTGGCTTGCACGTAGGATACTCCCATTTGAGAGAAACCGTTGTAGTCAGTTCTATTATGGCCCGCCTGTTGGGCACCCGCAACATAAGCATGCACCAGATCTGTGCGAAAGCGGACATCCTCCACACTTAAGAGCCCCGATCGATTGTGATAGGGCGAAAACTCCAGACCAGCCAAATTGGCATTTTCCGTTTTCAGGAAATATGGCAATACTTCACGATATGACCAGCCAGTGTTGCCGGCAGCAGCCCAACGATCGTAGTCCAGACGATTGCCGCGATTGTAGATCATAAAGTTGATTGAACTTGTGCCGCCCAGAACCTTGCCATGTGGCAGAGCACATTCATTGTTGCGCATGCCGAAGCAGGCGCTCTTCTGCGGCACCGACTTGTAGCCCCAGTTAGAGCCTGTTACTGCCATATATGGTGCCAGAATTGGCATCATGTGTCCAAAGTTCTCAATTCCGCCAGCTTCGATGAGATAGACAGACCAATCAGGATTTTCAGATAGGCGATTAGCCAGCACACACCCTGCGGAGCCACCACCAACTATGATAAAGTCATGCACGCTATTATTTCGAGGTGCTGAAAATATTAAAATCTGTCATAAATCTTCAACTCAAAGCTTCAACTCGTGCCAACTTACATTCTCTGCGCAGTTTTTGCTGAATCGTATTGGTTAGTCCGATTTGCATGATGCTTTCATAAAAACTGATTGACCCTGCTAGCTGAAGGCAGCCAATTGCCAACAACACATGATAAGCTGTTGCTGTTGCTGTTGAATGTTGCATTGTGTGCAGTTGAATCTAGACTAAAAGTGGTATGGTTTTTTAGAGTGTCGTCTACACGGTGCAACTTAATTAAACTTGACAATTTTAACAAGCTAGTCGCACACCTATTTTAACAATGAGTTGTTCCCGCGGTTTCCAGTTTATTTATGTAGGCATCAAGGAGAGCTTGCTTGGAAAGCAATCACTTGACGCTGATTCATGCTGGAAAAGTGTTGTGTTCATTAGCTCAACAAACAATGTAAGTTAAAACTTTTGTTAAACATTCTGTTATTTTTAGAGTCAGTACAAAATGCTCTTAAAGAAAATGTTGTCAATGACGTTTAATGGCTTAACTGCTTCATCTTGGCTTAATTAGCGTTTTAAGTGTGCTGCTCGATGCTGATGAGAGAATTTAATATGTAAACTTGCTACTTCTGATTTCTACTTCAAGTTCAAAATGAGATTTCTAATGAGAAGATCTGAGGTTTGTACTTAATCGCTACTTTTAACGGGGCAACAATCCGGTTCCTTTTGTGGCATTCGACTAGCCTGTTTAAGTTGACACTCTATGTAGCTGGAAGCATTTTTGCTAAGTTTGTCTTATTTAATAATTAAGGCTATAATTGTAAAGTGCAAAACCTTAATGAGGACTTTATGAGCTATTTTGAGGTTTAGTTATTCATGGGCAACGTTTAATAAAAGTGTCAATAAAATGTGTTTTAATTGTGGCGTTTTGATGATGGACAAGCTTAGCCATTCGTTACACCACTACGATAATTTTAACCAAAAACGTTTACACTCTCATTTAAGCTTTTAAGATTATGGCGGGAACTCAAACTTCATAGTTTCAAACTCATCAAATAAATGCAGTTGCTTCTTACTTTTTTGATGTTCTAAGCTCTCAAAACAGTATTAAATATGGCGGACATTTAATAAAAAATTTATTTATAGCTTAACCCGTTATTCGAATATCAAAAATTATTTTTGCTCATTTTTTATTTTTTAGTCAATATTTTTGTTTTTAATATACTTGAATTGCCTTACGATCACCAGGAACCCCATACTTCATGTCAAAATCTTTTTAACCCTTTGACGTCCGCTCTTGAACCGCTGTGAAATTCGCGAATTCGACACCGGGTTCGTGTTCAGCAACCCCAAATAACTAATTAAAGTGTAAAGAAAAAACAATTTTTTTTTCCTGCAAAGGTGTGAAAAATCATGGGACCTACATAAATGTCCCAACGGTCATCAAAGGTGAAATGTATTCGACTATTTTCTCTTATTGTCTGTACGCGAATAAAAAGTCTGAGGGCAAAATTTGATTTACTTCATGAGAACTCGTTGTTTTTAATCTATTTTGTAAGTTAACCAACGAAAGCTTAAAAAAAAAGTTTGCAATGGTGGTACTATGACCTCTATATGATAATTGGTTTAGGAGATATTCTCAAAATAGTGAAAAATTTCGTAAGAAAATCCCTGAAAATCTTCATCATAAAAAAGTTAAATTTCAACGTAAAGATCAGAAATGCATTCAAATGTATTTTTATTGCAAATACATCAACTCTTCAACAAAATATGTCATAGATTTTTACCGTGGACGACCATTGGGACATAAAGGTCGCGTCAGAGTTATCTTTCTTCGCTATTTTTCATAAGAACGTGGAAGGTTGCCTGAAACTTTTACGTAAATTTTGTACCTTTGACAAAAAATTTAGCTCTACCTAACCCCAAAATATTGCAGCATGAAGAAGAGGGAGAAAAAATGAAGATTTTTTCGACTTTGGAGTGGTCTGGTAGGCAAAGGGATGAATCGACTCTTGAAAATTAAGTACTTTCTGAAAGCCACATTCATTCTCTTTTGAATACTTTGTAAAAAAAAAATCGGTTGCATAGTTTTTCCAGGAAAAATTCTAAAGTAAAAGGGTGACCCCATGGTAGTTAAAGAGTTAAACCCTAACCGACAATTTTTTTTTTGTTTGAGAACTTGGATAAAAACCTGTGATCTTAATAAAAAGGCTCCACTGGGTCCATGTATGGTACATGTTGGGTTATTGGAACTTTTTGAGTTTTATGTATTTCATGGACAAAAACCGCATGTCATCATATAAAAAATTAAAGTTGCATAAGCCACAATAAAAAATTTTTGAACAAATGAACAATCAATTTTTAGCCAAAAGTACAATAAACCCAAAAAATTTGCGATAACCCACGAGTTCCATGAAAATCATAGATTATTATCTAATGAGCCCACAAAATTTCAAAACAATTTCCAATCACCCAACTAGTTTTCCTAGATAATCCGAGCGGAAAATATTTATCTAAATATCATAACTGAATTGGTGGAATACCAGTTCTGGGATGGGGTCAAAATTCCCCGTATATAAAATTCCACTTATCGCAATTCCCCCTTTACAAAATTTCACTTATCAAAATTCCACTTTCAAAATTCCGCTTTTTTAAAATTCTGATCAACAAAATTCCCTCTTCACAAAAATCCTCCTTCACAGAATTCCTCTTCATAAAATTCCCTTACACAAAATTCTCCCTTACAAAATTTCGCTATAAAAAATGCCATTTTAAAAAACAAAAAAAAATTTTTTTAAATATGTTTATATTGAGGGATAAAGCGTGTTGAACAAAGCGTTGAAGGTTTCCTCCTTTTAAGGGTTTTGTTCTGAGAGCGTAGATTTGTGAAATTTTTTTTATTTTTTTAGCTTTGAACCAAGGATTTCAGGTGTAATACCTATTCAGTCAAGTCTGCCTTGGTTCGAAATGAGGTGATGGATTAGTGGGAGGAAAGGGGCAATCAAGTGAAACATGTGTAGGATGTTCTTGCGTGGTGGAAAGCCGTAGAAACATGTGAATTTGAATCTGAGTCAAGTGTTACGCCTTTACCTCAACCAATTCAAGTCATAAGGCAGGAAGAATGAAGAAGAGCAGGTTTATTTAAATGAAGGAAATGAAAGTATTTTTATTTAACAATAAAATTACACAAAGATAAATTTTTATGACTCTACTGAAACAAGTTTGCAAAGGGTAGAAAAAACTGAGATTTTTCTTCTATGTTCTCTTTTTTGATGTTTTAAGATATTTTACTCATATATTTTGTTTTCTAGTTGTACCTTCTTCCAATTAATATTCATGATATTGATGAATTTTGTAGTTTTACATAGTATAATTCAAAACGGTCATAATTTAAGTAATCTCCGTAGTACTTCGAATTTTTAAAGTAGGGCAATTTTTTTCAAGCGTGCTGTATTTTTAGTAACAATACCGATGCCATTTATTAACTGAAAATAACAAAACACTCTCATTAACAAACAAAGTGAATAAACTCTCGTTAATGACAATAACATTAACAATATCCCAGTTCTAATAACAATAAAAGAATTGTTAATCGTCTTTTTATTTAAATAAAAATATTTATAAATAGCAAACCATAAAAAAACAAATTCAAGTAGAAGAGTTTTATGAGTTTTTCGTTAACTCAGTTTTTGTTTTTGCAGTTAATTTCAGGTCGAGTTTAATTGCTTTACATTTTAGTAGAGCTTGTTTAACTTGTATTCAGTTCAACGCACTGTTTTTGTAATTTTATTTTTATTGTTTATTAGACCGTACCTCAAAAAAAAAGTGCGCCGTATACCAGAGAATATGACGCATTTTTGCAAGACAATTATGAAAAAAATTTTTTTTTTTGATCGAACGTTGGGGTCGCGGATTGACATATTTCTTCATATCTCTGGTACTAACAGTCGGATTTTAAAGTTTGGTATATCAATGTTTTTGTCTCAAGGATTAATATGACCTCTATAGAGGTCATTGACCTCAGGTGTACCGTTCTAGTACTTACCCTCCAGATCTCAGTTCCTACCATCCTAATGTGCCACCCTAATATCAAAAAATAAATCTCTTTAAATATCATTAATCTTTTGCTCATGAAGAATATCGATATTTCCAGCAGAACTATTTTTAAAAAATATTTTAAATTTTTTTGCCTTACGTAGGGCTCCCTTTTTTCATTTTCATCATATCTTCGGTATTAAAAGTCTGATCATATTGATGACATATCAATGTTTTTGTCTAAAAGAGATCAATTATTTTTTCTTCAAAATAAAAAAAAATATTCCTACAAGTCCTTGGAAGGCTTTAAATTGATTTTGGAGTGGATTTCTGCTTTGGTTTGGGCTCACAAGCTTAGATTTATTTGTCGTCACCTGTAGTGATGTCGTAGACTTGTTTCGAACAGCCTCCACTGTATTTTTTCAGCATTTACACCACTCGACACAAGCCTTTTTTAAGCAACCATTAAATTATGGATATCCAACGGAAACAAATCTTCCTGAATCCTAAAAGCTCATCTAAAATCGAATGTATGCTAGCCCACTTAAGCCCAGGGATGACTCCATCTCACGGTATGTCATATGTCGGTCTGCTTCCAACAGTTCACGCACAACATCCGTTTTTGTATGACCTTCACGAAATTTGTCTTGAAGATAACGACGCCATGCTCGAGCTCATTGAACCAGCATTTAATAGTCGCTGGGTATAGTGCTTTATGACCATAAGTCGAACTAAATTGATCGATGTATTTTTTTCTTGTCAATCCACGTCGAAAGTTGTAAAAAATCATTATCCGAAAATGTTCACGTTTTCAAATCACTGTAATAACACAGTAAGCCCACATACACCAAAACTCTGTCAGTACTTATAAATAACTAACATTAACATTAACATTAACATTAACATTAACATTAACATTAACATTAACATTAACATTAACATTAACATTAACATTAACATTAACATTAACATTAACATTAACATTAAAATTAACATTAACATTAACATTAACATTAACATTAACAGCAACATTAGCATTTACATTAACATTAACATTAACATTAACATTAACATTAATATTAACATTAACATTAACATTAACATTAACATTAACATTAACATTAACATTAACATTAACATTAACATTAACATTAACATTAACATTAACATTAACATTAACATTAACATTAACATTAACATTAACATTAACATTAACATTAACATTAACATTAATATTAACATTAACATTAACATTAACATTAACATTAACCTTAACCCTTTGGTGCTTAACCCTGTATATAGTATGCTACTTTTACCCCTTATCACAGCGTTTTCTGAGTCTTTTATTGCGAGAAAATGGTTCCAAATATACACCGGAATGTAACACAGAGAGCTTAAATATTTTCCTCGCTTAATTTCACTTACTCATTAACCCTTTGGTTTACTGTTTACTGCTGGCTTTGAGATCAGAACTACAATTCAAAATGGCTGATTCAATATGGCAAGAATTGAGCGCCGATTTGTCGTTTTTCAAAGAACTATATTTCCAGGGTTTTTTGAGGTCACCGATTATCATTCTGGTGGCAATTTATAAAACTTAAAATGGTGAATCCAATGTTAAAAAAAAAAAAAAATAAATAACTGGCCATTTCAGCCCTTGAAAGGACTTTGACCTAGCTTCTTATGATCAATTGTGTTGTGCGTGTTATTAAGTTTGTACACAATTGACCGAGAACCGGACCTACATGCTTAACGCCGACTCCGAACGGCGATGAACGGAATGTTCTCGTTCTCAAGAAGCTTTACATGGCATTTTGATTACTCTCTGAGGTTTGCCATTGTCTGCAGAGAGGTGGCGGCCGTACAGAAAAATTATTTTAATTCAAACAATTTTCTGTCGCTGCTGGGGTTCGAACCTGGGTCTCCAAAGTTCGTTGACATAGCGGCCACGCACTTTAACCAACTACGCCACGGTCGAATCCAATGTTACGACAATGTATTTTGTACTTTTTAAATTTCTGTAAATTTAAAAAAAAAAATGTTCCAACCTTGAAAATTACGGTGGTTTTCGAGGTCGCTGTTATGTTTCTGGTGCCACAATAAAAAAAAAAAAAAACCAAAATGCTAAATCCAATATAACCCCCATCTTTTTATATATTTTTTTTTTCAATATTTTTTTATAATTTTTGTAACATTATAATTTTCTTAACATTTGTTTTTTAATTTGTGTTTTATTATAATTTTCTTAATTTCTTTGCAATTTATTTTTAGATACTCCTTTTTCAGGATCTAGAAATACTTCCATAATTACAATTTCTGACTTTTGATAACAAAATCTTAAAAAGCAGCACCGAAAACGATTAATAAATTTACTTTCTTTACTTGGGTCATTCACTTCAATATATAAGCAAATAACCTAAGTAAAATGATAAATATTCATCTGAATATATGATGTGCACCATTTTAAATGTGCCACCTTCGAAATTTTGTATTCTGATAACGAAATTTTAATCACCGACTCCGAAAACCTTTTTATTTACTTATTAACGAAGCACATTCTAAAAAAAGAATAAACAATTAGTCGGGAAATCTATGAAAATTTGTCTCTGTAACAACCCAGTCTGATAAGACAATAAAATTTAACCATATAGAATATAAACTATACGGAAAAAAGGAATTGAAATGGAAAAAGAAGGACATATATGTCACAGTGCCCCTCCATGACTAAAGTGTTGCATTTATATTCATAAGTACGAGTCAGTTAGTAGTCTTATTTTCTTTGTCTCTCCCTCACTACTTTCAATCTGAATTAACTAGTGATAATTTGCCGCCATTTGCAGAGGTGATGATGCGATTCTATTCGGTTATAATATGTTTCGAATTATATTGTCTAACTGTCATTTTGTAAGCCTAGAACAAAATTGGCTCACACACTATGCTGAAGTCAATAGATCAGTAAGACAGCTAAACAATTACTTATGAAATTGAACCATCAGCACTTGTGATGAACCATCCCATCAGTGAAGCGATAAAATAATCTGACGGAATATATCATCTGATACAATCACAAGTTAAAATCGGCTTATCTAGAGGTTCACTGAAACTTAATACGTAACTGTATACATACATACGTGTATCTAGGGGGGTTGCATAGTTCAAATATATAACACATAAAGTGCATTTACCCAAAGCCTTAATTACGAATCGCACAAACGAGGGTTGTTTGATAAGATGATAACGCATTGAAAATTAAAACAAAATTCCCAAAAATACATCACAGCTCGGTTAGTTGTTTAAAAAGATTTTCATCATGCGGAAATGACGACAAATCTTTCAAGGGGTCTAATGTACATTTTTTTAAGTAGTTATTCATGTCATAACACGTTACACGTGACCAAAAAATATTGATATTAAAAGTTTCCGGTATAAAAAATTGTTCCGGTATAAAAAATAGTTCCAACATATCTATACATATTGAAATTCCAAAAGCATTCATGATATTCTTCAGGTTAATATTTCCGGTTTGGATTTTTTGCCGTTTTTTTTTTTTCATATCTTCATTTTACTTACTGTTGTAGAAAATACGACTACTTTTTATTATTTTATCTTAATCTGAATTCCATTTAAAGTTGTTATTATAAACTTTTTTTTGTATTTAAAATTAGCTATGTACAGTCTTAAAACATTTTTTTTCTTGTTTGAATTAATTAGCCTGTACTGTAAACCCTCTCTGCTGCAGTTGTCAAGTTGCTGATTCACCTCACTGCTTGGAAACTGGTTTTGAGTAGCTTTTCTTAGCTTAGCGCAGGTTCCATGCAGTTAGCTTCTTTCTTTAATTTTTCTTATTAAACAAGCAGCCAGCAGCAGAGGTTATTATAATAAATATATTTTAAGCTAACAATTTTGTCTTTTCTTTACAGCTTAATTTTCTATACATTGTTCGCTGGTTTGATAAAACGAATCAACTTCGTTTTCATTCTTGTGCTATATTTAAATAGTTTTGTTATAAATTTGTTTAAACTTCTAAAACATCTTATTTCTTTGCTTTTCATGTTGTGAAAATCAACTTATATTTTGTTGACAAAAAGCAACATTTTTTGGTGCCGAAACCCGGGACTTGGGAACTTTGGAATTTTACATTCTATTGAAATTTTTTATTTTTTATTCGAGTTTTTTTGGCAGTGCATTGTTATAAAAAGTAGAACAAAAATGTGCGTCTTGGAAAAGCAAATCGAGCAACAAAGAGACTTGTTGAATAGGTTTAAAACTCAGTACAAAGGCTTCACAGAGAAATCTGATGCAACCAAGACACGTGGATTTTTAACTTGTGTCCTTGAAGAGGTTGAACATTTGCATGAAAAATTTGACAAAAGACATGAAAATATCATTACGATTATTCATGATAATACTTTAGATTCTAAAGATGTGCCATATATTTCTGAAAATGTTTACTATCAATTCTTGGATTTGTACATGAGTTTTAAAGGTACTTTGCTGGACTCATTACATGAAAAAGGCAACAATTCTACAGAAGTTTATTCCAGCACTTTTGTTACACCAAATTCGGGTAATCATGCTGAGACATCTTTAAGCATGGAAGCAAAATTACCGAAAATTTCATTGCCGAAATTCTCTGGCGATTATTTAGAATGGATATCGTTCCAAGACATATATAATTCTTTAGTACATTCAAACAATGCACTACCAAAGGTTCAGAAATTCTATTACTTGAAAGGCTCTCTGGTTGGAGAAGCAGCAAATTTAATCAAAAGCATCTCTGCAACAGAAATGAACTATGATTCCGCATGGTCAATCTTAACCAACAGGTATCACAATAAACGATTAATTGTTGATACTCTAACCAAAAAGTTATTCAGTATACCCGTGTCAGACGGATCTTTTCAAAGTGTTAAACTTTTGCTCGATTCCGCTAGGGAATGTTTAACTTCGATAAAAAATATGAATGTTGATACTTCAAATTGGGATCCATTCCTAATATATTTACTTGCTCACAAGCTTGATTTTCAAACTCGAAAGGAGTGGGAAAAATCATTGACATCTTCCACTGAAATACCAGCTTTGGAAGATATGTTTGCTTTTCTTGAGGGTACTTTTCGAACTCTCGAATCTGTGCATGACGAATTACCGTCTTCTTGTAAAACTATTAGAACAAAACAACAAAAGTCTTATTCGAAAAACAAATTTTATTCTAACCATGTGGCTCAAATGCAGAATTGCATATTTTGCGATAAGTCTCACGCATTAGCAAAATGCTTCAAATTTTTAGCACTTTCGCCTAAACTTAAAAATGAATTCCTTTTTAAGAAAAATGTTTGCTTCAACTGTCTTGCACCAGGACATAATCAAAACGAGTGCAAGTCATTATTTCGCTGCCACATCTGTAAAAAATCGCACCATACTCTGTTACATATCGATGATCATTCTGTTTTGAATAAAACGCATATAAATTCGAACACTACTCAATTAAATCAAAATTTAGTTCGTTTCGATGACATTCGAGCTGCAAAACCTTCAGAAGGTGATTCGATCAACAATATTTCTACACATAATGCCCAATGCTTTCCACATGTGTTGCTGGCTACTATTCGTGTTGTTGTAAAATCAGCGACTACTCAGTACACTTTTAGAGCTTTACTCGATCAGGGCTCTCAAGCCACTTTGATAACTGAAAGTGCTGTCCAATTATTGAATTTGCCTAAACAAAGAATTTTTTGTAAAATTTCTGGTGTTGGTGGCCAGACTGAACATTTGTCTCGTAGTAGTGTTCACTTGAATATATGGTCGCTTTCAAACATGTTCGTGCTTTCATGCAATGCTCTTGTTTTAAATAAATTATCTGCTTATGTATCGAAACCTGGATTGGACAATTTTAAAATCTGTGATATGGTCTTGAATGATCTAGCAGATCCAAGTTTTAAATTTTCAGATCCAGTGGACATGATTCTTGGTTCTGACGTGTTTAGTAATATAGCGTTGCCTGGGCAATCTTTTGTTGATGGCCGAATATTTTATCAAAATACTAAATTCGGTTGGGTCTTTTCAGGTTCTGCTAGTAATCAAAAAACGAATGCACTTATGGTTAACAATTCCAATATTGAGTCGATTCTTAGATCTTTTTGGGAACAAGAAGAAGTTTTAGATAAGAGAGTTTTATCTAGAGAAGAAGATTTATGTGAAAAATATTTTGACAAAACTACTCAACGATCTCCTTCTGGTAGATATGTTGTTCATCTGCCGTTCAAATCAATTTTGTTAAATAACACAAAACCTGTTTTCAATACAAATCACATAAGTGCGCTCAAACGACTCAAAAGCTTAGAACATAGTTTTGAAAAAAAGAGTTATTTTGCTGAACAATATAAATCATTTATGTCTGAATATGAAAGTTTAAATCATATGACAAAAATTGGAACCTACCCAGCGGATGTACAGAAAAATTGCAATTTTTTACCTCATCATGGAGTTTTAAAGGAAAGCAGTACAACCACTAAACTGCGCGTTGTCTTTGACGGCAGTTGCAAATTTAATAATCAAAACTCTATAAATGACGAACTTAGCTCTGGGCCCGCCCTACAAAATGACTTGTCGCAAGTTATTTCTCGCTGGCGAAGGCATAAAATTGCATTTTGTGCTGACATCGAAAAGATGTTTAGACAAATTGATGTCGCTACAGAACATCAATGTTTTCAGCAAATTTTGTGGCGTTACAATGTAAATGACCCAATTTTTATTTACAAATTAAATACGGTGACATATGGCACAACTTCTGCTCCGTATTTAGCAATAAAAGTTATTCGACAAATATCACTTGATTACAAATCAAGTTATCCTATTGCGTCTAATATTTTATTTAAAGATTCCTATGTAGATGACATAATATCAGGTGCTGATAATGTGCTTGATGCTATTGCTCTACATAAGGATCTATGCGAGTTATTGCAACAAGGGCAATGCAAGCTTAGAAAGTGGATTTCGAATTCAAGTGAATTCATGGAGCAAATTCCTCCAGATCTTCGAGAGCATGCATCTACATTGAATTTTGATAAATCAGATTGTGTCAAGACATTAGGTATTCAATGGAATACTACTGCCGATGTTTTTACATTTAAGGTGGATATAAATTTTTCTAAAGAAGTCACGAAGCGATCAATACTTTCTACATCGGCACGTCTTTATGATCCATTGGGGTGGTTAGCACCGTCTACTATTATTGCCAAAATTGTTTATCAAAAGTTATGGTTAGCTGGTGTGGATTGGGATGAACCCGTTCCACTTGATATATACAACAATTGGGTTGCATATAGAGACTCCCTAGTACAATTTGAAAACATTAAAATTCCGCGCTGGATTGGATTTTCCCCTACATCAAAATTAGACTTGCATTGTTTTTGCGACGCTTCGCAAGTGGCTTATGCAGCTGCAGTTTATGCAAGAGTTGAAACTGCTAACAACATTTCTATACATTTACTTCAAGCGAAATCGAAAGTTTCGCCCGTTAAAACTGTTACAATTCCAAGACTGGAACTTTGTGCAGCGGTGCTGCTAGTGAAACTTGTTGATAAAATTAAAATTTCTTTTCATGAGTTTTCTGATTCAAATATCACATATTGGAGCGATAGTTCCACTGTCCTCAGTTGGATAAGACAACCACCTTCGCGCTGGAGTGTGTATGTAGCTAATAGAGTTGGTAAAATTCAAAGACACACAAATATTCAGCAATGGAGATACGTTCCATCAGTTGATAATCCGGCTGATTGTCCTTCCAGAGGAATGATGCCAGAAAATTTGCTAACAAGCACCATTTGGTGGCATGGCCCTTCCTTTTTATCATTGCCTGAATCTTCATGGCCTAAAAAAGAGTATACTCAACAAACTCATTTAGAAGAAGTTAAATCTAAGATAGTGTCCAATATTTTGAGTTATGATTCCTATCCAGATTTTTTATTGAAATTCTCTTCGTTGAGTAAAATGCTGCGCGTTCTATCGCTTTGCCTTAGATTCTGTGAGAACTGCAAATTAAATAAAGAAAATCGTGAAGTTTCTTCACTCAAAGCAGTTGAACTGAAAAATACTTTGCACAAAATTTTGAAAATTGTTCAGCAAATCGATTTTCAATCGGAGCTTGAAACTATTAAAAGAAATAAAGGAATTAAATCCAAAGTTTTGATAAAACTTATGCCTTTTATCGACGATGATGGATATCTTAGAGTAGGTGGACGCCTTCAGAACGCCGATCTACCGCTTGATCTAAAACATCCTATGATCTTAACAAAATTCAATCCGTTATCAAAACTAATCATTTTAGATGCACATAAAAAAACTTTACATGGCGGTGTTAGTTTAACAATGGCTTATGTCAATCGTAAGGTCTGGATTATATCCGGCATGCAGCTTGCTAAGAAACTAATAGCCAGCTGTTTAGTATGTTTTAAATACACTGCGAAAGCATCTCAGCAAATAATGGGTAATTTGCCGCCCGTACGACTTAAGGTTACAAGGCCGTTTAAGCACAGTGGTGTAGATTATGCTGGTCCAATTTTGTTGAAGAACTCTACATTAAGGTCCGCAGCAATCTCTAAAGGATATATATGTCTATTTGTGTGCATGGTTTCTAAAGCGCTGCATCTAGAAGCGGTGTCAGATTTAACCACCAGTGCATTTTTAGCAGCATTTAGACGATTTGTATCACGCCGCGGTCATTGTACCGACTTATATTCTGACTGCGGCACTAATTTTGTTGGTGCTTCTAAAGAGCTTAAAGTTCTCTTCAACAAAAGTCAGATGTCACTTCCTAACGATCTGAATGAAAGCTTGGTGTCTATGGGTACTGATTGGCACTTTAATCCGCCTGCTTCCCCACATTTTGGTGGGCTTTGGGAAGCAGGCGTAAAGTCAGTCAAGCGCCACCTCAAACGAATTGTTGGAGAACGCATTTTAAGTTTTGAAGAACTTGCGACTTTTTTATGCCAAATAGAAGGGTGTCTGAATTCGCGACCTTTATGTCCCTTATCTTCTGACCCGTCCAATTGTGACCCCTTAACTCCAGCTCATTTTTTGATCGGAGAGCCTACCAATTGCATACAGGAGGAAAATTTATTGGAACACAACATAAATGCACTTTCGCGCTGGAAAGCCATCGAAAAAATGAAGCAGCATTTTTGGAAACGTTGGTATGGCGAATACTTGAACAGGCTACAAGCACGTCCAAAATGGTTAAAAAGTAAAACCGATGCCAAAGTAGGAGATTTAGTTCTGGTCGCAGATGATCGATGTACACCAGGCCGGTGGTTCTTAGGCAGAATTCATGAGGTTCACCCTGGCAGCGATGGCAAAGTTCGCGTTGTCACACTTTTTTCTAAACAACATTTTTTTAAAAGACCAATAACTAAAATATGTTTTCTTCCCACAGATAGTCCTTTTAATAATGCCCACGATCTTACGGAGACAACTGATGACCTGGGGGATAAGGGGATGGAGCTCGCTCCTGTGTATCGCTGTGAGTCGGAGCATAGCGGAGTCTAATTGACTCGACTAAAGAACTTCCAACGTTGGGCCGTCCCGCTTATCAAGAGGATCAAGAACAGTTGTTCTTAGGGGGGGGTATGTTGTAGAAAATACAACTAGTTTTTTATTATTTTATCTTAATCTGAATTCCATTTAAAGTTGTTATTATAAACTTTTTTTTGTATTTAAAATTAGCTATGTACAGTCTTAAAACATTTTTTTTCTTGTTTGAATTAATTAGCCTGTACTGTAAACCCTCTCTGCTGCAGTTGCCAAGTTGCTTATTCACCTCACTGCTTGAAAACTGGTTTTGAGTAGCTTTTCTTAGCTTAGCGCAGGTTCCATGCAGTTAGCTTTTTTCTTTAATCTTTCTTATTAAACAAGCAGCCAGCAGCAGAGGTTATTATAATAAATATATTTTAAGCTAACAATTTTGTCTTTTCTTTACAGCTTAATTTTCTATACATTGTTCGCTGGTTTGATAAAACGAATCAACTTCGTTTTCATTCTTGTGCTATATTTAAATAGTTTTGTTATAAATTTGTTTAAACTTCTAAACATATTATTTCTTTGCTTTTCATGTTGTGAAAATCAACTTATATTTTGTTGACTTAGTCTTAGTCTTAGTCTTAGTCTTAGTCTTAGTCTTAGTCTTAGTCTTAGTCTTAGTCTTAGTCTTAGTCTTAAATTTAGTCTTAGTCTTAGTCTTATCTTAGTCTTACCTTAGTCTTATTTTTAGTCTTAGTCTTAGTATTATCTTAGTCTTATCTTAGTCTTACCTTAGTCTTATTTTTAGTCTTAATCTTAGTCTTTGTCTTAGTCTTAGTCTTAGTCTTATCTTAGTCTTACCTTAGTCTTATTTTTAGTCTTAGTCTTTGTCTTTGTCTTTGTCTTTGTCTTTGTCTTTGTCTTTGTCTTTGTCTTTGTCTTTGTCTTTGTCTTTGTCTTTGTCTTTGTCTTTGTCTTTGTCTTTGTCTTTGTCTTTGTCTTTGTCTTTGTCTTTGTCTTTGTCTTTGTCTTTGTCTTTGTCTTTGTCTTTGTCTTTGTCTTTGTCTTTGTCTTTGTCTTTGTCTTTGTCTTTGTCTTTGTCTTTGTCTTTGTCTTTGTCTTTGTCTTTGTCTTTGTCTTTGTCTTTGTCTTTGTCTTTGTCTTTGTCTTTGTCTTTGTCTTTGTCTTTGTCTTTGTCTTTGTCTTTGTCTTTGTCTTTGTCTTTGTCTTTGTCTTTGTCTTTGTCTTTGTCTTAGTCTTGGTCTTAGTCTTATCTGAGTCTTACCTTAGTATAAGTATTAGTATTAGTCTTAGTCTTAGTCTTATCTTAGTCTTATCTTAGTCTTATTTTTAGTCTTAGTCTTAGTCTTAGTCTTAGTCTTAGTCTTAGTCTTAGTCTTAGTGTTGTAGAAAATACAACTAGTTTTTTATTATTTTATCTTAATCTGAATTCCATTTAAAGTTGTTATTATAAACTTTTTTTTGTATTTAAAATTAGCTATGTACAGTCTTAAAACATTTTTTTTCTTGTTTGAATTAATTAGCCTGTACTGTAAACCCTCTCTGCTGCAGTTGTCAAGTTGCTGATTCACCTCACTGCTTGGAAACTGGTTTTGAGTAGCTTTTCTTAGCTTAGCGCAGGTTCCATGCAGTTAGCTTCTTTCTTTAATTTTTCTTATTAAACAAGCAGCCAGCAGCAGAGGTTATTATAATAAATATATTTTAAGCTAACAATTTTGTCTTTTCTTTACAGCTTAATTTTCTATACATTGTTCGCTGGTTTGATAAAACGAATCAACTTCGTTTTCATTCTTGTGCTATATTTAAATAGTTTTGTTATAAATTTGTTTAAACTTCTAAAACATCTTATTTCTTTGCTTTTCATGTTGTGAAAATCAACTTATATTTTGTTGACAAAAAGCAACACTTACAATCATCAGATCTTTTCCAACTTAGACTAAAAATGTTAAGTTTTTTATTTATTTTTACGGTTTCTGACTCTATGAATGAATGAAAACGCATGAATGGCTCAAACGAGTATATGATTCATAAAAAAAATAAATTATTTGTTATTTGGACCACCCCCTATAAATAGCAAATGGTTTGAAACCACATTCTTAGTTATAACTTCTGATTGGTACACTCAGAAAAAGTAGCTCGATTAACAGTGAAAACTGTTTAATTCCATCTTCATTTGACTGTTCATTTGAAAAACTCATCTGTTGGATGGGATTTAATCTTTACATTGCTAATTTTTTTTCCGAGTGTAGGATATTTTCAGATAATTTTTTCAATAAAACTAGTTTTAAAGCTGGTTTATTTTTTTTTTAATATAAAACAAAATTCAAACTGAGGGTATTGCCTTGTTTTTTGATACTGTTTTGCCTTGTTTTGCCATGAGAACATTACGTTTTACTGCTCAGGTTTCCAAAAAAGTAGAAAAAGGCATATTTGCATCGGCGTTGCATGGAATTGTTACTCGGTGAGAATAGGTAATATGACAAAAAAAGATGGTATGACAATAAAGGTTAATTAGGTTATGACAAAAATAAAAAAAAATTAGAGACTTCGTCGAGATGCGAAGGTAGCTTCTTAAGCAACTGAATTGAAAATTTGTTACATGGAGTTATAAGGTAAAAATGGGTGCTATGGTAGAAATCGTATAAAAATAGACAAAAAAATCTTGTCGACATAAGGTCGCGACATAAGGCTCTCTTTAAAAATGCAAGATTGAAAATGCTCAAGATTGAAAATGCAGCTATCACGCAACAGTGTTGCATGAAATTATTACTCGTCCAGTACATGCGCTACGGGAAATTTTTTAAAACGCAAACGAAGAATTTGAACTTAGCCTTACGATGAAAATAAAAAAAATGTGAATCGGAGAAAGAAGCTTATGCAACGAAAATGCAATATTTTTTGCATGGATTAATATAAGCTGGGTACAAGTAATACGAAAAATGTTATTTTACGACAGCAAAAAAAAAGTTCTTTCACCTCATAAGAAAAATGAAAAAAAAAAAATTTAGAGTCACGGTACCAAGGATGCAACCACTTAATATAGTTGAAATGCAACACCAATGAAAAAACGTTGCATGAAATTATTACATTGACGCTACAATAAATTTTATGGATTGACAGTAAAGCTGAGCTCTTCGGACCATGTAAAAAATAAAATAAAAATTAATGGCGTCATGACGCCTTTCAGAGAAACACTAAAATTAACCTAAATGCTCTATCGTTGCATGGATATATTGCATGGCGCAATAACGAAAAATGAAAAATAAAATAGCGAAAAATGAACGCAAAAATAAAAAAAATAATTATTATATTGAAAATCCAACACTCGACAAGAGTTCCTTGCACTAAATGTTGTTATAGCTTTTAACAATTTCTTGTTTTAGTGTAAAGCTGTGCACTCGGAAAGCTCTCTTTGTTGTTGTTTGAACCGTGCGTTGAGCACCACTAATCTAAATGTACCACACAAAAGCAAAAAAAAAATATAAAATACAATTAAAATTAAAATTAGAACAAGTATTAGATATATGGATATCGATAAGAACAAAGATTAGAAAAAGAATGAAGGCAAGGATTTGGACAAAGATTAGGACCAAGAAGAAGATGTAGAGTAAAGAATTTGCATATGGATAAGGACAAAGATTAGAAAAAGGAAGAGGGCAAGAAATTGAACAAAGATTAGACCAGGAATAAGATACAGAGTAAGACAAAGATTTAGAGATAGATAAGAGCATGGAATTGGACAACCATAAGGACCAGGATGTAGACAAGGATTCGAACAAGTATTGGGGAAAGGAATAGATCAAGAATAAGGACACATAAAGCCATATTTAGGCCAAGATTGAAGAAAGTATGAGAGAAAGGATTGTGATAAGAAATAAAACAAGGATTTGGACACCCTAAGAACAAGATTTAGGACAAGGATTGATAAAATATGTGGGACAAGAGTAAGGAAAGGATTCACACAAGGAATGTGTCAGGAATTCGGAATTGGATAAAACAGCAATTGTTCAACAAAGAAAAAAAACAATCATTAGGAGAAATATAAAAACAAGGATAAGAATTATATCAAGTTTGGGTGGGCGGGTGTATCCACGACACAGACAACTCCTTTTTTTTTTTGTGTAAAACAGAAACAAGGCTAAGGAATGTTATGTCTTATAAAATAAAATGCATATTTGATTCATTTAAAAATGCATTTTTGAGTTTAAAGTATTTTTTACTTCAATTTGTTAGGAAAAATTTATTATTTTGGACAATTTTTTAAACAAAAATATTTTAAAATATTTTTAAATATTTTCTTTTTTACAATAAAAAAAATATTTTTCTTCATTTTGTTTAGATTTTGTATTTATTGAAAGAAAAAATCAAAACGAGGTTTTTAAATCGAAGTTTTTAAATCAAAACAGATCTTGAAGTAAGTTATCAAACTACCCTCGCGCATCATCAGTGCATATAATTCCGCTGGGGTTGAAATAAAATGAAACGCTGCAAATAACCACAGGACGCTACGCTAGAGCTCAAGAGATGGAACTGCATGCTCTACGAATTGTTATTTTGTAAACACAAAGTCTAAATAAAGTTATACGAGTTAAAGTTACGAAACAAGGAAAAAAAAACACTAGAAAACAAAACCGTTGATAAAGTGCGAGTGATAAGGGTGAGCTGAGGGGGAGGGATGTTGATTGAAGGGTAGCTTGGCCTGCAACATGCAGATGCGTTCACAGTCTCACCAGCTTCATGGGCTCATTATCAATATGCCAACTGCCAAAACAACAGGCAACCAACAGCACAAAACGTCGGTGATGATGGTGGCTAAAAAGTTATGTATCAGTGTTGTTGTTATTGTTGTTGTTGTTGTTATGAACCCCCACACAAAAACAGTTGTAAACACTTTAGCACTCTACCTAGCCTCCCGCAAATTTACTGCTGCAGTGCTTTTTAAAGTTTGAGGTTATGTCTGAAAAGGCTCGTTTTCGGAAAATAATATAGAAAAGGGGGAACAGAGTTTTTTCTCGATTCTTACTTTTAGCTTGAACCATTGGTTACGCTTTCAATATGCTGCTCATCTATCCTAAACACTAGAATGTTGTCTGCGTACCCGGAACAATTTCTCGTAGCTTTCCCAGTCGAATGGACATGATTTCAAATTGAAACATTGATTTTTTTTTACGGTCAAGCCAATTCACATATTCCAAAATTTACGAAAATTGTTTTGTAAGTGGATCTTGATGGATGAGTTCTTTTATTTAATATTCAATAAATGTTCGCCCTTCGGCATTTTGTTTTGGGGATTTTTTGTTTTTATTAATGTTTTGCACAAGGGATTATATTCATATTGGTTTTAATTCTAAGCTTGGGCTACTATGCAAACATAATTCCATATTCATTACAACTGTGAATTCAGCTTTAAAATATTAGGGGTATTCACGATCTAGAGCTCTTTGTAGAGCTCTTATGCAAAAGAGTAAAACAGTGCAACAAACTGTGAACACACCTCACACATAGACCTAACAATTGAAGTTAAGTTCAGTCAGCTGTGTTTTGTTTATTCAATTTAAAATTAAAACATGTTTACCTCAAAATTTCCATTCTGATGGCAGTAGTCCAAAAAAACACAAATTTCGGAACCCTCTCACTTTTTTGCGGCTTTCAATTTTTCATTGCAATTTTTTTTTTGTCATCACTATTTATTTGCTGTCAAAAATTCATAAAATTTTCAAGAGCTCAAGTGCACAACCAAAGAACTACAGGGTATCGCCAGTGCGCTTGTGCAAAAAAGCACAATTTTGACAGCACGTGTATTTTGTTATTGAAGAGCTCTTTTTGTTAAAGTTTTGCTCTTTTGCAAAAGTGCTCTACAAAGAGCTCCGGACTGTGAATACCCCTATTATAAAACAGGAGCGCATTCAATTCGTGTCAAATGAGTTCGATAGGCTGATGGGTTTTATTTATTTACATCAACGGCTTTAAGAGTTCTCAAAACCAATTCTTTTTTTCGATACAAAGTAGAGTCTCTACAAAGGGAAAAGACAATCTTCTACTTTTAAAAAATATAAAAATTCAATATAAATATTTTTGCAAAAATATAAAATTTAATCTTAAGTTGCGAACAACAATTTGGAAATAATATCATCTTCTAGGCTTGAAACAAAATGTCTGCCATAAGGATGGGAAAGAGAGAATAATTTTCTTTTGGAAGGACATTTACAGCTGTTGACAACTAATTATAAATACTCACTAAATATTAGCGATTGATAAACAATAATAAAGAATATAAAAATTGAGTGTTTAGTTTTTGACATTTCCAAAGAATTAACACCAAAATGGTCTTTTATTCATAACCTTGGCATTTCTGGTTCGATCATAAAGTGCAGTCTTTATCTTTGGAAAGTGAAAAGACATGTGAAAAAATAACAATAATTGAAATATCCACTTGAAGATGACATCTGAGGTCAATATTCTCTTTAAGAACTAAAGTTGGTACTCCTTAAGACCTTTTCAACGATATACTGCAATCTATGATCGGACCAGAAATGCCAAGGTTATGAATAAAAGACCATTTTCGCTGTTTTTTGGGACACCAAAAAAAAAACATTTTTTTAATGTTACTAAAATACTTTCGAGGTAAGCTTTCATCTTAGAAGGTGACTTTTTATATTTATATTTTTCCCCTTATAAGGCGACCCAGCTATGTAAGTAGTCAGTCATGCCGGAGACAATATCCTAGATAAAAAGTAGAGAAAGGATGGATATTCTACTATTCAAGGTCTTAAGATTCAAATGCAAGCATCTTGCATTGTATGATGGAGTCATTTCAGTAAACTGAACAGAGCGAAATCACAGAATATAAGCAAATATGACACAATGAGCAATGTTCACGGAAAAAAGAAAGTCCGAAAAACATCAGCGCACATCGACCGAATGATAACTCGAATCTTCAAATTCGCACCCAAAATTGTCATTCACATACGAGTACATGCAACGTGATAGAAAAATTAAATATCAAAATATTCAAGTGGACCATTTCACTTCGTTTGATAAAAGCCGGGCTACATGGCACATGGCAAAGCAGCACGCAAGAAGCCACTTCCGAGTAGGACTCAAAGAAAACGTCGAAAAAGATTTGCAAATTGGAAATGCTTATTGGAATTGGACTACAAATCAGTGAAAGAACGTGCTTTGAAGCGATGAAACAAAAATAAATCGCCTTGGTCCTGATGGTCGGAGACATGTCAGACGCCCTATAAATCATTCTTGATGCGTAGTGCAGCATGGTCGAAGGTCCATTATGTTATGGGGGGTCCATTATGAAGGTCCATTATGAAGGTCCATTATGTTCTCATGGTATGGAACTTTAAAAAGGGGAAGTACGTGTACATTTTAAGCAATGACATGTTGACGTGGGCTGAAGAAAATTTGCCTGTCATATGGAAATTCCAACAGGACAACGATCCAAAGAAAAAGGCTAGACGCACACAGAAATTCTTTGCAGACAATTTCGTCAATGATACATTCTTTTCTTATCCACATCGAAAATAGCAAAAAGCAAAAATGTTCACGTGTTAATTCCATTTTTTTGATGAATTATAATTTTCAAAAATCTGTAAACAACACAATAATACAAATAAACCAAAACATTGTGAGTACGTCTGTCTAGAAAATGTCATCTTTTCGAATGACGAATAGAACTGTCAAAATTTATTTGGTAATGCTTAGCTTTGTCAAGGCACAGGACTTAAAAGGCAGCCCTCGTTTGCATGAATCCGAATTTGAATAAATCTTTTCAATTTTTTTTTAGTAATTTTAGGAAAATTGCCCTACTTTACAGCACTTAGGTGAAAATACCGCCTAACCCTTTTCGACTCGAAAATCTAAAATTTCAACAAATCTTTCTGCTTACTATCACCGCTAAATATTTTGCAGATGTTGGACAGATTTGACATTGTAGTCGCCATGGCAAAAATTCATAAATTGGGCTACGAACTGCTACCCCATCCACAATATTGTCTAGATTTAGTCCCCTGTCCCCATCTCTTTTACTAGGAAATATAAAATCCCCAACTTAGAACCTCCGTGTCTGAACGGCACGAGGTTACTGTTTAGTGACAGCTCGAAGTACCTAGGAGTTATTCTGTACAAGAAACTTATCTGGAATGATAACATAAAGGAACGTGTTTAACCCTCATCCGTCCCTCAATTCAATACACAAAAGAGTCCCTTTGTGTCAATTTGACACAATCAATTACCATTCACCACTATAACTTTAGAAACGATTTGTGTGGCCAAATATTGATTTAATCGTTTATATTATTTATTAAAAATTTGAGCATTTCAAGAAATATAGGCTGATGAACTTATATTTTTTCTTAACTGTTAAAAAAATTGAGAAGAAATAAGGTGAAAAAATTAAATATTATATTATTATGAAATTATGTATTACATATCAAAATTAGAAATATGAAAATATGTTAAAATTTTTGTTCTCTGTTCGTACAAACATTTTTTATGCATTTGTCACTTTGAACGGAATGAACGTTTGCCTTAGAAATGTTTGGACATAAATGACATCTGGCACGCTTCCTTGATGATTCAGCCTGTTGAAGACGACTACTTGATGGGCTGGTCTCATTTGTAGGTGGATTTTGTGGAAGACCCTGAAGTTCACTCACAACAGATTTTGCGTTTACTCCTCTCGGTAAACGCTGACGATTTTCAATGAATGGTTCTACAAGTGCACTCCCCATTTCAATTAAAAACAAGCGACGACGGAAATTCTTCTTGGAATAGGTTAGGTTAGGTTAGGTTAAGAGGGAAGGGCAACCCGATGTTGCCTGCACGGGGGCCTATTGGTCCATTGTGGTTATCTATGTTTGTGGACCTAAATGTGACAAAACCAGAATAAAAATCTTAGTCACTTGAGCAAGGTTGGTCGAACCAGTTTCATTTTTACTCATTGAAAGTAGGGATGGGGTCCTTTTTTCGCAGAGTTTAGGCCAGAGATGGCGAGAGATAACACAGTCGTCTCTTTTTGACCAAGAGTTATTTGTGTTATTTCTGGCTTTATCATTTATTTTCTTCTTGAATTCTCCGATTGGAGCCACGATCGACCCAATCACAGAACTACTTTCCAGTTCAGAGCCCTCCCTAGCCAATCTGTCTGCTATTTCGTTTTCCTCTATGTCTCGATGACCGGGGACCCAGCAGATATTGATCTTGTGGGGAGGACTGATTCTGGTGAGAGCTTGCCGGCAGCTCAGTACAGATTTCGATTTTGTTGTTTCGCTGCGGTGTGCTTTTATCGCAGCCTGGCTGTTCACAAAGATTGTAATCCTTGATGGATTGATGTTCCTTGATTGGATTGTCGTAGCTGCTTTCTCGATCGCAAAAATTTCTGCTTGAAAAACATTACAGTAATCTGGAAGTCTGTATAACAGGGATATTTGTAGTGCATTACAGTAGACTCCGGCACCCGTGCCATTCTCCATTTTGGAACCATCAGTGAAGATCTGGATATCGTGTTCACTAAAAGGGTGGTTCGAATCCCATTCTTCTCTTTTTGGAAAGGAGAATGACATGTTCTGCCGAAAGTCAATTTCCGGGGTGATGTAATCGGAGGTGGTGGCAAGTTCCTCAGGACTATACTTTGTGAGTATAGAGGCATTTCCATGCGTCCAGTATCCCAAAGTTTAGCTTCCTTAAGTCGAAACGCCGCTTTGGTTGCAGTGATTTTCATGAACTCGTCCAGGGGGAGGAGGTTCAATATGACCTCCAGGCCTGCCTGAGGCGTTGATCGTTGCGCACCTGTTATTCCTAGACAGGTCAATCTCTGTACTCTAGAGAGAGAGTTAAGGTAGCTTGTCTTCTCAGTGGCTTTCCATCATACAATCGAGCCATAGGTTAGTATGGGCCTGATGATACCCGTGTACATCCAATGGATGACATTGGGTCTCATCCCCCATTTGGTGCCGAAGGTTTTCTTGCAGGCGTAAAAGGCACTGGTTGCTTTCTTAATTCTTTCTTCTGTGTTGCTTTTCCAAGTGAGCTTTGAGTCAAGGATTACTCCGAGATATTTTGCTTTATTGGATAGCTGCAGGGTTTTGCCATTTATTTTTGGGAGGCAAAAATTTTCAATTTTATTTCTTTTTGTGAATAGCACCAGTTCGGTTTTATCGGGGTTGACCCCTAGGCCGTTTGGTACTGCCCACGAGACAGTTTCTTTAAGTGCTGTTTCTATCATGTTGCTGATGGTTGGGAGATGTTTCCCTCCCACCAGCAGCACGACGTCGCCAGCGTATGCTGTCACTTTAAAGCCTTTTTCGCTGAGGGTACTCAGCAGTTCGTTTACAACTAGGATCCAAAGCAAGGGAAAAATGACTCCACCTTGAGGTGTTCCTCTTGAAGTTGTTTTCCTTATTTTACTGCTACCGATTTGTGTGTTGATGATTCTGCTTTCAGCATTTCAACAATCCACTTGGTTATCTTTTCTTCCACTTGTTGATTTTCAAGAGCTGCCCTTATTGAGTCTGTGCTTACGTTGTTGAAAGCCCCTTCGATATCAAGAAAGGCAGCTAGGGTGTAATCTTTGAAGTGGAGGTTTCTCTCAATTACCGAAACTACCTCATGTAGTGCTGTTTCCACCGACCTTCCTTTAAGCGTGTTGTTTGCTACACAGGTTTCGGTCATTGAGGAGCGATCTTATGTGTTGATCCAGAATTCTTTCTAATGTTTTCAGTAAGAAAGAAGAAAGACTAATGGGTCTATAATCTTTTGCGGTGGAGTGAGTAGCTTTCCCAGCTTTTGGTATGAAGACTACTTTCACCTCTCTACAATTTGCAGGCACTTAACCTAGCCTTAGGCAACTATTAAAAATTTTTAAAAGCCAGGTTGAGATTGCCGGTAGAGCGTGCTGAAGCATAGCGGGGGTAATACCGTCGGGTCCAGCCGATTTATACGGCTTGAAAGATTTAATCGCCCACTCTATTTTGTGCTCTGTTATTAAATTGGGTATATCATTGTGGGTTTCTGGGAAGATACTTATGGATATGTACGGGTTCGCATGTATTGCCGGATCAGTACAGCCAGGGAAGTGTGCTTCCATGAGCAGTTTCAGCGTCAAATTTCCGTCCACGAGTTGTCTGAGCGTTTAAGGTAGCCCGGGGCTACCGGATCCTTTGATAGGATTTTGCGTAGTCGGGCCGCCTCGCTAGTGTTCTCAATGGATTCTTCTTGGAATAGTTCCAATATGGATTCATATTGGTATAATAACGTACGCATTCAGAGCAGATATGTCGATCATTGAATTGAATGGAGTATTGAATGGTTTTATCTTTCGACTGTAACGACGCATTTAGATCGGCAGCAACCTCTTGTCTTGTTTCTTGGTCGACGAAATCAATATAATTTCCGCTCTCAAAAACTTCAGATTTTGCACATCAATAACACTCAATTTCGTCCTCAAAAACACTTGAGAGTGCAGATTTGTGGTTGTTGTTGTAAGTGCACTCAAAAAGCATTTATTCCAAGTAGTTGTTGCTGTTGTTTTTTTAACCAATATTGAGAACAGAGCATTTTTTGTTATAAGTGCGTCTAAGCAAGTGGAAAGGAATGTGTTGTGTCAAATTGACACAACAGGAACTCTTTTGTAATTTTTCATGTTGGCAGCACTGTGTTTATGTTTTCATATCGAGTATAGGATATTATGAAATTTTACCGAAAAAAACTCATAGAACCATTTTTGTTTTCGATTTGTCCTACAATTGATAACGCTGTTTTAAAATGTATTTGTAAATTGTGTCAAATTGACACAAGGGACGGGTGAGGGTTAAAAGGCAAACATAACTCTATTTGCTGTAAAAAATCTATAGGTCCATTTGCCTGTAAAAAATCGAATCTTTATGGGTTTTTCCCCAAAACAGTATGCTGAATTTATGCGGCAATTGTCCACCCCATACTTATATATATATGGCTCACTGGTATGATGGAGGGCCCTTGAAAAGACAACTGCACTTCAGAAATTTACAAAAGTTCAAAAAAGTGCAAGTGTCTGTATTACTGGTGCATTATCCACAACCTCAACTAGTGCTCTGAATGTCAGGCTTCACTTTCCTCCTCTTGATATCTTTGACAGAGAATGTGCTAACATAGTAGACCTTAGACTAAGAGAATCTGGAAATTGGATACGTAAAAGCTGCGGTCATACAATAGCTGCGTTCGATTCGCCAGTGCTCAACTCAATTACGAAAAAACGGCTACTCACTTAGCTGTTACTTACTGCATAGTTGGCAACACTTTCGTTTTTACAGACCACATAAAGTCTGCCAATAAATTAATTTTGTTTTTGTACTCACATCACATTTTGACAGAATCTATTACATTTACCTTATTCCGTACACAAACCAACTAAAAAATAAGAAATTGGTAACGCAAACTTTACTCAACTCAACTGATAATTGACCTACTCTATACTCAACTAGCTGTTGACTTTGTTGTTGTTTTCACATACTAATTTTGAAATAAGCGACTTGAATTGAGTATAGGCTGGCGAATCGAACGCAGCTAATAATTCTGAACTCATCTGACAACGACAAAACAGATTACTGTGTGCCTTGTTTAAATCTCGAAAAGAAGTACGAAGTTCTCATCCCTTCATGGCTAGACTAGGCTAACAAAACCCCCCTTAAAAAAAACCGGCATTAATATTTTTACAGATGGATTCAAGCTTCAAGAACAAGTAGGGGGAGGTGTCAATTCCCAGGATCTTGAAATCGAAGCTTCCTTTAGACTTTCAAATTATTGTAGTGTCTACCAAGCTATTCATGAAACCGCTCAGATTCTAGGTCAAAAAGATCTTAGGGGCAAGAGTATTTATATCTTCTCAGATAGTCAAGCTGCCCTTAAAGCGGTGAACTCACATATTGATAACTCCAAAACTCTCACTGAGTGCCGCAGATCTCCTCACGAGATGGCAAGATTATTCAGGATCCATCCCATATGGGTACCCGGACATAGGGATATCGTGGGCAATAATTTGGCTGACGAATTGGCAAGGAAGGGTACGAACACCCTTTTGAATAAGGCCTTTATTAGTACACCCATGTCCTCATATAAACTCCGGTGCAGGAACAGTTCTTTAAGTCTTGCACAAGAACGCTGGGAACACCTCGCCATATGTAGGACGGCTAAGGTAGAGTGGACACCGTCTAATCGGAACGCATGCTCTTCGGTTAAGACTAATAAAATAAATAAATAACTGGCCATTTCAGCCCTTGAAAGGACTTTGACCTAGCTTCTTAGGACCAATTGTGTTGTGCGTGTTATTAAGTTTGTACACAATTGACCGAGAAATGGACCTACAGGCTTAACGCCGACTCCGAACGGCGATGAACGAAATGTTCTTATTCTCAAGAAGCTTTACATGGCATTTTGATTACTCTCTGAGGTTTGCCATTGTCTGCAGAGAGGTGGCGGCCGTACAGAAAAATTATTTTAATTCAAATAATTTTCTGTCGCTGCTGGGATTCGAACCCGGGTTTCCAGGTTCGTTGACATAGCGGCCACGCACTTTAACCAACTACGCCACGGACGCCACTTTGATTGAATGATTTTTGCAGAAGCTGTAAGTGTGAAGAAGAAGTAGAAAATGTTCAGCAGTTCCTCTGCGAATGCACGGCGCTAACAAGAAGGAGAATGGCAACTCTGGGCAATCCCTTCCTCAATGGAATTACCGAAGTCTCATGCCTGGAGACCTGGAAATATGCATTTTTTTATACAAACATTAAAAATGTGTAAAATAAATCAGGAAATAATGTTATTCTTTGTCAAGCAGTGTGCATAGCAGTGCCGTTTGGCACTCTTTTATTTTTTACTTTATAGCTAAACTATACATTGCTTAAAAAAACTGATATCAAATTCTTGTCTTGTGACATAAAAATTATCTAAGCATTTTTTTTTTAATTTGCACAGTAAAAATTATGCATTGGAGGATTAACTTATGAAGGCTTTATAAGAGGTTCATAGCTCTTTATGAATACAGCCATAAAAAATTATAAATGCCTAAAAGTTCTGATAAGAATCTGCTTTCTTTTTTTTTTTTTTTTTGTTGAAAAAGAGGGCACCATATAAATAATGCCCGGTTTTTTGGAGGTGATAAGCTAAAATTTCTATGGATAATCGGAATAGCATCAAAACAGAACCAAGCTGGTAGTTTTGAGCTAATATCATTTTTTTAAAACTATATCAAATTGAGTTTTTCCCAGAAAAAAAAATCAAAATTTGGCTGAAAGTCAGAGTTTTCAGAGTTTCAAACAAACTGTCCATATAAATTAATGGCTTATTATAGTTATTCAAATCGATAAATATTATTGTTCTTAACCTCATCTTAATCCTCTGAAATGAAATATTTTTGCATGAAAATATTTGCATATTTAAAAAACTGGAAACGGAAATTAGTATAAAGTCAGTCGGTCTAATATTAAAAAAACTGGAAAGAGAAATTAACATAGTCAGTCTGTATAGTATTAAACCTTTACTCTTACTAGATGTTCTTCTCTCAAGACAAAGTGTTAACGCTTTCCAGGAATAATTTAAAGTTTTTATTTTAAACAGAATCAATTTATGCATTACATCCACCAAGCAATTTATAAGCTTTAAGTATACGATAGCAAGTAATCAATTTAAATTTATAAAGAGTGAATTTTAAAATATCATTGTTGTGAGTCATTAATACTCGTACGTTCAAAAAGTCTTTCTATTCAACTGATAAAATAAGCGTAGATAAACAAGTAACTCAATAAAAAAAAAACCGCGCTTTATCAACACATTAACGAACATTTATGTTTGTATTAGGATATGAAGTGTTAACAAAACAAAAAGAAAACAAAAAAAAAAATAGTGAGAACACTAAAAGAAACGACAAATCAATTATTTAACAAATGCATGCTAAGCATTAAACTCAACAAGTAAAATCAAAGCATTTTATGACGCACTCAAGGGTTATGGCAGCACAAATCATAAGATAAGATTTCATGAGTGCGGATTATTCGAATATTTATTACAGTGGTTAATGTAAAAATGGTTAGAATACAAGATGTTCTATTGCTTGTATTATTTATATTTGACAGTTCAGCATATTTAAAAACAGCCTGAAAGCATAGCTCGAAATTTGAAAATCTCTATTACAGCGGCATTGTGCTTAATGCTTAACAGAACGCTACTTGCTGCATGTGCTTAACAGAACTTTCAACAGCAAGGACGTAAAGTAACTTCCAAAAAAGGGGAGCTTTGATGGGGACGTTAGCCCTCCGGCAATTATAGTGCATTGTACAGGGTTATCCATTTCGGGTTTCGGAGAGTGCAGTCCTGGCAGTTGGCTGCTGTCTAATCTTCATGTCATCCAAACTGTTTTTAAATGTGTAGTTAAAGGTTTATCATTATGCAATATGGGCAAAATAGATATCTTACCACCACACCGCGTTAAAATTGTTAAATTTTTTGAATAAAAAAATGCTGATTTTTTAAGCATATTTTATTCAGCGCTGAGGCCCGTTTCGTGCTAGATGGATACGTGAATAAGCAAAATGGCCGCGTATGGGGCTCTGAAAATCCCCACGCGATTGTAGAGAAGCCATTGCATCCGCAAAAAGTGACTGTCTGGTGTGAAATAGGATCTGGTGGTGTCATTGGTTCGTATTGTCTTAAAAGCGATCAAGTAGAAACCCCAAGAGTCAATTCTGAGACTATGGCCGTATGTTAACCAATTTTTTTTCCTGAAATTTAAGATATGGATCTGGATACCATATATTTATGGTTTCAGTAATATGGAATCCACAAGTCACACAACAGCACCAAATAAGGCTTTGTTGCAACAGAATTTTCAGGACAACTTATTTCGAGATTTGGCGATGTCAATTGGCCTTCGAGATCGTTTTGGCCTCTGGACTTTTCTTTTTTTTTTCTTTTATTGTTTTTTGTTTTTTGGGCTACACAAGAGATCGTATTTACGCGAATAAACCTTAAACTATTGAGCAATTTAAAACCAATATTCACCAACTTATGCTTGAGTTGTACACAAAAATCATTGAAAAATACCTCAAAAGGATTGTGTAATGCCAAAACTCCCGTGGAGAACATTTGAATGATATTGTATTCCACGTAGTGGAATGTGGACGTTTGGCAAAGTCCAAACATTAAAACCAAATAAAAATATTATAGAAATCTGGATTTTTAGTGTGTTTTTTTAAACTTTTTTTTATTACTTTAAAATGGATTGCCATTTATTTAAAGTTGTGGAACAAGTAAACTATAAATGCGAAAAGTATAACTGAAAATATCTCAAATATTATCTAAGCAATTATATCGTTCTTAATTCAATTTTATAAGCTTTTTTAATAACGTAGGTAGGCCTGAACTCTGTGGTACCTCGATGATCGATGGTCAATTGTACTTTTTTCAGTTTAGTATTATTAAACTTTAGAAGTTACATGTTTTGTTGATTCCTTTGAGTTAAAAATATATCGAATCCTCAAATACATGTCCGCGAAAAATTAAAACTGTGCACATTTTGTAAATAAATGGCAGTGGTAAAAAAGTGAATGGAAGAAATTGGAAAAGAAATTGCTCAGAAAGCGAAGCGGAAACCCAAAAGAATGTATAAACTTTTCGATTTTGTTTTTTATTAAATATGTAACACCTTTATGTGACCTTGACTTGAGCGCAAGTTTTAGATCCTGTCCGATGCCCATTACATTGAGGTATTTCAAATAGACTTATTTAAAGTGGGGTCATTTTCGAATATGATTACAGTGCTTGTGAAAGTTTTTTTAAAAATATATTAGATTGTGATTGCTTTTGAAAATTATATGGTCGTTTCTGCAGGGATATTGCATTTTTTAATGCTTTCATATAAAAAATCTTTAATTTTACTAATTTCTTAATCCCTTATATTAAATATATTAATAATAATTACCAAATTTGAAAATGGAATCCGAAGGGGTTTTGGAAACGCTATATATTATCTTTTTTTTATTGGCACAATAACTCTTGAAAAAGTGTTTCTCCTAACCAAAACTGTTTGGACGTTACGCATCCAAAGAGAAACAGAATCGAAAAGATCAAATTTTTGCTTCAAATGAAATGCCCCATAGCATTTATTCTACTATAATACATCTTAATTGTACAAAGAAGAATAGTTTCTACAAATGATATTAAAAATACTTCAATTCTATAAAATTAAAGACATAACGAAAGAAATCACTGCTGTGCCTTGAAAAGTGGAGTTTCAATAATAAACTTTGTTTAGCAAAGTGGAATGTTGCACGTAAAACTGTTTCACGTATAATAAGATTGCCATATACACATTTTTAACAGACTTACGTACGCTTTATGAAGTATCAGTTGAAAGATATTAGTACCAATTTAAAAAATTAGGTCTTCCTGATATTATAATTAACCCTGCAGTAGTCGCGTACCTAAATGTGACGAGAGTGGTCGCGCGGATTACATATGTAATCCGTTTTTTAAAGTTTAAAATAAGAGATGGCAATTTGAAAATGCTTAGTTATTTGTTTTAATTTTTATTATTACTTTATTTTATATTATATTTATTTAAAAAAACAACATAAACATAATTCTTATAGTACGTAAAATCAATGAATATCGATTGCAGACAATTGTGAAATTCATAATGTTGCATGACTGGATTACATATGTAATCCGCGCGACTACTGCAGGGTTAATGCACCTAACATCTCGGAGTTTAGGCCAATCGAAAAATATTAAGAAATGGTTAATGTTGACAGTTAAAAAAAATAAATTTCCTGAAATTAGGATTTTATAAAGTTCATGTCTCGAATAATAGAATAGAAATTGACTATGTAGTAATACGATTTCAGAGTTCTTCAGAAATTTTTATTTTATACCGGTGATTCTCAGCAACAGTATTTCTTAATGGTCATTTATAAAACTCTTAATTTTGAGTTGTGTCAGTATTGCACTGAATGAGCAATATCAGGAAAAAGTACTTATTGACATTTAATACGGAACCAAAAAAACTTTGTAGTCGCATTGAGTCCATTATAAAACAGAAAATCAAGAAACAGCCACGAACTTCTGCCGTAAAGGTTATCAAGAACCTTTTCGAATATTACGGCATACATGTAAGTGATGAAACTGTTCGGAAGACGCTCAGAACTACTGGTTACAATGGAACTCCCTGAGTTAAACTACTAATAAGAGATAAAAATTGTAAAAACGCTTAGAATTTGCCAAAAAGATATAAAAATCATAGCTTCTGATAACGAGTAATATTCAGCGATAAAACAAAATTTAACCTTTTTAGACAGGATTGTGGAAATTAATTAAGGAGAAAGAAGAATACTGAATTGGACCCAAAAAAAACATACTTTTGTGTTAAATATGGAGGTGGAAACCTTATGTTATAGGGCATATAAGTGCAAATGGAGTTGTCAACATCAACTTTATAGCTGACAAAATGAACCATTAGCAGTACATTTAGATTATGAAGAAGACTTTGGAAGGAAGTGCCGAAAACCTTAAGCTTTTGGGTCGTAACATATTTCAACAAGATAACGACCCGAAGCATATCGCTTAGAATACTCGACTTTGGATCCTGTACAATACGCCAAATATTTTAGGAACACCTCCTCAACCGCTGAATCTCAACCCGATTGAACATTTATGGACTGATTTGGAGCGATCTATTCGAAAGCATCCTATAACAATGCTCAGAAGAATGGGTGAAAATTTCATCAGAAAGAACTCGGAAACTTGCTTTGTCCATGCCAAATTGCTGGACATGGATTTAAATAATAACAATTCCGAATACTTTTGGGAGGCATTGTATCTAAGGGTATTAGATAAGAACATAACTACAATTTAAAAAATGGGATTCCTACCCGAAATAAATATTTATGAGCAAAAACAAAATAGATGCATTGTATTACAATTGTCCCCAACACCAACATTCCCTAGATCCGCCACTGCACCCACACTCAACTGTCTGCCCATTAAGCATGTAGCAAACTCTTGTTTCGCCTCATCCCCTTACAATGCCGACCCATGTGTATTTTTGGAACGGCTGAAAAAACGACAACGAAGAGCGGCGCCAAAAGTTGCTTAAAATTTTGAATTATTTCTCTCTACTACAGTCGTTGTGCTGCTTCTTCCTGCTTTGAGTGAGTTCATGAAACCAAAAACGAAAAACCCACTTGACAACAAAAACAATAACAACAAGAAGAGCGAGTTAAACTACTACAACAACAGCAAAAATCAATAGATCACCAAAAAAAAAAATTTCGATTTTTTTTTTTTTTTGGCTGGCGTACATCTTTGAACTGAATTTTGTGTGCTTTGTTTTTGTTTTTAAAGCAGAACGGAGTATTTTTTTTTTCTTTTATTAATTTTTCTATGTTTAGCTGCTGTTCTTTTTAGCTGTTCTGCTGCTGAATTTTTAAATTCCAATATTTAATTATATGAGCGGTGTTTTTGACTTGCTTTTCGGACTGTTGTCTTTTTTTCTTTTTTTTTTTTTTTGTTTGTTTTTTGTGGAGAATTTCTGTGTAATTTAGGAGCTTTTAAGGCAAACATTTCAGAATGTGTCATGTGTGTCAAGCGTAGATATGTATGTTTTTGCAACTGGGTGGTTGATTTGTAACTCTTGAGTGCACCCGTTGTTGGAGATACGCTAGCCATGCGGTTTTTCCCCCATGAGCTGTAAAACAGTTGTCTGTTGTGTGTCGTGTGGAGCAAAATGACGCCATTTCCTCTCCATCAATTTAATGACGTCAGCGTGTGTTGATGTTGTCGGTGATAATGATGATGACTATGATGTGGCTACAAACAAGATATTTCAATTGGATGCTTTTAGGCGATTTATTTGAAAATTTTCATCATCAAGGTGAAGTGAGAAAAGAGTAAGAATTGAAAATCGAATTGATATGAAAAGGATCTGATAAAATAATTTTTTAAGCTTAATTTAAAATTCCAATGTAACAAACCAGTGTCGGAAAAATAATCGAAAAAAGTTATAAGCCACATTATTAGAAACGATTTACCAGATTTCCAAAAAAAATTTTAAAAGTTAAGTTTTTTTTTTTTTAAATTCATTGGCTTTGCATGGAATCATTACTCGCTGATCATATGTGGTATGATTTAAATAATGATACGACTGTAAAAGTTAATTCTTTGAATTTATGACAAAAAAAAAACGAAATTAAACACGTCTTCGGAACGCATATTTCCAAATGCTTACGCAACGAAACTGCAAATTTGTTACAAGAAATTATAACGCGCTGTATATGGGTGCTAAGGTAAAATGCGTTGCAAGCCAGTAAAAGCTGGTTCTTAGCCGTTTCGATGAAAATAGGCTAGATAAACTCTTGATGTATAAGACCACGAAAAGAGCCGCTCCAAGATTGAAATCGCAGCTATCAGGCAACGCCGTTGCATGGAATTATTACTGGTTGAGTAAATGCGCTACGGTAAATTTTATAAAACACAAATAAAGAAATTTTACTAAGCCTTACGTTAAAAATTAAAAAAAAATATGACTTCGTCAGGTCGCGGAGATGGAAGCTTTTGCAACAAAAATGCAATATTGTTGCATGGAATTATTACTCGCTGAGTAGAAGTGCTACGAACAATATTATCTTAAATAAATACAAAAAATAAATAAATAACTGGCCATTTCAGCCCTTGAAAGGAGTTTGACCTAGCTCTTATGATCAATTGTGTTGTGTGTATTATTAAGTTTGTACACAATTGACCGAGAACCGGACCTACAGGTTTAACGCCGACTACGAACGGCGATGAACGAAATGTTCTTGTTCTCAAGAAGCTTTACATGGCATTTTGATTACTCTATGAGGTTTGCCCTTGTCTGCAGAGAGGTGGCGGCTGTACAGAAAAATTATTTTGATTCAAATAATTTTCTGTCGCTGCTGGGTTTCGAGCCCGGTTCTCCAGGTTCGTTGACATAGAGGCCACGCACTTTAACCAACTACGCCACGGAAGCCACAATATTATCTAACGACTACAAAAAATGGTTTTTTACCTCATAACGAACATTTGTTTGGAGCCACGATACACCTTGGCAACCCCTGAATGCAGTAAAAATTCAAAAACAATAAAAAACGTTGCATGGAATTATAACTGCGTGATTTTAGGCGCTACGGTAAATATTATGGAAGCACTTTAAATCTGAGATTTTCGGCCACATGATAAAAATATAGTAGAATAAAAATTAGAATGGCGCCATGAGGCCTTTAAAGACTGAATTAGATTAATATTTTATCAATTTTATCAATAAGCAAATCAATTGTATATTCTTTTCTACATTTTTATTTCGTGCTGTTGGTGTTAGAACTCATGTTTCCCTAAGAATATTTGCGAAAATAAAAAGCTAAACACAAATTTAATGAATTTATTCAAAAAGTTAAGTAGGTTTCAAATTTAACATTGAAATAGAGTGAACTGGAATAATTGGTAATGACACTCATCTAGAATGATGACCTACAAAGGTGAAAAGTAGAGTTCAAATGCAACGTTCGGTTTACAAAATGTTATCAAGTTCATTCGTTACTGCAATTTAAGGTTGGCCTTTAATGTTCTTTTGAAAAAGTTTACAAATATATAAATTATATATATAATATATATATATAAAAATATTTAAAATCCTAACAAGAACATTAAAATCTATATATATAAAAATAAGTTGCATTGTGTATGAAATTGATGTTCTCGGTAATGCGTGAACCGATTTTGTTTCTGGTGAATTTCCCATGAAAGGTGACGTCAATACGAAGGTTTTTTTGTATAAATGGTCTTTGTATGTGTATTGGTTCATGAATTATAGGCATTTTAGTGAACTTATACAACAATACAGGTGTGAACAAATACAGATGCGCACATATGGTGTATATGGGGAAATATTTGCAAGAGAAATTGGCAAGTCTCACTTTAGTTTGCATTTGCGCGAAAAATAGAGGCATAGTAAAAATTTTCCATACCCCTTTTTTCCATACCCCCTTTTACCGCCCATTATCAATAAAAATGCTATATTTAAGACGGTTTTGGTCGTATTAGACTAAAATTTGGTTAATAAGTTCGTATGGTTACTGTCGGCAACTATACTAAAACTGGACGTGGTCTAACTATTTATATACGCCCACTTTTTAAAAATCATTATTATTCTTGAGTTGCACAATGTTTTGATAGTGAAACTTGATATGTAGATGCTATGGGCCCAAGAGGCAGTTACTATATATTTGGCCGAACGTTAGACAAAGGGGAATTTGGCCACACAGGCCAATTATTCCTGAGTTGAGGAGCCTCGATATCATCAAATTTATGATATCGAGGCTCCACCCATATAAGCCAAATTTACGATACAGAATAGCTACAGAAGTAAAAATCACAGAACATTGAAACTCAGAAAGTAGATACCATTTGGTGATGTCGTTCTACTAGAAAAGGTGACATGCATTGGACAAGGGGGTGTGTCTCAGCCCATACAAGCCAAATTTATAACACAGAAAAGCTATGGAAGTAAAAGACAAAGAACATAGAAGTAAGAATGAAGTTACTTCATGGTAATATCCTGCTACTGGGAAATGAAAAATGCAAAAAATTTACAATAGGGAACGCTGCTATAGACTCCAAAACTACTGAGCCGATTGAGCTCTAATCTGCGCAGTAACTATGGGGTAATTCATAAATTCGTTACCAATTTAGTAGAGAGAGAGGTTTTTAAATGTACTACGATAAGTAACGAATGGGGGGAGGAGGTCTCTGATATAGTAATGTGACCAAAAATAAAAAAAAACTCGAAAAAATTGAAATTAATACAACCCAACATTTCAAGCGTAGTAAGGGCATAATTTTTCTTTGCTTGCTTTTCGACAGTTATTTTTTCTATTTTCGAATATTTTTTAATCAATTAATTTTTTTATTTCATATACTACGTTACTTTATGGGGGTGGAGGGGAGTGTTTTTGAAATGCACTACAAAGAGTACCGGAGGAGGGTAAACAAAAATTGAAAATCGGTCACGTAATTTGTGAACGACCCCTATTTTTCGAGTACGAGATGGTGTAGAAATAATAACGCTGAAGGCATTGAAACATTTTCCGGTACTTATCTAGATAAGGTGCAGCAAAGCGCACCGGGAAAAAGCCAGTACTTTTTTAAATGGCGTTTTTATTAGACCGTATTTTCTTGTTTGGAAGAATAGTCAAAATATTTTGGCCCCATCTAAATCGTTATATATTTAGAAGACATTTAAAATAAAATAGGTATTTAAAAATACATTTTTTATAATCCCTAGGGTGCTTTTTGACGTAGAATACGTCATTCTCGGAGGTAAGTAGGGTGGTTGATAGTGATCAGGTGTCGGTATTTACATTACTTTTTGAGCCTTTGGTGGGCCTAAAGTACTGATCGTACAATGTTGATGTTAGCACTTGTTGGTCTGTTTGATCCTCAATGCGACAAAAATTAATGTTAGAACTCTCTAACTTATATAAATTTTACACAATTACATGAAATATAAAGCCAACATTTGATGTTTTTGTTTGCTTAAACTTGCTACCTATTTATCGACAGTTTCCGGTTTTATCGACAAAACCATAAAATTTGTATGGGAGCCCCCCTAAGGAGTGGTCTGAGGGAATAGGTGTCAAGGGCAAAAATGTTCCTTTTGCAAAAGTAATGGGGGTCAGTCATACATATTAACCCTCTCCGGCACTCTCTTAAAGGTCATATGCTCAGGTGTATGGAATAAATAAACAAAAACCATAAAATTTGTATGGGAGCCCCCCTAAGGAGTGGTCGGAGGAAATAGGTGTTAAAGGCAAAACTGTTCCTTTTGCAAAAGTAATGGGGGTCGGTGATACATCTTAACCCTTTCCGGCACAAACAAAATAAAATTTGTATGGGAGCCCCCCTAAGGAGTGGTCGGAGGGAATAGGTGTCAAAGGCAAAAATGTTCCTTTTGCAAAAATAATGGGGGTCGGTGATACATATTAACCCTTTCCGGCACTCTTTGAAAGGTCATATGCTCAGGTGTATGGAATAAATAAACAAAAACCATAAAATTTGTATGGGAGCCCCCCTAAGGAGTGGTCGGAGGAAATAGGTGTTAAAGGCAAAAATGTTCCTTTTGCAAAAGTAATGGGGGTCGGTGATACATATTAACCCTTTCCGGCACAAACACAATAAAATTTGTATGGGAGCCCCCCTAAGGAGTGGTCGGAGGGAATAGGTGTCAAAGGCAAAAATGTTCCTTTTGCAAAAATAATGGCGGTCGGTGATACATATTAACCCTTTCCGGCACTCTTTAAAAGGTCATATGCTCAGGTGTATGGAATAAATAAACAAAAACCATAAAATTTGTATGGGAGCCCCCCTAAGGAGTGGTCGGAGGAAATAGGTGTTAAAGGCAAAAATGTTCCTTTTGCAAAAGTAATGGGGGTCGGTGATACATCTTAACCCTTTCCGGCACAAACACAATAAAATTTGTATGGGAGCCCCCTAAGGAGTGGTCGGAGGGAATAGGTGTCCAAGGCAAAAATGTTCCTTTTGCAAAAATAATGGGGGTCGGTGATACATATTAACCCTTTCCGGCACTCTTTGAAAGGTCATATGCTCAGGTGTATGGAATAAATAAACAAAAACCGTAAAATTTGTATGGGGGCCCCCTAAGGAGTGGTCGGAGGCAATAGGTGTCAAGGAAAAAAATGCTCCTTTTGCAATAGTAATGGGGGTCAGTGATACATATTAACCCTTTCCGGCACAAAAACCATAAAATTTGTATGGGAGCCCCCCTAAGGAGTGGTCGGAGAGAATAGGTGTCCAAGGCAAAAATGTTCCTTTTGCAAAAGTAATGGGGGTCGGTCATACATATTAACCCTCTGCGGCACTCTTTTAAATGTCATATGCTCCGGTGTGTGGAATAAATATTTTGCTAAATAGTTTTTAAAAAAGATGTCATCAAAAGCGAATTGACTAATTCTACGTCTTGTGTTACGACATAGTCGAAACTACTGTATCTTTTTTTTTTTTGTTTTCATTATATCTTCGGTGGTTCTTATCCGATCTTAAAAAATTGTGTATGTAAACACACAACCCAACAGTCGGCCACAACAGTCACTGTCGAAAATCGTTTGGGACATGTTTTCGTGAAGTTTGACTGTTGCGATCGGTACAGCCATACTGAATCCCGAAAAGATTTAGAAAATTAATAGAAAGTCAAGTATGATCGATGAACAATTCGAAAGTGTTATTTTTGGAATAAAATCGGTAAAAATCGGAATAAACCAGAAATAAATGTTATCGATATAATTTTTTTCCATGGTTTTAAGGATTTTTGGTGAGCTTTCATTATTTGACACTTTTAGAATTTCATTATATAGTAGGAACTGTGATAACCCATCTTATCACAGTTTACTAGATAATAAAAAATATTCGAGGAAATAAAAATCAGAAGAAGTTTGCAAAAAATCAACAGACACATACATACATTATTTCTTATGATCGGACAAGAAACATTCAAGATACAACGAAAACAAGAAAAAAGCACCGTAGGGATCAGAGATCTACATGAGACCATTCGTAATTTTTTGCCACTCGAATAGCATTCGTCGTCAGCCACAATCGCACACAAAAATAAATGCATGCATACCATTCGAGTTCGTAAACAACGATTGGTGCTAAGCACAGTTTGTCACGATTGCGAATCGATACAAAGGCAGCATGCAGACAATTAGGATAAAAAAAAAAAAAAAATAAATAACTGGCCATTTCAGCCCTTGAAAGGACTTTGACCTAGCTTCTTATGATCAATTGTGTTGTGCGTGTTATTAAGTTTGGACACAATTGACCAAGAACCGGACATACATGCTTAACGCCGACTCCGAACGGCGATGAACGGAATGTTCTTGTTCTCAAGAAGCTTTATATGGCATTTTGAAAACTCTCTCTGAGGTTTGCCATTGTCTGCAGAGAGGTGGCGGCCGTACAGAAAAATTATTTTAATTCAAATAATTTTCTGTCGCTGTTAGAGTTCGAACCTGGGTCTCCAAATTTGTTGACATAGCGGCCACGCACTTTAACCAACTACGCCACGGACGCCACTTGGACAATTAGGATGCTTCGCTCAAAACCCGAGTGTATGCTGCTGCATGAATTTTTCAAAAAATCATAAAATTTTAATGGGAGTCCCCGTAATGCGTAGAGTAGAATGAGGAAGGGATAGGGCCCCAAGGGAAAATCTTTCTTTTGCAAAGTTAATTGGAATCGGTCATACATATTAACCCGCTCCGGCCCTCCCTTAAATCCACATGTTCAGGTGTGGGGAATAAATATACATAACCCTTTAAATTTGTATGGGAGCCACCTAAGGAGTGGTCAGAGGGGATAGGTTCCAGAGGGAAAAATCTTCCTTTTTCAAAAGTATTTGTGGTCGGTCATACATATTAACCCTCTCCGGCCCTCCCTTAAAGCCCCTCCTGTTCAGGTGTAGGGAATAAATATACAAAAACCATTAAATATGTATGGGAGCCCCCCCCCCTAAGTTGTGGTCGGAGGGGATAGATGCCCAAAGGAAAAATGTTTCTTTTATTAAAATAAGGGGGTCGGCCAACATATCAACTCTCTCGGGCCCTCGAGTAGTACGATCGGTTACAGCGGCTTCGAAAATTTTAAACGAAATCGTCAAACCCCATGAGGTTTTTTTTTGACATTTGTTGAACAGTGTATTTAACATTCTTTCCTTGGTGTGAATGGACATAAAAGCATGAATTTTCATTGCTTTTGGTGAATGTTGCTCATGTCTTGCTTCGTTGGGTATTCTTGTGTCGCAGGCATTCGTAATCGCGAGCGCTCGTACTCTATTCGTTTCACAGCGATTGGTGCATGTATTCGCGCATTAATATTAATGCAAAAGGCACATTCGCAGCTTGTATATTGACGAGACATTCAAAACGTCATTTGAATGCACTCAAGTTGTTCTCTGATAGGTACCATATCTTTTAAAAGTTTAACGATGGAGGCGGGGTCAAATATAGGTTAGTTTTGGTGATACGCTCTAGTGTTCATAGTAGTTTTTAATAAATGAAATTTATAAAATTCTTCAGTCTCAACGAAAACTTTTTATAAGTAAAAATTTTGATTAGAAAGTGAAAAACTTTACAAAAAATAAGTAAAAAAATATTTGAAAGCGCACTCGCAATTTTCGAAAAATCCCAATTTGCTGTTTTGCAAGAAAACCTAAAGCGGGAAAACTGAAAATTTAATAAAAAACCGATTCCACGAACTATGCGAAACCGATTTTGAAAACACAACTCTATTATCTGGTGTATTTTGGGTATTTCTTGCATATTTCACAAAAGTATTTATTTCACAAACATTGTGAACACCCCTGTATACTTTCAAAATTTTATTTTTTCGACATACCTGAAACAATTAAAGCCTCATTTGGCCCCGTTGTATGAATATTGCCCATCTCTACTAAATTTGCTGTTTTTCCTCTGCTGTCAAATGAAAATTTCTGCTTGACGTCGAATTATTCGAATTATGATGAGTTTTACAAAAATAAAAATATATTTTTTCTAATTTTTTTATTAATTTTTTTTTAATTTTTTTTTTTATTTTTTATTTTTTTATTTATACACAAGATTATTTTTTTATAAATGCACAAATTTTTTACACAAAATAGCACACACAAAAATTAATAGCAACACTTTACACTAAATGCCTGAAAATATGCCAACTAAAAGGAGAAAGAAAAATAGAAATAATTAAAAACACTTGATTTTTTTTTTAATTTTCAAATCAAAACACATTTTGAAAATACACTTTTTTTAAATTATATTCAATTTCAAAAATATATTTCAATTGAATGAAATTGTGAAATTCAATTCAATTTCAATTGCAAATTAATTTCACTTAAATTCACTTCAGTCAGAGGCGTCTAAAAGTATGCCACAATTTTTGTAGCTTTTTGCTGCTTTGTATTTGTAACAATTTGCAGTATTTTACCAGAAAGCAGAAGAAAAAAATTGTGAATTGCATGATGATGATGATTATGATAGCAAAAAATTATACATGTTTTATGACATGTTTCATGACAAACTTGTTGCAATTAACAAGCAGCGCCTAAGTGCATGCCACGTGCTTTAAAAGCTCCGATAGAGATGACGATTTTCCGAAGAATTTCTTTGAAATTATATGAAAACGACACAATTTCTTCTGAATTCATCCTTACAGTTTCATTTGTATACATATATGTATGTACATCTGTACTAAGCCCGAAAGTATGCTTTCATATTTTTTTGCTGCCTTGACACACTCATCAAATTTCAACAGATATATTTTTTTATTACACTCAGACTTCATTTATTAAACTAATTTATTATTTTTCACTCTTGAACACATTTTTTTGATTTTTTTTTTTTTCTTATATTTAATGGATGTGTTAATTCTTTTTTATTCCCCTACAAAAGCTTATGCATTTAAGTAGCTTCTAAAAGTATGCTATTTTTTTTTCAAAGCTGCCCACTTGAGCTTCTCATATTCATAAAATTTTATTTAATTTTTTTATTTTTATTTTTTTTTTTTTTTTTTTTAACAAAATTGATGAGATTCAGTAGTTTTTTTATAAATTAATTATACGAAATGTTTTGCCCACTTGCTACAGACGCCGACTGCGACGCCGACACTTCCTCTGCTTTATATGGCTTTTTTTTAGTTTTAATTCATTGGCGTGTATGTTTGTATGTACATAGATATGTACTGTGTACTTATATTAATGTATGTATGTCGTAGCTATTTACATACATATATTAATTGAGCACGATACAGGTTCAAGCAACAATTGATCATATTTTGATTAAATAAGTTGTTTTTTAGAATAAAACTTTAACCCGTTTGAGCATAAAATAAATATTTTTTTTCTACACAGTCAAGAGGGAGCATTTTTTTTTATAGTCATCTTCAAAAAAGATTATTTTTAAAAATGTTTTATTATTTTAGCTTTTCCTCATAGTTGTTGCTGTTGTTCTCGCTGCTGTTGTTGTTTTTGTTGTTGTTGCTTTATTATCTACACTAGTTTAAACAGAGTTTATCTGCGCATTCCGCAAATTTACTTCTTATCACTGCAACCAAAACAACCCAAACACCAACAACAACAACAAGAACAATTATTATCAACTAAAACCGGTTTATATCCATTGAACAGTTTTTACATATTTTTTTTTAATTTTTTTAACTATTGTTAAGCGTTTATTTAAAAAGACGAAAGTAAAACCAACAACGAACGACGACGATGAAGACCGCACCTTCTGCTACGCAGTCAGACTAACGTTTTATTCTGATTCTATGATATCGAATCTTGTTGTTTGGCTGGCTGAGCGGCCACATCAAGCAAGGGTGACTTCGACATGACGTCATCTATTATGAAGTGGTTTTTTATTATTAATACATAGAACGATTGCAAAAAGGGGGAGGGTGGCGCGCTCATTTGACAGCACAGTTGACAAGCTGCCACCTGGTATTTTGGGAAATCTTGATACATAAAAGGCAAGCGTACTGCTCCACACCTAATATCGCTCAAACTGTAATTTTTTCTTGCTACTACAGTGCTTTTTTAAATATATTCTGCCTGAAAGTATGCACCGAAAGTGATATGCATAAATCGAACAAATTGTTTGTCGTTTTTTTTACTCTGAAATATTACATCGCATCGTAGGCTTTTACACTTGCACAGGGTGAGCCATATTTTATTTCGGTATGCAGACAATAAATAATTTTAACTTTTACCAGCTGACTGACTTGAGTAGACAGTTTTTTTCAACGTCAATTTAGTATATAATTTTAACGTCAATTTTAACTATGAATCGCTTCACACCGAAACAACGAGTCAAAATTATGACGCTGTACATTGAAAATTGTCGTTCAGTTGTATTACGCTGCCAACACACGTGACAAATTGGCATAACAATTTTAAAATATGTGTAAGGTGTTAAATTATTGTCGCCATCAAGCCAATTGGAGATAGTGACGTAGGTTGTATAACAATTGCATGACAAAAAGTGACATTTCTTTCAGTTTCAGGGTGTTTGTTGTTTTTTTTACACATTCTCAAGTAAACGTCAAATTTTGCCACTCTATGTCAAATTTCTTGCAAGCCGACTTGCAATGTGATTGTTGCAAACAATTGTGCTGGCAATTGAAAAGTTATGAGTGTGTTGGTAACAAAAGTTTAAATGTGTTGAAATTGCCATGACAAATTGTCTCATGTGTTCGCTGGGTTAACTAAACGTGCATATCGTCGAAAATATTACTGTGTTTACAAGCAGAGTTGGATGACATATGAGGATTAAGAGAAAAAAGATTAGCCTAATTTCCTATTTCCTAATATCAACTTTTTACACTAGCTTTAAAGAGATTAACTTTGACATTTTGTTGCTTTGTTTTGTTTTATGTATTTATCTTCAGCCATATATTTTTGTATTTCTTGTTGCAGCCATTTTCCTTCACCAGACAATTATTTTTCATTTCATTTTATTACTTCTTTAGAGTGTTGCATTTTTTAAGGAATTATCGCTATTGTACACAGCGTTGGAAATCTTTTTTGAGGAGATTAGCAAGTAGATTAATTTACAATCTCGTTCTGAGGGGATTAACTTTTGTATGGCTAATCTCGTCAAATTCAACAAAATTCGCGAGTTAATCTCCTCAAAGTTTTTTTTTTTTAGCTTTGAACCAAGGATTTCAGGTGGAATACCTATTCAGTCAAGTCTGCCTTGGTTCGAAAATGGGGTGATAGATTAGTGGGAAGGAAAGGGCAATCAAGTGAAACACGTGTAGGATGTTCTAAGCGTGGTGGAAAGCCAAAGAAACATGTTAATTTGAATCAGAGGCAAGTGTTATGCCTTTACCTCAGTCAATTCAAGTTATAAGGCAATCTCATCCACAAACTTCTCTACCATCAACTATAACTTCAAGTTGTAAATATTGATGAATTTTTCATTTCAGTTGATTAGAAATGACGATAGAACATTTTTAGAAAGGTTTTTAAAGCGAAGGACCATGGCCTGGCCGGGAATCGAACCCGTGACCTCTGGGGTGGCAGTCGAGCACGCTACCAACACGACTACCGAGGCCACCTTGTAAATTTTTTGTACGCCACTAATTAATTGAGCCGAAACGCATGCATACCAAATTTCATCAAAATCGGTCCAGCCGTTTAGGAGGACTTCAGTGACAAAGCCATGTACAGAAGAGTTTTATATGGAAATTATCGGTAAAAAAGTAAGAAATCTTCTGTAGGCATATTTTTAAAAATTCGTTAAAAATAGCAATTGTTGGAATCCTAAGCTAAAATTTTGTATAAGCCTTAAGAACGGATGTATTATAAAGGCACTATGTTGAAAAGGTGAAAAATATACTGCGATCACTAAGAAAAATGTGACACAAATCTTCAGGCTAAAAAAATTAAAAAAAAAAATTTCATAAAAAGAGTGCAAAAAGTACACCACAAGAACGACTCATTCAAGATCTTTACGATATATCTCGAATTTTTTCTGTACGACTTACGGTTTCGAAGTTACAGCTGTTTGAATACATGCACTTTTTGTATTTTTTAAGTTATTTTCAAATTTTTTACAGTGTATAACTTAAAAAAGAAATTGTTTTCGCAAAAACAAAAAATACAGTGTAAGTTCTTTTCACGAGCACTACTAATCTACAAAATTTAAAAAAAAATCTAAATCACAAAGGTCAGATTTTGCTCAAAAATAGTCGAATTGATATGGAATCATCGATATATGGATTGTATAAGATGAATAAGATATGTTTTCTCCTATAAACATTGTATAAAAAAAATGTGTAAGGTTTATATAAAAAGCAACCATTTTCGAATATTCACATAAAAAAGGTGCAATTCTGACTCAATTTCAAAAGCATAAATTTTCTTTTTCTATACTTTGACTCTTTTTCTATACTACATCATTCAGATAGAGATTTGCTGAAAGGAAATCGTGCTGACAGAAATGCGTTGAGTCAAAATTCCTCTCCAAATGCTTCTCGACATAATGTTTTTTTTTCACAAATATTGAAGTTTCTCTTATAATAATTTCAAACAGTCATACACCTTTATATCGAAAATGTGAAAAATGCATTATTTTCCAATATAATTGCATTTTCTTTTTTCAGGTTATAATTGAATTCTTGGAAATTTTAAATGAATAAGTACAATACGCATCAACTTGTTAAAATTACCGAATTTTTCTATTTTTGTATATTTTAACTCAAGATTAAACCTCTTTCATTATTATCATTATTATTAACCACAAACAAGCTTTGATTATTATAAGTTTGGTCGGCCGTTTGAGGAAATGGGTTCTGGTACCGATCGTCCTGGAAGAGGTGCTCATCGAAATATTTGCACTGAGGACCACGTGAAAGCTGTGCAGCAGAGTTTTGCAAATGATCCATCTGGCTCAACTCGTCGCCATTCCGGCCAATAGGGCATTTCTAGAACTACATTGTGGAGAATTAAAGTTGGATCTTAATATGTACCCATACAAAATTCAAATTCTGTAAGCACTGTTACCGCAAGAGCATCGACAACGACTACAATAAGCTATTCGTTTAACACAATTAGCCTGACGGATTTTTTAAATAAGGTTTTGATGTCGGATGAAGCACATTTCCATTTAAGTAGCTATGTTAACAATCAAAACTGTAGACTGTGGGGCTCTGAAAATCCAAGGGCAACATATCAGCATCAGTTATATGGCTGTAAAAGTTATCGACCCATATTTCTTCAAGAATGAGGCTGAAACACTAAAAACGACTTCCAGAACAAAGATCGATAGCTTTTTACGGCCAACGGCGGAGCAGAATGCTAATTTGTGGTTCCAACAAGATGGAGGGACTGCGCACACTGGTAGGTAAACTATAGACCTGCTGACACAAAAAAAAATATTTAAAACAAATAGTTATTACAAGAGTTATACATGTTTATCATTGATAAGTCTTATTTGGCCCACCTTATTTGGCCCACTGTACAAAGACTTGCGACCTCGGAAGTCGAGAAGGTAGCGTGCTCGACTGCCACCCCAGATGTCCTGGGTTCGAATCCCGGCTAGGTCCTAAACCGACGCTTAACCTTTCTGCATTTTGGTGGTTGTTGGTGGTAGAGAAGCTTGTGGATGAGATTGTCTTATAATTTGAATTGACTGAGGTAAAGGCATAACACTTGCTTCAGATTACAAATTGACAGGTTTCTACGGTTTTCCACTACGTTTAAAATATCCTACACTTGTTTCATTTGATTGCCCCTACTTTCCTACTAATCTATGTCCCCATGAACCAAGGCAGACTTAACTGAATAGGTATTACATCTTGAATCCTTGGTTCAAACCTAAAAAGAACTTCTGCGGAGAAGTCACGTAGAACATAACGCAGACAATTAGTAATACTTTTTAAAAGATTTGTTTGGGATAAGGTTTTTGTAAGAGTCTTTCTGATCCAAAAATGCATTTTGCCTTATTTTATTTGAAAATGTCATCAAAAAAATATATTTACAATATTTTGGAGTAATATTTGGATATAAATTATTTGTGAACGTATAAAATTGGCGTTTAAATATATTTAAATGCGACTTTCCCAAACCCATGTTTGTTCGGCTGGTCACATTGATGTACAAACAACTACTTAAAGCCGGCGATACATTTAGAGGTCACTAAAATTGAGTTATATTGAGGAGATGGTTTTAAACGTAACAAATTAACTCAGAGGTTTGAAATTTTCAGGTTTATTAAAAAATAAATTAATTTTTAAAAAGTATTATTTTTTCAAATAGAGATGGCGCTGAATACAAAAATTGGCATCAAAGACCTTTTTTGCACTGTGTGCAATCTGCTGGTTGCTAAGTTGACCCGAAACAAGAAGAAATGAAAAATTTCATTTAATATTGAAAACATCTCCAGAATGAATGGAACAGATCTTTAAAATAGACTTCTGAAATAATATTATGAAAAATTAAATAGTTAATTTTAATAAGGTTTTTTAAAAATTGTGTCTTTTTACAAATTTCTAAAACTTTTAAGAATACTTCTTGATAGTTCTCAATTCACTTAAGAATTACAATTACCCGATTAATAAATGCATAAAATATGAAGCAATTTTAAGGGAACTCAAGTTTTGTTTATTTTCAGAGCATATTTATAAAATTGCTGATCTAATCAATAGGCAAATACATAATTTATGGAACCAAAAATGAAGAGATTGGTACATCGTATAGAACACTGTACATTTGAGCAGTTTTTAATGACAACTGAAGGATTAAGGAGACTTGTTAAGAAGTTTACCCATAGAGTTTAATTTAATTTAAGAGGTTTAAGCAATCTAAGCGACTTTGAGGGAATACCCTTAAAGATTTAATTTAATTTTTTTTTGTTGGCATCTATGTAATCAAAAGAAATATACATTTTAAACAAGAGTACTTTCAGTTCTTAACAATCTTTAAAAGAAAAATGGAAAATTAAACTATAAAAAGGTTTTGTTCTTCACTTGGAAAATCCCTTCAAAACTTTCCTTGATCACAAGCGAAAACTTTATGAAGGAATTGTGTATTGACACTGCCCAAGCACAGAAAATATATAATTTTTGAAGAATATTCTATGCAAAGTTTAATTGTTAAGAAAAAACACGGTATGTTCTAAAGGTTAAAATTTATGTTTGAGCGCTAGAATTTCAAAAACTCAAAAAGTTGTAGATGAGATATTATTTATAAATTAATAAATTGTTAATTTCCTTCATTTATTCTGTGTGGTGGCAGCCTTTTCCTTACATTCTGACAGTTTGTTGAATTACATATACTGTTGTCTCTTTTTAACCAACGCAATCGCAGGCCAAAAACACCGCGGTTTGTGTCTTTACTTAAGCAATTTAGTGCTGTTAAATATTTGAAACTATGAAAAATTCAATTATATCTTTCCCTAGTGAATATGGCTTTTCGAAGTGGTTTTTATAAGAAAAATTTTAAAATACTTATTCCTTAAAAATATGCGCTGTAAAGCAATAAGTTTGTTTCTTCAAGCAAGTTTCCGTTTTGTGTTGCTGCTATAAAGTAATCGGTCTCTACCTACAGCACCGATTACACTTTTATAGGCATCGATAAAAATTAAACATGGCTGCTCGCGCGCTAGCGAACAAGAATAAAAGCAGAAAGACAACAAAGCAAACAAGATGAAAAAAAATTGCAACAAAATCGAATAAACCGATGTCGAGTAGTAGAAAAAGCTGAAGAAAGAGGAAAAAGAAGCCAACCAGCAGCAGCAGCAACATTAGTAATCGTGGAACGCGTCGATTTCTTTTTGTTAATTTTATTTATTTGCTAATAAAACGAAATAAAGTAATCAACAATTCAATAGCGTCTTAAATACAGTAAATAAAGTGCTCGACTTTTGTGCGTTCTACGCTCAATTGCAGCGTGTGTGTTTGGTGCATGCATCCAAGTGAATTTTTCTGATGGTTGTGGCAGAGAAACTCAAAAATTGAGGCAGCAGCATTAACGGTGAGCACTTGGCTGGGAATCTATTAAAAATATTACCATTTATTTCAGCAGCCGATATATAAACAAGGTGAAAACTTATTTGCAGACTTCGTATACGGCGTAACTAACTAGTTGAGCTGGGCTGGACAGGTAGTCAGCTAAAAGGTCTTTCGTTAATGATTACATGGGATGACTGGAGGTCAAGCTGTGTGCTTGTGACAAGCTAGTTTCTGAGATTGCTTTTCTTGTGCTACCAATTAAATTGTGTATCTAACAGTTGTTGCAGTGAATACGTTATGGCTTCTATTGAATGGAGGCCACCGTTTCATAAGTTGTGTAATGACTGCAGTCGTGCGTAATTGCAGCGGAGACCTCCGTCAAGTTACTTTAACTATGCGTGAACATTTCAGTCAGTTTCAAAGTTGTCAAGTAAGATCCACATTCTGGTATTTCACAGTCATTCATTCCAAGAAACTTAATGAACTGAATGAAGGTTTTTCAACAATTTGGACTTGGTTACGGCTTGGCTGGAGTCGTGGTTAATGCTAATGTGTTCAAAGCTGTTTAGAGCCAAACATTTTTTGTACTCGCACTAGCGGCCTCTGTGACCCCACAGACATCGCCTGGGAGATCTTGTAATTTTGTGCTTGGACATGAAAAGTCCAATGTGGAACCATATAATAGGGTCTTCCCTTCTAAATTTGACAATCAGAGAACTGAATTTGAAGTCCACTTTTCGCTATTTTTAAGGCCCAGCTTTCGTATCAAGATATTTTACAAGGACTCGACACCTCTAAGAAACAAAATTAAATTCAATAGTAAAAGATAATTATGGTAAAGCTTAACAGAGTAGCCATAGTATATACCTGAAAAAGGATGTCTTGCTGACTATAATTGTTAAACAAGTTTAAGTCCGGCTTTTCTGTGGTTTTTGTTTAATTGCAACTTAATGGTCATATGAAAATTGAAGTCACATGACAATGGTAAAACGTCACCAAAGATGAAAACTTTGTAGACAATTAATCATGATACGATTATACCATGGTAGTATAACAGAGGTAGACGCATTTCGGACTGCGCTCTCTTCCTCATAGCCAAAATTGTCGTTCAATAGTAAAAAATCGCTTTCAGATTTTCTATGGGCAGTCAATTTCGTTTTGACAGTTGCGGCAGTCTGCCTCTCTGAAATGCTTCTACCTTGTTTCCATTGTACCATGGATTATACCATGAATTAAATGCAAACAAAAATTTGTCAAATACGGAATTGATCGGTCACTTAGTTTTTCAGTTTTCTAGATCGCCAGAAAGACACTTTAAAAAGCTAGATTTTGTATATGTGTACCTACAACTCCATCATGAAGACACCTCATGACAAGAAATACCTTCTAATCTACGCCCAAGATGCTGAACAAAGTGCAGTGAACTATTTGGGAACCTCCTGAGCACACTTTTAGCCGATATCGTGGTTCACTGCCTGATTAAGAGACGATTAATGGAAGGCAATTAGCAGGTCATATCTCGTCCTTTCAGAAGCGTAAAGATTTCAAGACTCAATGCAATGTTTTATCCAAATCACTTTGTAACGAAGCGGAGCGTTCTAGAGAGTTGTGTTCAACCAGGCTGCACCTACCTTTGCCTCCTTTATATGTAGACACATACACCGAAAGCGTGCGTTAATATTTATTAAGTCAAAATACAATAACAAGGTAGGCTCATTTCAAAATGGCAACTCAAATGTAAAATTTTACAACAACAAAGCTGTAAGTGCCACAAACGTCAAACGATAAAAACATCAATTAGAATAATTCAAAATCACCAGCTGACTTTAACATCTAGCTTACCTTTTTCTCCAATATGAGCCACCCTTGTTATTCTACCTTGATTTAAGTTTTTTATTTAATGACATAAAATACAAAAAATTGTAAAATTTGTTTGTAACAGGCTTCCTCCACGAGGCATAGCACATGCCATCATATACATCGAGGCATCGAAAAATCTAGTGGAGACCGCATACGCCATGGCATATCTTCATGGCGTATGCGGTCTCCACTAGATTTTTCGATGCCTTGATGTATATGATGGCATGTGATATGCCTCGTGGAGGCGGCCTGTTATAAACAAAGCAGGCTTGAGTCATAACAGCTATCAGCCATGGCGGAATAATTATATGGTGCTCTCATCCCATGACATTTTTCAATATATATTTTTACATGCTGCCTTATTTTGACAATATAAACGTTTTTGTATGAAAATGTCAAAATAAGGCGGCCTATTTTTTTGATATTTAGATATTTATTTCACCATGCTATCAGCTGATTGAAAAACTTAAAAAAATATCTCGTATGACACACTGATTTCAAATTCTTCCATTTTCTAATTTAAATTATAATTCAATTTCACACTTGTTCCGCAGACCTACAAACCTTCTTAAAAAATAAATTAAGCTAGTTGCACTCTTTGAAGGGGGTAGGCTAAATAAACGTTTTTCGAATACTCAAGGTCAGTGCAGTTTATATGCCACTGACTCAAAACCCAATTAATTTGATTGCAGTCGACAGTAGCATTTTGAGTTCCTATTTGTAAAAAAACGCCCGAGCTTTTTGGAGATTGAGAAAAAGAGGCAACACTTGAATGACAATTCTTAAAGACTTGAAAAAAAAATCCAAGTAGGGTCTTTCTAATAAACTGAGTTTAATGCAAGCAAGAACCAACGTTACCTATTAACTCAGAAACTAATGAATTGTCCCTCAGCTCCCCTTAATATGAACGGTATCGTCCATCCCGCAGCTTCTAACAGATCTCGTGGCATCAGCCATTCTTAACGTTTTGGGCATATCGATTCAGTTTGATCTTCGTTGAAATTATCACATTTTCCATGAGTCGAAAGCAGCAGCCAAGTTCCTTGGCTTTTTTAATACGGTGTAAGAAATAATTCACTCCAACTTCGCATGATCTATACCTCATATATTGGGTCGAAAATGGAGAACAATTCGCATATTTGGACAGGGGCTTTAACTTCTTAAGTAGAGCATCTGAACCGAATTCAACGACGTGCGATAATCTGATATGGGATGAAAATATTAAATCTTCTCTCAACTCTAAGCGTTCTTTATAGGGAAAGCCATACAAAGTGTTCAAGAGAGATACCTGAGCTGACGCCATTCGCTCGTGATTTGCCCAGGTACAATCGGGCAGCTCACCAAGCCTAGTCCTATGTCACTGCCCATGCCCGTCTTAAAGATCAAAATCGAAAATGAGCCGAATCAGATGAAAACAACACCTTCCTCCCATACAAAGTGACTTTTTTCAAAACAGTAAAAATCTTTTAGAAATTATTAAATCACAAAAATGACAATTGCAAGTCGTCAGCATACGCATGCATAGATGTCATTTATGAACATAGCAAGAAGAAGTGGGCCAAGAATTTGCGGGATTCCACTCGTGGTTCTTTTGTACAACAAGAAATTGTTTCTTATTCTAACTCTTTGAGACCTATCATCTAGGTAGCTATACAAAAACCAAACTAAAGCAATGAAAAATCCGAAGTAAAGTTCAAGTTTCTTACAGAGTAAAGAATGGTCTACAGTATCAGAGGCTTTCTAAAAGTCTAAGAGACAAAGCCAACTCAGATGACCCCTATCATATGGCAATCTAATATCATCCAGAATTTTAACTAAAGCAGAGGAACAACTATGTCCGGGCCGAAAGCCCGACTGCAACTTAGACATGAGGCCTAAAGTTGTTATGTGACGAAAAATTTGTTCAGCCCTTAGAGATTCGCATACTTTGGAAACCGAATATAATAGGCTGATTGGTCGAAAATCGGATGGTTCGGAAGCATTTGGTATTTTTTGCAATAGGGATGACTGTCGCCACTTTCCATATCTTGGGTTATCTCGAAGAAGTGAAGCAGTGCATTATTATATGTAAAGGGTGATTTTTGAAGAGCTTTCGGATTTGATAAAAAAAAAAAACATCAAATTTAGATAAATGTATGAAATCTTCATTTGAGTCGATAGAACGATCTATATAATTCAATGTTTAAAGATGATTTCATGTAAATGTTGACCGCGACTACGCCTCCAATGGTTCATATGCTGGGTCAAATTTTTGCATACTCTCTCCAACATATCGGCCGGTATCTCACGAATAAATTCTTCAATATTGGCTTCCAGTGCGTCAACCGTTGCGGGCTTGTCCCTTTAGACATGAGCCTTTACATGGCCCCACAAAAAGTAGTCTAAAGGCGTTAAATCGCATGATCTATGCGGCTTATTGACCGGTCCCGAACGTGAAATCAACTATTCACCAAACTCGCGTGGCATGTCTTGTTGAAACCACATGTCAGGCAAGTCCAGCTCTTCCATTTTGGACAAAAAAAAAAAAATTGTAATCATCGCACGGTAGCGGTCGCCATTCACAGTAACGTTCCTGCCGTCTTTGCAAAAGTACGGTCCAATGTTGCCACCGGCCCATAATCCACACCAACAGTGCATTTTTCGGGATGCATTGCCAGTTCTTGCAATTCTTCTGGCTGCTCTTCACAGCAAATACGGCAATTTTGCTTGTTCACGTATCCATTTAACCTGAAATGAGCTTCGTCGCTGAACACAATTTTCCGATAAAAAAGTGGATCTTCATCCAACCCTGCCAGCGCCCATTCACCAAAAATTATCCGTTGTGGTAGGTCGTATGGCTTGCATCAGCTGTATTTTAAAAGGTTTTACACCCAAATCCTTCCGCAAAATTTTCCACATAGTGGAGTAACAGACTCAATTGCTGCGAACGGCGCCGAATCGATAATTCATGGTCAGCAATAACACTGGCGGATACAGCTAAGATATTTTCCTCTGTCCACACTCTACGTATGCGTCTTGGTGGTTTAATGTCCAGTAATGTAAATTTGGTGCGAAATTTAGTCAGAATATCCCGAATAGCCGCTTCAGAAGGTCGCCCAAACTGATCATAAAATGGAAGAAGTGTACGATACACTTTCTTAACCGAGCATGAATTTTGATATAAAAATTCAATAATCTGCAAGCGTTGTTCGTTTGTAAGTCGATTCATGGTGAAATTATAGACATAACTGAACATGTTTAACAGTAACATGTTACACGACAACAGCTGTGCTGCCGAAAACAGTGTTGCCAAAAAGAAAGTTTCTAAAAAAATCACCCTTTACAAGTGGGCTTAATACATAAGGCAATACCATCATGACCAGTGGCATTTGATTTAATATTTTTTATGCAGCGCGCTATATCCAATGTTATATATGAATTTTTTGACAACAAAGACTTATGGCATCATTTTGTAGGAATTATATATCACTTGGATAGTGTGGTGCTCCAGATTGTTTCTTTTTGTGTTAAACCCCCCTCACTTGGTGGCGCTTGGGTCGCTTTTTTTCGACAATTCTTATTTATGGACCGATTTGGCTTAAATTGATGCCATATAATATTTTAAAAAAAAGTATACGAAAAAATTTGGAACCGATAGTTGGCGCTGCTCTAGAAATACTTATGAAAATGTGGTTTTTCCCTGTTTAAATATAGGAAAATATATGGCCCTATTATGGTTCACAACACAACAGTAATTTCAGTCTTCAATGTGTAATTTTCTATTACGGTACACAACAATACAATTGAATACATTCCACTGTTGTCTATCAGCAATGATGTGTCTTCAATGCACTTATTATGGAACACAGCAGTTGTGCTCAATTGTATTCTTATCTGTCAAATTTTGAAGACAGCTATTTGGTGTTGTGTTGTAGCAGCGTTAAGCAGAAAAATGGGTTTAGCAAGGTAATATTAATGTGAAATTGAATTAAAAATGTGTCTTTTTGTTAAATTTTTGTATTTAACTATTTGCAGGAAATTAACAGTATCCAACAAAATCGCAACTTGAGTTGCTTATAAAAAAAAATGGAGCAGAATCCAGCGACTGCTCGAGGACAGCGACTTTTTGGAGAAAGCAAGCAGGTACAGAATAACTTTTGGAACTCAAATGGATTGGAGCGGTCTCGGAGTTGTCTTCTGCTTCTTGCTGGCGGCACATCATCTTCGTCGTCACTTGATCACAACGCAATTGAAATTACCATCACTTTTAATTATAAATTCTGCATAATAAATAAATTTGGCAGCAACTAATCTGATTTGTTTTGTTTTGCTTGTCAGCTAATAGCTACCAGTTGCACTGTTGCCACTATTTTGAAATATTTAATTTGTGGTACTTTTTAATTGCTGTGGGAAAAAAGCCATTCCTTTGCTACAGTTCGGCTTTTTAGTATTTCACTCCCTATTTATTTTTTTTAGTCAAAAAAAATATATACATATATGATTCATTTACTCATTAATTATGCCCTTTTTAAAATGTAAACGGCGTATTTTGGTATTTTTGTCGTAGTTTTAATATTTGTGGGATTTTCGTGGTATTAAATAACTGTGGGAAAAATTGTGTTTTAATGAGAATTTGTAGTGGCAACTTGACGAGCGTTCATAAGTAACAAATTCCACATACTTTCCACAATCAAGTGAAACAACAATGTATTGTTGTGAACCATCATAGCGCATTTCTGCTGTGTCTACTCGATTGTTGTGTATACTTGATAGAAGACACAGTAGTATATTGCTGTGAACCGTAATAGGGCTAATAATATTTTTTCATAGAGGATATTGTATTTGCAAAAATAATATAAAACTAGTAAGAAATGATCTTCGACTGGGCCGAAGTTAAAATACCCCCACGGCCGAACCAAAGTATATTCAAAGTCTTAAGCAATCAATAAAATATTTATTTGTAAAAACATTTTCGTCATAGTTTTAACAGAAAATATTTGCTTTTTTTTTTTGATAAAGTCACTTTGTATGGGAAGTGGGTGTGGTTTTCAATCGATTTGGTTGAATTTCATACACAGAGTACATGTACAAGTTCATATGCAATATTGCAAGTCCGTATATTAATTTCTGTGGAATTTAAAGAAATTTTTACATTTTTGATAAAGTCACTTCGTTTTGGAGGTAGGCGTGGTTTTCATCCGATTTGGTTGAATTTCATACTAAGAGTGTATATTAAATAGCAAAGCTCATATGCAATTCAAGTCCATATATTAATTTTTGTGGAATTCTAAGAATTTTACCGTTTTGATAAAGCCACTTTGTATGGGAGGTAGGCGTGGTTTTCATCCGATTTGGCTCATTTTCGAACTTGATCTTTATTTTTTAGAAAAAAGCTTAAATATCGAATTTCTTGCTAAATCAGACATTGCTAAATCGACTCGGGTGGTGATTCTGATCAAGTATATATATACTTTTCTATACCTACCACGCTTCCTTATGGGCGTTACAAACGGAGTGACAAAATTAATATTTCCCCTTTTACGTTTTTAAACTTGGGGGTATAAAAAATTATAAACATTAAAGCAAAAGTAAACAATACAAAGAGAAACGCGCTGCTAGAGAACGACAAAGAAGTATGAAAACAACAAAAAACTATGCAGCAGCAAATACTCAAGTTTTAAGCTGCGAATGTCTGCATTGTCTGGATGCTCCCTTTGTGTCGATTCGCAATCGTGATAAGCTGTGCTTAACAGCAATCGTTGTTTATGTGCGATTTTGGCTGACGACAAATGTTATTCGATTGGCAAAAAATGACGAATGGAAATCTTATGGAAATCTCTGGTATAGACTCGGACACTATTAAACCAATTTTGATGAAATTTTCTGGGAAACTGTAGGAATGTCTTGAGAGTATTCGTGTAAAATTTGCAGTCGATCAAACTAATGGGGCGGGTATTGGACAAAGGGGTGTGGCATCAATTGTACAACCCAAATTTGCGATATCGAACAGCTTTGGAATAATAGGTCGCACGGCCTAGGAATTCGTTATTTGACCTCAACGGAACATGTGCCGTTCCACTAGTAACATTTAATGGGCGTTAGAAGAGGGACGTAGCACTTTTCAGCAGCCCATATTTGAGCGAAACTCGTTACGACCTCATTATTTAGTTCTGTCCTTCGCTTGAAAAAATTGAGCGAGTCAATACTGCAACTTAATCGAAATTGCATAGGTTTTTTCTCGAGGCATCATCTATCATGTAACGAAGTCATATAACCTAAATTCTCTTACTATTTGTACCTCACAGCATTGAATGTTCTTAATCATTAGAATCCTTTATAATTTAAAAATGCTACCAAAAAATGCTATTTAAAAAAAAATACAGTATTGATGCTCCAACTGCCAAAACGTTATTTTACATTGCAAATTAAAACTATGCTGTGATCACTTTATAGTGGTGAATATAAAAAAATTTTAAATTTGACAACCTGATAACTTTAAAAAATTCTGACTCATACGATTATCCAGTGTTCAAGACCGAATGAGGTGGAAAAGTAGTTTTCCATTCTGTATATTGTGAATAGATTCACAATTTATATTTTACATAAAATTTAATTTAAAAAAAACTAATAAAAATAATAGTTTTAATAGCAACAAAACAGCACCTGTTATTATCTGTATTATTCAGTCTAGCTATTTGATATCTGTTCTATTTTAAAAAGAAACTTAGATGACGATAAAAGAAAAAAAAATGTCTCGAGTCACAATGAAAAAAAAGTCTCGAGTCACAATGAAAAATAGTGTCCCGACAATGGACTAGTAACAAATGAACAGTCGTATTGCTTATGCATTATCACAAAAATAAAATCATTATGTTAATTTTTAATCACTTATAAAAATATTAATGATCACTTCTTCCATTGCAGGTTATAAGCATAAAGTTACACCCTACTTCAGGGTTAGCTAGAAAGTATTTTTATACTTTCTTAGAAGTCACACAACTACAACAAACACACCATGACTGACTACAGCGACTTGGATCGCCAAATTGAACAGCTTAAGCGCTGCGAAATCATCAAGGAAAACGAAGTCAAAGCGTTATGCGCCAAAGCGCGTGAAATACTCGTGGAAGAGGGCAACGTGCAACGCGTTGATTCGCCGGTAACTGTATGCGGCGATATACATGGACAATTCTACGACCTCAAGGAGCTTTTCAAAGTGGGCGGCGATGTGCCTGAAAAGAATTATTTATTTATGGGCGACTTTGTTGATCGCGGCTATTACAGTGTGGAAACGTTTCTATTGCTGCTGGCGCTTAAAGTGCGTTATCCCGATCGCATTACACTGATACGCGGTAACCACGAATCGCGCCAGATCACGCAAGTCTACGGTTTCTATGACGAATGTCTGCGAAAGTATGGCTCCACCGCTGTCTGGCGCTATTGCACAGAAATCTTCGACTATCTCAGCCTATCCGCGATCATTGATGGCAAAATATTTTGTGTGCATGGCGGCCTCTCACCTTCTATACAGTATTTGGATCAGATACGCACTATCGATCGCAAGCAGGAAGTGCCACACGATGGCCCAATGTGCGACTTGCTCTGGAGTGATCCGGAGGACCAGACTGGCTGGGGTGTATCGCCGCGTGGTGCTGGCTACTTGTTCGGCTCCGATGTGGTCTCGCAGTTCAATCGCACCAACGACATTGACATGATCTGCCGCGCACATCAGCTGGTTATGGAGGGCTTTAAGTGGCACTTTAATGAAACCGTGCTGACGGTTTGGTCAGCACCGAACTATTGCTACAGGTGCGTTATTTTATGCTTTTATTTTATGAAGAATTAATCTTACTGCTTTCCTTTAATTTTTAGATGCGGAAACGTGGCAGCTATTTTGGAACTTAATGAGTACCTGCATCGAGATTTCGTCATATTCGAAGCTGCGCCACAAGAAAGTCGAGGTATTCCTTCGAAGAAACCGCAAGCGGATTATTTCCTCTAAATCATAAAACAAAAACGTGGAAGCTGTTTTTTCTTTTTTTTTTTTTTTTGTCATTACAATCAACGTAAATTCATAGCGTATTATTTTCATCATAGCAAAACTAACAATAAACTGTCCCACAAAAGCGTCACCCTAAACAGCTTCAATGTTCCTCAACTTCCAGCATTAAAAGGATTAATTTTAAATTTAAATTTTTTGGTTTAGTTTGTAAAAAAATTAAAACATATTAATAACGACCACGTTTTTATCTTAACACTTCTATATAATATGTTAGCCTAAAATGAAAAGAACAAAAACAAAAGTAAAAATAAATATAAAAAAATATAAAATTAAAGAAAAAAAAAAACACTAAATAAAAAAGAATACATATTAAATTTTCAACATCTAACCTGTAGTCGCAGTAATCAGAAAAATCAACATATAAACAAAGTAAAAATAATTGTGTAACTGCCGCGCATTTTGGCGCTAAAATGTATTCTGAACAATTAGTAGCCAAAATAAAATTTATATTTTGTTGAAACTAAAATTATTACAACCGTTAGCAGGCAGCAGTTATTTGTGCTAAAAAAGCCAAAACAACAGCACTTTAAAACAAGCAACCAGCAAGTTGGAAATATTTGTGAAAAATTTAAAATTGATATGAAAACCCAGAACAAAAATAATAGAAATAAAACAAATTTATATAAAGATTGAAAATCGTGATTTTGTATTAAACTGTTAACCATAAATCAATTTAATTATTTAGGGAAGAAAACAACCAAAAACCATACGAGACAGGCATTGTATTATACCAAATATTTAACAGAACACACTTTTCTTTCTTAATGTGGCGCTAATAACCTTCGGTCGGCTTTGGGCTCCTCCAAGAATTTGCACCAGCTATTTGCACCTTCTATGGGCTTGCTGGCGTCAGTTGAAAACACCAAGCGTCATCAGGTTGTCCTGATTTTGGTCCTTCTAACGAAAGTATGGGCGTCCTCGTCGACATTGACCGAGATAGGGTAGCGAATCGAATGTTTTTTCGATGGAGCCTCGTTTTTCATCCGTTCAACATGACCAAGTTAGTGGAGCTGCTCGATTTTTATGAGCGATTTTTAAATATGTCGTCGGCATACATATGACGCAGATTGGATCTCAGATCTCACGAAGGATTTTTCTTTCGAAAGCTCCCATAATCGTTTCATTAATACGTCCAGATTTGTGTTGCATACAATAGGATGGACATGATTAATGATTTAAACATCATGGATTTTGTTCGTCGAGTGATGGCTCTGCTCCTCCGTTGCCCACTAGGCCCAAAGTAGTAAATCTTGGCTAGAGTTATTCTTCCTTTAATCTCGATGCTGACATCGTTGGAGTAGTTTTTACTATGAAAAGTGATCCCAGATAGACGAAGTCCTTAACAGCTTTAAACAAGGTTTGGTCGAAAGTGACTTCGTTTCCAAGCCTGTTACTGTTGGTTTTTTAACACTAGGTATTTCGTCTTATCTGCATTCACTGCAAGACCCATTCGACTCGACTTGGTCGCTAATCTGGAGAATGCAGCAATGATTTCGCGCGTATTATGGCCAATGATATTGATATCATCAGCATACGCCAGTAGCACAATACTCTTGAAAAAAATCGTGCAAATATGTCTCAGATCAGCAGCTCGGATGGTCTCCATAATTAGGTTGAAATAGACGCACTTTGCTGAAATCGTTTGGTATAGAAAGAAGGGGATCGGTGCTTCCTAAATTTAACTGTGCAGCTAATGTTGCTCAGTGTCATTCTGTTAAGACGGATGAGCTTTGCGGGAATACCGAATTCAGACATAATGATAGGAACATGATGATAGGCATGTCGAAGGCGGCTTTGTTATCGACAAAAAGTTGGTGCAGGGGTCTTCTCCCAGATTAGTCGTACCGTAAATATATGGACGATAGTGGAACTGCCGTGTCCGAAGCCACATTGATAAGGCCCGATCAGCTGGTTTATGATGGGTTTCGTTCTTGACATAATAAGTCTCGACAGGATCTAAAGCGATATTAAGAAGGCTTACATAACGATAGTTGGCGCGAATGATGGGATCGTCTTTCTTGTGGATTGGGCAGAGCACACTGAAGTTCCAAATCATATTCTGCATAGAACTTCATAAATGCATTTAAATAGAGCTTCACCTCCATTCTTGAAGAGCTCAGCAGGTAGCGCATCAGCTCCTGTGTCTGTCGTTTGAATGCGGATCTATAGCTGTAGATTTCATTAAATTCGGGAAGAGGTACTTCGACGCTGTTATCTGCAATTGGGGTTTACGATGTATCATCTCTATTGGGGGAATTTTTGTCAGACTCGGGGTTTTGTTAGCCCAGTCTAGCCGTGAAAGGGGGAGCACTTCATAGTTTTTTTCAAGATTTAAACTAGGCACACACTAATCTGTTTTGTCGGGGACAGAAAAGTCCTGAATTACTGTGTGACCGCAGCTATTACCTGTCCAATTTCTAGATTCTTTTAGTCTGAGGGCTGCTGTGTTATCACACTCTCAGGCAAACATATAAAGAGAAGGAAGGTGAAGCGTGACATTCAGAGCATTAGTTTGGGTTGAGGATAATGTCCCAGTAATACATACACTTGCACTTCTTTTAACCTTTGCAATTTCTGAAGTCCAGTTGTCTTATCAACTGCCTTCCACCAAACTAGTGAGTCATATAACACATGGTCCAATAAGTCCCGAGACTTACTACTAGGTGGCACCTCTAACAAAATATCGATATAATATTTCGATAGTTCCAACCTTCAAAAAATACAAGTAAAAATTTCATGACAATCTAACGCTTAGTTCAGAAGTTGCAGTGATTTAAGTGACGCTACTGTTGATATTTTCAAAATAATGGATTCATGGGAAAAAATACCGTCCAAGCAATGGCTTCGAAAGTATTGTTCGGACTCTGCTCCGTCAAAAGTAACCATTTGCCGATGGTATGCTGAGTTTAAACTTTGTCGTACAGACACAAATGAACGTTCAGGACGCCCAAATGAAGCAGTTGTTCCACAAAACATAAAAAAAGTACAGAAAATGGTATAGGCCGACCGTAAAGTGGAGGTGCGCGAGCTTGCTGAGGCTCTGAAGATATCGAAAGGCAGTGTGGGAACAATATTATAGGAACATTTGTCGATGAGAAAGCTGCTTTCCAAATGGGTGCCGCGTTTTCTCACACCGGACCAAAAACAACAACGTGTCGATGATTCGGAGTGTTGTTTGGCACTGTTTACAAAGAATAAACATGTGACAATGCATTAAACATGGATCTACCATTACACAACGGAATCAAAACGGTCGTCAGCTGAGTGGAGAGCAACTGATGAAAGCAGGCAAAAGCGACCAAAAACACAAAAGCCGGCTGGAAAGGTTATGGCATCTGTATTTTGGGATGCGCATGGAATTTTGTTCATTGACTATCTAGAAAAGGGAAAAACAATCAACAGCGATTATTATATAGCGTTGTTGGATCGTTTGAAGGATGAAATCGTGAAAAATCGGTCCCATTTGAAGAAGAACAAATTCTTTTTCACCAAGACAATGCAGCGTGTCACAAATCGATGAAAACGATGGCGAAAATCCACAAATTGGGCTTCGAATTGCTTCCTCATCCACTGTGTTCGTAGATTTCGCCCCCAGCGACTACTGGCTCTTTGCTGACCTCAAAAAAATACTTGGAGACAAGCGATTTGGCTCCAATGAAGAGGTGATGGCTGAAACTGAAGCGTATTTTGAGGCGAAGCACAAATTGTTCTACAAAACCGGTATTGAAAAGTTAGAAAAATTATGGAATGAAGGTATTGCTCTTGAAGGAACCTATGTTGACGAATAAAGAAGAATATTTGCAAAAGTTTTTTTATTACTTAGTCTCGGGACTTATTGGACCATGTGTTACAAGTATGGGACGGACAATTGCCGTATAAATTCAGCGTACTATTTTGGGGAAAAAACCCCATTTCTTACCTATCTATTTTTTTACAGGGAAATAGCGGAAAACATTTTAGATAAGTTTCTTTTCCAAAATAACTCCTGTGTACTTTGTGCTGTCACTAAAGATCAACCTCGTGCGGTTCAGACTGCGGAGGTTCTAAGTTATTTTATATTTTCTAGTGAAAAGGAATGAGATCTGTTTTCTCTGTGTTTACACTTAAAGCACAAGAGGACGCCCATCTCGAAAGTATTAAGAATACTCTCTCCATGAGTTGACAGAGAGTTTGAGGAAATGTTCCATTAAAAATGAGAGTGATATCATCAGCATATGCAATCACCCTGTAGCCTTCCCCCTGGTCAACTGTCACGGACCACACCGAAGCGAAGACAAGACTCGCCCTTGCGGGGTCCCCCTGCTTACAATCCTGCGCGCAGGATTGAATTCCACCCAGTTCTGAATTCACCACCCTGCCCATGATCTTCTGGTGGATGAGCCTCACGAGAAAATCCTCTACCCCCAGTCTTGACAAGGTCAAGGTGACCGCACAGTAAAGGAAGTTATTGAATGGTCCTGCTATGTCCAGGAAGGCAGCAAGCGAATATTCTTTGTTCTCAAGTAATTTTTCAATTGTAGACACAATAGAATGGAGAACTATTTCTATAGATCTGTCTTTTATATTGCCCTTAGAGTGGAACGAAATTTATGGAAGCAAAAAATCTTGATGGGCTTCATATATTTTTGAAAACTACGCGTAAAAAAACACATTTCTGCGTTTTTAGTTTTTTTCTGCGACATAACTTTTGACTGCGCCCGAGGGTTTATATATTTCATTGCCACACTTATTTTATTTTCTTCTGAAATCCAAAAAAAAAAAAAAAAATCAGGAGCTAATTTGTTGATGCAAACCTCTTCATTAACGAACATTAACAATAGTTCCCTATGATAACATGTATGTGCTAGAAGATATTCAGGTTCAAAGATCACCGAAATCGGTCATTGGGTTATATCTCCGCTCTGCTCAAAGTTAATATGAAATATATACTTTGCTCTATTCAAACATATCTAGTCGCATAGCGCGCAAACTGTTTGTTTGATGTTAAAACTGTTGAGAACATTTTTGTAGAGAATTATCTGATCTACAATTTTAATCTAATCATATTTTCTGTCCTACTAAGAGGAGCGGAGATATAAGCGAATGACCTTCTAGCGCATACATGGTATCATAGGGAACTCTTGACAAGTTGTTATTTATGCGTTAATGAAGAGGCTTGCATCAAAAAAATTAGGAGCTAATTTCCAAACTAAGCTTTGAAATTTTCAGAAAAAAAAATAAGTCTGGCAATGAAATATTTAAACCCTCGAGCGCAGTCAAAAGTTATGTCGCAGAAAAAAACAAAAGATGCAGAAATTTATTTTTTTACGCGTAGTTTTTAAAAATACAAGAAGTCCATGAGGTTAAAAATTCGTTCCACTCTAATAGGCATGCTGAGATTTTAGAAGCCTATCAAGTTTCGGTTTAAGAAAAAGACCAATGGACTCATTCTCATAATGGACCGTGAATTACTCAATGACTAAATCTCCATGTTATTTACAGCTGTCATAGATTAAGTCCTCTACGGTTGCCCGTAGTCACTAAAAAATTAGTGACTTTTGGAACACCCTTTACGAAAAATGATACCATTAATTATTTTCTCACTTAATTTAGAATTTATTTTTATATGATTTTCCATGAAATTTAAACATTTTATAAAGTTTGCTTTCGGCATTTAATTGAAATCAAACTTAAAAATACAGAGACGGAGAATAGAGACATCAAGTCTCTAATTGGAGCATTTGCGCCCGGCTATTAATTTGTTTATTGTTAATACTACACGTTATAATTGTATTGATTTTCTATATATATGTATGTATGCTTTGTTTATAACATGACATTCGGGGTATTGACGTATTTTACGACTTTTTTATGGTCTTATTGTGTATAAATAATATTAAATAGCAATTCCTAAAACAAAACTGAGTTAAGCGACAATTGGAACATTGGACCTTATACACATATAAAATATAATTGCCGCGTGTGTATGTATATACCTATTTTTTTTCTAAATCCAATAAACTTCAGAACTCGTGAAGGGATTTCGTTATGGTTTCCGTCATAGTGTTAAAAGGTCGCCTGTGTCCGTATTGTGACCACAAAAAAATTGTTGATCATGTCTCTATAGCGAACTCTATTGATTGTAAGGGCTCTTCCGTCATCATTTTTGAAAAAGTACGGCACTATGATGCCTCCAGTCTACAATCCCCACCAAGTAGGCACTCGCTTTAAGTGAATTGGCATTTCAATTTAATTTCAATTTATTTCAAAAATTATATTAGCATACGAGATAGGCTCTTTTAAATGCAACGATTTAGAATATTCTAAGTAAAAATTACAATTACAAATTTAAAATTTAGAATTAAAAATTCAAAATTTAAAACTTAAAATTTACAATTTAAAATTTAAAAGTTAAAAAAATTTTAAAAATTTAAAAGTTTAAAAATTTAAAAATTGGAATTACAACCTCTTAAAAGGATATAAAAAAAAAATACAAATTTTGAATGGATATAACCATTGGAGAGAAAGAAAAAAATTATTTTAACTTAAACAGAAGAATAGAAAAAGTAAAGCATTTGAAATAACTTATCAAAGAAAGAGATGGATAATGAAATTTAAGAGAAATAGTCAAGAATTAAGTGCTTAAAATTTGTTTTGTTGGTAACACGTTTCAAATTATTTGGCAGTGAATTCCAAAGTCTTATTGCGTTAATGAAAAAAAGACGACTAGATTCACTGTATCTGAACTATGGAACAAGGAAGAAAACATTTCTGGTAGATCTGCAAAATGTGAGTTTTTCAAACAGCTAGTTGGGGCTTTTCGAAGTTATAAGTCTGTGCATAAAAATGCAGATTCAAGGATGCGTTTACTATAAGCTGATATATGGTCAAACCTTCGAATACCGTAAACATATCGAACTGCATTGTTATACGCCACTAATAGCTTATGAGCTGACATTGAGTCCAGTTTGCTATATAACTACAACATCGAAATAAGTTATTATTGGTACAATTAATTGTATAACCGTCACAATTAATTTCGTCTTGTTTCAGTGGGAACCAATGACGCAGTTTTTCTTAGATTTCTTAAGGAATAGTAAACTTTACTAACTACACTGTAAATGTGGTCTACACACGTAAGCGAAGAGTTCATGACAAATCATGACAAATCCTTTTTAACAAACTCAAGCCTGGTTCCACCTAGGAAAATAGGAGACAGATCATTATATGGGTATCTTGATATCACTACAGGTAAAACGTACGACTTTTGAGGATTTAACCTTAGCTGATTTTCACTAGCCCATCTGCTGATTTCAGTCAGGTCTTCGTTAACCCTGACACATAGATCCTCTATAAGGCATGTAAGTCGTGACAGATAAAGCTGCAGGTCATCTACATATGCATGCATTGTGACATTATGACATAAAGAAAAAATATCGTTAAGGAACATAGTAAACAAGAGTGGACCAAGTACTGATTCTTGGGGTACCCCACTAACAATAGATCGAAAACCTGAGTATCTATTTCCCACCTTAACCCTTTGCGTCCTTCCCTCTAAGTAGCTTTTAAGGAGTTGAACAGCAATATCTGAGAAGATAAAGCAGATTTCTAACTTTTTACATAGAATAGAGTGGCTTACACTGTCAAAGGCTTTCGAGAAATCTAAGAGGCAGACTAATGTGATATGACCCTTATCAAAAAAAGTTCTGATATCATCTAATATTTTAACAACAGCAGTGGTACACCTATGCCCTGGACGAAAGCCCGACTGGAGAGGAGACAAAAGGCTGTTTGCATTAAGATGGTTAGAGATCTGCTCTGCCATGAGAGATTCAAGCACTTTTGAGAGTGACAACAGAAGACTGATTGGACGGAAATCGCAAGGTGCAGATGCTGTTGGCTTTTTGCCGATAGGTAATATCGTAGCTATATTCCAGATTGAAGGAAATTTAGAACTAATGAGGCAGTGATTATATATGGACGAGGGGGCTAATGACATAAGGCAAAATTAGCTTGACGAACTTGATATCATTCCCATCTTCGCCGATAGCATTAGATTTTATCTTTAAGATGCATCTCACAATATCCGACTCATTAACCGCAGTAAACTGAAATTTCTGAGGCAAAGTGGAAATATGTACGAAAGAGTTAGAGCTAGGAGTTTCGGTCAGGGGACTAGATACGAAAAATGCATTTAGAACATCAGGGTCTAAACGACAACCTCCATCTTGAGTGTTACCTATTCCAATTTGCTTTAAGTTATTCCACAGCTTCTTTGACGGCAAAGAAGAACTTAGCTTCGAGAAAAAGAAATTTATTTTTTTTTTATTTTTTGTATTAGTGTTTTAATATATTTGCTAGAATCATTTTAATATATTGTGCACACACATCTCAGAAGACACATAATTACAAGGAAAATTTGCTCGAATTGAGAGCACGTCTAGAGGGCGGTTGTTGTTTGTAAAGAATGACGATGGTAGCAAATACTAACTTTATCAAGCTTAAGTTTGAAGTTTGACTACGCTTCGTTGTTCAGTATTTGTTTGGCAGCAATAAATAGTGAACGCTCTGTGATACAATACTTTCATTTGAAAGGCCCTAGTACCACAAGGAGTTCGTCTGACTCTTCGTTTGCAACAGTAAAATATTGGATGACATTTAAACGAGGCTCGTAAGGCTGCCAAGATGAACATCTTAGTGGTCAACCATATGATAAGACCACGCCAGAAATGCTGATCCACAAAATGGTATTGTCATTTTGTCAACTGAAAGTGCGCGAGATAACAGATGTGATAGGCATTGATACATTTTGTGTGATATCAAAAAGTGTTGTACATCACATATTGACTGAAAATTTGACAATGAGAAAAACGTTCGTAAGATAGTTGTCGCGATTACACACAATAGAACAAAAAAGCTTGGAATAGAACAAAATATTTCAATCAAGTGCTTGGCGAAATTTCAACAACAATAAAGCAGAGTTTATGCGTCGATTCATAACCATGGATGAACCATGGGTTCATCACTTTGCACCTGAGACAAAGGAACAGTAAAAAAAATGGAATGAAAAAGGAGAATCGGCTCCAAAAAAGGTTAAAACGGTCCCATCTGCCGGCAAGATCATGGCCATCTTTCCAAAAACTTTTGGGATGCGAGTGGGATAATTTGAATAGATTATCTTCAGAAATGAACAACAATCAAAGTCGAGGATTATGTGATTTTTTTACAGCATTTGATTGATGAAGTCAAGAAAAAACAGCCGCATTTGGCGAAAAGGAATTTTGTTTCATCAAGACAATGCATCACTTTACACATCCAAAATCAATGAGGTAAAGTTCGAATTGCTTCCTCACCCATTCTATTTACAAGATTTAGCCGCTTTGGATCATTTTCTGTTTTCAAATTTGAAAAAATTACTCTGTGGTAAAAGATTAATCAACAAAGAACAGGATAAGTCTGCGGTTAATGACTTTTTTGAGGAGCTTGAGGAATTTTCGCTATAAACAGGGTATTAAAGCTATTGAACATAGTTGGTAAAAGTTAATGGAGTAAAAAGGAGACTATTTACAGAAATAAAGATATTTTTCTCAAATTTTTGTGTGAATGGTGGTGAGTTGCGAGTGGATGACGATCGCTATCGAGCCATACTAACTGATTTTTTGTTTCCAAAAATTAATCAGCTAAACATCGACGACATTTCGTTGCAACAAGACGGCGCAACTTGCCATCTAGCGCGCGTAACCATCAATTTATTGCAAAATCAATTTGGTGACAACTTTATTTCCATAAATGCTCCCGTTAACTGGCCCCCTCGTTCATGCGACTTAGGGCCAGTTTTTCAGTGCGGGTTTAAACTCTAGTCAAATTAAACCGAGATTTACTCACCAAAAAGGGACGTTAAAACTCGGTTTAACTAGATATTGTAGCATTCGTTTAAGTTGAATTGACTTAAATTATCACATGATGTGTTTTTTTTTTGCTTAAACCGAGTTAAAACGTCCAATTTTGGTGAGTTAACCTCGGTTTATCTTGACTAGAGTTTAAACTCGCACTGAAAAACTGGCCCTTAAAGGCTCTCGATTACTATTATTGGGGCTATGTTAAGTCATTGGTTTATGCTGACAAACAAGCAACTCTTTAAGCATTGGAAACCAATATTCAAGCCACCATTGACGCCATACGGACAGATTTATTGGAAAATGTAGTGAAAAATTGGACTGATCGAATGGACTATGTAACTCGTAGCCGCGGCGGACATATGCCGGAAATGATATTTAAAAAATAAATGCCATGAAATTATCTACCAGATTATAATAATAAAAAATGCATTCCAACAATATTTCTGTCTTGTATTACACTGATGGCGTAGTTGGTTAAAGTGCGTGGCCGATATGTCAACGAACTTTGGAAACCCAGGTTCGAATCCCAGCAGCGACAGAAAATTATTTGAATTTTTCTGTACGGCCGCCACCTCTCTGCAGACAATGGCAAACCTCAGAGAGTAATCAAATGCCATGTAAAGCTTCTTGAGAATAAGAACATTTCGTTCATCGCCGTTCGGAGTCGGCGTTAAGCCTGTAGGTCCATTTCTCGGTCAATTGTGTACAAACTTAATAACACGCACAACACAATTGATCATAAGAAGCTAGGTCAAAGTCCTTTCAAGGGCTGAAATGGCCAGTTATTTATTTTTTTTCTTTTTTTTATTACACTGAACAATAAAATCAATTTTTTTACAAAATAACAAGGTTACTACAATGGATTCTGGTAGAGGGGCTTGTATCGGCCTTTTGAAAGTTTACGTATGAGTCTTATTTTAGGGGGATTTAAGTTTCCCAAAATGTAAGGATTCCCAAAATGTAAGGATACCATGATTTCCTATGCCGATTCACTATAAGAATGTTCTTTTTGAACATTTGAACACATTGGTATAAGATGTGTTCTTAGAATTTATGTAAAATACTAAGAGTCATATTTTTGGGGAACATTTTAACCCCCAAGCTTCTGAATTTATGGGTCTTTTTTGACCCTTTTGTGATATAAGGCAAAAAAGACCCATAAAAAGGATATAACGGGTTAAAATGTTCCACAAAAAAATTGATCATTAAATTCTACTATAAGTCTCTGAATACACCAAAGCTGAAAATTCAACTTAAATGCAAGAAATAAGTTGAAACTTAAAATGTGTTCAAAGCGGGAAGTTCATTCACTGCATTTGCATATGCATCCGTCAACTCGCTGAACGTAATGCAATAGAAATATGTGAAAGCTTACAGATGAAAGTTCATTTACTGCATTTGCATATGCGTCCGTTTACTCGCTAAGCAAGCAAAGTCGAAAATATTTCAACTTTTCTTGCGTAATTTGCGTTTTTTGACAGCTCGTTACTTATAACGAACAGAGAGAAGAAATAAAAGAAACGAGTCAGAAACTCATTAGTTTTAGGGATGGCTCTTAAAAATTAAAAATGTCTATAATTTTTTCATTGTTAATTTCTCAAAGGAACTTTTTTATACTCAGGAATTTAAGATTTTTTTAATAATAAATGAAGACATTTTGAGTATTTCTGTGTAAATACGATAAAAAATTCCCTATTAAGAACATACCAAATATTTTACAAGTTTGTAGCCCTGCTTAGTATGAACGTAAAACGCAATCATCAACTTTGCCATAATTTTCTTGCGTAAATTGTGCCAGCGAGTAGACGGACGCATATGCATATGCAGTGAACTTCCCGCTTAAGTGTTAATTTCGTACTTGAAGTGTTAATTGATGCTAAAATGTCGCACAAAACTTTGTTTTAGGGGGTTAGTTTCTATGAAAGAAGTGTTTTACTCATTTGGCGCATCATGCTTAGCAATAGCAACGAACCTTATCATATGCACTTTGGCTGCATCTTTGCCACAGTCATTTTTTGCGGATGCAATCACTTTTTACATTCTCTTCGGGATTTTAAGAGCCCCATATACGACAGTTTTGCTTATTCACGAATCCACCTGGAGCAATATGTGCCTCATCGCTGATGAAAATTTGCTTAAAAATAATCAGCATTAACGCATTGGACGGGGTGCAATAAAGCCAACGGCAATAAGGCCGAATTGACTTTATTTCCTTTTCAAAATGAAATAAGGCGGAAATTGTGAATTCGGTTTTATTTCCATTTGAAAAGGAAATAGAGCCTTCAAAAAAATTCGACAAAATGGTAATAAGGCCGAAAAATAATTTTTGCAAACTAAACATTAAGGTGCTTCATGTCACTTCGTAAGTGCTTCGTAAGCTCGTATTTCGTTAAAACTTACGAACCATCAACAGTATTTCATATGAAATTTGAGTTACGAACACCGTTGCCAGATTGGGCGATTTATCGCCAATTGGGCGCTTTTTTTCTTGTTTTTGCGCTTAAATTTTTAGGAAATCGCCTGCGATTTTTTGGGCGATTTTTTGGGCGATTTTTGTAAAAACAATAATTTTTCATAAACTCATCTTATGTGTTTAAAATTTCAATTAAAGAAAATAACAATTGTTTTAAGTGTTTGGAACACTCTGTTAACAATGCGACTGAACACAGCTCACAAGCCCTTATCGATAATTTATTTATATCGAAATACTTATTTTTTTGAGACCGTTTCTTCAAAACATCAACTTACTTAGTTCATATTTTCAACGAGAAAAAGTTGACTTTTTTCAAGCTATGTTGAAATCACAACATTTATTCAAAGACTTGTTTCAAAAATTATAAAAGAAGACATTGTCAAAGATTTCAATTTTGATAATTTAGCTACATTCAGCTTAAATAAAATTTTAGCGGATAAAAGCAATTATAAAAAAATTAATGACCTTACATTTCATTATCAGTTCCATGAAGAAATTCACAAATTTAGTGATGATATTGTTATGATAGACATACTATCAAAATGCCAGAATTTCATTATAGTTTTAATCAAGGAAATGTTAAAACGATTACCTAGTCTGTTAGAAATTTTTGAAAATGCTTTTATTTTATGTCCTGAAAGATGTTTAAACTATATAAGACCTTCTTTCCGTGAACTCCCTATTCATTATCTATCTCTTGAAGAGCAACGTGCACAAGAAATCGAATACGAATCTTTGTTGACATTGCCATGGAGCAATGTTTTCAAAAACAAACTGCCATCTGAAAGTGAAGAATTTTGGTAATCGGCATACAAAATTAAGACAGCCGTAGGCGGAAAAATGTTTGACAATATTTGTAAGTTGGCATTCATCTTGTATAAACTAAATCAATGTATGAACTAAACAATACTTCAAGTATTGACGAAACGGAGGAAGAGTCTAATATGGCTGAAGGAACTACGTTTTTTGCAAAAAGTTTTGTTTTTAAAGTTGCATATTGAAAAATTCTAAAAAGTTATAGTCTCTAAAAAATGTTCTTTAACGATCAAAATTCTCGTATAAAATGAAGTAGCTTTTTTATTATTTTTTATAGATCTTAAAAATATGAAAATAAGAATATCTAATGCTATTAACAGATCTCAATATTATTTGAAAAAAAAATGTATATAATTTGTTTTGTTTTTTCTAATATAATAAATTTCTTAGAAAAAATGGCGATTTTTGGCGATTTTTTTTTTCATTGGGCGATTTTGGGCGATATTTTTTTTAAATCTCGCGCTTTTCTCAAAAAAGTTCTGGCAACACTGGTTACGAATATTTTTCAAATCTACGCCAAGATGTATTAAAGAAGGTGGAAGAAGTAGATGACGTCCATAAAATCAACACCGCTGCGCTGTCAAAATCGAAAGAAATGAAGTGATGCCATATTTTGTGCGATAATCCAATGAAAAATCCAATGTTTTCCTATTTGTTCTTATTGCTTCGATTGCACAAAAACGCGTCTAGTGTGATTTTTTTTTTAATTTTCTAGTGACTTGTGGACTACCTTTTATAGAAAAATGTGTCGAAAAGTTGGGCTATCTGCCATAGTACCTAGAATAATTAGAGTATATCATTCTTTAAAGTTCCAAAGGACGGCTTTCGAAGAAGAAAGTGGATCGACTGTTTCGGCTTGGAGTTGAACATGCTTGCTTAACTTTACAACTCAAAAATAACCCTAAAATTTGGCTGCTTGTGATGTTTCTAAACTTTATCCCCTTACCCGATTGCAAAACTCCCTCTCAAAGTGTTTGTCCCACACAAAAGAAAAATAAAGAAAGTGGCATCACTACAACAAAATTTGACAGCACAACGGTGTCAATTTAATAGACATATACCTACTTCTTCCACCTTCTCATGGTAGAATTATAAGGTAGGGCCGAGTCACTCAGTGCCCTCACGCGTCAACGAAGAGTGGATAGTGAAAAGGTTGGGTAGTTGTCGAAATGACGAAGTTGGTGGAAATGTCAAATGAAAAAAGAAATATCATGTTTTCAATTTGTAAATAGTGCGGACACGTGTGTTAAGTTTGTGTTAATTTAAGTGGAAATATTGTAAAAACATTGTAAATAAATCTATAAAATGCCGCGGAAGTATTAAATTTGAAAAAAAGCTTGTAAAAAGTTTAACCTAAAATCAACTGCGAAACATGAACATAAAGAAACTCGATATGAACAGCTGATTTTGACAACTAGCCCCCTTTTTCGCTTCTTTCCACTTCATTCTTCTCCGAGTCGGCCCTACCTTATAATTCTACCTTGCACCTTCTTAAATACATCTTGATCTACGCAACATATTCAATGCTTATGTCATAAGTCAGCTTGTGTAAATTTATTTTATTTGTCAGAATAAAAAAAATAAAATAAATTTGAAATTCCTGTAGTGGAATTCTGTAACTTTTTCGCAAATTTCGATCGGAATCGTAATTTGCGTCTTTTTTCGGTTGTCATACCGAAAACGGTATTCACTAACTTCTACTTTGTGACAAATCTCGGTCGAAAAAAGTTTACGAATTTAAGTGAAAAAAGTGGCAGCACTACTTATTTATCGGTGAGAAATGTAATTTTTATTCAGTTACTCGCTGAAAGACCCGGTTCAACTCGGGGAAAAATATGTGAAATTTTGATATTTAGTAATTGTTTAATAATTTAATAATCCAAATAATGAGAATAAGCTCCACTCTATCTGTTGAAAATAAAGATATATCGAGGGCCCGAGAAAATATATTTATAGCGAAAAACGCTATGTCATGTTAAAGGTAGTCAAATGCAATTTTGAGATTTTATTATTTTAACAACAAAAACAGCTATTGTACAATTTTTTTAGCACAAATTGGCAATTTTTTTGAGCAAAAAAATGTTGAGAAAAATTAAAATAAAAATATTAAAAATATATATGCACGCTAAACTAACAGTACCTTTCCAATAGTTTTTATTAAGAACTAGCCTTTTCCCGGCGCGCGTTGCTGCACCCTGCAACTATATGGGAACATAATAGGTGTATTAAACACGTTTCTTAGACTCGTAGTTTGACACCACTGTCATTTTCCACTGCCCGTTACCGTTTCCCAGTAGTTTTAATGTTCACAGAAAATGATTTTTATTAATAGATAAGCATTTGAAAATCAGCTTGGTTTTTGTCTAAAAATATATTTATTGCGATAACTTTTGATCGGAAAGAGATATTGGTATAATTTTTTCACATAAATTATTCTTTGAGCTTAACTATTCTATAAAAAGAATAAAAACAACTTTTGAAAAAAATTAATTTCTTTAAAAAATCACTGAGGGTAGGTCTTGTTTTTTGATGACAGAAACAGTTAATAAATTTTTTTATAAACTTGGAAGCATTTTTGCTATTAAACGCTATGTCATGTAAAAGGTAGTCAAAAATGCAATTTTGAGTTTTTATTATTTTAACAACAAAAACAACTTTTGTGTCATTTTTTGAGTAAAAAGTCAATATTTTGGACCTTTTTTGAAAGAAATATTAAAAATATATCCGCTAAGAAAATGGTACCCTATAAATTGTTTTTATTAAGTGCTTGAATTGAGTTTATCAACGAAAAAAATTGGAATGAAATATATTCAAAAACAACGGAGTTATTTGCGTCGCAAGTAAAATATACGAATTTCTGATAGTTTTTTGTTATTCTAAGGAAACGATGTTTTTAAAAAAAGACGTTGTACCAGAAGTTTTTGCAATTTTAAAGATATGTGAATGTTTTTGATGTCAAAATAACAGGATTTCTTTAAAATTAATAAGTCGAGCATTTTCGCTTGAAAAAAATACGCTAGTAGTTAGATTTGCGTTACTTGTAAAGGGGCGGAAGAGGCGTGGTCAAAACTTAGTATGCCATAACCTAAGTTAGGATTCAAGTAATATGTGAGCCGAATTTGAGTTAAATCCGTTCAGCCGTTAAGATTTGTATTATAGTCAAACAAACAGAAAATGATTTTTATTAATATAGATTGAATTTATCAATGAAAAAAATTAAATGTAATATATTCAAAAACAACTGAGTTATTTGCATCGAAAGTAAAACATACGAATTTAAGATAGTTTTTTGTTATTCTAAGGAAACGATGTTATCAGAAAAAGAGGTTGTACTAAAAGTTTGTGCAATTTTGAAAATATGTCAATATTTTTGGTGTCAAAATAACAGAATTTTTTTTTTAATTTATTAGACTAACATTTTCGCTAGAAAAAAAGTATGCTAGTAGGTAGATTTGTGTTATAAATATTATAAATATTTAAATTCAAAATGGTCAAATTGGCTAGAGTTGGTAGCAGCCAGTGGCATAAAAGCGCAATGCTGCAAAACCTACAAAAAAATAGAAAAGTTCCAATATGTCTATGAATCATAAAACAATATTTACTTGATTTTTAGCTGATCGACCAGTGATTCTATTTCGCTGTAAGCGATCTTCCAATAAGTCGATGAGCTCATGTGTTATATTTGGCGTGATCCGATACAATTTTATGAATTTTTTCAACTCCAAATCAAAAGGAGAATTAACTTTTCGAAGAAATGATCGTTTTAAATTCATTTCACGAACATGAGCTTCAATCGCTAGGAGCGTAGCATCCATTTACAAAAAACTAAGCCATTTAAAGCTACAAGAAAATACTAGAAATTAAATTTCTTCCATTCAATATAATTTATAAAAAATACTTTTACTTTCAAAAACTTACAGATATTTCCGATTCACTTTTCTACAACAAAATGTTCGTCGCAAGTTGTGCGATTCTACAACAAAATATTCGTCGCAAGTTGTGCGATTCGTTTGCGACAAACTTCCGATACTTTCACCGACAAAATCGGAAAAAAGTATTTACTGAATACCACTTTCCGAAAATGATCGCAAATAGAACTTTGCGACACCGAATATCGGCCGAAATGTGTTACAGAATCTCACTACTGAAGATTCAATTTTCACAAATCATGCTCTCGGAATTCGGGTCCTCTCCTGCTTGCCTTCCAGAAGAAGCTGTTATCATAGCTGCCCCGAATACAACTCGCCGTATCTTTTGTTGGTGCAAGTTTCTATCAGCAGGGAAGGATGCGGCAGTTTCATTAAAGCTCTTTCTGCTGTTTGATCTCGTTGGCCGCTTTTCAACAGAAATAGCTGCCTCCTGAGATTTAAGCTCTCAGCAACTTACCACCCGAAGACTGGTCGTGTACTTCCTCCTTCCAGATAAACACAACCGATGACCAAGTCGTTGTTTAAATTGAAGTTAGACAAGGAAGACAGTTTTGCAATCGTGGTTACCACGTGCTCCAAGTCAGGTTTTTTCTCATCATAAAGTTTGTTTTTTAAAGTCTAGGTAATTTTTCTGGTTTAGGCTTGAGCCTTTACCAAATGGCTAAGCACGAAAGAGATTTGTGGTTACGGAAGTTTATGGTAACTTGCATGGTTATGGAAGGTTAATATTAAAAATCGGGAATTGACGTGAATATTACTTCATATAATTACTAAAGTAATTTACTTAAATATAAGGACAAAATTGGACATTGGGTGGTTTAATTTTCTTTAGACCTTCAACCGTTTTATTTGATTAAAAAATTTTATGTATAAATGCAAAAAATAATTAATTTTTTAACAAAGTCAAGATCATCAATTGGCGATTTGTTTTTTTTTCGTGATTTTGTTCCTGGAAAGTAACCTTGCTGAAATTAGAACTTCTTCATCGGTACCTTAGCGCTCAATAATATGGAATAAATTAACATTGACAATTTACAAGAAAGTACGAAAGTTTCTAAAAGTACGTTCATGTCAATTTCATATACGAAGAATACGATTAACGATACACTCAGACAAACGAAATGACATGAATCACCTTATTGTTTTTTATTATTAAAAAGAAATAAAAAGTACGCACCCTGTAGTCTGTTGTTTGAAAAGTAACTGGACTCAGCGTAGGTACTCACGTAAGAACAGTTACCATTGTCAACCTCAATGGGCGTGTTTTCGTATCAACTCGAAATAATTATTAATAGTAGTTCAATAGTGAAGGTGAAGAAGTTTTAGTATTATAAGGAATGAGCGCGGCAGGCAAAAAACTTTTATTAAAAATCGCGGCGATTTTTATAAACCTGCGGTGCTCATATTATAAACCTGCGTAAGAACATGTGAACAATTTTTATTAAATATCGCTGTAATTTTTGATACAAATTTTTCGCCTGCGGTGCTCATTCCTTATAATATTAAAACTTCATGAAAAATTTTAGTAAGAATCGCGCATATTTCATAAATTTTCATTCATAACTTTTATTAAATTTACATATTTTTCTCGATCACTAACAAAAAGATGTATGTTCTTTAGCATTTAAACGATCCGCAAATTCGACTTTATTTCCACTTAAAGCGAAATAAAGCCGAATTCGGCCTTATTGCCGTTGGCCTTATTGCACCCCGCCTTGTTCAAGTACTCAATTGGCATATATTCTGCGCTTTCCATGATTGGAAAATTTCAATTTTTGTGTAAGTTGGACTATGTATGGACTATGAATGCAAATCCAAATGCAGTATATGTCATAACGAGCCGTAATACAATTCCAATTGCTGAAATTTCAAATTTCTTCACTATAGTGGAAATTGTTCAATCAGCAGGACGATTATAACAACCATAATCTACTCGCAAAGCGTGATACGTGTACACTGCAGAATCACCATTTTTATAGAACAATTTAACAATTTTATCGCATTGTTTGGTACCATATGGTAAAATGGCAAATCTTGAGTTACACAAAAAACTAACTTGGATGACATAAACATTGAACAACTGCCAAATGCCAGGGCTACATTTTCCAAAACCCGAAATGGATAGCCCTTTCTTTAAGGGAGAAAATCTTGAACTTGAAGTTCAATTGTTAGTCGAGATTATTGGGCTTTGGGTCAGAAGGGCGAGTCAAAATTTGAGGCTTCTTCTGAAGCGTGACTCACACATACCATATCTTACGAAAATATCCCTACTTCTTAATGAATATTTCCTAGAATTAATATTGTTTACAAAATATCGCCGATTGAAGTCATTGCAATTAATTGTGGAAAATAAAATCAAAATTAAATAACATATCAGTTCAAAACCATCAAGTTTTCTGTGATAACTCAAAAATTGCATTCACTAATTCACTGTATCAATCACACATTCAAATATTAATTCTTTTTTTTTTTGTACTGGCGTAATTAACTGATTTTCTTAAAGCACTTATATATTTATTCCCAAGCTATTTTATTTTCCAAGACTATGGCGATGCTATCGAAGTAATAGTTAGTAGACAAAGTGAATGCACCAAAATTATTTTATTGAATAATAATTGAATAGAAGCCGGCATGAAATGAAGTCAGTGCCAATGGAATTATTGCCTGAGTGACGGCTTTGACGCTTCTGCCGTGTAAAGTACTTAAGTTTAAGTAGCTAATTGTTAAATGATACAAGACTTGCTGTGTGGTATGTGTGTGTGTGTGTGTGTTGTGTGTGTGTGGGCAATTAAAATAATTTTCCAAAGTGTGAATAACTAGCTGATTGTAACGTTGAAAAAGTTCTCATAAATAAGGTATAAAATAATGTTGCCGGCATGCATGTGCAACAGTCTAGAATCGAGCCCTAACAAAGCTGACTTTAACACTAACTTCAATTTATTTAAATAAAACATAGAAAAAGGCAATGAAATCTTTTGCATTTTTATTGATCTGCTATTCGTTGGCTGCAATTGGCAGGGTAAAGGATTATTTATTCCTCCAAAAGTGTTTAGTGTCAATAAGTTGAAAAAAGAATGTTTCGAATATCAGTGAAGTATTAAGTAAAATAAAATTAAGTATTTAAATATTAGTTTGTAATAATTTCAATACCTGTCAGTTCTAAACTGACTGATTAAAAGTGCTTTGAATCCATTTTTTAAAGTCTTAGTTTTTGTTGAAGTTTTTTGTAAGAGTTTCATTTTTGGCATTTAGCTAGTATGTTCTATAAGTGTTTCTTTGTATCCTTCGTAGTGTCCTGGAATTATTGGAATGTCCTAATCGGCTGCTTCGTTTTGGCATGCAAGAAGAAAAGTTTAAAAACTGGTTTTTTAAAATAATGCATATTTTCCAAAAGTGATTAATTTGTTCAGTACGCACGAGTTCGTTTCTTAAATCTTTTGTTTTTCTTATGACTTACCTTGAGTGCTTGCCTAAATTTTACATTCCTTTACGTTATATACATAGATTATCATCCTTTTTAATTTTATTATTTGTTATTTCATAAATAACATTGAATTTCTTTAAAAAATTTCAAATTTTTTAGAGTCAACCCGAACTGTCCAAAGAACAGGTACTCGTTTTTGCCAATGAATGCAAGCAGGAAACCGGCGCTTCAGATGGTACGTCTTGAGTTTGATTTAAAATAATTAATAATAATTTTATAAATAATTTCTTGTTCAATTACAGCGGATATTGCAGCAATGTTCAAGCACGAAGCTGCTGGTAGCACTGAGGCGAAATGCATGCGTGCCTGTGTCATGAAAAAATTCGAAATTGTACGTTGCTTTCAATATAACAAAAATCTTAACATTTCCTATTTAATAAATGCATTCAACTTTTGTAGCTTGGTGCTGATGGTAAATTAATTAAAGATGCCGCTCTTCAGTTAGCCAAGTTCATGGCTAAGGGTGATGCCGAAAAAGCAGCTAAAGGCGAGGAAATAGTTGAGGCCTGCTTTGATATTGACGTCTCTGATGATCAGTATGTATTTTGAGCAATTTTCAAATATATTTTTAACCATAAATACGTTTCGACTCACAGCTGCGAAGCCGCTGAACAGTATGGCGCTTGCTTGAAAAAAGAAGCTGAAGCCAGAGGCATAACCGAATAAACCCCAAAATGCAGTATTTAACGGCTCATGTGTGCTAAAATGACAACCTACGATTTATATATCTAATTATTTTTCCTATATTGAGTATAATTTTAAGAAGATTTTACAACGTTTAATCCTAATTTTACCTTTAATGGCAACTAAACTTTAATGTGAACATTAATTGTACAAGCCATCAACTTGTAGCCATTTTTAACTTGAGTTATAATTGTAAGAAGATTTACAACATTGAAAGCCTTGCATTACTTGCTTTTTTTAATTTAAGAAATAAAATGTTCCGTCATTACAATCAGTACTGTTTTATTAATCTACAAATATACCCGGTTCCATCGTTGACCGGGAGTATTATGAAGGGCTTAAAAATTGTGTATGTTCCATTTCAAGGATTCCAATGATACCTACTTTCAGATCTCCATTCAAATTAAATCGCCTAATGCTATCACATAGAGAGTTTAGTTTGAGTTTCCAGTACAAAATTGAGTCTTGTCATTGAACTCAAATTATGCAGGATGAAACTCAACTAATGGTATGTCTACACAGAGAGTTTAATTAGAGTTTCCAGTACAAAGTTGAGTTTTGCCATGGAACGCAAAATAAACTCTTGAGTTCCCCAGTACAATTGAGTACCCCAGAATCAAACTCAACTAAACTCAACATTCTTTCTACGTTTATCAAAACTCAATTTGAGAAATTCCTAAAAGTATGCTAATGTTCATATGAAAAGGCATGTTCAGTTGCAACTTTTTAGATGACAAGGTACGTTGAACAGTTTTGTGCTGAGAAATATCAAAAGCCGCTGTTCCTAAATTTTGCAAATTACTTTTTGCAAAAAATGAACAAAAAAGCGAAGAAAATTACTTGGAG